>VDFB02271358.1:112915294-113133454 GCA_007258455.2 Sequoia sempervirens
ATAATTTCTTTTGATTGTATGTTCATTTTTCTTCAAAAAGCAGTGTTTGGTATTTTTTTCGCTGTAAATTAACCATTCATCAAAATTTGAAATAAATTATATTTTTAGAAACTAGACTCCATTCTACAATTTAAAAAAAAAAAAAATTTAGAAAAATCTTTTAGTTTCAAAAAATTTGAGTGGGAACTACCTTTTTAGGAAGTGCCACTTAGAAATTAATAAAAAATCAAATATTCATTAAAAAATTATCAGAAAATATCCAGTCCTTACTACATACTGTTATCTAACTTTTGACTTTTTACTAAAAAAAAGTCCACCGTAGAACACAACAGCAATTTGTGTGTGTCCCTCTTTTGAACCCCTTAATCTCAACCATTTTCAAAATAAATTAGTAGTTTAGAAAGTAGACTCAGAGCACTACGGTCCTTGTTTTTGTTCCATCAAAAAATTTTGAGTGTAGCTATCCTCAATTTCACGTCCAAGGTTAGTATTTCCTGATTTTAGAAAAAAAGTGGCCACTTAAGCCCCTTTTTTGGGAACCATCTTGGTGCACTTACCCAGAAGTCAAATTGAGGCAATTGGGAGAATAGAGAGAGAGTAAGAAAAGATTAAAGAGGTTGCATAGAGGGAGGTGGAGAATTATTGAAGTTGGAATAGCTAAAGGGAGAAAGGAGTTGTTGGAACCAAAACCAAGAATTCATATGTGTTCAAAATGGCATGACGGATTGCAACCTTAGAGAGAAGTTAATTCAACATGAACATAATAGACTGCTAGAATATTTGGAATTTTACAATTTTTATGAGACTTGTTACTTGTGAATTTCAGTTTCACTAATTCAAGTAAATTTTACTCTATTATTTTTGTAATCAAATTTTTAAATTATCAATGTAACCAATTGTTTGATTTAAAAGAGGATTTGTTTGAGTAAGTTGCATTCAAGTGATTTGATATCACTGAGTGTTTGGTTTTCCCTCGTGTCAATTAGTATCAGGGTAGGTAATCCTGGGCATGGAGATAATCCACCAAGACCTGTGGGTGCAAGTTTGAATGGATCGCCAACTGTGAGGCACTTTGCACCTAGAGGAAAGTGTGTGAAGAAGTTGTGGAGAGCTTGAGAGAGTTGTTAAAGGTAGAGAAGTCTTGAGTAGTAGAGAGCTTGAAGCTATGAATAAATTTTTTTTGCAGATTGAGTGCAATGGTAGATTGCATGAGGTGATATTGCATCAGGAAAGATGGGTTGGGTTGTGAGGAGACCTGTATGAATATTGTTTTGGGATTAGTAATGGGAGAAAGTGGAGGATGAGATGATTGAAAAGATGGGAAAAATAGTTTGTGAAGAAGTAGGAAAGATCGAGGCAAGGCTCAAGAAGTTGGAAAAGAATGTTGGTAAAAGTGAGAGGAAAGTGATAAATATGAGTGAGAAGAAGAACAAGGATAGTAGCCTGACATGGAAAGAGGGTGATGTGAAAGTAGCCCCTACAAATGTAGATGAAGTTGCAGCGGAGACATTCCATGAGGAAGGTTGGAGGAAAAGGGAAAAAATGGAGTGGTGAAGAGCTCGTAGTAGATTGTGAAGGTGAAGTATATCTGTTCTCATAAATGTTTGTGATTGAGGAGGAGTGGATGTTGAAGCTCGTTGTTGCAACAAATAGAGAAGAGCCAAAAGTTTCAGATGACGAGGAGGTGGAAGGTGTCATAGTGAAATTGGATGTTTTAGTTGTGAATAAAGGTGAGGTAAATAAGCTTTGTGATGTTATTTCACTTTTAGATGTGGTAGTGGAAGGGGAGATGGATAGAAAGGAAGAGCATGTTGTAGATATTATTTGGTTGTGTGTATAAATGGTAGAAGATGTTGTAGGTTATTTTTGGTGGAGGTGGATGGTTAGAGGTGGGTTTGAACCCATGAAGGAGGAGAGGAGAGTGGAAATTATTTGGTGGAGAAGGTTGGGTTGTGGTGGACATAATTCCAAAAGGGGGAAAAGGAGGAAGATGTAGTGTTGTTGGAGGAAGGTGGTGCATGTTCCAGCACGATGTTGGAAGAAGCAAAAAAATATTGATTTTAAGCACTTGGACAGCGAAGGAGTTCGATGCAGGTTGATGGAAACCTGGAAGAGTAGTACAACTACTCAACTCCACCATTGTGAGCCTATGCTCACAATATTTCTAACTATAATATTTGACATAGGAGCATCTAGGTATAGGCGTGATCCTACATCAATCAAAAATATTTTATTTTGAGTTTAGTTTTTTTTGGTGTTTTCTCTTGGATTGTGAATCAATTCGGTCTCGATGGATGATTGGAAAAAATTTTGACATTGATTGGCAAAATAACTTATCTTGATTTTTTGTAATGCCCCCGCTGTGAACCCTAGAGGACAACACACTAGCAACTAAAAATGGAACAATTTTTTTTAAGTGAAATTTTACACGAATATAAATGAACATCAGCTTACATACTATCCTACTTCCTCTAAGGTTCACGACTACATTATGTTGTTCCCATTATCTAAATTACCAAAAACCATAAAAAATTTTAATTACCAAATTCTAACATCAATTAAGAATCACATCTACTCATCACATATAATCAAATGATTCATGAGATACAACCTTATTATAAACATAAAATATTAACTGATTACATCCATTCCACTTAACATGTACAATACCATTGAATACATAATTCATCACATAATAGAGTTACATCAGTTTCATCTTTACAATTACATTTTGTACAATAATGCCTCCTCCTTACATGTGAGGAGTGTTAAACAACATGATACATGACATTTAAATTGAGATACAGTACAAATATAAATACAAGGATCACAAATCCCAAGAGAAGATATAGTGCAGAAGTCTTGAATGGATCAAGTGAAGTCGCCACAACACGTACAAGGAAAGGGAACCCAATGGAGAATGAAACACATTCCACCCAACCGTGTGGACCCAAAGGTCCACCTTCATGCTAGGAGGTAGCAAAGGGCCCCACCATCATTGACAGACAAAGGCCTAAAGAATTTGCAAGGCTAACATGACACACAAGAGCAAGTAGAACAATATTTAAAATAATAGAGACTATACATCCAAAGGCACAAAATTATTCAAGGTAAAACAAAAGACAAAGGAATACATGGTTACCATAGGGGAAATTTCATCACATAGTTTGTCATAGGTTATCTAGGTAGATCTTGCTAGGCCCCAACCCCCATCCTAGGTTATCCTGGTATCCCCTTCCAATCTCCAGCCCCTCATGCAAACTTATGCAGAATCAACTTACCTCTCATGGAGACGAGGTAGTTGATTTTCCATTCCAGGCCTTCTTTACTCATCTCAAGCTTATACAAGTACTTGAGCTCTGAGTGAGGTATTGTCTTATCTTATTTAATATTATGGCTACCCAACCCTCCTAATATTTTTTTTAAGTTATCACTTGTTTACAGAACTTCCACATGGGTTATCTAGGTGCCACTTTGTGCGTCAACCTCCATTGGAAGAAACTCCCCTACTGACAATAGAGAACCACTTAAATAGAAAATAAAGTCGCTTGCACAAAATCAAAACTCAAGTAAAATCACATGGCCAGGCATAATCCCATCCCGCTCACAAATTAAAAAAAATACCAATCACATAGGTGACGCATAGTGCAAGGCTAACGCCAACATATACATAATAAAATCCAAAATGATCCACATTTCATTCAAGAGAATAGATCTTCCTAGCCTTTGGAAGACTCCTAAAAACTTACTGCACAATATAACATACATAGTTATACAACATTCACATTTGTTGCTAAATCATAAGCCATTCACTTGTTCAAATTAACATTTTGAACTATAAGAAGACATGGAAACACTAATTCTATTTATTCATTTATAGTTGGATCATTAACCAAATATATAATAGTTATGATTGAATAATATTATGACAACAATGTTCAATTCAATGGCTCATGTTTACATATTGATGAGGGCACAGCCCGAGACACAGAAAATAACCCACAAACAAGAGAATAATTTTATTATTTAGAAAATGGAGCTTCTTACATGTAGAGGATCTTAATCCCAAAGTTCTACAACACATGCCAGTTATAAAAAGCTACATAATAACCCTTTTGCAATATGCGAGCTTGTCCCCCAAAAAGCTACCCAAAAATTAGAAACCTACCCATAAATAGAGCTCCTCTTTAGTTTGGAGCCAAAACAACATTCAAATTTGAGTTTAGGTGGTTTGGCACCAAAAAATTACAACTTGAAGTTCAAATTTTAAAAGAACATTTGCAATTGTATCTTTAGAACTTCCCAGGGCCATAACTTTGATCCGGACTCACATGAACCGTTTGAACCATTGGAAAGGTCTCGAAGTCAATAACACACTCAAAATCTGCTACACCAATTTCAAAAGTTTTAGGGCCATTCTGAAGCTCTAAGTGCCTCAAATCTAACTCAGAAGATTTTCAGGTGCAAATATGGGAAACTAAAACTGCAATATATTTCAACCCAGGAATAGAAAATAAAAACCATAAATTGGGAATTTCATTATGATGAAAAGGGTATCCAAAAATGTAAAACATCTAAAAACTGAGAAACTTGAAATTTAACTATTTTTGGGTGATGCAAGATTGCTGTACACCATGGATGCTCCCTGAATCAAACATCCAGTGGTAATTTGAGAAGTGACCCCATCACGCCTCAGATAGTGGAGGAAACTCAAGGGTCAACCTCTACCTTAGGCAACTAGGATGAATCTTCAATAGGCCTTCCTTTCCATTTCACCAGATATTCTTCATACTGCCTATTCCGGTACTCCTTCCCACACGACTATCCAGGATTTCTACAATCTCCTCCTTTTCTGAAGTAGGTGATGGAATCCCACACTATTCCATCGTTGATACCGCTGCGCCACCTTCATGATACTCTGTCAAATCTGAAATGTTGAACACAGGGGAAATGTTGAACCATCCGACAACTCTACCTCATATGCACCCCTTGAATCATGCCTTTTCAAAATTTTACATCAACCGAACTTCTTCATCTTCAATTTGTTATATGTTCCCACTGGAAACCTTTATTTCCTCAAGTGGACCATCACTTCATCACCAATCTGAAACTCCTTATACCTCCTCTTCTGATCTTCCTTAGCCTTCTACTACATATTCATCTTGTTAATATGTTCTCTTACCTTCTCATGTATATCCTTGATGTGTTCTGCAAAATCTTCGGCTTCAGACTTATTTTCTTCTCTTGGTCCATCTTCCTCAATTTTGGAGCTATTCTGGGCTATCTCCATACACAATCTGGAATGGTGATCTACCAGTGCTTTGTTGACAGAATTGTAAGAAATTCCTACTTGGGGTAAGATCAAGTCCCATCCCTTGGGTTTATCTCCTACCAAACATCTCGGGTTACCCAAACTCCTGTTAACAACCTCTGTCTACCCATTTGTTTGTGGATGGTGTGCAGAAACTAAACTTCAACTTCTTCCACAAGGTCCTCCAAAAGTACCCCACAAATTTGGTGTCACGATCTGAAAAATACTCTTTGGCAGACCATGTAGCCTCACCACCTCTTTGAAGAACAAGTCAACAATGTGGACTACATCATGGGTCTTCTGACATGGAATGAAATGTGCCATCTTCGAAAACCTATCAACCACCACAAAGACTGAATCATTCCCTCGTTGTGTCCTTGGCAAACCAAGAACAAAGTCCATACTTATATCCTCCCATGGCCTCTCTGGTATAGGTAAGGGTTGATATAAGCCTGTATTCTGCTCACTCCTTTAGCCATCGACATACCCTGCAGCTTTGTACAAACTTCTTCACATCCTGTGACAATTGAGGCCAATAATAATGCTCGATAATGGCAATAATCTTATCCCAACCAAAATGTCCTACCATTCCTCCACTATGCTTCTCCTTTATCGTTCTCCCTCATGGAACTCCTCGGGATACACAATTGACTTCCCTTAAATAACATGCCATCTTGGATTATGAAATCCACCCTTGTCCCGCCCACTATAGGGAGGCAGCCCAAGCCTCTGCAAATCAGATTCTTCGCACGGTGTCAAGTTGTTGAACAAACCACTTCAATCTACATCTTTGTCATCAATGTATGCCTCCTACTTAAGGCATCGCAACCCTATTTGACTTCCCACTCCTATGTTTCAAAACAAAGGTATAACTCTGCAAAAACTCTACCCATTTCATATGCCTTTGATTTAATTTTCCCGACTATTTAGGTACTACAAGGCTGATGATCGTATATAGAACAAATTCCTTCGGCAACAAATAATGTCTCCATTTCTTTAATGCTTGAACTATTGCATAAAATTCCTGATCATATACAGAATACTTTCTCTTGGCATCATTTAACTTTTCACGTAAATAGGCAATGGGCTTACCTTCTTGGCTCAACACTACTCCAATGGCACAACCACTGGCATCACAATCCACCTGAAACACCCTGTTGAAATCTGGGAGGGCTAGAATAGGTTTCTCTATCACCTTCTACTTCAACAGTTCAAAACATTTTTTGCTCCAGTGCTCCACTTGAATTCTTTTCTATCCCCTCTCATTGTTTCAGTCAGGGGTCCACAAATACTACTGAAGTTCCTAATGAACTTTCTATAAAAACTAGCCAAACCATGGAAAGATCTCACCTTGGTAGTAGTTCTTGGGGTAGGCCATTCCAGAATAGCCTTCACCTTCTTTGGGTCCAACTTGAGACCTTCTACTAAGACAACAAACCCCAAGTACACTAACTCCCTCTTCACAAAACTGCACTTCAAATTAATCAACAGTTTCTCTTCTCTTAACTTCTCAAAAGCTCTCCAAATATGCATCAAATTCTCATCCAACGTCTTACTAAAAATCAAAATATCATCTAAATACACAATAACAAAACTTCTCATAAATTCTTTTAATACCTCATTCATGAGCCGCATGAATGTGCTCGATGCATTGGTTAGCCCAAAAGGCATGACTAACCACTCGTACAAGCCCTCTTTGGTCTTGAAGGCAGTCTTCCATTCATCTCCCTCTTGAATCCAGATTTGGTGATATCCACTCTTCAGATCAATCCTTGTGAAGTACTGAACTCCACTCAAACAATCCATCAGGTCATCCATCCTTGGTAGGGGAAATATGTACTTGATTGTAATCTTGTTTATGGCTCTGGAATCTATACACATCCTCCACTCCCCATCCTTCTTTGGTGCTAGTACTACAGGTACTACACATGGACTCAAACTCTCCCATATCAAACCCTTTCTCAACAACTCTTAAACTTGTCTGTTCAACTCCTCATTTTCTACTGGAGTCATTCTATGAGCTGCCTTATTTGGCAAACTAGCTCTAGGAATCAAATCAATATGATGATTGATCTTCCTTATTGGTGGTAAACCCTCGGGTACATTATCAGAAACAATATCCAGAAACTCATCCAACATCCCAGAAACTTCTTTTGGAACCTTCTCACTATCCTCTTTATTCTAGGAATCAATGCATAACACACACGCTCATGCTTCATACTTTCTAAAAAATTTCTTACATCTACATAACAAATTCTAGCACTACTGCATACCTTTTCTTCGGTCTCCTTCAGGGGTTTCAACTTGTGACGAACCCCATCCTTTGTCAAGGAATAGGTGTTTACATAGCCATCATGTATAGCTCACCTATCGAACTGCAATGGCCTCCCCAACAACATGTGACATGCATCCATGGGGATGATATCATAGAGTACCTAATCATGGTAGCTCCCGATCTTGAACTTTACTAGGCACTGCTCATTGCCCAAAACTTTGTGGCCTTTCTACAACCAGGCAATCTGATACGGATGCGAGTGTCTTTCCCTCTTCAGCTTCAACTTTGTGACCATCTCCTCTGACACCAAATTATTGGTGCTCCCACCATCAATAATGACATCACAACATTTTCCTTCACACTTGCACCTTGTGCAAAATAGATTCTTCCTCTATTCTGGTTCCTTTTCCTCAGTCACCAAGGCTCTCCTAATCACTAGGGTTTCTCCCCTTTTAGCATCATCTAAGTGTTCAGATTGGGCCTCCTCATCTACATATGCAACCCTTCCATGACCTTCTGGCATTTTGTCTACCCTTCCTTGGTGTTGTGGACATTCATAGGCTCGATGCCCTTCTTCACCACATTGGAAACACGTTCTTTTGAAACCACCTCTTCCAGATCCTTGTCCATATCTCCCTCATCCACTACCTCTTTGATCACCACTGTTTTGATCATGAGGGCGGTAGAAGTTGTCATTCCTTTGGCTTCGGCTGGTACCCACATCTTCACTTTTCTTTTCATCATCATTTCGGCTTCCTGAAGGTCTTCCATTACCCCTTCCACTTTGACCTCCTCGTCCTTTTTGCTTGCCATCAAATCTTTTGTTCAGCTTCTCTTCCACCTTTAGAGCAAACTGATACACATCCTCAATGGTGGTCATTCTAACCAGGCTCAACTCCTCCTAAATGCTTGGTCATAACCCATTAAGATATTGGGCTACCTTCTTCTTATTGGCCTCTGTGTGACCCGTTCTGATGATTATCTTGTGAAAATATTCACTATATTCTTTCATAGATCTGCTTCCTTGCTTCAACCCTTGCAATTTCTTCAACAGATCTAACTCGTAGTCCACTGGTATGAACTGCTTCTTTAGTTTCTCTACCATGCGATCCCATCTGGTGATATTTCTTTATCCTATTTTCTTTCTTAGCTCGTTGATGACCAACTCTTCCGGGTTCATACTTCCGGAATAACTAGGGACTTTTGCTCTGGGTCTTTTCCTGATCTTTGAAATGGCCCTTATTAGCCGCATTTGGTCTTGATCAATTGCTTCTTCTTCCTCTTCTACATTTGAACTTTCTTCCTCTCCTTCATCCTCACTTTCCTCCCTCAGGTTTAACCCTCTTCTCAACTGCTCTTGTAACGCATCAATCTGTCTCTGGAGGGCTACCAGTGCATCTCTTCCACTAGCATTTTTGCCACCTTGACCACCTCTAGCACCACCGCGCCTACCAGGCATCACTCTTGGAGGCATCTTTCTTGACCTCAACCCACAACCACAGTCCTGGTGTGAACTGCCTCACGGTCGGCGATCTGTCCACACGCTCGAGAAAACCTTGCTCTGATACCACTTGATGAGGGCATAGCCCAAGACACAGAAAATAACCCACAAACAAGAGAATAATTTTATTATTCAAGAAATGGAGCTTCTTACATGCAGAGGATCTTAATCCCCAAGTTCTACAACACATGCCAGTTACAAAAAGCTACAGAATAACCCTTTCGCAATATGCAAGCTTGTCCCCCAAAAAGCTACCCAAAAATTAGAAACTCGCCTATAAATAGAGCTCCTCTTTAGTTTGGAGCCAAAACAACATTCAAATTTGAGTTTAGGCAGTTTGGCGCTGAAAAATTACAGCTTGAAGTTCAAATTTTAAAAGAACATTTGCAATTGTATCTTCTAGAAAGTGCGCCAACTTCCCGGGGCCATAACTTTTGATCCAGGACTCTGATTCGTGAACCGTTTGAACCGTTGGAAAGGTCTCAAAGTCAATAACGTGCTCAAAATTTGTTATGCCAATTTCAGTAAGTTTTGGGGCCATTCCAAAATCTCTAAGTTCCTCAAATCTAACTCAGAAGATTTTCAGGTGCAAATATGGGAAACTAAAACTGTAATATCTTTCAACCCAGGAATAGAAAATAAAAACCATAAATTGGGAATTTCATTATGACGAAAAAGGTATCCAAAAATGTAAAAACATCTAAAAATCAAGAAACTTGAAATTTAACTATTTTTGGGTGATGCAAGATTGCCCTTACACCACTGGATGCTCCTGCATCACATATATATATACACATTCATGTGTATATCCATATATCTATGTGTGTGTGTGTATATATATATATATTAAGACTCATTTATAACAAATACAAAATGTTGGATTTAATTAACAAACATCAATAGTTCTACACATGAAAATATATATATACACACACACATGTACATACTTATATGTATATAATTATATATATATACTTCTATTTATATTTTTAAATACATACACCTTTGTCTAAAAACATACGTCTCTAGATCAATGGATTTATTATTTATCTGTCGCCTAAAGAAATTTGACCAAAGGACACAAAATTTACAGCAACCACGCATATTCAAGGATCCATCATAATTGTATAACTATACTTTCCAGTCTAGTTTCCATACGTGCGTAAGGCGTAGAAGAAAAGTTGAATTATACAAGTCGAATCTCATATGTTGAACACTGGTCGACTTCATAAGAATTTCCTCCACTAATTTATATTCGGTTAACACTTAGTATAAAGGATAAGAGGATGAGATCTCAGGCACATGAAATTGAAACATTAGGCACATGTTTCAAAATTATCTAAACTGAAGTTCGATCAATCTAGAATCACAATCGACTGATCTTAACTAGGAATAGAATTAAAAAATTAGGCCTACGTCTTTCCCATAGCCTAGTCTAACTAGAGATGAAAAGATTTAATAGTTAGTGCTCTATGGTGCACACCAAATGGAAACTAGAGGAAGTGCAATTCGTTCTACTCAAAAGAATCCGCTGAGAGAGACCTCACTTCAATGGCTTAAGACAACCTTGTTAATTAGAAACATGACTACATTGTAAACTAAAATAAGAATTAATTCAATCAGCCCAACAAGGTGATAGAATTCATACAAATAAGTAGCCTAATATATTGAATTGATTTCAAATACCAAATAAGATAGTTCATGGCTGGAAGAAGAATGGTTGACTCATAAAAAACACAAATGTTGAAGAACAATGTGAAGCCCTTTTCTATTGATACATAATGACACAAACAAGACCCGTTGGGCGAGCCTTGCTTGAGGGATTATGTTTATCTTGATGTAACCATATTCCATAGCACAAGCTGAAGTTGTGATTAGTCATAGAGCATGGGTATAGAAAAGAAGAAGTTTGAATAAAACCCAGTACTAAGCATAGATAAGAGGGGAGTCTCATAAATGATACAAAAGATAGTAATTTAAGTTGTTGAATTCTAAAACAAAAGATAAGGAATCAGATATTTTTCCTCAATAAGGGATTAAGAATTTTTCAGTTCAAATACTCAAGAATTACAATCGAATTGGGAAGAAATACAAGGAAAGAACCTATAAAGCACTCATAATTTCACAACACAATGGTTTGAACACAAGATTCACATTTCTACAATTCTAACCATAAATTTTTTGAAGATTCTTTTTCTAATCTTTTCTTAAGTTTGGGACTAATTAAGCAAGAGTCAAAGATTTGCAATGTCTCCAGACTAGCATTCTTTTTCAGAATAGAATGAAAACAAGAAGGAAAATAGAGGAACCTGGAACAATTCGCACAACTAAGTTGGGAGAAATTTTGTCACTGCCGGATTCAAACTCAAGGTTGTAGCTCTAGCTTCTTCCAAGTTTCCACTCTACAAATTTTTTTTTTGCAAATCCAAATTCCACTATCTCTGTTAAACCCCCAATTCCAAAATTTTCCAAACTTTTAGAACAAGTTTTCTAGAAAACCCCCAAAAGGTTGTTCACGGCAAGTATTCTAGAATCAATTTTTGCCTCCGAGAAAGAAAAAAAATCCAATTGCCCCTGTGCAGTTAACTCCACTTCTCTTTTATTTATTATTTTCCCTGTAACTTCATTCCACTCCTCCACTAATTTAATTTCTTTCTTTTCAAATTTTATTTAATTTATCTTTCTTTTAACTTTTACCCCTTCCTCAAATTTACATACAATGGTCAAATAATCAACCCACTAGTTTATTAATTTATTATTTTAATTTCTCATAAAATTAGTTTGTATAAACACATTTATATTAATTTATATTTAAATATTTCATTTCAATAATAATCTTAATTTATCACAATTAACTAGACATCATCACAATAATTGTTTTATTTTTTATTCTTTAATTTAATAAGGATTTTATCTTCATTAGTCAAAGCCTACAATTTGACAATTTAAATTTAATGAAATAATCGAACAGTCAAACAATACCAACCAAAAGTGAAATAAAGGTAGAACGATAACAACAAAGTCAAAACAATACAAATAGACCTCAGAAACGGGATGTGACATCAAAGACTCGTCCTCACCGAGGATGCTGGCTCAAAATGGGGGACCCAATGCTACCTCTGAAACAACTCCATTGGGCTTTGGAATGCTCAAACCTGATAATCAAGTGGATTCAATGCCTTGTACCTGTATCCTGCAGCAAAACATATGGTCAAACATGTGCATAAAGAAAACATCCAATCACATTGTGAAGGGAAATTTGTAGCGTAGCAGGGCACTCGCAAGTGAGTGATGCGGCCTTGTCTCCCTTCACCAACATAATAAATGATATCAAAACATGATAACACATATATCCAACAAACATATAACATCACATCCATGACAACTCACAAGCAATTAACTATTCTACTAACCATGATATAATTAAGAAACATCAGATATCACAATGTCATCAATATCATAAAACTAAGCATCATAGTGTCATCAAAAGTATCACAATATCCAAATAACATCCAACAGTATTATAGTGTCCAGCAAATAGTATCATAAGGTCTAGAAAATAGTATCATAAGGTCTAGATACAATCCAAGTAAAGGAAAACTGATGGGGCATTACATCCTCCCTCCCTAGGACCAAGCTTACTCCTGGAAGCCTGTAAACATATACGGATAAAATTCTCTCATCCTGGAAGCATCCTCCCAAGTATCAGAAGACTCATCGTTCGGACCTCACTAGACCCTAACTTGCTCAATGTCTTGTCCCCTGAGTGTGAGTCTCCTGTGTTGAATGATTCACATGGGCTCCAAAGCCAACTACCCGTCATCTACCTATAATGCATTCCAATCAAGGATGTGAGATATATCTAGATAATATAGGGTTTGAGAACTGACACATGAAATACATCATGAATGCACAAGATATTGGGTAGAAAAGCAAGATGGTATGCTATAGGACCAATCCTCTCCAAAATTTCAAAAGGCCCAACAAAGCGTGGTGTGAGCTTAGATCCTTTTCCATAATAGATCAGGCTCTTTTACAAGTGCACATGCAAGAATACTGAGTCTCCCACTGAAAATTGACAATCCACCTTGTGAGCATCAACATATTTATTTTTTCTATCCTGGGCTACTACCAAATTCTCCCTAATGTGAGCCACCTACTACTCCATCTCTTGAAGCATCTCTGGACCAAGAAGAACCCTATCCTCCAAATGGTCTCAAATCAATGGGGTCCACCACAGATGACCATATAACCCCTAGAAGGGAGCCATGCAAATAGAACTATGATAGTTGTTATTATATGAAAATTCTAACAAATATAAGTAGTCCTCCCAACATGACTGCTGGTCCATGACGTACATTTGAAGCATATCCTTGAGGATCTGATTGACCCTCTCGGTGATCCATTCAGTCTCTAGATGATAAGCTAAACTAAAGTTCAACTAAGTTCCCAAAGCATGTTGTAGGGAGGTCCAAAGGGATGAATTAAACATTGGATCTCTGTTTGAAATAATCCAGAGAGGAATACCATGTAACCTAACAATGTCCTCCATGAAAACTCTATCCACTAATAAATAATTCTATGAGGAATGAATAGGAGAGAAGTGTACCACCTTCGTCAATGTATCCACAGTGACAATAATGGCATCATGTTGACGTGAAGAAATGGGAAACCCAACAATAAAATCTAATGAGATAATGTCCCATTTCCACTTAGGAACCAAATGAGGTTGCAAAATACCTGTAGGATGTTGGTGTTATATCTTCACTCTCTAACACTCTAGACACCTCGACACATAATCAGCAATATCTCTCCTCATACCGGCCCAAAAGTATAGCTGTCAGAGATTTGCATGCATCTTTTTGACACCAAGATGAGCTAAATACAGTGCCCAATGCACCTCTAACATGATCAAAGTATGAAGATATCCATAGGATGGTACATAAATCTGACCCAAATGCCTCAAAAGGCCATCTGACTCAAGGGAATATCCTACAAATTTTCCCTCTAAAGCTCTACTTAACTCCACCTCATTCCTCACCTCTTAATACCAACTATCTGAAGGAAGTGCTAAAAGGATCTGACTCCTCAAATCCACACCAAGAGTCACTACCAATAACTCACATCTCCACCTACTAAGTCCATTTGTGACTACATTATCCTTTCCTTGAATGAATTTCACCTCAAAATAATATTCACATAAAAACTCCATCCATCATCTCTACTTGGAATTCAAATTAGGTTGCATAAAGATGTACTACAAACTATGGTGATCACTGTGTAGCTCAAACCAATGCCCCAATAAAAAGTTCCTCCACCTCATCAAAGAATATACCACAATGGCTAAATCTAGATCATTTGTAGGGTAATTCAACTCGTGATCCTTGAGTTTGCAAGACTCATAGGAAATCATGCGACCCTCCTCATTAACACAACTCCTATACCCTCCAAGGAAGCATCTGTAAAAACCACAAAATCCCCAAAAGGATCAAGAATAGCTAAGATAGGAGCACTGGTCAATCTCTCTTTAAGATCCTAGAAAGCTTCCTCGCACTACTTTGACCAAATAAATTTCTTCCCTTTCCTTTGAAGATAAGTAATGGGATGGGCTATTCTTGAAAACCCCTAAACAAACCATCGGTAGTAACCTACCAACCCCATGAAACTACGAACCTCTGCCACATTAGTAGGTGTAGGCCAATCAATGATAGCTTGGATCTTTGAAGGATCCATGACAATGCCCTCACCAGATATAGCATGGCCTAGATATTTAACCTCTATCTTGAAGAAATCACACTTTGACAAGTTAGCATACAGTTGATTCTCCCTCAAACACAGTAGCACCTATCTCAAGTGATCCTCATGCTACTCCATGGTCCTGGAATAGATCAATATGTCATCTAAAAACACTAAGACAAACCGGTTAAGGTAGGTGTGAAACACACCATTCATCAAACTCATGAATATCAAGGGCACATCCATTAACCTAAATGGAACCATTGTGAACTCATAGTGTATGTATCAAGTCTAAAATGTGGTCTTATGGATATCTACCTCGAAGATGCACAACTAATGATACCCTAATTTAAGATCAATCTTTGAGAATACCCTAGCACCCTTGATCTGATCAAATAGATCATCTATCCTTGGCAACAGATATTTTTTCCTTATTGTCACTTTGTTCAACTATCGGTAATCTATACACAATCGAAGGGACCCATACTTATTCTTCACAAAAATCACTGGTGCTCCCCAAGGAGAGATACTAGGAAAAATAAATCCCTTTGCTAACAACTCCTCAAGCTGTAATCAGAGCTCCTTAAGCTCCTAAGTGGTCATCTAGTAAGGAGATCATGAAATGGGCTTAGCTCCAAGTACAAGATCAATCTTAAATTCAGTGTCACACTTAGGTGGCATCCCTAGAATCTTGCTAGGAAAAACATCAGCATACTCTCTAAGAATGGGATGACTATCAAGTGACACCTCCTCCTGACTCTCTCCTAACTCTAAATCATTGACTGTCACTACAGATAACTAATAGCCCTACTGCATACACCTGCTCAACTACATAGCTAAGATCATCCTCAAGGAAATAGGTCTCTAAATCCCAACTACCTCAACCTCACTACTAGAATCATCAACACACTTCACTAACTTATGACAACAATCTATGACTGCTTTATGAGCCTCTAACCAATCCATTCCTAATGCAACATCATAAGACCCAAGAGGAATAATACAAAGATCAACTATAGTTTCCAAAGACCCAATCCTCAAAATACAACCTCGAAAAAGAGACTCAACTGTGACCTTAGCACTGGAAACTAACTCAACCTACCACCTATCATCCTTCTTCACTACCACAAATCCACATCATGCTACTACAGAAGGAGAAATAAAGGAGTCTCAAGCACATGAATCAGAGAGAATAGAAACTCTACTACCCTATAAAGCACCTGATGTCTCAACCACTAAACCCTGGTGCTCAGCCTGGTGGTTATCAACCACAATAAAAACTCTATGTGATCTACCTGCATCCCCTACTATTGGCTCTGAAGCCACTGGTCTCTGACTCAATCCAAAAGTTCCCTTCTGAGGACATTAACGAGAAATATGACCTTACTGTCCACATGAGAAGCACCATGTACCTCTACCAAAACCTCTACCACATGGAGGTGCACTAGACTGCTAAACACTACCCCTATTAATTGTAGACTGTGAACTCTGGCTGGCTGATCAGAGCGATAACACTTAATTCACCTCCAATTCTTGTCTCTCCTAGGCTAAAACCTATCATCCTGATGAGATTAAGAGTTCTTATGTTTTGACTGAGAGGGTTGTTGCTATTACTGGCCACCCTTAGAGGGTGTCTACTGACTCCTAGATGGACCTGTTGACTGTGTCTAACCACCATGAGAACTGAACCCTCGTCTGTCCACCTAAAGCCATAGCTAAATTCTCCTCAACAATTTGAGCCTTCTCCATAATTACCTCCATGGTTTTTGGCTTGAACACCTGAACACCACCGCTAATGTGGGAATTTAAGCCCCTATTAAAGTCTTTTAATAACATACCCTCGTCATCTCCAATCCCAGTGTACTACTTAAGTTCATAGAATCTCCACTCGTATTGTTCCACTGACATCACCATATGTCTCAGCTCATGAAACTCATCTACGCGATGATGTCGCCAATGGTTAGACAAGAATCAAGCTATGAATCTCTCCAAGAACATCTCCCATGATACTGAATCTATATCCAAATGGAGCTTTTTCTCCTCAAGATGCCACCATGTGGAAGCAAAACCTTAGAGATGCATAATGGCGCACCTGGCCTTGGTATTGCTACCATATGGATGCATAGAAAAACACTGATTTAGATCGACTAACCAAGTCTCTACCTCCAATCCACTACCTATCCCTTCAAATTTCAAAGGACGTGCTCGAAGAAGGTCCTTCATATGACCAACTAATATGGCATCCTACTCAACAACTAACTCTCTCCTCCTGGGAGACCTCTCTCTCTCCCGAATCACTAATTGCTCACCCTCCTACCTAAGACCAAGATGGGAAAGAACCTCCTCTAGTAAGTGGCACAACTATGCACCCTCCAACCTTAGCTGATCCATATTCTATCCTACACCTCCCTGATTATTTTGTGAACCCTGATGTTCCTCATGATCTAACTTGTGGGAACTCTGTGGCGGTGAATCCTGGTGATTCGCCTCGAGGCCACCACCATGACCTCTACCCCATCCTCTAGGAATAATCCTACACAAACACCACCAAGGACAAGTTTAGGGTATTAGACAAGGTCAACAAAGGAAAACTTAAACTTCACACTATACATCTAAGACAATTTAATGGGCTCATTTGTATAGCACGAGCACCTAGTGTTTAAACTTGGGCTCTAATACCATGTGTAATGCCCCTGCCATGAACCCTAAAGCACAACACACTAGCAACTGAAAATAGAAGAATTTTTTTTAAAAGTGAAATGTTACATGAATATAAATGAACATCAACTTACAAACTATCCTATGTCCTCTAAGGTTCATGACTACAGTACGTTGTTCCCATTATCTAAATTAACAAAAACCATAAAATGTTTTAATAACCAAATTCTAACATCAATTAAGAATCACATCTACTCATCACATATAATCAAATGATTCATGAGATTCAACCATATTATAAACATAAAAGATTAACAGATTACATCCATTCCACTTAACATGTCCAATATCATTGAATACATAATTCATCACAAAATATAGTTACATTAGTTTCATCTTTACACTTACATTTTGTACAATAATTCCTCCTCGTTACATGTGAGGAGTGTTCAACAACATGATACATGATACTTAAATTAAGATATAGTACAAATATAAATACAAGGATCATAAATCCCAAGAGAAGATATAGTGTAGAAGTATTTGGATCAAGTGAAGTCGCCACGACATGTACAAGGAAAGGGAACCCAATGGAGGTAGCAAAGGGCCCCACCATCACTGACAGACAAAGGACTAAATATTTCACAAGGCTGACATGACACACAAGAGCAAGTAGAACAATATCAAATAATAGAGACTATACATCCATAGGCACAAAATTATTCAAGGTAAAAAAAAAGACAAAGGAATATATGGTTTCCATAGGGAAAATGTCATCACATATTTTGTCATAGGTTATCCAGGTAGATCTTCCTAGGCCTTGGCCCCCATCCTAGGTTATCCTGGTAGCCTCTTCCGATCTTCAACCCCTCATGCCAACTTATACATAATCAACTTACCTCTTGTGGAGATGAGGTAGGTGATTTTCCATTCTAGGCCTTCTCGACTCATCTCAAGTCTATACAAACGCTTGAGCTCTGAGTGAGGTATTATCTTATCTTATTTCATATTATGGCTACCTGTGAGAGGTAATATCTACATTGATCAAAGATTGAAATATATGAATAAATCAGTCAATATTGAACAAATGAGATAATAACTCTCCCCATGAAATTGTTGAGAAAATGTAAAGGAAACAATAACATTATCAAACTAACATAAAATTACAAGCAAGATAAGCATGAAATCTATTCCTAAACTACTCAAACTTAGATACTTGGATTTATTTAAATCAAAAGGGAGGAAATTGATGCACTATCCATTTAATTAAATACATTTGATTTAATTGAATGAAGAAACTTTAGGAGATAATTAAATAAAGTGATTTATTTAATTAAAAAGATAACCTTAGGAGATCAATCAATAAACTTGATTTATTTAATTGATGGGAAAATATGATTTAATTGAATATACATGATGTCAATTTCACGTGTCTACATTTTTCCCCTCTTTGAAGCAATGTACTTGTTGCATTGGTTCAAAAAATAAACTTGATGCGATCAAAATTCAAAAAAAAAATTGATTTTTTTGGATGCCCTAGCAGAAAGAATTATACTAGTTCATTGCCCCCTCGAGAGATCGAGCGAAAAGATTCGATTTGAGGTTCAATCTCACGATAAAGAGGTTCAAGATGGATGTATGGATGGTTACGATGATGATGCAAATGAGATAGACAAGATGGATGCTGTGATATTCTATGATTATGAGATTTATGTATGCTAATGATTTGTGGATGCAAGATGGATGCACTGGTGATGATGATTAACTATTTTGGTATGATGTTAGCACGGAAAAGAAGAAATGAGATGATGACAAGAGGATTAAACAAGCCAACTTTATTAGAGATGATGAGAGATGGATGATTTTCTTATCAGGAGTTGGGACTTTCAAATGGCTACTTACCTTATGTTTGATAACACACATAGATATGATGCATCAAGGTATAAAGAACCAAGATGGCGTCGTACCTAGTGCAATGGACTTTGACTCGAAAAATAGATAGGAGTATTCTTGTTCACACTTGACATATGGAAACCTTGTTAGGATGTACCTAACAAAGCAAGTAGTTTCTAAGTTATATTACAAGAACGTCCAACAAGCACAACAGACAAAAAGATAATGATTGATGCCCCATTCCTTTCTCTCTAGATCATTTTGATTAGACATCATCAAGATGTCATTGGAATGTGTGCAATAAGATAAATCAAAAAGAAAAGATCAAGTAAACAAAAAATCCAATGTTCTTCATACCTCTAGCAAAAGGGATGTGTTTTGAAAGGATAAGAACCGAAACTATTGCCGAAAGATAATGCCCATTGTAGGAAGGATACATCCTAGGACATGTTAGTGGATGGTAGCACATTGTTTCATTTATCTAGAGTGTTTTTTCCCATAAATAATACCCATTTTAGGAAGGATACGTCCTAGGACATGATGTTATCAAATGATTGATTTGGGACTAATTGGATGATAGGCTATCGACACAAAGAGTTTATTAACTTGTTTATGTATCGACCTAAACTTGAGACCTTGATATTTTGAGTTTTCACTTTTAACCTGCTAGACTTGTTTCTGACTGTTTCACCAAAGGTTGGGGATGATGGTTGATTTATTGTGAATGATGTTATTGTGGGTGAAAGCGAGATGAGACAGATGGACTTCTTTCAAATATTTGGATGTTTTTGGTGTTTTGAAATGTTTTGAGGCTATTTTTGGTATTTTTTGAGATTTTATGAATGTTTTTGGATTTTGCATTTTTTTGAATGTTTTTGTGTTTTTCTGAGATTTTATGAATTTTTTTGGATTTTGTGTCTTAGGGGCTGATCAAATATTAGCCTTGTCTACGTTTAAGCTCAGAGATGACGTAGTTCGGATTCCATGTTTTTGATGGTTTTTTGACTTTTTGAATGTTTTTGGATTATTTATATGTTTTGAATGTTTTTGGATTTTTTTATTTTCTGATGTTTTTAGATTTTTGCATGATTTTGATGATTTGGATCATATGATATGTGTGACGATATTAGTGATTTCTTTTGGGATTTTGTTGAAAACCAAGCTAAGGTTGATTGATCGAATTGATGGATTGATGATGATAACATTGTTGAGGATACACAACAATGCAAGGATAGTGTTAAGCAACACAATAATTAGGGTGGATATCCCAAGATGATGATGGATTGATTAGATTTGATTGATCAAGATCGATGATGATAACATTGTCGAGGATACACAACAATGTGAGGATAGTGTTAAGCAGCACAATGATCAAGAAAGATACACCGAGATGATGATGGATTGATTAGAATTGATTGATTAGGATTTTGAAGCTTGGTTTTGAAACAAAATCTGTTTGAATGATTTGATGTGACATTTGAAGCACCCGTTAGATGCGACTGATATTGATTGTTTGGATTGTTGTTCGATGAAAGATGAAGCTTGATAAGGAACATCTTCTCATAAAAATATGTCATGGGCTAGTGATTTTTATTTTGGACCACAACTGCTTGACCAATTTGATTTCAGGTTTGCCAATGTTTGGATCACCACATAAGCTGAAAGATATAGATCAAGATTTATTCTCGAAGCAAGATGTAAATATCTGCCCCAGTGTCTAGCAATGTATGGAATGTCTTGGATGGTTGCTTGGATAGATGTATGGGTGGATGGATATGGTAAGCACGCAAAGGATTCCAAGGATTATCTTGTGATAAGATATGGTTTTTAGATAAAGAATGCTCATTTGGATAATGGTTCATGGCTTGGATAACATTGGATAGGTTAGGATCAACAAAAAATGACCCATGTCAAGATGTTTACCATAAGAAAGCAAAAAGTGTGCACCAAACTTATCAAGATCAAGATAACACGGACTATGGATGCAAATATATGCAAATGGATTGGATAAATGGTTCATGGATGAATGGATTTATTATGGATAAGATGGATGAGATGTTGGAGTTATTATGGATGAGATGAGATGCTTTCACTTGCACTAGTACACGTAGATGTTCAATTCTACACATGATGCCTATTTGCCAAGTTTTCATCATAGTACTTGTCCAAAGCGCCACTGTAGTGGTTTTCACTAGAGGACAATTTTTTTTCTTTACTGTTTTCAATCCCTTTAGATTTTTATATTTTTTTGATTTTTTTGATTTTTCTGAAAGATTTTAAGCTCATGTTGAATCACCTTGTGGTGTTGATGTAGATACTTATGTCATGATGTTCCATCGATATCCTACTTGAAGAAGCTACTTTGCCAAGATATGTGCACTTGAATGCAACTTTTGATATTCCTAATCTTCTTTGTTGATACCTGAGTTAAGTTTGTCTTTATGCGCACATTGCAACAGAGTTCCTTCTGAATCCTTATGATGAAGGGTTGTTTCCAATACATGGTCAATGTGAGAATTGGATATCATGCATGGAGGCATGGATGGAGTGTGTTTAGGAATAAAAGATGGATTGGTTGATAGTTTGGAACCTTTGACTCTCCAAACTTGGGAAGATGAGCAATGATGGGTGGATACGAAAGTGTGCATGGAATTAGAACCAACTTCTTGATATACTTTGTACGTCACTTGAGAAGTCTGCTTTTTCTTTTGTGGATGTCTTTGATGGATACTTTTCTCTTTTTTATTTTGCTCCATAGTTTATTTGGCTAATGGAGTTTGATAGGGATAATCTTTCTTTGTATTTTTTGGTATCCATGTGTATTTGATTTGTCCATTATGCTTTCTTTCTTCTTCTTCTTTGATAATGTTCCTTGTGATTTGATTTAAATCTTTTTTTTGACATTGGTCCCAATTCATGGATGGGGTGATGGGTGGATCAAGATTCATGATGTGGCTGGTTGTAGTTGTGTACCTTAGAATTTTACCCTATTTTAATGTGCAAAATAATTAAAAATACAAGTGAAAAAAAACTAAGAACACTTCAATGATTATCCTAAAGAGTGATAAAACAAAGAAATAGATGAAATCATATGCAAATTGATTATACCTTCCTTTTTGTTGAAGACTCCTTGGTTGGCCCTTAATTTTGATGAATTTGTGTGCTCCTTGGATGGCTTTTTGGTGTAGCTAGATGCAAGATTGAATATACAAGATGATCAAAGTGGATGGCTAATTGATAGTGAATGCTTGAGAATACAAATTGGCAGCATAAGGTTGCTCAAAATTAAAGTGTTGAAAATGGCCTTGAGGAGGGGGTATTTATAGAAGAATTTGAATTCTCTAGAGAATTCAACGGTTGAGATTTATCCAACAAGGTCAAAATGAAGGGCTATGGTGGGTTGAGAACTCACAAGCCCTCACATCTTGACATGTGGATGATGAAGTGGATAAGAGGAGATGAGGTGCAAGTGAGGTGGCCAAAAGGTACATGAGGTGGAGGAAGGACAAGTACCTTCCAAGTACCTTGGGGAGTGAGAAGATCTCCTCAAAAAGGAATTTGTTGTCCCCAAGTGAGAGTGAAAGGGACACTTGAGGAATTTTGGAATTCCTCAAAAATCTCCATAGGAAAATGAGAGGTGGTTGGAGAAATAAATGTGAATTAAAAATTCACATTCTTAAGAGAGTCTAAAGGATAAGAGAGGGTCTCCAAAAAGGTGGGAATTGGTCACATGTGCATGAGGTGACATGTCAAATATTCTAGAAGCCTTGGAAAGACAAAATATGAATTAAAAATTCACATGGGGAGGAGAGAGACATAGGATGAATAAATGAGAATTAAAAATTCTCATGGGAAAGAGGGTCAATGTCCAAAAAGGAAAAAATGGAAAGATTGACTAAAAAGTGGTGCTAAAAATGGTTAATGACTTTGATTAAAGTTGTGCAAATACTTGATTATGATAATTAATAGAAGATTAGAGACAAGTGGCAAATGTAGGAGGATGTGACATTAATCCTTGATTAAGAGGATGCACACCCTAAATATGAATTAAATAAATTAATTCATATTAGAGATGGATTATGGAGGATGTGACAAGGAGTGAGACAAAAAGAATTTTAAATTGATTTTAATTCAATAGATTAGGATGACTAAATTAAATAAATTGGTGTATTTATTTAATTTAGAGAAGATAAAGGCACCAAATAAAGTATTTAATTATGTTCCTATGCTTTCTTTCTTCTTCTTCTTTGATAATGTTCCTTGTGATTTGATTTAAATCTTTTTTTTGACATTGGTCCCAATTCATGGATGGGGTGATGGGTGGATCAAGATTCATGATGTGGCTGGTTGTAGTTGTGTACCTTAGAATTTTACCCTATTTTAATGTGCAAAATAACTAAAAATGCAAGTGAAAAAAAACTAAGAACACTTCAATGATTATCCTAAAGAGTGATAAAACAAAGAAATAGATGAAATCATATGCAAATTGATTATACCTTCCTTTTTGTTGAAGACTCCTTGGTTGGCCCTTAATTTTGATGAATTTGTGTGCTCCTTGGATGGCTTTTTGGTGTAGCTAGATGCAAGATTGAATATACAAGATGATCAAAGTGGATGGCTAATTGATAGTGAATGCTTGAGAATACAAATTGGCAGCATAAGGTTGCTCAAAATTAAAGTGTTGAAAATGGCCTTGAGGAGGGGGTATTTATAGAAGAATTTGAATTCTCTAGAGAATTCAACGGTTGAGATTTATCCAACAAGGTCAAAATGAAGGGCTATGGTGGGTTGAGAACTCACAAGCCCTCACATCTTGACATGTGGATGATGAAGTGGATAAGAGGAGATGAGGTGCAAGTGAGGTGGCCAAAAGGTACATGAGGTGGAGGAAGGACAAGTACCTTCCAAGTACCTTGGGGAGTGAGAAGATCTCCTCAAAAAGGAATTTGTTGTCCCCAAGTGAGAGTGAAAGGGACACTTGAGGAATTTTGGAATTCCTCAAAAATCTCCATAGGAAAATGAGAGGTGGTTGGAGAAATAAATGTGAATTAAAAATTCACATTCTTAAGAGAGTCTAAAGGATAAGAGAGGGTCTCCAAAAAGGTGGGAATTGGTCACATGTGCATGAGGTGACATGTCAAATATTCTAGAAGCCTTGGAAAGACAAAATATGAATTAAAAATTCACATGGGGAGGAGAGAGACATAGGATGAATAAATGAGAATTAAAAATTCTCATGGGAAAGAGGGTCAATGTCCAAAAAGGAAAAAAGGAAAGATTGACTAAAAAGTGGTGCTAAAAATGGTTAATGACTTTGATTAAAGTTGTGCAAATACTTGATTATGATAATTAATAGAAGATTAGAGACAAGTGGCAAATGTAGGAGGATGTGACATTAATCCTTGATTAAGAGGATGCACACCCTAAATATGAATTAAATAAATTAATTCATATTAGAGATGGATTATGGAGGATGTGACAAGGAGTGAGACAAAAAGAATTTTAAATTGATTTTAATTCAATAGATTAGGATGACTAAATTAAATAAATTGGTGTATTTATTTAATTTAGAGAAGATAAAGGCACCAAATAAAGTATTTAATTATTAAATTAAACACTTTAAGAGTCTTATGTTGGAAGAGCAATATTAATTAAATATTGACAGAATTGATGAATAAAGAGGTAAATTTGATATTGACAGAATTGATGAATAAAGAGGTAAATTTGATCATATGGGAGTGATCAAATTTGGGTGTCTACATTTTGCCCCTCTTTGAAATATTGTTAAAATAACAATGTTTTGAAGAAAAAAAAAATGTCGGGGATGAAGAAAGTGATAGGGATTGATGTCCTAGCCTAAAAGAGAAGGAGGGGGATGCCCCAGTGCCTAGCTTCAAATGGATGGAAGAAAGTGATAGGGTATTCCCCCTCGAGAGGGTGGTTGGGGAAGAAAGAAAGGGACCCCAGATGACTTCTCGATAGAAAGAAATGGAGGAGACCATTGGATAGAAGGCAAAAAACTAAGCAACTTTTCCTTTTGAACGGAGTTGATTGGATGTACGGTTTGCAAATGGTGGCTCTGAGAAAGAAGGGGATTAATTGGAGGGAAAAAAAGGTAAATAAAAGGTAAAAAATACCTTTTATTTGAAAAGGGGGGAAAAGAGAGGTTAAAAGGTAATTTAAAGAACTACCTTGCTTCATTGTTACTGTAGCAAGTGAGGAAAGGGTGAAGAAGAGGGAGAGGAGAGGAAGCAACAATGCCGCGAGATTATGACACCGAGATCATTCACCGAGCAGATGACCTGCGAAGACGCTAGACCCACTTCGAAGTGCCCCACAAGGTGAGTACGAAAACCCATGCTATTTATTTTAAATATTTAAGCATGTTTTTTAAGATAGGTAAAAAATGTACCACATGGGTTTGGTGGGCGGGGGGAAATGGGAAAGTGGGTAGGTCGCAAAATGGAAAAAAAAACTAGAAAGGAAATTTTGGGGGGAGGGGGGCGAACGGGCGTGCCACCTCACAGCGGGGCGTATGCGCCCTGAGCTGGGGCATACACGCCCCGGCTGCGGGGCAGACACGCATTGTCCGTGAGGCAGACACGCCCTACCGGGGCAGAGCCGCCCCAACCGCGAGGTATACATGCCCCAACAGGGACGGGGCCGCCCTGGCCGTGGGGCGAATATGCCCCGATAGGGGCGGGGCTGCCCGGCCAGCCCAGGGCAGACACGCCCTAGCTAGGGTAGAGCCGCCCCTGGGAGGGGCGAACACACCTCGACAGGGCGGAGCCACCCCCGAGGAGGGGTGGACATGCACCAACAACCCAGGGCAGACATGCCCCGAAGGGGGCGGAGCCACCCCAAGGAGGGGCGGACATGCCCCAGGGAGGGGCGGACATGCCCCGACGGGGCAGAGCTACCCCAAGGAGGGGCGGACACACCCCAATGGGGCAGAGCTGCCCCGGGGAGGGGCGGACACGCCCTAGGAGCGCGGGCAGAGCCGTCACAGGAGGGAAGATAGAGTCGCCCTGAGCAGGGGCAGAGTCACCGCAAAAAAAGAAGAAGGGGGGGAGAGTGATGGGGCAATGGATGTCAGAAAGAACAGACCGCCCCAATGGGGGGCAAGATGGGGATGAAGAAAAAATAAAAGTAAAGATGTCTCAGGCTGGGAAGATTGTGTACTAATAAATGGTTGATGTGGATGCAAGGTTTAGGGCAGATACGGACACATGAGCGACGGTCAGAGGCACTGATAGTGGCTCTAGCAGTGATGATGGGCATGGATCATGCAATCTTAGAGCATGCGGGGTTATTGCATTTTTTAGAGGTGTCAGTGATGAGGGTGCATCAAGCGATGCTGACGGCCCTGATAGAGAGATAGAGCTTAGAGACATCTACATTTCGGCTACCGATGAGGGAGATTATGGTGATGTTGGAGGATGTATGGCGCATCCTGAAGCTGTCGATATCAGGGATTTTGTTGAGTGATGTGGTGTCGAGTAGGGCCGAGTTGAGGCAGACCATGACAGTGCTATTTGGGCGTGTTGCTCTGCCTCTTCAGGGTCAACAGTTGGATCTAGATAGATGCCTGATAGTGGGAGTACCACCTTTGCCTTTATTCCTAGTTGGGTTGATCAGTGGGATATTGATGTCAGATCAGAGCAAGTGGTATTGCAGTTTGTAGTTCATAGAGGTGATTTGACACATTTCAGAGTGGCATGAGGGACAGATTGCATGGGGTGCTTGTGTCCTAGCACAGTTGTATAGGGATATGCATCTGATTTGTTATTGGGAGGCAGTGAGTTTGACACACATGACCCTGCTACAGATGTGGGCATGGGAGCATATTAGGGTGACGAGACTGCTTGTTGTGAGAGAGGGAGATGTGGATGATAGAGAGCCACTAGCATGGAGGTATGGAGAGGCGAGGGGCTGAGTTATTCAGCATAGGGGGTTGGGAGATGTGGAGGGATGGAGGAGGATGGTAGATGATTTGGAGGAGGGAGACATAGTGTGGCGACCTTATATGCATTGACGCTTCAAGAGATGGAGAGAGCAAACTGAGAGACAGAGTGGGTACTTTATGGCGTAGTGTGTCCTGATTGGGATTCTTCTGCGGATAGTGGAGATGCACAGACCAGATAGGGTGATGAGACAGTTTGGGCTGACATAGGATATTCCTAGTGTGCCGGTGATGTTTTGGCGGCTCACCAGAGAGTGACCATGGGGGCGTGTGATTAGCCCAAGGGAGGCCAGGGCATCATGGGCAGTGACAGTGCAGGTAGCCTATCTTAGGAGATGTGTGGGAGTAAAGGATGCAAGAGTGACAGAATGATATGACCGGTGGTTTCGCAACCACCTATGGGAGAGGATTACACCATTGGTGCCAATTGTAAGAGTCATTGGATTTGGATCAAAGGATGAGTGGCGTGGGGCTAAAGAGGGAGTATGACTTGAGGGTGGGAGAGGTCCTAAGCCAGAGATGGGAGGAGAGAGGATGGAGGTAGTGGGATAGGTAGGTAGGAGGAGGAGGGGGACCAGGGGGCAGCGGAGGAGGGTGAGAGAGGCGGTACGACAGGAGGGTAGGATAGATCCGAAGCTAGATGCGGGAGGATAGGAGGAGTCATAGGTGGAGATGATACATGTAGTGGAGGGTAGAGTGGGTCAGCAGATTGGTATAAGGGGCAGAGTATGATAAAGGAGAGTGTTCGTACAGGCGGAGCAGGGAGGGGAGAGACAGCAAGATGGAGGTCAGGAGGAGATGGAGGCCAAGAGTCAGCCAGAGTTGATAGCGGGCAGGAGGCGACTGATGAGGGTACAAACCGTGACAAAGTAGGAGGGTGCCCGAGAGGAGACTGAGGCCAAGAGTCAGCCAGAGAGAATGGGGAGTAGGGGACAATAGAGGGGGGCATATGGTATCAGGGCAGGAGCCTCCCATTGTAGAGATAGGGGAGAGTGAGGATGAGGAGCAATTGGAGATAGGAGAGCCGAGGAGATTGATGAGAGTGGGGAGGCATGGTCAGCCGCGAAGAGTGTGAGTCCATCCTTCCATGGAGGACTTGGAGGATTAGCAGGAGGAGGAGGATAGGGAGAGCGATGATGCTATGGAGATAGACGAAGATGTGCTGAATATGGATATTTGGGATGCAGAGCCATTGGCGGTGGTTCCTGTCATTGCCTCAGGGGATTCAATTGTTCAACCGAGAGACACTAGGGAGAGTCTTCAAAGTATAGATCATAGGTTGAGGGTGGCAGAGGCAGAGGTGATCAGACTCAGAGTCGAACTATCGAGAGCACCAGTAGTAGGTCAGAGGGATTATAGATTTATGGTAGAGGTGATGGGGAGAGAGAGAGAGGTACTGCTGGCTGACATACAGGGGCTATGAGATGAGTTAGCTACTGTCAGTTGGGACCGTGATAGACTACAGGCAGAGATCGTTATATTGTAGGCCAGAGGGGGGTCAGTGGGTATGACTGATCATGTATCAGCAGATAGTGGGCAGCAGGTAGATCTCTGGCAGGAGCGAGATGAGCTATGGGAAAGAGTGTTTTGCTTAGAGTAGACGGTGGGAGAGATGGGGGTGATGCAAGAGAGGGAGAGACAAGCGATGGAGCAGGTTCATATTATGTAGGTGGAGAGAGATGTAGCATAGGCGCGGGTACATGCAGTGGAGGTAGAAAGGGATACAGCGCAAGCGCGAGTTTAGGTGCTGCAGGATGAGAGAGATTTGACAGAGGCACAGATTCAGTCTCTTCAAAGGAGGAGAGAGGAGGTAGCCTTAGAGGTATTAGTATTGCAGGGCGAGCAAGATGCAGTGGTGTTGAGAGTCCAGGAGCTGCAAGGGGAGAGAGATGGAGCAGTGGTTCAATGTCAGGCTGCTCAGAGGGAGAGAGATGTTGCTGGGATACAGATGCAGACACTGCAGGGGGAGTAGGATGCAGCAGTGGCACAATGGCAGGCTATGCAGGGTAGTGATGTGATAGGGAGAGATATGCATGGATTATAGGGGAAGAGGGATGCAGCAGTAGCCAAGGCGGTGGCTACTCAGGAGATCAGAGATTGGATGCAAGCAGAGATGGTGCAATTATTCTTATCCCAGGAGGCTTGGGAGCAAGAGAGGAGGATGATTACGAGGGATCGGGATAGGTATCGTTAGGAGTAGAATTCTGCTCAGGTTCAAGTTGCAGAGCGAGAGGAGAATGCGAGAGAGGCAGGATTTTGGATGACCGCATACTACCATTCAGTTCCAGACCTGACCCAGCAGATATTTTAGTATACCTGATAGGCATTCCAGATGTCAGCGCCATCTCAGTCACTGGGGACACAGACTCGAGGTTACAGTGATTCACCGGGTGCTACACTAGATAAGAGATCAGTACCGAATTCCCCGCAAAGATCAAATGTGGGTAGCTCATTTGGGAGGTGACAAGTTACTTAGTTTTTGACAGATGTAGGGTGGAGCATGTAGGATTTATCGACAGAGATCAGAGAGGTTCCACATCTCTAGATTTTGTAGTTGATTATGTGATGGATATATGATAGATTTTGATGTATGTGACACACATGATGACATGAGACAATTTTTATTAGCATTATGTAGTATGTTTCCTTTTGTGATGGGTGATTGTATGCATGCTTATATGATATTTCCTGCTTATGTGGATGGGTATTTTAGGTTATTTATGTATTGGTGTATGATATTAGATGTTTATGGTGATATGACATGCACACATGTTGCATTTATGATGATTTATATGTATGGATGCCTAGTTAACTTATTTATCATGTATGTATGTGTATGATGGATTTTGTATGAACATTTTACATATGCAGGATGCGATGTATTATGAGTTTGACACTTTGTGATGCAGGTGGTGATGTATGCATGGATCTAATATGTGGTGATGTAGGTGGCGATGGATTCATGGTTAATAGAATGATGCAATAATGCTTTTGTAATTTTATAGGAAGTAACACATGGCCATAAGTGCCAATAAGAACTGACAGGATAATGGAAGGTGGGTATGTAGTGATTGTGAAAATGGGTGTCATTTGGCATCTACCAAAAATCATGAGTATCCTGAGAAGAATGGGAAAGAGGGGGAGAAAGTATTTGCACAACCAAAATCATAGGGTGAATGTAATGTGATAGATGATGAAATGCAATCCCAATATGAGTTGCCATCTTTGGAGCATTGATATTTTCTATAGCATAAGATACCAGATACCCTGATATATAAGACTAGGGCCAGTAGGCATCCAATGCATGAAACAAAAACAGTAAGCAAAAGGGGGCTACCCCAACACCCCAAGGTCACGATGACCTTGGTCGGGCCAGGCATTGGGATAACCACAAACACACAAGGATGCCCCAACGTAACACAAGACCCGATGGATCTTGGTGGGTACTACGTGGGACAACCAAAAAAGGCAGCAACAAAGAAAAGACCAAGATGAACCCATATGTTGACTAGTCAAAGCACACCATGATATGATAGATCAAGGTGGCCATGACAAGTGTTGATAATGAGCTCAAATGACAAATAAATTCCAAAACATCAAAAGATCACAATTAAAATCAAAACATCCTTTGCTATAGGATCAGGGTGATGGATAGGATCGATGAGGTCTGCTAGGAGGGATGCATCCTTTTGAGACCGATGATGGATACTAAACTAGAATGACCCAGTTTGACGCCAGATGCTTTTCCTTAACTAAATCTTTCGACAAATTGAGGATTTTATTTGAGAATAACAGGCCAGATGGAGACACAAACTGACACATCCTATAGACCTAGGGGCTCCGGGGCCAATCAGAGATTAGCCTTGCCTACATGAAAGCGCAAAGCCCTCATAGTTCATGAAAATACCATGGATAAAGTGGAAAGAGGATGATGAAGGTGAATGATGGATGATTAAGATGTAATGGTCAGAATACCCTGGGGGAAGATCAAATGATCAGCCTTGCCTATGTGAAAGCACAGGGGCAACGTAGTTCAACGAGTGATGCGGAAGGATGAGATCTAGATGGAGACTGACATGATGGATGATCCTATATGGTGACACAGACCGACCGACAAAGGGAATGAATGACATAAGCTCAAAGTAGGATACTGAAAAGCTCAGGATGGGGGATAGGCTAGATGGGTCATCCAATGCTTAATCAATATATACCAAGTGGCCTAGGCTGAGGTGGGTGAGGACGATAGTGCGGATGAAAGCATAAAATAACTAGGATGTCAGGTAGATAATGATTCAACCCTCTACGAATGATGTCTGTTACCAGGTTTTCACCATCCATACTTATCCAAGGTGCCACCAAGAGGTGGTTTTCACCATAAGATAGATTTATTTTTCTTTACTATTTTTTGAATTTTTTATTACTTTTTTGATTTTTTGATTTTTTTTATTTTTTGATTTTTTGATTTTTAGGTGGGGTTACCAAGCGGACTTAGGCATAGAACTTCTTCAGATGCATGATATTGATGGGTTATTCAAGGGGATCTCCTTCAAGAGTAGTCAACCTGTAGGCCCCAGATCCATATTTGGCAGCTATGATATAAGGCCCTAACCAGTTTGCCTCAAATTTTCCCTTTTTATCATGGTCCTATTGAGTGTGTTGGTTTTCCTTAAGAATGAACTCACCAACCTGGAATTGTCAAGGACAGACCTTTTTATTGTAATTACATTTGAGGTGGTTTTGGTATGCTTGCAGATGATCATAGGCTTTTATTCTTCATTCATCTAGTAATTTCAACTGTGCAAGTCGTGCAACACGAGCATCTTCTTTGCTGATAAGATTCTTCAGAGAAATCTTCAGTGATGGAAGCTCAACTTCAATTGGCAAGATGGCTTCAGCACCATATACTAAAGAATAGGGGGTGGCACCTATCGGGGTGCGGATGGATGTGCGGTATACCCAAAGGGCAGGATGAATATGGAGGTGTCAATCTCGTCCAGTGTTATTGACAACCTTTTTGAGGATGCGGATAAGGGTCTTGTTGGTTGCTTCTATCTGACCATTGCCCTGGGGGTAATAAGGCATTGACCAACAGTGCTGGATATGAAAGGTGTCACAAATATTTTTCATGACTTGGTTCTCGAAGGGATTTCTGTTATCAGAGAGGATGGTTGATGGGATACCATATCTACAAAGGATATGGTAAAGGATAAATTTTGAGATTTGGGTACCGGTGATTTGTGAGAGTGGTATTGCTTCTACCCACTTAGTGAAGTATTTAGTGGCGGTAATTATAAATGTATGGTTGTCAGATGATGGTGGATAAATCTTGCCAATCAAGTCGAAACTCCATTGAGAAAAGGGCCACAGGGCTAGAAGGGGCTGAAGATCTTATGTTGGGGCGTGAATCAAATCTGCATGTTGTTGGCATTGAAGGAACTTCTTTAAAAATTCACAAGCATCGTGTTCCAAAGTAGGCCAATAATATCCAGCTCGTAGGATCCTTTTGGCCAGAGCCATACCATTTGAGTGAGCTCCACCAACACCACCATGTACTTCCGTTAGTGTCGTGCAGTCTTTGGTCTCATTTAGACATCTAAGGAGGATTCCATCATACCCGTGATGATAAAGCGTATCACCGACAATGATGTATCAGGAGGAGCGATGAATAAAGGATTTCAGTTGGTTGTGTGTAAGTTCTGGGGGTATGGTATTATCACGGAGATAGGTGTATATTTCTTGGTACCATGGGGAGGTGGGACCTACGACATTGCACACCATATCAGTCTCAGGAATATCATATGCAGGGATTAAGAGTTGTTCTACAAGAAACTCACATTCTATTCGGTCTTTAGGCATGTCAATCAGGGAACCAATAGTGGCTATTGCATTAGCCGCTTTATTCTGTACTCGAGGAATTTGATCAAATTGTATGAAAGTGAAGTATTTCTTGAAATCGTCCACCATGCATTTATAGGGTAATAGTTTATCATATTTTGTGAGGAATTCATCATTAACTTGCCTAATGACTAGCAAAGAATCACCAAATACTTTCAAATGAGTTATGTGCCACTGCTTAGCAATTTTGAGGCCGGTGAGGAGAGCTTCGTACTCTGCGATGTTGTTGGTACATGGGAATGTGATCCTGAATGATTTTGGGATGTAGTCACCTTGAGGGGTAATTAATAAAATTCTTGCTCCAGATCCACTATGAGTGCACGAGCCATCAAAATATAGCATCCAAGCTGGTGCTTCTATGATTGTGTAGATTTCTTCGTCTAGGAATTTAGTGTCTAGCGGGTAGGCTTCTACTAATGGTGTTGTAGCCAATTGGTCAGCTATGACTTGTCCTTTTATGGCTTTTTTCTCTACATACTCTATGTCAGATTTGCTTAGGAGCATGACCCATTTGGCCATGCGGCCAGTCAGAGTGGTTCTAGATAACAAATACTTCAGGGGATCAATTTTAGCGATTAATTTGACCGGATGGCTGAGCATGTAATGACGGAGTTTCTGTGTGCTGAAGACTAGCGCAAGGCAAGATTTTTCTATGGGGGAATAATTTAACTCATAGCCAACCAATGTTCGACTGATGTAGTAGATTGCCCTTTCTTTGAATGACTCATCATGTTGTGCCAACAATGCCCCCAACATGACCAAAGTAGCAGAGATGTAAAGTAGGAGGGGTTTTCCTAGAATAGGCGGCATCAAGATCGATGGATGAGCTAAATATTCCTTAATTTTATCGAAACCCATCTGACACTACTGGTTCCATCGGAAGGTGGAATATTTTTTTAGAAGATGAGTGAATGGCTGACACTTATCTGCTAGCTGGGCTATGAACCGATGAATGGACTGCATCTTCCCTTGGAGGCTTCTTAACTGCTTTAGATTGCGTGGAGGTGGCATGTCCAGGATATCCTTTACCTTGGTAGGATCAACCTCAATGCCCCTGTGAGAGACTATGAAACCCAACAACTTTCCTGACGTGAACCCAAAGACACACTTTTTTGGATTTAGCCGCAACTTGTGATGCTCTAATCACTCAAATATCTTTTTCAAGATGGCAGGATGTTCTGCTCGTGTTCTGGACTTTCCTAACAAGTCATCGACATAATCCTGCATGATGATATGGATGAGGTCATGGAAGATGACTATCATCACCCTTTGCTATGTTGCCCCCACATTTTTGAGACCAAAGGGCATAACATTATAACAGAACGTACCACAAGGTGTTGTGAAGGAAGTCTTGTGTTGGTCCTCACGTGTGATTCGAATTTGATTATAACCAGAGAAGCCATCCATAAGTGATAACATCTCATGTCCTGCTGTCAGGTCAACCAACATGTCAATGTTAGGAAAAGGGAAGTTGTCTTTTGGGCAGGCTTTGTTAAGATTCCTGAAGTCTGTATAGACCCGAATGTCTCCATTTGATTTGGCAACTGGTACTATATTAGAGATCCACTCAGAGTAGTCAATTGGTCTAATAAAACTAGCCTCTAGTAACTTCTCCAATTCCTTCTTGACTAATAATGCAACCTACAGATGCATCTTGTGGAGCTTCTATTTGATAGGCTTGGCGTTTGGGCAAACGTCTAAATTATGAACCACTAAGGCAGGGTCTAAGCCTGGCATGTTTGAATATGACCAAGCAAAGTTGATGATTCCCTCTCGGAGTAGCTGCATGATGACTGGATACTCTTGCTCTGAGAGTGACTTAGCCACATAGGTGATTTTAGGATTTTTAGCAGTGCCCAAATTAACTTCTTGAGTCTCTTCAATTAGAATGGATGATCAGGTAGATAACTGAGTTCCTACAAGGGGAAGATGAACATCTCCATTGTCCAGCACCTCTTCAAGGTTTTCGCCATCGGATGCATCCTTTATTTTTACTTTTTCAAGGTCAAGAAGCGCCTCAGGGAGATTTTCACTAGATGACCACATTTTACTTTTCTTATTCTTATTTTTGCGACTGGAGTGTTCATCCTCCCCCAATCCCATAAGGTTGACATATGTATCCACAGACATGTTGACATGTGTGGTATTACGTAGGTCCCAATCAATAAGCTCAGAGTGACAAAGGGATAGACTAATGGTACAGACGGATAAGCATTCGAACATGGATGATAAGTCAGTGTGATCGACATCATCGTACTCATATATGATGGATTCCTCCTTGGGTATATCTTCCAATGAGCCCTTGTCCACAGTGACACTATAGGAGGTATTAGACGATGTTGTAGAGCTTTTCTATTTTTTATCATATCTGATGCCTATGTTCTTTGGTAGCTTTGATGTATCAATAGGTTGCAACCACCCTTGTTCTTCTTTACCTATGCCCCTGCATTGGTAATTATATTTTTTTTGCAAACTTAGCCGACCATGGATATGCTTCCTAAAAATATTCCTTTAGAGGAGGATCTGGCTGGGGTTCTTCTTGGTAGACCCATTGGCTTATGTCTTCTTCTGGTGCATCTATCTTGACACTTGGGGATCTGAAGGTGGTGGTAGGGATGTTTTTACCACTGAAGGTGATAGTCTTGTCTTCCTTTTGTGTGGCATGTGAAGGTTGACCATACTCGTGTGGTGACGGTGGCATGGTTGCTACATTGAGAGTCGTATGCATTTCGTATTCACCACACCCTTTGTCAATGATCTGGACTTTGGTGACTGTAGGATTAGTGGTGGAAGATGGAGTGGTTATCACAATGGAGGGTGGATTTGTGGATGATGACTGGGATGCCCCCATTTCAACCCTGGGACAATAATGTAAATAGGGAAATGATGCTTCTAGAGAGCGGCAATATTCAAATGGTTGGGGATCAGCGTAGATGGTGACTTCCTATCCGTTGACGGGGAATTTTAGGCATTGATGGTACATGGAGGGGATGGCTTGCATAGCATGGAGCCATGGGCGGCCAAGGAGGAGATTATATGGAAAGTCTAGATCAAGGACATGATAGGTAGTGTATTGAAGCACAGGTCCCACTTGGATAGGAAGACTGATAATTCCCTCTGAATTTCTTTCTGCATTATCATAGGCTTTGATTGTGATGATTTGATTACTTAAATCCACTTGAGTATACCCGCCTATTTTATGATTTTCAGAGTACACAAATTGAGGGTAGAGCCATTATCTACCAAGACCCTTTTTATTTTGTGACGAGCAACCATGAATTCGATATGTAAGGGGTGATTATGATTGACATCGATATTTGGCATATCATTTTGGCTAAAGTGTAGTTGATAAGATAAAGCTAAGTGACCTACCAAAGCTTGGAATTGTGTGGGGTCAATGTCATTTGGCACATGGGTTTCTTGTAGGGCTCTGTTGAGGATTTCTTGATGTACAGGGGAAGACTTAAGCAAATCCAAAATGGATATATGAGTAGGGGTCTTTTCTAAGTGATCAAGGCTGTTGTACTGAGAGTTTACAGGAGTTGATTGGGTGAGTGTAGAGGCTATAGGGACAGTGATGCAGGCTCGTCGTGTAGTAACAGCACATTGAGGGTCTTTGGCTTTAACATGTATCATGGATACATGGGGTTCCACCTGCTCAATGTAATGAATAACACCCTCATAATTGAAAGGCACATTCTTGTAGCTCACATTATTTGTGCTATTTCCTTGGGGATTACTGTTATATGTGCTTGGGCCTTGATTATGATTTGGAAAGGAATTTTGATATATCTGTAATTGAGCATTGGATGACGAAGCTTGACTGGGGTCAACCTTGATATCACCTCGATCAATGAGATCTTGGATGTAGTTTTTCAGACCCTGACACTTGTTTAAAGAGTGTCCTTTGATTTTATGGAACTCACAATATGCATTTTCCTTAAACCACGTGGGCTTGGGTTTGGACTCGTCAAATGGCTTGGTGACTGGGTACGTGATGGGATAGTTGATTTGTAACAACTTATTAAAGACAACACTCAAAGGTTCTCCTAATTGAGCATACTAACGTTTGGTGTTCCCTTGATTGTTCTAGTTCAACTATTGAGGAGGGTGAGGTGTCCCCTATGGCATAGAGATGGCATTAGGTACAGACGGTTGTTGTTTTTGGGATGCATTAGCCACTTGGACGTGTTTAGTTTTTGTCACACCATCATTCACTGCATTCTTGTTCTTGTTCCAGAATCATGGTTTATCGCCAAATGACCTCTCTTTATCATGATTATGTATTTTGATGTGTCCTTTGGCAATAAGGGCACGTTCAAGAATGGGTCCCTTTTCTACTATCTCCACAAAGGTGGTGACACAATGTAACCTAAAATTATGGGCCATGTCAGGATGAGAGTTTTTCATGAAAAGAGTGACCATGTCTTTTTCTTTCAGAGGGGTCTTCATTTAGCTTGCTAATGCACGCCACCTTTGTAGGTAGCTAGTAAAGGTTTCCCCCTCACGTTGTTTCTCTTTGAGGAGATCTAAGGTGTCTATGTCCTTCTCCAAATTGAAAGAGAAGTAGGATACAAATTTTTCTAATAGGTCTGCAAAAGTTTTTATGGACCCTTTTTCGAGAGTCATGAACCAATCCATGGTGTGGCTTGCCAGGCTTCGTGGGAACAGGCGCAAGAGATAGTTGTCATTGTACATAACTTCTTGACACTGGGAGTAAAACTCCTGCAAGTGAGCCTTAGGGTCTTTGTTTCCCTTGTATTTGTCAAACTTTGGTATCTCAAAATGTTTAGGAAACAGGATTAATGAGATGGAGGGATCAAATGGATATGGTCATATGTCTTCAAATTTGAACGATTGTTTGGTAGCCCTGGCTTGAAGATATTTTAGAGCGGCTTTGATTTCCAACATATTCGAGTTGGTTGGTGGTGGGTTAGGGGGATATTGATGATAGGATGATAAAGGATCCTGCTGAGAGGGTGCGAGATTGTTGAAATACAGATTTGGATGGTTGGATGATGATATGCCTTGATGGTAAGACAGGGGATTTTGTTGGTATGGGAGCTATTTTTGTGGGGTATAGTATGGATTTGTTTGATAAAAGTGTGGGGTAAGCTGTTGAGAGGCTTGGATGGGATATTGTGTGTTGGATTGTTGGTGTTGAAGGTACTGTTGTGATTGTTGGGTAGTCACATAGGGCGGTTGTTGGTGAAATTGCTGTTGATTGTGATAGTAGTAGTGTTGGGGGGGTTGTTGTTGTGATGTCAACTGTTGTATGGGCCGAGATGGGATATTGTGTTGTGGTCGAGCCTGCGGGTGCAAAATAGATGCAAGAAAAGGGGACATGGTCTGAGCAATAGGTCGAGATGGATTGCCTTGTGGTTGGTAGGGTGGTTGTTGCAAAGAGACCAAAGCATTATGTATAGGTGGTTGCTGATGAGATGGTTGAGGTAGCATAGAAGTGTTTTGTAAAGGGGGTTGTTGGGTACTACCCGAAACGTGTAGTTGGGGTGTGCCTTGTGGAGGTAATTGAGGCGGAATGTTGGATTGGTGAAGCTATTGAGATGTATATGAAGATGATGGTATATTTGTGGTCCTAGGAGGTGGAAGCAATGTGGTAAAGGTGGTGCCCCCAGTGTTGACTGTAGGTTGACTCGAAAGAGGGGGTGTTGTTAGTGTTAATGGCGCGGGTTGTGGAACATTTTGTGGCATACCATAGGCAAAAGGATTATTGGGATCAGGAACTTGAGGACTTCCCATGACTGAGGTTGAAGTGTGTGGGGGATGGTTAACATGATAAAGAACAGCACTTCCAAATTCAGGTTGATGCCAACCCTCAACTAGAGGAACATTGGGGAAGTACGAACCTTCTGGTGCATTTTGTGAACTTTGGAGTACATTAGATGGGGAACTCTTATATTTGGACAAGTCAACACCTGAGGGGGGTTTGACACCCTTCTTGATTAGGTGGGCCAAAATTTATTCCCCATGTTTTTCAAGCAGATGATCAGTCATTTGCACATTGGTGGGATTACAAAAATGTTCCTCCAGTGTGAGTTCAAGTTGATTAGCCATACTCTCTTCACCGTGTGGTGAGTTTTTCTGATTTTTGGTGTTGGAGTGTGATGAAGTACCATTATGAGGATCATGAGGGATGTTAGTACCATTGTTAGGATCTGATGAGATGTTCATTGTGTTGTTGGGATCTTGAGGGTTGTTAGATTGGGCATTCTGGGCTTGTTGGTCGGCCATTTTCTTTGCCTGTGATCGGGTCTGAACGGGCATGCAAATGTGCTATGAGTGGATTATAAAAATGCTTTTGATGAATGATTTGATTGTGATTGGATGAGATCTAATTTGGATGGGGTTTGGATTTAGATCAGATTTTATTTGGATTTATTGGATTGGATCGGATGTTGATGGGATCAGATTTTGATTGAATTGGATTGGAATATTAAGATCAATAGGATTGCATTGGTTGAACGGATGTGATTTGGTTGATTGGGTAATTTGATCGAATGATTGATTTTGATAGATTTGGATGATTGGATGGGTATGATCGGATGATGAAAGATGTGAGAGAGACCTTGAGTTTAACTAAAGGAAGTTACCCTTAGTGACCAAGAGCTTTAATTGATTAAGAGGATGATCACGGCACCGAATCCACCTTAAAATAGGAATGGATTGATTGGGTCGAGGATGATAACTTATGACACCAAATTCACCTTAAGATGGAAGCAAATTGATTTGGGTCAAAGTTAAAGACTAATAATCAAATTCAAGTGCTATGGTCAATTTGGGTAACCACTTTGTAATACAAGGTTAGGACGGTTTGGTTATGGGTGGTGTTTGGTGATGTAAATGGTAAAATTATGGTGTTCGTTAGGTGAGGGTATGGACTTTTGAATGGATTATGGGGAAATTAAAATGAACAGGTGGATTGAAGATAATTGTGGAGAATGAATGGGGATTTAGAATGGTTAAACAGAGGTTTGGAATGATAAGATGGAGGTTTAAATGATCAAATGGAGGTTTTGAGAGACTTAGAGTGACAAAACTGAGGCTTGGGATGGTGAGATAATGGTTGGGAATGGTTAAATGATGGTTTAGAGGCTAAACGGATCCAAATGGGGCGATTTCAGGTGTTCAGGAGGGCAAATACGCCCCTCTACAATAAATCAGGGGCGTAATCGCCTCACTACAGTAAATCAGGGGCGCAGTCACCTCACTACGGTAAATCAGGGGCACAGTCGCTTCACTGCGGTAAATCATGGGTGTAATCGCCTCACTGTAGTAAATCAGGGGCGTAATCGCCTCACTGCGGTAAATTAGGGGCGTAATCGCCTCACTGCAGAATATCAGGGGCTTGGTTTAATGAAAATGATTATGGTAAGGACTTTAAAATGACAATGATAAGGCCAATTTGTCAAAAATTTCACTGGTTTCTCACAAGAAAACACTCTCAAGCAAACACAACCCTATGATTAGTGTTAAGGGTATGGCCAAAGAGGTCTTAATTTAGGATGCACAAGGTGTTTAGGGAGTCCTCGATATACTCTCGGTACGTGAGGCACAACCATGAACACCAGCCCTTCACAAGCATGAGTCGGGAAACCCAGCGAGATACTGAAGGGCTCGGACCAACTCTTCATGTCTATCTAGGTATCACCCTAGCTTCGACGCTCCGCCAATTACGATGTGACTGGATTGGGGTATAGCTTTCCCCCTCCCCCCTTTATATACCCAACTGATACGCATGGTTGGAATCGTCCCTTGGGGTGATGAAATCCCCAAGCAGGTCCCACTATAAAGAAAGCACTAACCATCTCCAACTACTCCCCAGGCTCACACGAAGTGCAAGGGGAAAGCGAAAACAAGCTAATGCTCCTTTTGGGTAACACAAAAAGACAAGCACAACAAGCAATGAATATTACTCCCTCTAATTAAACTATGTTCTTGGATTAATGCAAACAGCAAGGATAGTTTAAAAAGTTTGAGCGAACAGATAGCCCTGCAAGCAAATGTTAGATGTTTTATCCCACTTTCTTCATCAACTTCACAAGAATATGCTGCAAAAAGTTAGCAAAAAACACATGTATCCTTGCAAGAACAATGTTAGGGAGAAAATAGCAAAAAAAAAAAAATTGAAGCCAAGATAACAGTTTTACCTTCCAGGGGGTGCAGTCGCCCTTCTACAGCAAATCAGGGGTGTAATCGCCTCACTGCGGAAAATCAGGGGCGTAATCGCCTCACTGCAAAAAATCAAGGGCGTAACCACCTCACTGCGGAAAATCAGGGGCATAGTCGCCCCACTGTGGAAAATCAAGGGCATAGTTGCCCCATTGCGAAAAAGTGTTAGCACAAATTTCAGCCCAAGGGGCATAGTCGCCTCACTGCAGTAAAGTGTTAGCACAGAAAATAATTTTTAGCCAAGGGGGGCGTAGTTGCCTCATTACAGTAAATTGTTAGCACAAAAAATAATTTTCAGCCAAGGGGGCGTAGTCGCCTCACTGCAGTAAAGTGTTAGCACAAAAATAATTTTTAGCCAAGGCAGTCACCTCACTGCAGAAAGTGTTAGCACAAAAATAATTTTCAGCCAAGGGGGGCGTAGTCGCCTCACTACAGTAAAGTGTTAGCACAGAAAATAATTTTCAACCAAAGGGGGCATAGTCGCCTCACTGCAGTAAAGTGTTAGCATAGAAAATAATTTTCAGCCAAGGGGGGGCATAGTCGCCTCACTGCAGTAAAGTGTTAGCACAAAAAATAATTTTCAGCAAAGGGGGGCGTAGTCACCCCACTGTAGCAAATTAGGGGCGTAATCGCCTCACTAAGGAAAATCAGGGGCGTAATTGCCTCACTGTGGAAAATCAGGGGTGTAATCACCTCACTGCAGAAAATCAGGGGCATAATCGCCCCACTGCAACGTGTTCCTGCAAAAATCTCAACAACAGCAAACGTGAAATATAGGAACCCATTTGTGGGTTCCACTGGGCATGCCAAAAATGTGTACCTTAGAATTTTACCCTATTTTAATGTGCAAAATAACTAAAAATGTAAGTGGAAAAAAACTAAGAACACTTCAATGATTAGCCTAAAGAGTGATAAAACAAGGAAATAGATGAAATAAGATGCAAATTGATTATACCTTCCTTTTTGTTGAAGACTCCTTGGTTGGCCCTTGATTTTGATGAATTTGTGTGCTCCTTGGATGGCTTTTTGTTGTAGCTAGATGCAAGATTGAATATGCAAGATGATCAAAGTGGATGGCTAAATGATAGTGAATGTTTGAGAATGCAAATTGGTAGCATAAGGTTGCTCAAAATGAAAGTGTTGAAAATGGCCTTGAGGAGGGGGTATTTATAGAAGAATTTGAATTCTCTAGAGAATTCAATGGTTGAGATTCATCCAACAAGGTCAAGATGAAGGGCTATGGTGGGTTGAGAACTCACAAGCCCTCACATCTTGACATGTGGATGATGAAGTGGCTAAGAGGAGATGAGGTGCAAGTGAGGTGGCCAAAAGGTACATGAGATGGAGGAAGGACAAGTACCTTCCAAGTACCTTGGGGAGTGAGAAGATCTCCTCAAAAAGGAATTTGTTGTCCCCAAGTGAGAGTGAAAGGGACACTTGAGGAATTTTGGAATTCCTCAAAAATCTCCATGGGAAAAGGAGAGGTGGTTGGAGAAATAAATGTGAATTAAAAATTCACATTCTTAAGAGAGTCTAAAGGATAAGAGAGGGTCTCCAAAAAGTTAGGAATTGGTCACATGTGCATGAGATGACATGTCAAATATTCTAGAAGCCTTGGAAAGACAAAATGTGAATTAAAAATTCACATGGGGAGGAGAGAGACATAGGATGAATAAATGAGAATTAAAAATTCTCATGGGAAAGAGGGTCAATGTCCAAAAAGGAAAAAAGGAAAGATTGACTAAAAAGTGGTGCTAAAAATGGTTAATGACTTTGATTAAAGTTGTGCAAATACTTGATTATGGTAATTAATGAAAGATTAGAGACAAGTGGCAAATGTAGGAGGATGTGACATTAATCCTTGATTAAGAGGATGCACACCCTAAATATGAATTAATTAAATTAATTCATATTAGAGATGGATTATGGATGATGTGACAAGGAGTGAGACAAGAAGAATTTTAAATTGATTTTAATTCAATAGATTAGGATGACTAAATTAAATAAATTGGTGTATTTATTTAATTTAGAGAAGATAAAGGCACCAAATAAAGTATTTAATTATTAAATTAAACAATTTAAGAGTCTTATGTGGGAAGCGCAATATTAATTAAATAAATTAATATTGACATAATTGATGAATAAAGAGGTAAATTTGATCATATGGGAGTGATCAAATTTGGGTGTCTACAGTAGTATTAGCATCGGTTTCATCATAAGTATTCTTCGTGCTCCCTATGTTGACATTTTCTTGAGACATAGTTGCCCCCAGTATGGTGGTAGTAGCACCTTTGTTTCTTGATTCTTCTTGTTTTGAGATGTCTTGTTCAGTAAGCATGCTCTGATAAATGACCACTGCAGATGACGTGATTTCTATTTACTGCTATGTTGACTCTAGAAGTACTTTGTTCTGTCTGACTTGTTTCCTTGAGTGGATAATGTTGGATATCCTCATACATTATGTTCTTAGTCTGAATTTGGGATATATATGATCCTAATGTTGAAAACTCTATTTGATTGTAGGAATCAATAATCTTCTTTTTTTGTGTCATAATGTCAGGAGTAAAGGAATCATATTCTGAATGAAGATTATCTACATGTCCATCCATAGAAAGCATCTCATGGGTAGATGGATGAGTATGTGCTATGTGGATATGATCATCATTTGTGACATTTTGTATAGATAGGAGATTGTCCATTAGATCATTGCAGTAGCTTGGAGATATGAATTCCTAATCTTGATTAATTTTGGAATTGCTTTTGACATGCTTTGGATCAAGTTCTTGACATGGGATAGTTTCAAAGGATGGATTGCTTACAAAGTATTCTTGGACATCATCATTATTCATGGGAAGTGGATTGATATCCTCATAATCTTTGGGTGGACTTAGGTCAAATGTTGAGTTGAGGATCCCTTCAGTATTTGTAACCATGAGGTCAAAGGGTGTCAACATTTCTTGGAAAGGACCATTGCTAGACCTTGGTGAAAGATATTGATCATGCTTTGGAATAAATTCTTGAGATATGTTCTCTAACTCATTGAGTTATGTAGATACATTTTCAACATGATCATTGGTCGATGGGTCATGGATTATGTCAATAGGATCAAATAACTCTAACACTCCTTGAAATAGATCACTGAAAAGTGGCTCTTGATGTATGGTGAGTTGATCATCAAATGGGGTAGAAACATCTTCAATGTTCTCATCAATTGAGAGATTTTGAACCTTGTTTTCAACAATTGCAGTGAAGATATTGTCAATGTCTTCAATCATAGGGTCAAGTGATGTTGACATTTCTTGAATTGGATCATTGTTGGGTATTGTTGGTGTATTTTGATCATGATCAAAAAGTGACTCTTGATATATGTTGATTTGACCTTTGGATGAAGTAGAAACATCTTCAATATGCTCATTGATTGATAGATTTTGATCATTGCTTTCACCAATTGTGGTGGGGAGATTTTCAATGCTATCACTAGTGGTTGAATCTTCATCATTGTCCCCAATAGTGATTATCTTTTGATCAATGAGGTCTTGGATGATATTTTTGAGTCAAATAAAACTTGAGGTTGTGTGTCCCTTTGTTTTGTGAAGATCGCAATGGTGCTCCTCATTATACCTCAATGGTTTAACTAGGGGTTCTTGATAGTTCCCATAGACATGGAGCTTGATGATATTCTTATTTACTAGTTGTTTCATGACCCATTCAATTGGTTTCCCAAGTGGTGTGTATTTTCGTCTAATACCTTGTGAGACTTGTACTTTAAATTGACCTTGTGGTGATTGATTTTGGAGATGTGGTGATTGATCTTTGAGATGTGGAGGTTGAGTTTGTTGTTGTTGGTGTTGATCTTGATATCCAACCTCTTGACACTAGAAATATTGTTCTTGATGTGGTTGTAGACACAACTCCATACTTTGATGACATGGTTCAACCAATGGAAGAATGTATTGATTTTGGAGTGATGATGTCTCTTGGCTCAATAAGTCAATTAGTTTGGCAAGTGAAGCAAGTTGATCTAGCGAATCTTCATTTTGATTTTGAATCCCTTGATATGTTTGATTCTTTTGTTCAAGCGGATTTGGAATGTGCACTTGTGGTGTTTGAATGGGATTATGGACAAACTAATTTTGGACAATGTTCTTATTTGGGATGATGTTCAGATTTGGCATTGTAGATTGAAATTGAACATTGTTGTGGTTGGGAATCACATTGCCTTGGTTTAGGTAACTATGATTTTGCTTGAAGTTACCTTGACTTGGATCAATACATGGATTTGTTATCATCTTGTTTGAAATTTGAACAACATTTGTGTGTTTTGCAAGCATATCTATCCCAAATTTTTCCAAGTGTGGATTTGAAATGTTCATGCTTGGAAAATTTGTACTTGGCGCGTATGGATTTGGTGGGATGATGATGTTTTGTGGAAGACTCATTCATTGATTGTTTGGTTGATAGATTTGTAAGTTTGGACGTGGATTTAAATCTATCATCGGGAAAGGTGTTCCAAAATTTAGATTAGGAATACTCACATTTGTTGTACCATTGAGGTTTGTAGGAGATAATGATCCCATGTATGGATTGTATAAATGTGATTTTTGATAATCAATCGACATTGTAAGGTTTTGAAAGTTCGGTTGATTTGGATTACTCATGATCTATGGAGCAAGTTTATATTCCATATTCTTCTTGTGTTTTGACCTTGTTGTAAAAGTGACCTCTAAGGTGTTTAGGACCAATGATGAGATGAAGGATGAAAGGGGTGAATGATATGGGTGTTTAACATTTAGGGACTTTGGATCAATGCTAGACTTAGGGTTTGATTTTGATTGGTTTTATTTGATTTGGATAATAGACTTGTAAACCCTAAGATGTTAGATGTTATCTTTAGGATAAAATTGTTCAAAGAGGTGATAATTTAACTAGGGGTATGAGGAAGGATTCATCCAAACACACCTAACTAAACAAGTGATTTTGATTTGGTTTAAGGATGTACCCAAGTCTAGATAATGATGTTTCCAAAGCTCTAAAGTTGTTTGTGGGATGGAGATGAGAAATGTTTGAAATGGACAAAGTGTTTGGTTTTGATCCTAAACAAACCTAGGAAGGACTTGTTTACTAGACCAAGATAGTGAAGAACATGTTTTTCTCTAAGATTATTTCAAAACCAAAAGACCAATGTTTGCATGAAAATCGTATAACCAAAAGATGCCAAACACATGTGTGGGTTCCAGTTGTTTCTTAACTTTAATTAATGAGTTATTTTTTACTATAAACACACTCTTGATTAGCTTTTGAAACTAGATGTCCAATGTCCTAACTCTCTTTCATCCCATGAAGTCCATTATGTGGAAATCTAGAAAATCAAGTCAAAAGCTTCCTAATGTTGACCTTAGTAGGAGAAAATTGAGATAAAATTCAAATGCCTAGAAACCTCTAAGGATATGAATCCCAAGGGAAAGCAAGGGCATGTGAATTCGTTTAGGGATATTTTCTTCTCCTAAAGGGTTTAAGATTTTATGTTCATGTTAAATGTTTGTTTTCCAATGCTTTTGATCAATCAATGTGTTTAGATTTCAAGAACATGTACAACCCTATGGATATTTGAGACAATATTTGTTGAGTCCCCACTTGGACAAGTCCAGCTATGCTTATTTTTAGCGAATGGTTAGATGCTTGAACCCACTAGCTCCCCTCCATGGCACTCACTTCTCAGGGCAGCCAAGCATCAGTACCCATGAAATTCCCATGGCATACTTTCTATTTCTACTAAAAACCATAAAAGTGTGGGGTGGCTTCAGAATGACCGTTCTTGCACCAACAAATAGATAGGGATTTTGGCCTTTCTACAACAAGGGTTTTAATTCGAACTTTTCCTTCTTAGGAGTTGACCCATCGAGGTGAGAGGCCATTGTTTCCCTTCTCGTTAGAGCCAACTGCATGATATTGGACTTTGTTCCAGTACCAACTCTTATATCTTGGATAGAAATACTCTTGGCTTTAGAGTGTTACCAGTTGGGTCATTCCCTTGGGTGAGTACTTTTTCCCACAAGGAAGGCCCTCTAAGATAAACAAAAGCGAGAAAACATATCTATAACTTGATTGATCTTTGTTGAGAAACAAAGAGAGAATACACGCGATAGGTTTACTCACACTCACAAGATGTTTTATTCAATTTATTTTCCAAAATCAAGTGTGTGGGCAATTACTTTATCCCAACCTAAGACCACCAAAAATCCTTTTGATTCTCAAGATCGTCGTGAGGCACGAGAGAAGTCTATACATCTTTTCAATGGTGTTAGTTTGAGTAAGCAATCAAAACAAAGTAGCACATGTTCATTTTAAGACCCTCAAAGCAATAGTGACTTCTTTTTAAGCACCAAAGGAAATGTGAAAATTTTCCTTGTTCAATTGTTAAGCCCAAAAAGCAATGTCTAGTATGTTTTTAATGTTCAATTTTAATCCAACTTTGAAAAAAAATCAATGATCTAGTTGGCCTAAAATAGAAAATAAAAGCAGTAATTGGATGCTCTAGATTATTTCAATAAGCATTTAAAAATGCTTTTTTCAAATTCATGTTCAATGCCCAACTTCAACTCAAATTTGCTTTGTTATTTATTTCTCATGTGAAAAAGACCACCATTGTTTTTTTTTTTTATTCCAACCCTACAAACATTACAAAGCAATCACAAATAAGATTTATAATATTTCAAGAAATCAATGATATAATGAATACAGTTTCAAACATAAAGAATGCATTCACAAGGAATCAATAATCAAATAAACAGAAAGTTGTCCTTTGGGGATTCTTGGTGTAGATAATGATATAAATGTTATGTTGATTCCTTCAAGAATTTGATAGGCAATGTCTAACTTCAGTCCACAATAAATCCTTCCTGGATCTCATATATCCTCAATTCATAAAATTACATAAAGTACTCTTTTGGCAACATAGCCAGTAGATATTGAATTGCATTATTAAATACACAGACGCTTAAATATGAGAGAGGGCAGATGCCTAAGATTGATAGGAAGAGTAAAGACTTTAAGAGTGATCCTCTTGTCTTCCTTTACATGCCTTTAATACATAAGCCAATAAATCTGATAGGATAGGAAATGTCAATTTTTTCTTTTGGTTTATTCATCCACTCTATGCAACCAAGCATTAATGATAGAAATAGCAATCATAATACTCAATAACATGCAAAATATAACAATATAGTGTTTCAAATGCTATCTATTACATTAATAGATAGATATTGGATGGCGGCTTCACCTACAAAACAAAAAGGTCAAATCCAAGAAGTCCCATAAATAGTGAAGATAATGCATTGAAAAAAATGCACTAAGCCATTAAATTGTTAATTCCAGAATACAACCACTCTAGAATGAGAACAAGGCATGTCACAGCCTTTCACATGGCCTTCTTTTCATAAACACAAAAATAGTAAATATTAGCCTTTCAAAAAAGAAAAGAAATGCTACCCACACACTTTGTTGATAATGTCTTTTCCTAGAGACAGCGACGTAGTTTTATTAGTTATTTGATTTCACAAGCTACAGAAAGCATATCACCTAATGGGGAGTGAACGATAACTTTCTCCTTGAATGGTCTCAAAAGAGCATGCAGTGGCAACAATGGGCAGCGATGAGATAGTGTTTCCTCGAGCCATAAAATAGTGAAAAACAAATAACATAAGTTGCTAGTTCAAAGATAATGTGGGTCACCAACGAAGATTTTGATAGTAAACTAAGCGCCCAAAGCAACATCAAATCTCTACTTGATTCAATTTTTCTTCTGAATCACAGATCTATTTATTGTTTGCACTAAAACGCATGTGTTTTGGGCTTTTGCGGAGTATTATAAGTAGGGATAAAGATACTTCCTCTCTTACCATTGAGTGGGTATTGGTAGCTCTTTTGCAGAATCTCGATGTTATGATTAAAGCACGGAAGGAGATTGACACTCACATGGTACAAGATCGATTGATTGAGGAATAATATCTTCCTCGATTATCAGAGCATTTGGGACTCCACTTTAGGTGTTGTTTTGCAGTCGTGTTTATTGCTATTGTAATGGGAATTTTTTTTTTAATTTTGTGTTATCTGCACAATGCACTGATAGGTTAAAATATACAATCAGAATGATTATGGCATTGCTGGTGCGAGCTATAAAATCTTTCACCCATTTCAAGACTAGGAAGCACATCTGATTAATGTGGATGTCATGTCTTGATGGTCTACCACTGTTGTCTACTATTTACAATCACCATCCTATAAAAGCTTGAGTACAAGCATTCAATGGAAAAGCCAAAAAGAAATTACAAAAAAAATCTAGTTGAGTGGGATGTGTAAACAGATAATCTAATGAAGAGAATGAAATTCTAAGCAACAAGAAGAGACTTAGAGGCCATGCAACATCCTAAATTTGAGTACTTTATATGTTGATGGTAATAGGAATATGGGATGGTTGTATAAGAGGCTCGGTAGTTTTGAGAGAAGTGAACAAGAGGACATTCTTCTCTCTGTTCTCAATGTTGTTGTTAGCAACATCACAATTTTCAACAAAAGGGATTTTCACTTGGATAAGGACACAGAATCCTCTTTTAGTCGATTCCAAAGTGGGATCAATCTACTGAAGCAGGAAAAAAATCTATTTAAAGGTCTATTTTACATTGCTATCAAGGATGTGGACACATCAGATGTGGAAGATATCATGCACGAATTTCATCAGAAGATTTCCCAAATATGCAGCAAATCGTAAGAGAATTTTATTTTTAAAATATATGATGGAAAGGTTGAGATTTTTGTTATGGCTCCTTATAATATATCTGAATACTATAGAGAGAGCTTGGGTGAGCTTGCAGAAACGGTGGTAGAAAGAATCAATTCTTGATATGACAGTGGATTCACCTTCTTGAGGGATATGAAGCTTATTATAGCTCAAATTGGAACCAAAGATTGGACTTCTATTGAAAACAAGTGAGTTCCCATGATGATTTATATTCTAAGGAGAAATATTACGTTTGTGGTCCACATGGGATGCCTATCTGTGACAAATAAAAATGAAGAATTAAGGGTTTTGGATATTTTTGACACACGAGAAGAAGTTCCTAATTTTCCTATTGTTGTTAGGCATTCTTCATGGAACATAAGAGATATAGGATTGTATCTCTCACCTTGTACAGAATCAGAAGCTCTTCTTACTATAAGAGACATTTTTTTCTCAAATCAGGTCAAAACTGGAGATGGTTTTACCCAGGAATGGTAGCAATGGTGAGGAGTGGCATTCTTCATTCGAGAGCTTCCTGGAGGCATTGGCAGAAAGAAGTATTCTTCACAAAATTTATGAAGAATAGATCAAATAGGATGGAAAGGTAGGTTGTTTGGAATACAATGAAGGGGGATGTGGGTTGAAGGCAATGTGCAAAGGTAAATTTGATGAGTTGAGCTTAGATGAGAGAGAAAACAAGTAATCAAGTAATTACCAGTAGAAGGAATGCAAGATTTAAGATAGCCATGAGAGGACTTAAAATCATGATCCAAGCATGTATCAGTCAAAAAAAAATAAGTGGCATGGTGTTGATATCCTAAATCGATTCACTTCTTGCAAAAAAAATCAAATCATCACTCTTTTTAGACCTGATAGATATTTTTTATCAAACAAATAGTTAAATACACAAAATGCATTTATATCATACTGATAAGAAAGATAAATGCAACTATTGAAGGGCAGAATTTAAGGAATATCTCATATTTTCACGCCATAAAAGCTTTTAAGGCTTAACATTAGAGCTCAGCCCCTAAGAAACAATTATGACTATTTTCCTGTTACTTAAGGTTGGTGAGCTTTTACACTTCTCACATGTGAAATAAGTGAGGTCGATGCTAAAATAAGTTGTGGGCTTGCAGGCACTTTTTCATGTTAAATATATGCAACAAGTTTTTAAATATCCCAAAAAAAATTTAAAAACATCAACTTGCAATAGGACAAACATGGTGGGTGCCAAAATTTGGAAGGTAATATCTACATTGATCAAAGATTGATAAATATGAATAAATTAGTCAATATTGAACAAATGAGATAATAACTCTCCCCATGAAATTGTTGAGCAAATGTAAACGAAACTGTAACATCATCAAACTAACATGAAGATAAGCATGAAATCTATTCCTAAGCTATTCAAACATCATCTCATAGGGGGATTGGTGCTACTTTGATGTGGAAAGTAGCCCTTTCCCAACCCCTTTTGATAAGCTAAATGGTGAAAACTACTTTGAAGATGCTATGTGATATGATAAACAAGATGCAAGATGATGATCAAGATGCAAGATGAATATGTGTATAACAAAGATACTAAGATTGTGGATGATCCAATGCAAAGGATGAGCTCTCTATTTATAAGAGAGAATGATGGAGAGACATGCAAAATGGGTGAATGTGGGACTAATCTTGAGCCAATGACAAGATGCCACTTGTCAAGATGTGAGAGGATGAAGGGTGAGCACATTTTGATCCATGTGCAAGTTTGAAATTTGAATTTGATGAAGTGACATGTTTAGGGGGGATGAAAGATGAATTAAATGCCAAGTTGACTTGTGTAAGAGACATGTAAGAGCTCATAAATTCTTTGTTTTATGGACAAGTCATGTGGGAGGGAAAATTCAAATTAGAAGAATATTCCCTCAAAGATGTCATTTTGAATGAAAATGATGAACTAATAAATCAATTAAATTGATTTATGTGCACAAGTTGCAAAATCTAGAGAAAAGAGGATTAGGATTAGCATTAATCATGGTTTGATTAATTTAATATGATGATTAGGTGATTTTGAATTTTGACTTAGATACTTGGATTTATTTAAATTAAAAGGGAGGAAATTGATACACTATCCATTTAATTAAATGAAGAAACTTTAGGAGATAATTAAATAAAGTGATTTATTTAATTAAAAAGATAACCTTAGGAGATCAATCAAATAAACTTGATTTATTTAATTGATTGGTGAATACGATTTAATTAAATGTGTGTGATGTCAATTTCACATGTCTACACTATCCAACCCTCCTAATAGTTTTTTTTAAGTTATCACTTGTTTATGAAACTTCCACATGGGTTATCTAGGTGTCACTCCCCTACTGACAATAGAGAACCACTGAAACAAAGTCGCTTGCACAAACTCAAAACTCAAGGAAAATAATATGGTGAGGCATAATCCCGTCCTTCTCACAAATTAAAAAAAATACCAATCACATAGGTGACTCATGGTGCAGGATAATGTCAACATATACACAATCAATCCAAAATGATCCACATTTCCTTCAAGAGAACAGATCTTCCTAGCCTCTAGAAGACTCCTAAAAACTTACTCCACAAGATAACTTACATAGTTATACAACATTCACATTTGTTGCTAAATCATAAGCCATTCACTTGTTCAAATTAACATTTCGAACTATAAGAAGACATGGAAACACTAATTCTATTTATTCATTATAGTTGGATCATTAACCAAATATATAATACCTATGACTGAATAATATTATGACAACAATGTTCACTTGAATGGCTCACGTTTATATATATGTGTGTGTGTGTGTGTGTTTGTGTGTATCCATATATCTATGTGTGTGTGTGTGTGTATATACATATACATTAATTAAGACTCATTTTAAAAAAATACAGAATGCTAGATTTAATTAACAAACATCAATAGTTCTACACATGAAAATATAAATACATACATATATATATATATATTTATTTATTTATTTATTTATATACATGTATACTTATATGTATATAATTATATATATACTCATATTTTTATTTTTAAATACATACACCTCTATCGAAAAACATGCATCTATATCAATGGATTTATTATTTATCTATTGCCTAAAGCAATTCAGCCAAAGGACACAGAATTTACAGCGACCAAGCATATTCAGGGATTCAGCATAATTGTATAACTATAATTTACAGTCTGGTGTCCATACGCACGTAAGGCGTAGAAGAAAAGTTGACTTATATAGGTCGAGTCTCATATGTTGAACACTGGCCAACTTCATAAGAATTTCCTCCACTAATTTATATTCAGTTAACACTTAGTATAAAGGATAAGAGGATGAGATCTCAAGTGTATGAAACTGAAACATTAGGTGCATGTTTCAAAATTATCTAAATTTAAGTTTGATCAATCTAGAGTCACAATCGACTGATCTTAACTAGGACTAGAATTAGAAAATTAGGCTGACATCTTTCCCATAGTGCAATCTAACTAGAGATGAAAATATTTAATAGCTAGTGCTCTATGGTGCACACCAAATGGAAACTAGAGGAAGTGTGATTCGTTCTACTCAAAAGAATCCACCGAGAGATACTTTGCTTGAGTAGCTTAAGACGGCTTGGTTAATTACAAACAAGACTACATTGTAAACTAAAATAAGAATTAATTCGATCATCCCAACACAAAGAAGTAGCCTAATATATTGAATCAATTTCAAATACCAAAGAAGATAGGTCATGGATGGAAGAAGAATGGTTGACTAGAAAAAAAATGTTGAGGAACAATGTGAAGCCCTTTTCTATTGATACATAATGACACAGACAAGACCTACCGGTCAAGCCTTCCTTGAGGGCTTATGTTTATCTTGATGTAACCATATTCCATAGCACAAGCTGAAGTTGTGATTAATCATAGAGCATGGGTACAAAATAGAAGAAGTTTGAATAAAACCCAATGCTAAGCATAGATAAGAGGGGAGTCTCATAAACAATACAAAAGACAGTAATTTAAGGTGTTGAATTTGGAAACAAGAGATAAGGAATCAGAGATTTTTCCTCAATAAGGGATTAAGAATTTTCTAGTTCAAATACTCAATAATTACAATCAAATTCGGAAGAAATACAGGTCAAGAACCTACAAAACACTCAAAATTCCATTTGAACACAAGATTCACATTTCTACAATTTAACCATAAATTTTTTGAAGATTATTTTTCTAATATTTTCTTAAGTTCAAGACTAATTAAGCAAGAGTCAAAGATTTGCAATGTCTCTAGACTATCATTCGTTTTCAAAACAGAATGAAAACAAGGAAAATAGAGGAACTTGGAACAATTCGCACAACTAAGCTGGGAGAAATTTTGTTGTCGGATTCAAACTCCAGGTTGTAGCTCCAGCTCCTTCCAAGTTTCCACTTTGCAACTTTTCTTTTTGCAACTCCAAATTCCACTATCTTTGTTAAACCCCCAATTCCAAAATTTTCCAAACTTTTAGAACAAGTTTTCTAGAAAACCCCCAAAAGGTTGTTCACGGCAAGCATTCCAGAATCAATTTTTGCCTCCGAGAAAAAAACTAATCCAATTTCCCCTGTGTAGTTAACTCCACTTCTCTTTTATTTATTATTTTCCCCATAATTTCATTCCACTCCACTAATTTAATTTCTTTCTTTTCAAATTTTATTTAATTTATCTTTCTTTTAACTTTTAACCCTTCCTCAAATTTACATACAATGGTCAAATAATCAACCCACTAGTTTATTAATTTATTATTTTAATTTCTCATAAAATTAGTTTGTATAAACACATTTATATTAATTTATATTTAAATATTTCATTTTAACAATAATCTTAATGCATTACAATTAACTAGACATCATCACAATAATTTTTTTAATTTTTATTCTTTAATTTAATAAGGCTTTTATCTTAATTAGTCAAAGCCTACAATTTGACAATTTATATTTAATGAAATAATTGAACAGACAAACAATACCAACTGAAAGTGAAGCAAAGGGAGAATGACAACAACGAATTTGAAACAATATAAACAGACCTCACAGACAGAATGTGACATCAAAGACTCATCATCAACGAGGATGTTGGCTCAAAGTGGGGGACCCAGTGCTACCTCTGAAACAACAACTCCATTGGAATTTGGAATGCTCAAACCTGATAAGCAGGTGGAGCCGATGCTCTGTACCTATAGCCTATAGAAAAACATAGGGTCGAACATGTGCATAAAGAAAATAGTCAGTCACACTGTGACGGGAAAGTCACAGCATCATAGGGGACTCACAAGCAAGTGATGCAACCCTAGTCCCCTTCACCAACATAATAATTGATATCAAAACATGATAATGCATATATCCAACATATAATATCACATCCATGAGAACTCACATAAGCAATTAACTAATCTGCTAACCATGATATAATTAAGAAACATCACATATCACAATGTCATCAATATCATCAAACTAAGCATCATAGTGTCATCAAAAGTATCACAATATCCAAATAGTATCCAATAGTATTATAGTGTCCAACAAATAGTATCATAAGGTCTAGATATAGTCTAAGTAAAGGAAAAGTGAGGGGGCATTACATTTCACTTTACACAAACACTTCAATATTTGATGGGTTAATGATTAATCTCATTTTCTATTTATGAAGTATGAATAATGCAAATCAGTAAAATGAAAGGTTGCAGCTAGAGAAAGGATTTCCTATTTGAAAATCAAAATACACTTTTAAAATGGGGACTCCAAATTTAAAGAATATGAATATTTATTATATGATTAATTTCATTTAAAATTGTAGGGAAAATCATAAGGAAACGATCTAGCCAATGAAGTGAAAATTCATGCAAGCTTGTGGGAAGATGAAGGGACGGTTTAGGAATATAATAGTCAGCAAATATTCATGACAAAATGGTAGGAGGATATTAGTGTGGAAAGAGATGACCAAGAAAAGTGTCATAGGAAGAGCCAGAAGGGTTGTAGCAAGATTTAACCTTTTAAAAATTGCTAATAGAATAGTAAAAGAGATGGGTTGTGTAGGATTAGAGAGGTTGTGCCAATGGTAATGGTCATTGGAATTAAAAAAAAATATGCATAAAATTGAGCCATAAGAGGCTACATAAAATAACAAAGAGGCACCAGATTGGTAGAAGGCAAAGGCATGTTGGTTGGAGATTGGGTATTCAAAAGTTGAAGGAAGGAGGAGGCAATAAAATTACATGAAATTGCATATGGGAAGTGTAAGATTAGACACACCATAGCTACAAGACACAATTAATGCCAATAAAACAAAAAGGGAGGAGGGGTGTGAGAATTGGTAATAGTTTTAATTTAAAAATATAAAAATTATGTTGTTATAAATAAATTGTAGGTGGAACATAGAGAAGTTAGATTGAGGCAATTGAGAGAATAGAGGGAGAGTAAAAACCAATGAAAGAGGTTGCATAAAGGGAGGTGGAAAATTCCTAAATTTGGCGTAGCTGAAGGGAGAAAGAAAGAGTTGTTGGAACCAAAACCAAGAATTCATATGTGTTCAAAATGGCATGACAAATTGCAACCTTAGAGGGAAGTTAATTCAATGTGAACAAAACAAACTGGTGGAATATTTGGAATTTTACAATTTCTATGAGACTTGTTACTTGTGAATTTCAATTTCACTAATTCAAGTAAATTTTCCTCTATTGTTTTTGTAATCAAATTTTGAAATTATCAATGTAATCAGTTGTTTAGTTTAAAAGAGGATTTGTCTGAGTGAGTTGCATTTGAGTGAGTTGATATCAAAGTGTTTGGTTTTCCCTCTGTTTCACTAATTAAATGAATTATAGGTGCATATTAGGTGGAAATAAATATTAATTAATTTACTAATGAAAATTATGAATAAAATAAATAAATAGATAAATAAAATGGATATATATGAATAAATAAATGGGTAAATAATGGATAATTATGGAAAATAATTTAATAATTCAATGAATAATGTTAGCTCAATTTAATTAAATAAATGGGACTTATTTAAATAAATGACTAGGAATTAGGGGTCCTAGGTGATGAATGGGTATTCAAGCAATACTATTAATTGATATACTATGATGAGATTGTGATGGTGAAGGAAACTTTATTTTGGTGTCTACAGTTTTCCCCTCTTTCAGATTATGTTCAAAGCAACATTATTCCAAAAAAAAAAAAAATTGTCTATAAAGAAAGTATTAGGCATGAAGAAATTGATAATATGCCCTAGTTATGTGGAGAAATGATGAAATATTGGATGGTGAGACAATGATGCCCCCTTGAGAGGTGAGTCATGTAAAATTTATGAGTGAGCTCTTGAAATAAAAATAATTGGAATAGAAATAAGTGGAAGAGGGAAAATGATGTAAGATCATGAGGAAATAGATGCAAAAAGGGTGAGGATATGAAATGGTGACAATGGATGACGAGACATGAAGAAATATAATTTTGGAATGCTACATTATGCTAGCATATAGAGAGAAAGTTTTTTTTATATAGAAATTGATGTTATGCATTAGGAAATATAAGACCAAGGTGATATGTATCCAATGCATGGACTGGCACTTAAGTTAACAAAAATCGATAGGATGTCCCAACACTCACAAGGTGTACCATTGAAAATTTTCGCCCTTGATAATTTCACACTAGGTTTAGCTCCAGTGATAACTGTGAGAAACCCTCCTCAAAAAATATATCATGGTCAATATTTCATTTTTTTGGGAAAAAATATTAATTTCTATTGGTGAATCTTTCCTTTTTTCAAAAAAAAATTATTGCCAATTTTTTAACATCACTAAAATTTTGTAGACAATATTGGTGAATATTGAAAATAATAGGAAAATACATTAATTATGATGGTAAATCCTTCCAATCCAAAAATATATATGAAAAAGTAGGGGCTCGAGGGTGGAAATTATTGATGGGTTTAAGGGGTAGACTATAATATTTACTTACCACCATTTATTTAAAATATAATCTAGTAGCCCTCATATTTTGGAAGGTAAAATGTATCCATTATTTGTAATTCTTGTGGGACCTAAAATTTGTTTTAGATAGTTGATCTAATGAACCTCACTATATTTTGTCAAGTAAAATGTCCCTGTGATTTGTAATATGCTTATGGGGTCCAAAATTGCTTTTGGATCATTGATCTTAAAAGAACAATAATCCAAACGTGATTTTGGGCTCCATGATCATTACAAATCATAGGTACATTTTACCTCGTGGAATATGAGGGCCATTAGATTATATTTTAAATCAATGGTGGAAACTAAATATTAGAAATATGGCCCTAAATAACTAATAATTATGATATACTATTGGAAAATTAATATAGATTTCGACTATAACTTATAAAATTTAGGTGAATATGATCTAATCATGTATCATATAATGTGGTGAATTTTTGACATAAATTTTTTATTAAAATAAATTTTTTTGTGATTTAAATAAGACCATGATAAAATTTTGTAAAAATGTGGCCATTCAAGTCACATTACAACTCAAACTATTAGCCAATTTTGGATTCCCAAATTTCAACTATCAGCCAATTGGTGAATATTAGCCACTAAAAAAATCAATGTTTAGTTCCCCCTATGTACTTGGACCTAATTATGTATTTAATCTACCTATTGTTGGAATATTTTGTCATTGATATCAAAAGGGGATCAAAGGAGAAGTGTGTTGATCTTGTGCAAAAGCACATAATGTTTCATTGATGTCAAAACAGCAAATCAGGCAAAGGAGTCTGTTAGCGTGATGACAGAGGATGGATATGAGAGCAATGAACCTGGTTCTGGAAGTGTGTGGTTGGTTGATGATGCTAAAGTGTACATCTTGCAAATGTTTTCATGAAGTTCTAGAGAGACTTTCATACAATAGAAGATGAAACAAGCTATAAATCTTATGTGGATTTTTCGAGAGTATTCCAGTGATGTGCTTTACAGGTCGAGAGAGTGAAGGATGTGCCCAGAAATGTATTATTTATACTCTCAGGTGTTTTAGGGTTTATTAGTTAAACCCTCTGTCATTTTTAGTCATGGGATCATGAATAGATCTTCTAGTTTCACAATGACTAGCAACAGTAGGTTGCAAGTTACTTAAGTGATAACTTAAGTCATTCATCCTATAGAGGTGACCGACCCCATCATCTAGGTTGGCAGTGTTCTTAAGGTATATCAGCATAATAGTGTGTGATCGATGAGAGAATGGGAGGCATCTCTCTGATAGCCCAATATTTATTTGTCACCATGTCACGAGTTTTCAAAATTTCACAACCTCCAACAAAGAGGTTCTTAAGTTCATATTTCTAGCGACTTAGCAATGGAACACTCATCGAAGTGATAGGATGGCTTTGGTGGGACTGAAAAAGGCGATCCCAGTGATGGAGGGATGGCGTATGGGATTTGAAGAGGCTAACATGGAAGGTGATGATGTAGTCACATGGCATGATGGTGTAGACACAAGGATGATAGGTCGAGTATGGAAGCTTCATCGGTAGGACCTAAGATCTTGTCCCCTCAACACAACGATGAGAAGGTAGCACTTAGTGTGGGACCTAGTCATAATTACGTGAGTGACTATGATGATGATGCAAACACATGGCGTGAAAATATTGGGTGAATGGTAATCCACATCCTTTTTGTGGATTACGGAGTAGTGACATGGCAATGAAGTGTATTGGTGATTTCATCAATGATCCTCATCGATGTGACTAAGTCATATCGACGGGAGTGTCATGTTCATATCCCCAATACAGCAATGGCTATATCTTGGATGAGACTATATGTCATCACCAAGACCTTGAAGAAGGTCCCTACAACAAGGCGATGGAATAATGGACACCAACAGTGGAACCTGGCTAGGTGAGATGATGTGCGTCGAAGGTACAGATAGAGATCAAATGATAGGATGGCACATGGAAAAGAGTGACATGAAATATGACATGTGGTGACATGATGGCATGGGGACCATACAGCATTGAAGGATATCAGTGTGACATAGGCACATCAGTAGGACTGTGATGGATGTCCCCCTGATGAAGCGATAAGCTTTATCAACAAGATAAAAGTGCATCAATAGGACTAGGGATAGCGTCCCCCTGACAGAGCAATGAGGTGCTATATGGGACCCGATAGGATGATGGCAATTGATGATTTCTCAATATTCCATTTCACATCAATGTTGTGAATGATGTGGCGATGACATGGATGACATGTAGGTTTGTGTGGGCCCATTTTCAAGTTCGCAAGCTGAGAAAATTTTGGATGCATGTCTAGTAGACCCCATGTATGGCCAATAATATATGAATGTGTTGAGTGGTGAAGATTGATCAAAGGTTGATTAGACAATGTTGGTGCAAATTTTCTTCATCAATGTGAAGGTTGTGTATCGGCAGGACCTTGAAGCATGTCCCAGCAACGAAGTGATGGGTGAGTGTATGTGCTTCATCAATGTGACTTTGGTATATCAGCAAGACATTGATGGATGTCTCTCTGATAGAATGATGAAGATGGTGATTGACCATGTAAGAGACAAAGTGTTTATGCATGACATGCACAGTGAAGGTGGATATTTGGAAATTGATGATTCGTTGTTTTGCATCCTTTATTGCAAAACAACACTTGGTCAAGGTGAGAATTCAACAATGATGTTCTATGGTGAATACCCTAAGATCGAAAAAGGAGAATTGAATGGCCACTTATCCAATGGTCAGGATTTAAAGACATGGCAGTAAATGAGGATTATAGGATCAGGGCACGAAAGGAGAAGATCAACGGCCGAAATTCAAAAGCATTGATCTCAAATGGCTAATTCCATGTAAATAGGGTTTCGATTGGAACTAACATAAAGCAAAGATTTTTAATTTTTCCAACTGCACCCAATGACCAATTGAATGAAGATTTTATCTCCAAAGTGGTGATATAGGTTGTAGATAAGATCAAGATAAGATCAGGTCAAATTTGATCATATGGACTATATAACGTATTTAATGCAGATCTGATCTTAGGGTTTTACAGGATGTTATTCTTTCACTCTCTGAGATAGAATTTAATGTTGTAAGGCTCGATGCATAGAGGTATGGTTATTCTTGCACTCTCTGAGATAGAATTTAATGTTGTAAGGCTCGATGCACAGAGGTATGGTGATATCTGATAAACCTTATCAAATATCTTAATGATGGTATGTGGCTTGATGAACTAACAACTTGCTAGTGAAGATAACAAGTATGGGAACCCTAATAGTAAGTTGGAGCTAATTTGGATGGTGGAGATATTCTCGAGGCTAAGATCGTAGGAGAATGAAGAAAAATGGATATTGTCTAAGTTGTTGTATATGTTGTGTGTGTAGTTTGAGAGTGCATAGGGTGTTGAATAGAGTTATGTATTGATGAGTGTGTAGCAGAGGCAAAGAGAGAAGAAAGTGTATAGTGCAAATGTATGAGACACTATAGAAAGGGAAAGAAGAGCAGAGCTACAAGATAGAACAGTGATTGTTCTATGTGCAGAGAAGAGTGCAAAGTAGGGGAGTATTGATGAGTGTGCAGCTTCAAGTAGCAGAGTGTTTTTTGTAATGAAAGCAACAATGTACTGAATGTAATGATGCATTATAGGTTGTGTAGAACCAAATTGTATGCATATATGAATTTGTAATGTTGTACTAAGTTGTGGCTGAGATTAGGTGATTGTAGTCTCCTTGAATTTGTGGCTTCTAAATTAGGGTGTTGTTGCATCCTTAGGGTTGTAGCTCCTAAAACAGGGTGTTGTTGCTTCTAAATTAGGTAGTTGATGCTTCCTTGGGTTGTAGCCCTAAAAAATTGTAACAAAGATTTGTATTGTGACATTGAACTTGAGCAATAGACTTAAGCAACCTTAGTCACCATGGTTTTTCCCATATCAGGTTTTCCATGTATATTTGGTGTTATGTGATTTTTTTTTGTGCATACATATTCCAGTATCACATGATTAATATCTACACATTAAGGGTTAAAGAAAGTCATCTACACAAAAGGTTTTAAGAGATAAATTTTTAATATCTATTGATTCGCCCCCCTCTCGGTATATCATTGTGTTCCAACACCTATTTTATAATAATCTTCAAAAAATAAGAAATGGGATTAAAAATAAGCATTTAATATTTAATACTATTGTTTAAGGCCCTGAAAAGGATAGGTTTGGACTAGGGCATCCAGTGCCCTTGTCCAAACTATTTTATCTAAATTTAAAATATGTCAGTATCAACATTTTAATATTTGAAAATCCAAAATCATTTGTCGGTTATCGGTATTTGATCTTCAGGAAATTAGAAGAATTATATATAAATATAAACCATTTTAGCCATTTTAATCCAAGTATGTTTGATAAGTTAATTGTGATCATAATTGAACATCCTAAGGGAACTCAAGAGCAGAATTAGAAGAATTATAGCAACATTATTTCGGTCAAGTATCATGTTAGCCATACATCATGTTTTCATGTGAATTTGTTTATGTTTCATGTCTATTTGTTTTGTGAGTAATAACACTTACAAGACTTCAAATCAAGCATCAATTACTCCTTGAAGGTGATGAGTACAATGACTTCAATCTATCAAGGAATGCATATCTAAGTGGTGAGCTACAATAATTATCAATTTATCACTTATTTATCATTTAGCCTCTACTCAACCAAGTTTAAGCTCTCTTTTATATGATCATAGTTGTTATGGAGGTAAAAATACCAAAATAGAGTTTGATTTAGGTAAGCCCCTATACAACACAACCCTTACCCCTATTTCATGTGTGTAGATTATAGATCTAAAGTGAATTGGAGGATTGAATACTTTATTGTTCACTCAAGCATTCAAGTCCTACAAGTCAATATATCAAGAAAAGTGGATTTTATTAATGACAAATGAAGCTTTGAAAGTGAGCATAAAGAAGTAGAACCTACAAACCAAGAGTAACAAGATATTGAAGTCAAATTTTGAGTAGTTTCTTCCTAGTCTAGGTCCCCTAGTTCCCTTGTCTAGTTATTTCAAGCCCAAATTTATATGCCAGGTTCCTCTATGTCTTCTCTCTTTTATTCTAAACTTTGTTTCCTTTTATCAGTTTTGTGTTTCTTAGGAATCATCTTATTTTTTGGAATTTTGATAATTAACCTAGGAATATTATTGCATTATTAAATTCATTCAATCAATAACCAATTAATAAAATCCACACATCACCTCATAAAAGACTAAAAACTTGATCCACCATTCTATCTATCTCATTGAGGTTAGTAGCCAAATGGGTCTTTGAGATCAATTTTAGTCCTTTCCTTATGTCATATTGGAATAAGTGTGACTTAGGCCCTAGATCCCTTTATCCATTATCACATTTTACAGAGCCCAAATTTTTGTGCACTTTAAAATCTACAAAAATTTGATGCATATCATTTTAAAATCTAAGTACAATCTTAGATTGTGTAAATCCATCATTTATGCATACATAGTTTTGATAAATAAATATTAAAAAAGTCAAAATTTGCATAGTATTTTCCATTCAAAAGATAAAAGGGTTAATTTCAATTGTTACAAGATAGATATAGTTCATAATTGTATTGAAAAATTCACATTGGTTCGTAATAAAGTTTGAAAACAATCTAAAAGTGCTTGAATTTGTCATTTATGCATGCATGTGTTATTGAAAAGATGGAAAGTTACATTTTTGTTGTCATTTCAAAAAGATAGAAAATTTTTAATTTCCAAATTTTTCAAATTAGGATCAATTAATTACTACATTTTGCAATATGAAAATTACATTTGGACTAAATTATTATTTGAAAAATCTAAAAATCACATACAAAATTGTGCTTTCTATATTGAAAAAAAATGAAATTTTGTGCATTTCTAAAAATCTACCTATCATCAAACCTGAATAGTTACATATTAGGATAGAAGATATCCATATTTTGAAATTGGTAAAATCAACCTACTATTCTAGGGAACCCAACACCCTTGTCTAGTCATTTTTGGCTAAAATTTGGATCACAACTCTATCTCTATGTTTCTTGTGTTGTTTTGGGTTCTATGCTTATTTTAGTTTTTGTGATTGTGTTATGTTTTCCATTACTTGTATGAGAACTAGAAATTTTTTTGAAACTCATAATAAATGTATGAGCTTCATGACCTGATGTCCTATTGCTGATACCCTTCTTATACGTAATTTCAAAATTATGGCTTCCTATGTTGCAATCACAACTAGTGTTGAGCCTAAATCTTATAACTCTTTCATAAAAGGTATTGCCTCTACTCATTTCATTTTGTATTCCCTTCCTGATCCTTTTTTAGCCATGTCTTTGTTGCAACCTAACATCCATGTGAACTTGGAGGTTTTCATTTCCCATGTCCTTGAAGATAAACTAAAACAATTGGGTAAATGTTTAGTGTTGAACACCTAGAATACTAAGAGGGATGAATCAGTATTCACTGAAATTCATTCAAATCATTATGTTGGCCTTGTAGTAAAAAAAAGGAACATATAAAGCATACATCACATCAAGGAACACAAGAATATGAGATTTACGTGTAAAAACCTAAAAAGGGAAAAACCATGGTGAGGATTAGCTCACGACATATTATAACCAGTTACAATGTTGATAGAAAAAGGTGGGCTCATTGTCTAAGGACTCATTGTCTAGAAAGAGAGAATGTTTCACTACCAAGGGCTCACTAACCAAAATAGAAAAAGATAGAGGAAAGGGTGGCTCATTGCCAAAATAAACTATTAATAATGCTATTGCAGCATGTCAAATATACACTTCCAATTAAGCTTTGAAAACCAACTTAACACACTCCATACTTTACCAATACACCTTTTCACACTTTTCACTACATCAAATTTCACACACACTTTGCACTGACACATAATCTCATCCTTTGCACGATGAATTAACCTAGTATATATACCACAACCAACCAAAATATCAATTAGGTTAGCCTAATTGCATGAACCATGTGCCACATAACCTGACAACTTATAACTTTAAGACACATTCCTTGAAAAATAAACCAAAACATTTACACCTCAAAAAATAGGTCATCATGACCTATAATCACTCCCATAAATCCACTCCTTACATACTTCAACTCTACATGACTCTAAAACCTTTAGGTTAGCACCATATAACAAAACTAGTGAAGCCACAATTGAATGAACCAAATGTTCATTCATAAATCAACACACAGACTACCAAAACACATGTCAATTGGAGCACACATACTTCTAACACCTGTAAACACTTCCTTAAAATTTCATAACAAAATATTCATCTACAATGGAATGTGGAGCATTTCAACATACACTATGTACCAATAACACTATCATTATAGAGCTAATACTTTTTCAACATTATCTTCAACTGAGAAGAAATCAAACCTAAAATATTTGGATTTAGACACCTCCAACATGAACCAATATTACCTCAAAATGTCTTGACAATATTCTACATAGTGGAGAAATGCGGACAACAAAAATGGCTCACTATATTACTAAACTATACACGAGGACTTAGAAAAAATCTCCAAAACACTTGGTCTTCACCTGACCAATACTTCTACATTTCTACCATGGGTTTCCATCAATGAAAACACCGTACAATATTATACTCATTAGTCCCATCCATATATCATCATGCTCATGATGCCAACAATCTCCCTTAACACCTCAAGTTTCCAACAATCTCCCCCTTTGTCATTGATGGAAACACACTCTCATTCTCCAAAACTACTCAAAAGACTCCAAAATTACTCTCCCCCTTTGACATCAAGGGAAAAGGACTCACTATACATACATACATACTCCCCCTGATATTTATATGCATATATGAGAGTAACTCCCCCTTACTTCTCTTCTCCTATACATAACAAACTTCTCCAACAATATTTCCCTTAGGAGATATTTACATTAAAGTAGCTCCCCCTAATAATATTATCCATAAAAAATGACAAAGTTGTACTATAGCACAATCAACTACTTCTGCATATATACATTTAAATTAGAAATTTGCATAAATAGAACATAAATATACACCTTCCACTATCAAAGGGTAAAATACCCTTGTTGGACACCTTCAGTTTGGAAAGGAGTGATTCCTAGTCTTTCTTAGTTTCCTCCCAATCCTTCTTAGCAAAGGCAAGAATACTGCACTAACTCTCAAATTGAGTATGGAAATATTCTCCTTAATCTAGGGAACTAGGCACTGGATTCTTTTATGTCACCTTCTCTACATCTACTAAAACTCCAATTAAGGTTGTATGTCTTGCACTTACCAAATCTCTGAGCTAGTTGTACTGCATTATGATATTTTTTTTTTTTCTTACAATAGGAAAAATTGACCATGCATATTATTAATTTCTACCTTTGTTGCACCATCTACATCATTAGCTATTTGTGACTTAATTGATTCCATTTGATCTTTTATGCTCCTTGTGGAATTAGGCCATTTCAAGAAAAATTGAAACAAAACTTTTGCTTCTTCCAAGCATTTCTATACATATTATAAGTTTCCTTGCAACTTTTCATGTGCAACACTACATTTATCAAAAATATCAGTCAATATCTTGTTAAAAGGCACAAGACAAATAAGAGGGGGGGTGAATCAGTTGTCACCAAATTCAAACACAAAACTTCAACACTTATTAATTTCACAACCACACTATTTTTTTATTAAGTATGAACATGGAATGTAGATAATAGAAAGTAGAATTAACACAATGGACACTAGATTTTATGTGGAAAACCCAATAAGGGAAAAACCATGGTGAGGATTAACTCACAATATAAAGTGATAGAAAAATTGAATACAAGGGGCTCACTACCCAAAATAGGACTCATTGTCTAGATACAAAGGCTCACTGCTTAGAGAAAGGACTCACTATCTAATAGGGAGGCTCACTACCTACAGATACAAAAGATAATAGAAAGATCCACCACAGAAATTTACACACATCAGTAGCCTTGATCAGAAGATTGCAGAAACCTTCAACTCACTACTTTCAGGAATCTAACACAATGAAGTATTGCTGCCTCAACTCACTTTCTCATGACTCTTCTCTTCACTTGTGGCTTAATTCATTACTTTTCATCATACAATTATTTGCATCTCAACTTTCATTTATACCATCTTCAACCTTAGAAACATTCTCCAAGGTCAGCCACATACACTTCATTTCATATATTCAAACTAGGTCAGAAACTCAACATTCTCGTGGTGGAAAAGAATGAGAGTGGACCAATTTAAACACTTAACCAAGACCAAAATCAATGTCTTAGATCAACGACACAATTAAATTTTAAATTCTTCATATGAAGTGTAAACACCAAGTCAGCCAAACCTAACGAAAACACAAGCGACCATTAAAGTACATGCTTTCCAACAAGGAGATAACATGTGGATGACATAACACACTTCATCATGAACAAGAACACATCTTAGATACTTCCAGATACATCCATAGTAGGTGTAACAATCTTCGAACATAGAGCTCTTTCCAACAATCCATTCAGACTATGCAATCCCACACAACTATGAAGCTCATCTTTTGGAGCACCAAAACATGAACATCTCTACCAAAACCTAGACAACATCATTACAAGACATATTCCAAATTAACAAGACCTGAAAAAAAATAGCAGAGGACTGCGGAGAAAAAACATTTCTCCCATTCCACAAATAACCAACTCTGCCAAAAAATTTCACACTGATGAACACAACTTTCACCTTCTATCATATCAAAAGCCACAAATTAGGAGATATCACCAATAGATCACTAACAACACACCTTTAGATCCACATGAGCATAGGATCAACATGAAAGAAATGTGGAGCACATACTGGAGCACATTCTAAATACATGCATAACTCTAACTTCACTCTTTATTAATTTTCTCAAAATCACTTAGTAACCCATCATTTCAGCACATCTACAACATCATAAGGATAGCTCCATGTACTCACAACATCTCTAATAGTATCTCAACTATACATGAAAAATCTGCAACATACTAAACTGTGTTGACATCAATGACAATATTAATGACAACACCACCAAACTTTCTCATATAAGTGCAACAATCTCCCCCTTTGTCATTGATGGCAACACATTATGTGAAAAACCATCAAAGACCACATTCTCTTTTAAACAACCTGGGAGAACACCTCTTTATTTTCTACTATTTTTCACATGAATCTCTCTCCCCCTTTGATATCAATGGAAAATATCAATAACTTTGATCACTCCCCCTTATAAGTGCACCATTCAACTCATACTACAACAATGAAAATTTTCTACTCCCCCTACGAAGTAGACCCATTCATCAATCTAGATAAATAAAGAATCTATGGATCTACTGGACTGATGCACCTTCATGTGCACCTAGTTCAGAGGGCCAATGACCCCCAACCTCTACCTAAGATACTCAAAAGTATCCTTTAGTAAAGCCTTAGTGAATATATCTGCAATCTATTAACTTGTTGACACATACTCCAACCTGACTTTGTTCTCCAACACCTTCTCTCTCAGGAAATGATATTTGATAGATATGTGTTTTTTTCTTGAATGCATTACCAGATTTTTTGAAATGTTTATAGCACTTGTATTGTCACAGAAAATAGGAATAGGCTCATCACATACCACTCCAATATCTTTCAAAGATTGCTTCATCCTCAAAACTTGTGTGCAGTAAGATGTTGCAGCAATATACTCTACTTTTGTAGTGGATAAAAAAAATGATTCTTGTTTCTTACTCAACCATGAAACCAATCTTCCACCAAGAAATAATTCACCTCCACTAGTACTCTTCTAGTTATCCACACAACCAGCCCAATCTGAATCGATATAATCACTCAAGGTGAAATCATCATCCTTAGGATACCATAAGCCATAATCTAGTGTACCTTTAAGATATATAAATATCCTCTTTGTAGTCATAACATGTGCCTCTTTAGGATCTGCTTGAAATCTTGCAACTAAACATAAGGCATGCATGATATCTGGTCTAGTAGCAGTAAGATACAATAGTCCACCAATCATAGATCTATATTTTCTCTTATCAGCTTTAGTAGATTCATCATCTTTACTCAACTTACATTCGATCACCATAGGAGTACTAACCGGTTTTAATTCAACCATTCCAAACTTCTTTAACAACTCTTTCACATACTTAGATTGTGAAATGAATGTCCCTTTATCAGTTTGATTTACTTGAATACCAAGAAAGAAATTCAACTCACCAATCATGGACATTTCAAATTCTTTTTGCATTTCCTCTACAAATATTTTATACATACCTTCATTTCCTCCAAAGATGATATCATCAACATATACTACCACTATCAACATTTTGTTACCTTGCACTTCAAAGTAGAGATTATTGTTAGTAGAGCTTTTGTTGAATCCTTGTTATGTTAGGTATCTATCCAATCTTGTGTATCACGCTTTGGGAGCTTGCTTTAGTCTAGACAATTCCTTCTTCAACTTGCAAACCATATCTCTAGATCCTTTTCTGATCTTGCAGGTATTATTCTGAAACACAAGTTTAAAACCTTTGCTACACATCTTCCCAACACTAAAAAGGTTATGCCTTAAACCCTTTACATAATATACATCATTAATGTTGTGTATTCCATCAAAACTAATTGTACCTTTCCCAACAATCTTTGCTCCTAAATCATCACCAAACATGACCAAACCACCATCATACTTTTCAAGTTTAGTAAACTTATTTCTATCTTCGGACATGTGATTAGAACATCCATTTTCAATCACCCAGTAGTCTTCATCCTGTCTAGCATGAAATGTGGTGACCAAAGTACCTTCCATCTAATCCTTCTTGTTCTCTGAATCACTTTTTCTTGCACATTTTCCAAAGTTAGCAGACACAAATTTACTCTCCAAAGCTAAGAACAAGAATTCACTATCATCATTCTCATAATCAGATTCATCATCAAAGATTCCATATTCTTCTCTAACATAGTAAAACTTTTTGTATTTCTTATCCTTTCTATATTTATGATCTTTGTTCTTCTTATGTATAGTTCTATTTGGACATCTTGAAGCATAATGACCAATATTACCATAGCTCAAACATTTAAATGGAAACATACCTTTGTATTTACCAGTACCTTTCTTCAACTTCCTTGTAAAGTTTGCTTCCAACTCATCTGAACCATCACTATCCAGATCATCTTCAATCTTTGTTTCTTTAAATTTTGTTTATGTATTTTCCTCTTTCTTTCCAAACTTTCTCATCTCAAATGTAGTCAAGGTGCCAAATAGCTCTTCTTTGGTATATTTCTTAGGATCATATGTTTCCCAAATAACTAAAACTTTTTCATTGTAACATTCTGGTAAAGTCATTAGAATATTCTCAATTATATCTTCATCAATCAGAGTACCCCCTTGATTTCTAGCTTCATTTACTACCAGATCAATTCTTTGAAAATAGCTTGCAATATCTTCTCCTTCTTCCATTTTCATATTCTCATATCTATGTTTTTCCATCAACTTCTTTATCAATTTCACTCTATCATTTCCTTCATAAAGATCTTCCAACTTTTTCCAAACTTCATAAGCAGTGCCTAGAGAGATAACTTTTGTTCGCTCAGTCTTGGATAAAGCACTATAAATAGCATACCTCACTTTTTCATTCTCCTCATAAGTAGAAACCTCATCTACAGTAGTAGGACCACTCACCAGAGCAACATACTTCATCTCAACAGCCTTCTAGGTCTTGTAACCAAGAGAGATAATATATCCTCTCATATGCACTTTCCAGTCACTATAATCAGATCCATCGAACATAGGGATCACCAAATTATGTGCCATTAGATCTTCCTTAAGAAGTTAAGATATACACTAAGGAACTAAAGCTCTTATACCAATTGTTAAAAGGTGCAAGACAACTAAGCGGGGGGTGAATTAGTTGTCACCAAATTCAAACAAAAAACTTCAACACTTATCAATTTCACAACCACACTATTTTGTTATTAAGTATGAACATGGAATGCATATAACAGAAAGCAGAATTAACACAATGGACACCATATTTTACATGGAAATTCCAATAAGGGGAAAACCACGGTGAGGATTAACTCACACTATAAAGTGATAGAAAAACCAAATACAAGGGGCTCACTGCCCAGAATAGGACTCACTGTCTAGATACAAAGGCTCACTGCGTAGAGAAAGGACTCACTATCCAATAGGGAGGATCACTACCTACAAATACAAAAGATAATAGAAAGATCCACCACAGCAATTTACACACATCAGCAGCCTTGATCAGAAGATTGCAAAAACCTTTAGCTCAATGCTTTCAGGAATCTAACACAATGAAGTATTGTTGCCTCAACTCACTTTCACACGACTCTTCTCTTCACTTGTGGCTTACTTTGTTACTTTTCATCATACAATTCTTCACATCTCAACTTGCATTTATACCATCTTCAACCTTAGAAACATTCTCCAAGGTCGGCCACATATGCTTCATTTCATAAATTCAAACAAGGTCAACAACTCAACATTCTCATGGTGGAAAATAATGAGAGTGGACCAATTTAAACACTTAACCAAGACCAAAATAAAGATCTCAGATAAACCACATGCTTCCTTAATTAAATTTTAAATTCTTCATATGAAGTGTAAACACTAGGTCATCCAAACCTAAAGAAAACACAAGTGACCATTAAAGTACATGCTTTCCAACAAGGAGATAACATGCAAATAACATAACACACTTCATCATGAACAAGAACACATCTTAGATACTTCCAGATACATCTGCAGCAGGTATAACAACCTTCAAACATATAAATTTTTCCAAAATTCCACTTGGACTATGCAATCCCACACAACAACTTTGAAGCTCATCTTCTGTAGCACCAAAACTCGAACATCTCTGCCAAAACCTAGAGAACATAATTAAACCAAACATATTCTAGATCTACAAGACCTGGAACAAAATAGTGGAGGACTATGAAGCAAAATCACTTTTCCCAGTCCACAGATAACGAACTCTACCAAAATAATTTACACACCAGTGAAGACAACTTTCACCTTTCGCCATATCAATAACCACAAATTAGGAGATATCACCAACAGATCACCAACAACAAACCTTCGTATCCACATGAGAATAGGATCAACACGAAAGAAACATGGAGCACATACCGAAGCACATTCAAAATGCATGCATAACTCTGACTTCACTCTTTATTAATTTTCTCAAAAGCACTTGGTAACCCATCATTTCAGCACATCTACAACATCATAAGGATAGCTCCATGTACTCACAACATCTCAACAATATCTCAACTATACATGTACAATTTGCAACATACTGAACTGTGTTGACATCAATGATAAAATTAATTACAACACCACCAAACTTGCTCATACTTGCAATATATCTTATCATTGACCTTCTTTGCCATTTCCTTTTCCAATTTCTCTTCCAAACCAGTAAAATATTCCTTAAAGGAATTCAACAACTTCAAATTTTGTACACAAGAGATGGAATTACCTATAGTTGCAGTGGGAATACCTTCTCGCAATAGCTTAATTGCTTCCTCAATAAACTCTACACTCTTTTGGTTTGTTTGGAATATTTCCTTCCTTGTGGTGGCATGAAAATAATCACCAAGCTATAACTTGTGCAAGGGGGAAATCTTTCCCATATTTACTTAACATTGTTGCATTGTATTTTTCAAGAGCTATGCAAATACCACCAATTCAAACTGCAACTACATATCCAATAGATCCTTCAATGAGTCTCCAAAGGTTCAAGAGGGTTCACCAAAAAAATTATAATTTTATCCTTCCTTCTTCTCACTCTTCTCTTTCTCACCACCACTAGAATATGCTTCATCATTCTTCTCTTATTCTACAAACTTCTCACCATTTGGAGGAGCTAGATTTTCATCTTTTTTTGCTTCTATCTTCTCAAGGACTTCTTATTTGTCTTCTTTCTACTCATTATCTTTTTTCATATCCAAAGGAGGAAAATTCTAATCATTTTGAACTTCCTCTTTCTTTGGGGATTCTTGCATATAATCTTTCTTCTCTTCTTCATGTTCAACATTCTCCACAATTGGAGGGGTATTATTTGTAACCATGTATTCTTGCGCATTCTTATCCACAAGTACATGCCCATGTTGTGCATTATCAGGATCATTGATTTTTAGGAAAGATGTATTATATTGTATTTATTCTTCACTATCTAGAGGGATTCCCAACCATTTAGCAAGTTCTTCAACCTTCAACAAAGTCTCATTCTTCAATCTTTCAGTCTCTTCCTTGTCTATACTCATTGGAGTTTTAACTCTTTGTTTTGTTCTAAATTTCTTACTAGATAGTTTAGAAAATTTGTGTCTATATTCATGTGTTAGAGAAGAACCAATCTTCTCCAAAGAAAATTCATTTATCTTCATATCTTCTTCAATAGCCTCTTTGCTTCCTACAATTAAAAAAATGTACAATTCATTAGGAAATTGATCCTCAATCTTGTTTACGTGAGTGTCAAACGTTACTATATACTTGACAATAGCTTCCTCAATTGGTACCTTGACTTCATCATTAGACTCTAGATACATTTTAGTTGTCTCTTCCAAGAGACCAAATTCTAAAATACTTTAAAACAGTGCTTCAAATTTCAAGGGGGTATGTTCCCTTGCTGGAGGAGCCTTTTCATTCTTCTTTCACTTTCCTTTAGGATATTTTTCTCCTCCTGCTAAACTATTTTCTCTTCTTTGAAACATAAAACCATTGTTTTCTTTCTCTACTTCACTTTTAGTGTCAACAATATCAACTTTTTTCCTCTTTGCACTAGTCTCTTCCATAGTGGCTTAAGAATTCTTCTTTTGGATCAACTATGGTCCTTATTCTACATCTTCCTTATCCTCATAGTTAATGTATCTCTCCTTGGTGGCCTTAGCCTTTTCTTTTCTTCTCCTCTTAGGAGGAATATGTTGCACAAATGGGATAGATGTTTCTTTCTTCTTTGAGCTTCATGTAGCCTTTATTTTGTAGGCCTTAGGAATAGTGGGAGAGGGGGCAGAGGTCCTAACTAACCTTCTTGTACTTAGAGTACCCTACTATAGAGGAGGGGAACCAAGTGCTTAGGACCCTAGGTCACAAGAGAATTTAGAACAATAGGTTTCCCTGATCTACCTCAAGCTAATAGAATTGTTTTAGGAGAGTTTAAGGTTTTAAGGATGAAAGGAAGAGCAACCAGGTTGTGACTATCCTTTTACAAGCTTGAATGTTTCAGGAAGTCGGGTGAACAATTTTCTAGAATCTAACTGTGACTTAGAGAGCTCACTGCCAAAGGACTATAGCATGGTGCTCAATTAATTTTTAGTTTGATAGATTTTCAATGTTATCAAACTTCCAAAATAGAATTGCATGAACAAAAATAACTAAATCCAAGGACAATAAACATATAATCTAATCATTCTAAACTAAATCATAACATTCAATAATTATCTAGGTTATAGGGCACACTTAGAAATACTTTTTCAGACTTAAATGGAAACCTTTTGGAGTATTAGATTAAGCTAATAATAATTTTTTATTCCTAAATGAATGCATAGTTTATATTTCTTGAGATATGATTCAATATAGTAGGAAAAATCAGACTTGTTTTTGGATAACATTACATTTAGTGTTTTAGATTACCAATAATATGAAGACTATTGGTAAGTCCCACAACACCTTTCTCATACACAGCTTAGAAACAATGCATTCCAAACTTATAACAGCAACCTCTGGTGATATATATATAGAGACTGACTTTACACAGATATGCACCCAGAAAGGTATAGAAGTTCACTCTTAACCCTTTGACTAATGACCAGCATATAACCTCAATGACAAGTGATTTTACAACTTATTAATATTATATTGCATAATCCTTATATTCAAAGTGTTTACAAATAAATCTCAAACCTGCAAAGAAGCACGTTTGAGATAGATTGGCATTTTTTTTCTTGCAAACTACTCAAAAATTCATTACACCTCCATGTTCAACTCTCCAATTCATCATCTCTACAAACACAAGCCCTAGCATCCTCCATAACTCACTTGCAAGCTTATACAGATAACCATGACTAAGTCTGGATAAATGAAATGGTTGAATATCATGTCCCTAGTAGAATTTTCTCAAACACCTCCCAACCAATGATGTTGGATTTCCAAATAGATGATCAATAGCATCCTTAAATCAATAGCTCCCTTCAAACACTACTCACGTCCTCTATTTTTGATCTACTCAGAAATGGTGACCAACATATAGTTATGTCTCCCCTATTATCAACTCCAGCCACACCAACGAACCCCAATATGCTTAAAAAATTAAAAAAAAGTGTAATGGAACCTTCTCAAACCCTTTATATAATTCCATGTGTTCTTGGATATTGATATTGTCTCTATGCAAAGTGAATTAATGCAGAAATAAGGCTCAACAATGAACACTTTCAGAAAACTAGAGATATAAATAAACTCTTGATAAATTCTTCAAACCCTAGTTGTGAAGCTTTTCCTGTAATTACTTTGAAGTACAAGAAAAATCCCTACAATGGAATTTTCTGCAAGTTGGATTGGGAGATCTTCCATTCCTGTACTGAGCTATTCTTCCTGAGGGGTTTTGTCCTAAAAAATTCTATGGCTTTCAACCAACAAACCCTTATTGAAGCTCTTCACCAATTTTCTTCAACATAAGAAATATATTCATGAATCAATTAAATGAGCTTCAAATGCCCTTTTATAATACATCATTTGCATTTTCCTTCATTAAATTTAATTTACTTTAATTTCATTTACTTTTCCCACCTTTTGGTGCACAACTTAATAATATAAAGTATACTTTAAAACTCGCATATATCTCCCCTTTTAAAATGACACTTTAATTTATATTATAAAGTATAATTTAAAATCATTTAAATACCTTTTTAATAAACTCCTTATGTCTCCCTTTAAATTGGAACTTAAGTTAATATTATATAGTGCACATTAAAATCACTTATATCCTTTTAAATATAATGTCCCCTTTTAATATATTTTAATAATGCACAAAGTTAAATTATTTAATTTAACTTTATTACTTGATGTTATTAATATTAAATGCATAGGACCAATATTAACCAATATAAATCTGGGATATAATTATGCAACCATGCCATATATAGAAACTCTGCATGTTTTCCATACCAATGACTTACTATAAATAGTAAGTATGAGCAAAAAATCCAAGTGACTTACTATAAATAGTAAGTGTGCATCAAATGGTCCTAAATGCCCTCTAGAAGGCACACCACAAATAAATTGGGAGGAAGATCTGAAGAATACTGAAATAAGCACCAAAAGGTTTGTTGAAGAACCAAAGATTACCCTTAAAGGGGTCCCCTAAACACCTAGTTAGCCTACAGGGACCAGTTGGTAGACTAACCACTGCATCTGTCCACTACCTAGGAAAAGGGGACATTATTGTCCACCCTCCCCAAGATTTCTTATCCCCAAGAAATCCTCACTTGGATGCCCTGGCCTATCACTTGAATGCATGATTTCCAAATCAATCTGTAGAATTTCCAACCACATATCCAGTACATTTTTTGGGTAGATATTAAACCATGCTCAACATCACTATGAACAACTACCTCAATATAGAGCAATCTACCAAACCAAGGAATCCTTGGATCCCATAACCAAAATGGAAGTCTTCCATACCCATCACCTACGGACTTCCTCTTCACCACTCTAGTATAATATTCACCATGTTGAGAGTGGTGAAGCAACACATCATAATCCCATCAAACTATCATGCCAAACTTGTTACTACTTGGATCCCAACACACTAGAACCTCACATCCATCAAACATGAGAAGATGGAAATATCTCAAAGTGCTAGCATCAATACACTCCACTCCAAACTCTACAAATCTCTCATGGATGTGATCAATATCCCTCATAGGTTCCAAAACTGGTGTAAAATATCCTCCTAGGTTGCTAATATAAAACAGATCAACAACCTCGAGATTGGAAATCCAACCTATGGGAATACACACAAAATTGTTAAGGTCATAGGGTTCCAGAGTACCAACCCTATGCCACTCTCCAAAGCTGGGGAGATGATGCAACTCTCCTCCAAACTCCCAAACAAATTTTTTCCTCAAAGGATTACAAAGGAAAATCATTTCCCAATAAATAGAACAGTCATCCCCTACCAACTTAGGGAGTAGAACTCCATCACTCCAAGCTAGATTAACAATTTTGTCATGCTCATTGAAATCACAACCTCCCTATAGCCATGCCCCCAATAAAAATTCCTAAAACAAGTAAGTTGCAAACTCTTCCAAGGACACATCAGCATGATGGAAATCCGATCCCTGACTCTATAAACAACCATTTGAAAATTAAAAAGATGGATACTTGCAGTCTCTAGCTCCATCTTTCGTAGATGGAAACACTCCATCCCACAATGGGTGATATGAATCTTGAGGCAACAATTGGCCCTCCCTCAAAGGTGACTTATGGTCATTATGGTACAAATGTGAAAACTTAGGAATGTCAGAATCATTCCTATCCTTAGGTTCATGCAACCCTAAAAACCCTTGTGCTTGACCACCGTTAGGGGTTCTCCCCTCAAACCATGAGTGTCACTACCATATGTAGGTGTCATAACAATGATAGAAGACTAGATATTTGGTTTGGATGATGTTGATGAGCCAAGCTCAATTCCTCACATAGCTCGTCTATTTGAACCTTTGATTCTTGAAGGGCCTACTGAGTGCTCTTCAAGGAATCCTCAATGACAATAAGCTCATCAGTAAGTTTATCTACTTCCCTTTCTTTCCTCTTAAGTTCATTGTAGTAGATCTCACCAAGCTAGAGTAGGTGATCTATATCTAAGGGTAGCTACATTTAATTGGTCTTCATCTTTACTATTTCTTCTCTAAGCACCTATGAATCTGAAAGGGGAAATTCTCCATAAGGAGCCATATGTTCTAAACAATTCCAACAATATTTGGCCATCATCATGAGGGTTTCATCAAAATGTCTAATGGTTGCATCAATATGGTCTTCATTCACCTTTAGTTTTCCTACCAACTAATTGGACTCTTGAGACCCATCAATCTCATATAATTTTTTTGATTTAGGATAAGCATCATGCAACATAAAATATGATTTTTTTTCAAGGCTGATAACAACTCCATGAGCATTGAAAATGTCATCCTGCGGTTCTATCATAGTATGATATGCAAAATTTGATCCTTCATGGCTTGAATTCCCCATGCATTCATTATTTTTGAAACTCATATCTCGAGTGCAAACATTGGGAAACTCCTCAACATCATTCCCTTCATGTGCCATATTTGTTAACTCATGGTTATGCTCAACATTATGAGTATTTTCATAAAACAAAAAATTAGAAGTTACACCATACCTATCTATAGCATCTTCTCGGAACTCAACCAAATCTTCATGTAGCTGATTTATCATGACAATATCCTTTTCAACCTTCATGTGCTCTTAACTTGCATAGAATTTATCATCTTCAAAACCATCTCCATTGTAGTTTCTTTGTGATCTTCAAACATGAATGGAGAGATGGCATTGTGATCAACCAAAAGAGCACCAATAGAATCCATGATTTCATAAGGTTTGTCTAAACCAATAGGCTCTATGTCAAAGGGACTCATATTCTCCTCTTTATTTGTGCATTGGTGGTTAGGTTCCCAAAATACTTTGCATGAGAAGCATAGATTTTATCTTCTCATTTGGTTCTTGCTCATTTTAGGAGGTCCTATAACCTCTTCATTGAGATTAAATGTAGAACTGTCATCATTTTTTTATTTAAAGGTTTCATCACACTAGCTAACACTGTGTCCACCAATAGGCACTGAACCATGGGGTGTATCATACTAAAAACTCATCTTGTTTCCTGTTGCAACATCTTTCCCATAACTAAATTTTGCACCTTTAAATGAAGTTTTTTACTTAAAAATCACCCTAGTATACTTTATCAAACCAATCTTTCTAGGACTCAAGTTAACAACATAGTTCAGATATCTATTAAAAGAGTATTGTTTTTTAAAATCATCTGGCATGCTCTGGTAGTCCTCAAAGAGTTGATTGGCTTCATGTTCATAACATTCCTATATTTTTCTTCACCCATGTGGTTTAACCCATTGTCATACTCAAAATATTTTTTATTCACCCAACAAGATGGCAGGAAAACTATGCTCTAATACCATTGAAGTATCCCACTCCTAATAGGATATTTTCTTTTTTGATTTTGCTCAATTAATTCTCAATTTGATAGATTTTCAATGTTATCAAACTTCCAAAATATCAATGCATGAACAAAAATAACTAAATCCAAGGACAATAAACATATAATATGATGATCCTAAACTGAATCATAGCATTCAATAATGATCTGGGGTTACAAGGCACACTTAGACATACCTTTTTAGACTTGAATGAAAACCTTTCTGAGTATTATATTAAGTTGATAACAATTTATGATTCCTAAATGAATGCACAACTCAGATTTCTTGAGATATGATTTAGTATAGTATGCAAAATCAGACTTGTTTTTGGAAAACATTACATTTAGTGTTTCAGATTACCAATAACATGAAGACTATTGGCGAGTCCCACAATGCCTTTCTCTTACACAACTTAGAAACAATACATTCCAAACTTATAACAGCAACCTCTAGTGATATATAGAGATTGAATTTAGACATATATGCACCTAGAAAGCTACAACAGTTCACTCTTAACCCTTTGACTAATGACTAGCATACAACCTCAATGACAAGTGATTTTACAACTTATTATTAGCATATTTTACAATCATAGTATTCAAATTTTTTACAAATAAATCTCAAACCTGGAAAGAAGCATGGCTGAGACATATATATTGGCATTCAATTTTTCTTGCAAACTACACAAAATATCATTACACCTCCATGTTCAACTCTCCAATTCACCAGCTCTACAAACACAAGCCCTAACGGCCTTCATAACTCACCTGTAGGCTTATATAGATAACCATGACTAAGTCTAGATAAATGAAATGGTTGGAGATCACGTCCCTAGTAAAATTTCCTCAAATTCCTCCCAACCAATGATGTTGGGTTTCCAAATAGATGGTCAATAGCATCCTGAAATCAACAACTCCCTTCAAACACTACTCACATCCTCTATTTCTAATCTGCTTAGAAATAGTGACCAACATATAGTTACATCTCCCCTATTATCAACTCCAACCACACTAATGAACCACGATATGCTCATCAAACATAGAAATGCATAATTGAACCTTCTCAAACACTTTATATAATTCCACGTGTTTTTGTGTATTGATATTATCTATATGCAAAGTGATTCGATGCAGCAATAAGGCTCAACAATGAACACTTTCAAAAAACTAGAGATATAAATAAACTCCTGATAAATTCTTCAAACCCTAGTTTTGAATCTTTTCATGTAATTACTTTGAAGCACAAGCACAATCCCTACAATATAATTGTCTATAAGCTGGCTTGGGAGATCTTCCTTTCTTGTATCGAGCTATTCTTCCTGAGGGGTTTCATCCTCAAAAAGTCTATGGCTTTCAACCAACAAACCCTTGTTGAAGCTCTTCACCAATTTTCTTCAACATAAGAAATATATTCATGAATCAATTAAATGAACTTTAAATTCCCTTTTGTAATACTCAATTTGCATTTTCTTTCATTTCAATTAATTTACTTTAATTTCATTTACTTTTCCCACTTTTTTGGTGCATAGCTTAATAATATAAAGTATACTTTAAAACTCACTTATATCTCCCCTTTTAAAATGACACTTTAACATATATTATAAAGTATACTTTAAAATCATTTAAATCCTTTTTTAATAAAGTCCTTATGTCTCCCTTTAAATTGGCACTTAAGTTAATATTATAAAGTGCACATTAAAATCACTTATATCCTTTTAAATATAAAGTCCCCTTTTAATATATTTTAATAATGCATAAAGTTAAATTATTTAATTTAACTTTATTACTTGACATTATTAATATTAAATGCATAGGACCAATACTAACCAATATAACTCTAGGATATAATTATGCCATCATGCCAGATATAGAAACTCTGTTAGTTGATCATACCAGTGACTTACTATAAATAGTAAGTATGAGCAACACATATGAGTGACTTACTATAAATAGTAAGTGTGCATCATATGGTCCTGAATGCCCTTTGAAAGGCACACCACAAATAAATTGGGATGAAGAGCTGAAGAATACTAAAATAAGCACCAAAGGGTCTACTAAAGAGCCAAAGATTACCCTCAAAGGGGTCCCTTGAACACCTTGTTAGCGTATAGGGAATAGTTGGTAAACTAACCACTACATCTGACCACTACCTAGGAAAAGGGAACATTACATTCTTCTACATGTACTTCTTGGTTTCACACAGTTTCAGTGTACCTATCTTGGCTCTCCCTTGTCAACATTATGGGGGGGTTTCTACTATTGGTGCTAATTCTTCCTTGGTTTCATTTTTGGAGTGATCGATATATCTAGTTCATGTTCCTATGTACTAGTCAGATGTAGTGTACATCAATGGTCGGTTACCCATGCATTTTGATGAGATAGAGCATTTACCATATGGACACTTACATTCTTGTTTCTAGAGGTTATTCATTTCAACACTATAGCACTCATTATTCGACAATTGTTTACAAATTCTTCATGCTTCAATGATATTCTACATGTTCCTCTTCTTTTTGGGACATTGCTTTAGTTGGAGGCTTTTCCAACCCTTCATTCACCTTTCTCTCTTTTGAGATGAGTTTTTCCCATGAGGTTTTCTCTTTTTCTCCAGTTGTGAGAGATTAAATTATTTGTGCATAGGTACCTCACTTGGCCTTATTTGTCAGGACCCATTATGCATTCATTTTTAGGGTTTTTAGCTACTCCCTAAGTTCATCTTAAGGGGGGGTGTTAGAGTAATCATGCATTAGCTAATAATTAATTTATCTTTAATTAATTATTAGTCTAATTTATTCCCATGCACTTAAGCTAAACTTAGGAGTGATTTCCTATGTTAACTAGAGATTTATTATTAGATCATTTTGTCTCATTGCATGAGATATTGACACTTGTCATGATCTAATCCCTTTATCATTTAGGGTTTCTCCCATATATCACTCAACCCTCATTGTCTTATCATGCCTTTGATGATTTTTGATAAAACTCTCAACCTTTGAGGACTCTTATTTCCTTGAATATTCTTGAGGTTCATTCTATAGTTTTTTCTTATTGAGGAATATTATTGTTTGTAGCTCTCTTGCATGGAAGATTTCTTTGTTCATTGGTTGATCTTGTGGCTCATTTTTTTCACAATTCTAACAGGGTTTGGGGACCTTATTAGCACCCAAAGAAAAGGTTGCAAATCATATTTCATCCTTGTTGAAAGCATCCATCAACATTTGGTTATCAACATCATTTACTAGGTTAAGAATGTGACTAAGAATATCCTCTTAATCTTGCAAATTAATCATGGGGTCGACTCTAAGAAATTCTGTAAAAATAATTGACACCCTCTTTTTTGATGAAATTTATGTCCTCAACCACAAAACCATTAGGTAAGGAGATCTTGACAATTTTATTATGTTATCTTCTTATCTTTGTAGCAATGTGGAAAAACCTAGTGTTATTGTGACCATCTTTTAGCCATCTAACCCTATATTTTTGTATCCAAAATATTTTTTCCATCCTAAGAATTCTACTGTGTTCCTCGAGAAGATTCTTCTCTCTGGTCCACAATTCAACAGTGAGTCTAACCAATGCTATTTCTAACTCAATCTCATTAAATTTTATTTCAACCTTTGACTTGTGTTTGAAGAGGTTACTCATAACCTGTTTGTTCCAAGCCTGTGTGAGCTTCTTTACTTCACCAAGCTTCTTAAAAATAACATCTTTTATTCCATATTATATCCATACCCCACCAACTCTCAAGCGCCTTCCTAAAGCCATCATGCTCATACCAGAATGCTTCCATTTTGAAGGAAATACTCCTAGGTTTATGATCAAAGTCAATAGACAAATAAATTGGCCAATGATCAGACCCACCAAACTAGGAAACATCAGAGGAAGCTTGAGAGAGAATTCAATCCAAATTAACCAAAAAAAATTCTAGTTTTTTTTTAATATTATCTTCACCTACTCGCTTATTGCTCCACATAAACCACCCAAATTTAGGAATGATATCAGCCAAAGAAAGGGAATTGCATACTTTTTGGATTCCATAGACCCAGAGTTATCAAGGATCCTACCCCCAAACTTCTCCGAGGGGCATAAGGTGGCATTAAATTCACCTCCAAATATCCAATTTCCCACTGGGATAGCATCCCTGAAAGACTTCAGATACTCCCAACGCTTGATATTTTCCTTCTCTGCGTTAAGCCCATGCATGTTGGAAAAAAGAAAATCATTATTCCCCCTTGAGATCATTTAATTTGATGGAAAAGATACTATCAGTGGAATGGAGCCTCAAGCCAAAATAAAGATACTTGAGTTGTGCCAATAGATCCTTTAGCACAACCTTCATTGTTCTTTCATAGACTATGAACCATATTTAAAAAATTATCACTATCAACTTTAGTTTCTTGTAAAAATACTACACTAGGACCTTCAATCTCAATAAGCTTCTTGACCAATCGGCACTTCTCGGATCTGTTAAGACCATGCATATTCCAGTTGACAATCTTCATGATTTCATATTCGTTGGGAGGTGCTCGCCTCTATTTTTAACAAACTTACTTAGCAACTCGTGGGTACCTTTCACTACTTCCTCCAGGGCTTTTTGTTTATCCTTACATCTATTTTCCTTCCTCTAAAATTGTTGCATCCTACATCCATGGATAAGGGTTTTTTCCACTCGTTCTCTTATTGCTTCTTGTGATAATATTCCATGAGTTTTCCTTGTGTTCATCATCCTCATCCTTACCTCCTTCGATATCACTTTCAACACCAAACTACTTGGAATTCTCAAGATCACCACCATTCACATTCACCAACATCATGACCGGCCCTAATGGTAGTCGGCCCTTAGGATCCACTATGGAATTCATACATTTGGAGGGAATCGTCTCCAAAAGAGGGTACTAAATCTCAAAAACTTTGCCAATGTCGAGAGCATTAGCTAGCACTGCAACACTATCTAAAGGCTTCCTACTCTCATCACAATTTAATGTCGAACTAGCTATAGACCCAGCACCAACACCAGTCAAAGCCAGTTGATACGACTTAGGTAGAGGTGCAGACTCCACCATTTGATTTATGGTGTGTTTACTAGCATCAACAACCTTAGCGGCATGCACTAGACCTCTCAGCACAACCTGCTCACCACACCTCCTGGTGATGTGTCCTATCCTTCTACAATTGAAGCATCTAACTGTAAAATTCTCATATTCTAATTCTTGAGTCCAAACCCCCAAAATAGAGGATAGCTTGATTGAATGTCTAAGTAGTTTACTCAGATCAATCTTAACACAAATTTGCGCATAGGGGGGAAATCCCCGCCCAACCAAGGAGCTGGAGATAGATACAAACTCTCCCAAGGAGTTACCTATGAATTTTAAAATATCCATTATCAACAACTCATGTGGAAGCTTATTCATTCATATCTAGAGAGACACCTCCTCAATCCTTTCTGTATATGGATTGAAACCCGAGTACCATTTCTTGAGATATAAGCCAGCATTGCCCATAAACCATGGTCCCCTAGCAAGAATCTTGTCTCTGTCTCCTTCTAAACCAAAAATGATTTGAAGAAACCCAAGGGCAAGAATCTTACCTCTGGCTTGAGACCAAACCAGTTATGCCCAGTCCAATATTTGATTTTATCCATTGACGGCCAAATTCCTATAAATTTTACAATAATCACATTGTTTCAACCTCTCCACCTTAATACTAATAAAATATTTTGGGATGCTCAAAATTAGGATATCCTCTAGAAAATATCAATATTCACATTATCGATTTCCAGTCACATCATCTTCCTAGCATCTTCTTGATTTTTGATTTCCTCATCTGCTTATGAAAAAAATTAACCTAGTTCTTGTGCGGCTTGAGAGAAATTTCTTGCTTCCTTCTTGCCAAATTCGTTATCTTCCTCACCAAAAACCCTTCGTCTGATTCTACCCTGCTTGGGCTATTCTGCTTTTTTCGCCCATGTCATGTAAATTTGTTCATAAAACTATGATGTATCTCTTTTTACTTGACACATTTATTTCATATATTCATTTCTTCATGCTTGATTTATATTTCATTTTTCTCTATATTTTATCTTCTTTATATGTGTATCTTACTTTATCATTTCACATTTATATCTCTTATTAATTATTTTCTTTTATTTGAACTTACTTCCTTCTTCACTTTTCACATCTCTCACTACTCTCTCTTTAGATTTGCATACATCCCTTTTTAAATATGCATGTGATAACTTTGTTGGTATATTTTATTTCACACTTTCTAGTAAAACTCCTTAATATTTATTCTTCATATATATCACTTCAACTTCCATATATTCTCCACATTTCATATTTCATTTTGTATCCTCAAATCTCATTTCATTTCATATCCACAACTTTGAAGAGAATCATCCTTTAAAAGGAGATGACCTCTTGAAAGGTTGTGACTCTTCTTGAATATCCATCACTACCTTCTAACATAAAACCAATCACTACTTTAGCTTTTAATTGTTTTTGTTTATTACCCAAACTTTAATCATTGTTTTTTTATAGAATGATCATTGACTTCATAAACTTAATTAACTTAATTGTTTCCTCTTCATTATTTATCACTTCCATTTCATTAGTCTTTAATTTATGTTCCTCTTGAAATATCATAATTGTTTCCTTCGAATACATATTAAATTCTCTTTAACATAGGTGATCAATATATATGTTTATATGTGCCTTTAACTTAGGCTTCAGGCATGATCGGTCAAGGTTAATAGTCAGATTTAAATATAATAAATACTTTATTTTCTTTTACTTTAATCGCAACCTATTGCTCTTGGAATCACTTTATTATTAATAAGGAATTATTGTTTTTAAATATATGTGTTCCATATAACATATTTACTTCACCCATAATGACCTTAATTACATTTATATATATCTTAAAATATATCAATATTTGGTTTATATATATAAATATATGTGTGTGTGTGTGTGTGTGAAATGAACAAGAAAACTGAAAGGGGGGTGAATTAGTTGTAGCAAATTAAACCTTTAAAACCATCAACAGTAATCAAAACCACAAGCATTTATTAAACCCTTATTCTGTTAGTATGATTAAACATAAAATGCAAATAACAAAAACTGAAATCACAACACCATACACAAGAGAACACCAAATTTGCGTGGAAAACTCAATGAGGGAAAAACCACGATGAGGATTAGCTCACAATATAAGTAATAGCAAAATTGGTACAAAAGGGCTCACTGCCAGAATAGGACACACTTTCCAAAATGGTCATAGCCAGGGCTCACTACCACAGAAAGAATATAAGAACATGGAAGAAGAATGTTACACAAAGAACACTTCTCAATGCAACAAGGAATCCACCACAATTGCTCGCACACTTTCACAGTCTCACATGAAATATTTTGGATGCCTTCAACTCACTGCCTTGAATAACCCTAACATTGAAATTCACACTGCTCTACTCAAATTCACATTAAACACATCACTCGCATCAATCTCACATCTATATTGCTTCTGACTTCTTTCATACCTCATCTCACCACAACACCATACATATTTATATCAACCTCAACCTCAAAAACCTTTTCCAATGTCGGCGACTAGTCATTATACATACAAATTCAAAATAGGTCGACACCTAAGCATTCTCACGATAGATAGGAATGAAGGAAACCTACATAAGCCCTTAATTAGAACCCAAATAGATCCCAACACAACTCAACATGCTTCTAAAAGTCTCGCATGTAGTGTTAAACACAAGGTCGACCAACACCTATGCAAAACACCATAAACATTAAGTACACACTTCATCAAGTCAATCTGAAACTTTTGGACAACATAATTCACTAGAACACGATCCAAAATAATCCATGAAATAATTAAGATTCATCAAACACTTCATCTAAGCTTGCATCATATAAATACTTCATCTAAGAACAACTGGTAACCCTTATTTGTATACTGATAAATGAAACTCACTTTGTACTACACCAAATCAAGTAAAACCTTAAATACAGAAAGATACAAGCATTACAAAAAAAATCCAAAATCCACACAACCTGAAGCCAAATAGTGGAGAAATGCAAAGCAATTACATTTCTCCCAAGCCATAGAAAACATCATTGAACAACTGGTTCACACAATGGTGAAAATATATCACATTGTACAATGATTTAGAAACCCAAATTTTGAATATACCAACCTCTGATAACCTTGAATAACATTTAAGATCCGCACATGCATAGCATCAACACAAAAGAAATGCAGAGCATAATACCGGAGCACACTATGAACACTTGCACAACACACTTTACTTTATCAAATTTTCTCAAAAGCACTTGGAAACCAAGTACCAGAAATATCATCTCAGTTCATTACTTCATTCCAACTCATCTTCAAACTCTACAATAAAAAAAAATAGCTCTATGTACTCACAACACTTCCTCAATATCTTAGCTATACATGTACAACCTGTTTTCCTCTTTTTCACAATTTTCTCAATATACTTGACATCTTCATCCCATAGTTGACATCAATGAAAACACCAATCGGTAGACTTCTTGTCAACATCAATGACAAGACCTTCATACTTGCAACAATATATATATTGATTAGTGGCCTTTTGACCTTTATCCTTTATTGGCAATATGCTCTCCATATCTTTGACATCAAAGACAATTAATTCACTTATTCACTTTGACATCAATGTGTTGCAAAGAGACACTACAAATATTTTTAAGTGTTTTCATTGATGGAAGCCCTAGTCAGTAATTGGATCCGCATGTCATCATTAACTCCTACTGGTAGACATATTGAGGACAATCAGGAAGAATAGAGCATTCGGCAGTTTTGTGATCATTGATTCAAATGCATATTTTTGGTTATTATTTTGTGTTTTGGATATCATGGAAGGTTTATTAATTTATTTCTTGTGTTATAAGGAAATCTCAGTGCCTCATACCAATTCATATGTAAGTTTGGTGATCCAGTTGATATCTTTTTGTTCATCATTGTTTTGTGGTTGACTCAGTTGGTATATTGTGTTTTGGATATTCGAGGAATCTTTATTCAAATATTTTAATGTCTGATAATTTTGATTTGGGTCCAAGCTAAGTTGTGGATGACCGTTGTGGATGCACATTAAATATTATTTATGATCTAAGCTGACAGTTGTGAATATTTCTAAGTTTTATTGAAGCCGACTTGTTGCGACTAAATCCTTTGTTGTGGATATATATAAGTGATCAGTTACATCATTTTGGTATGGAAGGAAGGTTTGTCAATATGTGTTGTGATCATCAAAAGAGAGAATGAGTGATTATGCACATTTTCATTTGTGCATTAAATATTTTTTAGTGCGAGTTTGTGCAGAGCAGAGCAGAAATGCAGAATCATTCAAAAGGACAGAAGATCGACTACTAAGCTTAACCAGAACTGTAATCAAGCATTTGTAGATGTTATTATCTTAGTTCATTCTCTTGGATTTAATCCAAAATTTTGTAAGGCAATGATCCTTTCTATTTTGAGCAGTGAGCTCTAGGTAGTGTGCATGAATGCAAGTGCATTCCCATTTTGTAATATTTCTTTTGGGTATACTCAAATCATATTATGGATTGGCCATCCACTATGGTTTTTCCCCTAACAGGGTTTCCATGTAAAAATTTTGGTGTTATGGTGTTGTGGTTGTTTTCTTTCTATTCATGCATAAATATTTTGTTGAATGCTTAAGTGAGTTAAAGATCATAATAATAAATTTAATTTTTGCACAACACTAATTCACCCCCCCTCTCAGTGTTTCTTGTTTCCGACAATTGGTATCAGAGCTATTTCCTCGAAAGAAGTCTAATAGCTTGGGGAGATCTTGAAAGGTGTTTTTCAATGGATACAAGCAGTCTTCAACAACAACTTATGGTGGACCTGGATGATATTGACAAGTCAAAGTATGAGAACTAGGAATTGCAAGAAAATATTGAGAGTGTAGAGAAATTCATTCAATCATTGAAAGAAAAAATCAATGAATCAAGGGAGAAAAGAAAGGAATTGTGTGATTAGCTTAAGCAGAAGAATAGAAGCATGGAAGATTAACAACTCAGTCATGTCTTGAAGGAGAAAATAGAAGACTGTGAAAAAAATTCCAGAGAAAATGTTGTTCTAAAGCATGAGATGGAATCTATCATGATGAAAATGACCAAGGAGATTGAAGATAGAAAGAAGAATGAAGAAAAGCCTACACAATCCTTGAAATAAAAATCTGATCAATGCAATTGATTGGACAGTGAACTAGAACAATCTAAAAAAAATGAGGAAGTGCTTGGAAAAAATCTTGATGATCTCAGAAGTGAACTTACTATTGCAAATGAGTACAAGGAGAAATTCAAAGTAAGCTCAGCCAAACTTGATGAACTCATTAAAAGACAGAGGACTAATGGTGACAAGAGAGGTCTTGGATATGAAGAAGGAGAAAGTTCTGGATCTGGACAAAAGAAATCTAGACAAGGGAGATTCAGGGAAGGAAATCAAATGAATGGAACTAGAAGGAATCCGATAAGACAACCAAATGCTCAAAGATTCAATGGCTACTATTTTTCTTGCAACAAATTTGGTCATATGGCTTCTCAGTGTAGGAGTAGGATGAACACAAGTGGACCATCATTCTCAGGTCAGTGCTTTAATTGCTATAAGTATGCACATAAGTCAACTGAATGTAGAGTTGTGATGAATAACTTGCATAGAGATGTTAGATGTTATGCATGCAATAGATTTTGGCATATTGCTAACCAATGCAAATCAAGATAAAATCAATTGAATAATTGTTCTGGACAGAGAAGTGTTGTGTGTTACAATTGCAACAAATTTGACCTCACTGCTAGATTTTTTTGGAATAGAAGAAGTTTGGTAAAACAGAACATGCAACAGGATGTTAAAGGAAAAGGTAAAGTCACTACTAATGTGATCAAAAGAAATGGGTGAAGAAGAATCCCTTTGTTGAAGTAAATACTCCAGCACCAGAATTTGCTTCTGGTAATCCCTCCAAGAATTAGTTTTGGGCCTTTAGCCTAGGGGGAGCTGTCAGGAAAATATTTTAACCCCCTGCTGACAACTGATACTAGAATTTCGACAAGTCTAGTAAGTGGATTCATGTTTTTTAGATGTTATTCAACCAAGTGGAGGTAGTATTGTAAAGTTTTGAAGATCTGTAGAGGAATCGTCTATCTCAGTACATAGAAACAGGGTAACCTGATGAATTAGGGTAAAAGAATTTATTGCAACAAAAGGGCTAAGTGTGTGAATGATAAAAGGTCATTTTTATCCTTCATTTGTTACTTTGCATTTTGGAGGAAATTAGTTTGGAGATCCCTGGAGTGAACTTTGTTGAATTGTGGAGAGATTCAAGCAAGAAGTTTAGGTTTTGCAATCAAAATTCAATCCGATAGAAAGGTATTTATCCAAAAACCTATGAATTTGTGAATTTGCAATCATGTCCACTCCTCTGGTAGTCAAATTTGAGGACAGGCCCTATCCAAAGTTCAATTGGCATCCTTATAATTCTATTGACACCAAGCCACTAGGTGCATTTTCATCTATACTGTATAGAGTATTGCACATTGAAGATATTAGGGCTTACATACATGCCAATATTGAAGAGTTAGGAAGCTCTCAAATGATGAATCTATATTCCCATCATATAATTGGAGAGGATTTTACTGTAAAGTTGTAATTCAAAACCCTAGTCAAGAAGAAGTTCATACAGTTTGTAAAATTTCCCATATTTGAGGAAAATGAATGGGTGTGATATATTTTAAGTCGTGCTCATGCCGAATTCATGTGGTTGAATGTGCCTTTCAAGATTATGAAAGAGGCTATGAGCATGGTCATGGGTCTGAATTCCACCGATAGACTTCCAGATTTGAAATCTTTGAAGAATGAGAAGGTTATTGATGCAACAGGTGCACAATGGGATAGAAGGGCAATGACAATAGAAGATATTGATGAAGTGGATGTAAAATTTTCATCAATGGTATTTGGCTACAAGATCTACCACTTTAGCTAGGATAATTTAGTATCTAGTATGACCATCTATGCAGCTTATAAGATGGTAAAATAGAATGCAGATTATGACTTGTGTGAGTTGCTCAAAAGTCAATTAATATAGAATCTGGGAAAGATCAAGAAGGACAAGAAGAACACTTTTAAATATGGTAATCTACTATTGTGTGTGTTCTTCTATTTCATGAATGAGGTTTCGGGTGTTGGAAAAGTTCATTGGAAAAATAATCAGCCTATAGCTATGCAAATAAGAGATATGTTGTTTGGAAGCGGTGATCGTCAAACTAGGAATACTACCCTCTAGGAGTATTTCAAAAAAATCTGAATATGATGCATGCCAGAGAAAGAATTCCTACCTCAATTGTGGAAAAGTACAAAGACACAATTTGTTTCATGGTAGACATTGATCAATGCCATATGGAAGCTATTGATCCCAGAACAATATGGATAATGTCTATGGGATATGAAGTAGAGGAGAACATCTTGAAGATGTATGCAGAACACTTGTTTAGCATGCCTATGGATCTGACAGAAGAAAGGTTTGGAAACTATGCAAAAAAGATCATGCAAGTCCATGATCAATTATAGAAGCCTAAGATAGTCAGAAGAGTAAGGAAAGAAGTAGAAGTCTTTACATAAAGCATGGGCTTACCTGTAAAAGCTTTGAGAGAAGCAAGAAGGAAGAGAGATGAGGCTGAAGTAGCAAAAGAGTCAGCAAAAACTAAATCTACTAGTCTGGGAGCATCTTCTGGCTGCACTAAATCTACCAGGATTTCCCCATCCTTGTCCACTCCTGTAGCCAAGCCAACTCAAGACAAGGCTTCTGGTAAAAGGAAGAAGAATAAACGAACAAGAATATATGAAGTTGCTTCAAAAGATGAGGAAACTGAATCAAAGGAAGTTGTGAAAGAAATGAAGGCTACCAGAACTCAGGCCGCAAAGATATCTAAGATAAAATCTTTCAGTAAAGAAGAGGCTAAAACTAAATAAAAAGTTGTCAAACCTGGTGTGTTAGTTGAGGAAGTTGATAATGTTGTTTTCAAAGATGGAAACCTCAAGCCCCTCTACAAATGGTATGGAATGTTTGATAAATTCAGTCAAAGAATTCTTGAAGAAGCCACAATTAAACATATGAATATTTTCAATAAAGCTCTTATTGAAATTATATCTGGTTTTCTAGAGAGTCTGTATGAAGTTTTGGAATCGAGAAGATTAAGTGCTAGAATAGAACAATAGAATTTGAGAAAGAGAATTCTTGCGAACTTATGTCTAGAAATGTCAATTGAGGAGATGAATTCACTCCTGGAAAATGCCAAGAAGGAGTTCAAAAGAAAAACAAGGGTGAATAAACTAATGATCAGTGAAACTAATGTTGTTAATGAAACCAAGAAAATTTTGGAAGTGTTTCTGTAAAATGAGGAAGTGAATACAAAATGCCAAGGATTTTTAGATTCCTCCTGATGTGGAAAATACAGAAATACCTATGGAAACTGAAATTCCTAAGGTGGTATTAGCTGAGGAGAAGGAGGTGCAAAATGAAAAAGATGAAATTCCTAAATGCAATCCGGAAACTGTCTTTGAAGAACCCAAGGTTGAAGAAGAAAAGGTTCAAGTCAAGGAAATCAGAATGGCGGCAAGAGACATTGTCGAGGTAGTGAAGAAATCTCTGATGGAACAACAGGAAGAATTTGATCCTAAATTGCTTGAAGGCTCAATCAATCTATCCACTTTGCCCCCAATTCAGATGATGAAGGTCGCATAAATTGCACAAGCTAAGTCCAGTGAGAAGATTTTGTAGTCTCACATAGAGGATAGTGAATTACTAAGTCTCACATCTAGAGTTTTGTAGAAATTAATTCCTACTCATGTCAAGGATCTGTCTCGTTCCTCTTTCATTGAGCTAAAGAAGCTCATAAATTATGTAAGTACTCACTTTGAATCTTTTGAAAAATTGGCCATGATTAAAGTGGAGATGGAGTTTAAGGAAAAGAGATTTGTTGGATTGAAAGAACTGATTGCAAAAGATAAAACTCTATTAGCCACTTGTATGAGAAATATTCAAGATGCTCTATCTGAAGGTGGAAAAGTGTATAATTCATGTTTACTTTTATCCAAATTCACTGAAACCAATGACAAGAAGGTGAAGGATATTGAAAAACTATTGGCCACTATTTATGATGCTTTTGATCCATTAGCTGGTAATTTTGGTCAGCAAGAAGGTCAGGTAATATCTTTGCTTGACAAAATAAGGAGCTTGAAGCATGAAAATGTAAGGATTGTAGGAAGAGCATGTGAACTCAGAGGAATAATTGGTCTGAAGATTGAAATAATGGTAAATTCATTAAAAGAGGCCAAAGATGTTATGGAAGCTCGTGACCCAGTAAATCTTGAAACTGCAGAAGCTCAATCTTATTTAGTTTGTGATCACATAACAATTCTAGAGAGTTTCAAAAGGGTTTGGGACACAAATTTGAGTGTGTTGAAGAGAGATTTTGTGGATATTTTCCAATTTATGTAAATTACCAAATCATGCATGTACAGTTTTGAAATTTTGTTATCTTTTTGGATTCCCCAAAACTTTTCCATTGATGTCAAAGGGGGAGAGTTGTATAGTGAAAAATGTGTATTCATCTTAGTTTCTTTTTGGAATCTTGAAGTGGTAGTGTAGTTCTTGGTGGTACTGATCCGACACTTAGTCATTTTTCAATAAGTGTTGCCATCAATTCCAAAAGGGGATATTGTTGGCAGGGGACACTGCAAATATTTTTAGGTGTTTTCATTGATGGCAACCCTAGTCGGTAATTAGATTTGCATTTCATCATTCACTCCTACCGGTAGACAGATTGAGGACAGTCAGGAAGAACAGAGCATCCAGTAGTTTTGTGATTGTTGATTCACATGTAGATTTTTAGTTATTATTTTGTGTTGTGGATCTCATGAAAGGTTTATTAATTTATTTCTTGTGTTATCCAAAAATCTCAGTGTCTCGTACCAATTCATATGTAAGTTTGGTGATCCGATTGATATCTTTTTGTTCATCAATTTTTTGTGATCGACTCAGTTGGTATATCATGTTACAGATATTCGAGGAATTTTTATTTGAATATTTTAGTGTTTGATCATTTTGTTTTGGGTCCAAGCTAAGTTTTGGATGACTGTTGTGGATGCACATTAAATATTATTTATGATCTAAGCCAACAATTGTGAATATTTCTAAGTTTTATTGAAGTCAACTTGTTGCGACTAAATCCTTTGTTGCAGATATATATAAGTGATCAGTTACATCATTTTTGTGTGTAAGGAAGGTGTTTCAATATGTGTTGATCATCAGAAGAGTGATTGAGCTATTATGCATGGTTTCACTTGTGCATTAAATATTTTGTACTTCGAGTTTGTGTAGATCAGAGCAAAAGTGTAGAATCAGTCAGAAGGACAGAAGATCGGCTACTAAGCTTAACCAGAACTATAATCAAGCATTTCTAGATGCTATTCTCTCAGTTCATTCTCTTGGATTTAATCCAAAACTTTGTAAGGCAGTGAGCCTTTCTATTTTGAGTAGTGAGCTCTAGGCAGTGTGCATGAATGCAAGTGTATTCCCATTTTGTAATCTTTCTTTTGGGTATACTTAGATCATATTGTGGATTGACCATCCACCATGGTTTTTCCCCTAACAGGGTTTCCATGTAAAAATATTGGTGTTATGGTGTTGTGATTTTTTTCTTTTAGTTCATGGATAAATCTTTTGTTGAATGCTTAAGTGAGTTAAAGATCAAAATAATAAATTTATTTTTTGCACAACACTGATTCACCCCCCCTCTCAATGTTGCTTGTTTCCAACATAATGATATTATTCTAACAAGATTTTTGCAAAGGCTCAATGAGAAAACCTAATTTTACTCTTGTCTTTATTGCCTCTTTTGTTCTTCTCACCTTCTTCAGATATTATTGAAACTTCTTCAAAGATTCATATTCTCACTTTTATTTTTGGCTTCCTTTGGGGTAGATGAAGAATCACTATGTTTATTCCTTTTCTTCTCCTTTCCTTTCTTGAATTCCTCAATTTTTGTCTTTAACCAAGTCAAGATGAAATATTCCACTACTTAATTAATTGTTTTTAATGAAATTTCTTCTAACAATGCCCAATTTACAAGTGGAAATGAAAAATTATCTATATTTTGTAATTCATAGATGTGATTTAACACATTCACATCATCAACCATGTCCTTGGGGATTTCTCCTTGAATTTTCATGTCTCTCATTCATTGGAATGTTAAATGATGAAAACTCATTTTGCATACATCATGGTCATCTTGGAAATTAGCACAAAATTCGTCCATATTGGCCTTGTGTGTGTGCTTAGACCCAAAAATTCTCTCCATGTTTCCTTTAAGATCATAATGCGCTTGAGCATGAATTAATTTGAAGTTTATAATAGACAATTCCCCTTAAAATGCATTAGTACATACTACAGAAGCATAGGTATAATAACCCAAAACAAAAGGAAACTATACTCTAGGCTTATGTTTCTCAATGAACTTCTTGTGGAGTTCAATGATTTGTCTAGAGAACTTAAGCAAAACAATTTTATTGTTAAAAAATCTTGGAAACAAGAATCGTACTCCTATAAAACTAGCAACTTTGATCTGTGTAAATTTGGGAAACTGAATGAACCTATGGCCCCATCCAACTATCAATTGTAATATTAGGAAGATGAAATCATCATTGACCCTCTTAAAGTGCTTTTGGGATTCCTTGTATTGTAAATTTGGATAGTGTTCCCACACTCTTTTAACAACCTATCCCAAATTTCAGATGTTCTCTCTATAAATTTTACTAACTATTATTTTTAACTTGATGAATCTAATGAGTTGAGTTTCATATGTATGTATGTGCATACATATACATGTATATATGTACATGTATGTATACACACACACACATATGTGTGTGTATACATACATGTACATATATACATATATTTATATGTACATGTATATACATACATACATGTATATATATGTATATATGTATATGTATGTCTAGATATACATACATGTATGTGTGTGTGTGTATGTGTATGTATATATGCATATTTGTATGTCTGTGTATATATATATATAACCAATAATACTTTTAGATAAAACTCAAAATTGATTGATTACTTAACTTTATGAAAAAATCCTTTTTAATTAACTTGAAATATATAAAAATTATGTCTGGATGAAGTAATCTAACCCACCATATTCAATTTTTTAAAAGCTAATTATAATTACACAATCCTATATGAAAATTTATATTTTGAAGATGATTAAATGTTAAATTCAATATTTATTTGAAATAATGTGTTGTACCCAAAATTAAGTTATTTGCTTCATTAAGGCATTTTGTAAAAAGTGGTAGAAGTCTTATAAAAAATTTCAAAAAGGTCAAAAAATAGAAATTTGCATGTCACTCATGTTGGTTAAAAACTCAAAATTTTCAAAATCTGACGATCTAGGTCTCTTCAGAGTGACCTTATCTACAAAACTCAAATCTCAATTTTTTGGACCTACTTTTTAGGAAATTTTCTAAAACTAGAATTTATGTTTCCAGGGCTCAAATTGATTTTGATTGGTTGAAAATACTTCCTCATCAGGCTGGTCTAGTCAAAATCATCATAAGATCAATATTCTTTTATTGGGTCTATTATACTTTATCAGAAGCTAAAATAGGAGTTCTAAAGTCATTAATGAAGGATGATCAATTTCCAAGGGTTAGATTCAAGATCTCAAACACTGTACGGATCTAGAAATGGCAAAAGGTACTCGAGGAATGAAGAACGAATGAGGGGAATCTAAAAATATTGAAAATGGTAAAAAAAATTCTAACACTGGAGATGTTAGGCACCCTTGTCCAGTCAATGCATCTATTTTTCCATTCCTTAGCATATTTTTCAGTCCCTGATAATTGAAGCATTGTCAACAGTGAAGGTAGCTGGTGAACACAGAGTGGTGAATGCAAAGCAAAGCGAAAGGTGAAAAATTCAAATAAAAAATTAACTTTGGCAAATAAAGGTGCCCCAACTAGCTAGGGGCACCCAATATTTATGACAGTAAAAAGCTAGAATTAGGGTTTGTGCCTCCAAGACATCTTTCTCAGAATTCTTTTGGCTTCGTAGTGAATCTATTAGTCAGGTCATTGGATCAATCAAACAGCTAGATTCTTGGATCAAACAAGAAGGTGACATCAAAGGAGCAAAATGGAAATCATGAAAAACCTCAAAAACATTCTAACTCTAGGATCCTTGGGCGCCCCAACTAGCTAGGGGTACCTAGGGTTTTTGGAGGTCAAATTCAAATTCTAGGGTTTTCCAAGATGCTCATCTTTTTCAAAGTTCTTCAGGATTTCCAGTGGATGTCTCAGCCAAATCATCAGATTCATGAGTCACCAGATATTTCAGATCAAATGGAGGACAAAGCATGGGAGACAAATTTGAGAAATTGAAAAAGATCTGAAAATGGTTAAGTCTAGGAAGGATGGACACCCCAACTAGCCAAGGGCACCCAAGGTTTTGAGCACATAAAAGTTGCATTTAGGGTTTGAAACCTCCAAGAAGTTTCTTTTAGATTTGAACAAGCCCTTCAATGAAGTCATTAGTGAGCTCATCATATTTTTCAAACACCATATATTGCAAATTGAACGGAGGCAGAAACATGTGCAAAATCAAAAAGATCAAAAGAAAAGATGAAAAACACATAAAAATGACAAACTCTGGAGGAGTTGGGCGCCCCAGCTAGCCAAGGGTGCCCAAGATTTTGAGGGCTCATAATTTTTTTTAGAAGTTGCAGCCTCCAGAATATTCTCTCCATATTTGATCAGGCTTCATAATGAATCAGTCAGCCAGTTCACGGGATTCATCTTGCATCTGGAATCAAAGATCAAAGGGGTGCATTTTATCAAGCAAAAGTTGAAATTTTCAAGAAAATGGCTAAGTTTGAGATGCTTAGGCACCCCAACTAGCCAGGGGTTCCTAAGAATCAATGCCTTAGGAATTTTCCATTTTTTGTCATTCATCATTCAAAACAATGTCTACATTCGACGTACCTACTTTCGGATTGGCTTCAAAGATTTAAAGCTTGGAGAATAAATCACTTTTTCATCCTGAACATCTATTTAAGAAGGCTTTTGAATCCATTATTCACATCTTTTGTAGGTTGGCATCTAAAGGAGGAAATAGAGAATTTTCATCTCAACAAGATTTGGAGGCCCAAACAAAGTGCTTTTTGAGTGTTCTTCATGGATTCAGGATTGGGAAGCATAGAGGAACAATTTTTCATGGTTCATTCTTCTAGGGCATCATATTTCAAAAATAGGTGGTCAACTTTTTTAGTTTTCATCGATCTGGGTCCATCTACTTTTTGTTCCTTCTGAAGATGGAAAAATTTTATATTTCCAAAAATCTGCTTTTTCAAGAAGTCCTTAACTTTTTCAAAATCTAATGAATTAGGTCACTTCATAACGTGATTGTCTACAAAACCTAGACCTCATCTTTTTTTGGTAATCTGCTTTTTGGAGAAAAATTAGCACCTTTTTGGGGTAGCAAATATTTCCAAGAATAGAAATAAAAAATAGTAGTTAATTCAATGTATTTTCTGAGTTTAACTTGCTATTATTGTTCCATGCTTATCTATTCTTTATGAAATATGAAAAATCAAATTGTAATAGTTGGAACTTTCCCTACTTTTGTTTTTGCAGGTTGTTAGCTAGTTGTCATTTTAGAAATAAAGCTTGCAAATTGGAAATTCTAGTTGTAAAAGCAAGGAGGTTTTAGGGTTCCCTATTGCTCGCTTGTGTATAAATAAGTGAAGCCCTGCCCATTTTTCTTTAACCATTATTGTGATAGAAATTTTTTTATCCTACTTTTTCCTATAATTTGTTATTCAGTGTCTATTCACTTAGTATAAGAGCAAGATTGCATTCCTACCTTTTGTTACAAGTTATTGTTCAGTTCATGTGTAATTTGTGTTAAGTTTATTCTAGTTTGATCACAAAATTTTAAGCCTATTATTACTACAATCCTATTGTCCCGGAAGTGTAATTGTTATCAAAATTTTGAGGAAGGAAATCTTCTGTTTACTTTGCTCTGATCTACTATCTCAGGTTTTGTTTTATGTGTTTCATTTATATAATCTTTATTTCAGATTGAATCTAAAAATACAATGAGTCTAAAGGTGTGCATTGGAAGTGATTTTATGTGAGTTTTGTGTTGAATCATTCCTTTTTTACTTCTAAAACTCAAGCTTTGAGTTTACTAAGTGATTTGCTAGAAGTGTCATTAGAGTAGGCCTAGTTGTAGTTGAAGTTTTGGCAAAGGTAAAACCTCAGCTACGACGCTAGAGTTTGATAAACCTTGTGCTCTTAGTTGAGAATAAAAATATTGGTAATAGTTTAGTTTACTTTCTTTAAGCATCATCAGTGAAGAGGGAGCCTCATAGGTACTAATTTGAAGAGCAATTTATCTTTACATAGTTGTCAATTTTTAATATGCATTCCATAGGTGCAAATTGAAATTCCAATAGTTTTCTAGTTCCCATTGTGGGGCACGAGGCATAAATCTTTAAGTAATCTTATGCTTTATGACATGGGAATGATCATCTATCATCCTATTACTCCTATCAAGAACCTATGATTCGCCCAAGAGAAATGGGTGATAACAACAATAATGTTGGCAATAATCAAAGATGTCAACCCCCATTACCTTGGGGTAACCACATTGGACCTTTGGCTTTAGTTGAAAATCATGAGTTACCTAAAGGGTCAAGGAAGCACTTTCCTCAGTTTCATGATGATGGCAGTCAACACCTGAACATTTTTCTACATTTGTAATGGCTTGCATCATGTTACACGTGGCACATTAAGACATTGTAGTGTGTCTCTTTGTGGAGACTCTTGTTGGGAATGTTTCCAACTGGTTCAATCACCTAGAGCTAGGCATTATCACGAGCTAGGAAACTATGAGCGAGAAATTTTTGGTGACATTCAAGCCTACTAAAGATAGTCATTTGTTGTTTGCTTGACTTGCAAATTCAAAGTTGGATCACAATGATCCCATGAGGGAGTTTGTAGCCAGATTTAATTGTCTTGTTACATGACTTTCTTCTACATTTAATCCATCACTTGAGATTCTAATGAGTTGTTTCATAAATTCTCTTCCATCAAAGATATCCTTCTTCCTCAAGATGGCAAAAGAAACAGAATTAACAGATGTACAAGAACACACCATCGAGTTGGAGGATAATATAATCACTTCCAGCAAGATGAAGAAGGATTCTATCAGACCTTTGGTTCAGAGTTCTACAAATCCACTACTACAGAAGGTAGCCCATGAGATGCTTGCACTACCACCACCACAATATCAACCTTAGCAGCCATATCAGCCAAAGAGAAATAATTTTCAGTATTTCAATAATTACAAGCCACGGTTGCCAACACCTCCACCAAGACCAATGATTGAAGTTGCACAAAATGCAGTATTTTGTTCTTTCCATGAGACTAACGCACATACCAGTACTACATGTCTTGAGAATTTAAGAATGAATCAAATAATGGGATACGTTGATGTTGCACCCAGTTCAAGTTTTGTCCCTACACCAAGCTCAAATGTTGTCTTACCATAGACGAACAACTTCAATGGCAACTCTACTATGGGATACTTTGAACCCGTTATAGAAGAAGAAGACCCTCACCACTACTCTCTTGTAGTGAATGACGGAATATATTCAACACCTATGTCTACACGTGCTTAGCACTTGAAAGCATAAAAGGAAGAAGAAGAGAGGTCAAGAGCTAAAGAGAAAGTTAAGGAAGTGTTTGCTTAGGATCCATCCTTCACAAATTTTGACATTGTAAACTCCATAATGAAGACCAAGGTTAAAATTTCACAGTTGGAGTCTCTTCGTGATCATCCTAAGCAGCTGGATAGAATAATACAATATGTAAAGAAAGAGGCTTCAATTCAGCCTACATTGCTTGAGTCATCTATTCCAACAGAAGAAAAGACCAAAACTTTCTATATATCTCTATATATAGGAGGATTCAAATTGAGAAATTGCATAATAGATTCAGGAGCCTCAGACAATGTCATGCCTCTACAAGTTATGAATGCATTAGGACTTTTTTGCACCAAGACACGGGACAGGTGTTATTCACTTAAGTCTAAGTCAGTGTCGTTAGTCATACAATTGAAGGACACTCAAGTAAGGTTGGTGACCTATCCAAATAAAAGATAATGATGACTATCCTAGTGGCTGACATTCCAACCAACTATGGGATGTTGTTGATTTGGAGCTTCTGAAGAGATCTTGGTGGTGAGATATAATTAGATTGGTCATTTGTGACCATTCTTGTAAAGGAGGGAAAAATCAAGATAGAACCTGAGCCCAAATCTCAATTCATAGTGGTGAAATCCCTAGACCCCCCAGCCCATATTCTATATCAAGAAATAGGTCTTGGTAATTATGTGATGCTATCAGAGATAGAAATTGAAGACCAGAACATTGCTTGTTTTGAAAAGAGACTGGTAGAGGATACAAAGTTATGGACAATGTAGTTTTATGGGGGTTATTCAATTGCAAGTTCAAGAGAAGTGGAAATGATCATCTCCCCTAAAGGATAGTTGTACCCATTTGCACTATAATCAAAATTCACTGAAGCTGAAAAAGAGGTGCTTTGTTAGGCCTCAAAAATTCCAAAGACATGGGAATCGAACTCCTGTGTGTTAAAGGGGATGAATATTTGATCGATGAGCCAATCAAAGGATATTTACAGGTTAGAAAGGATCACCTATGATAGTATAGAAATCGAGTTTAGAACGTGATCAACTGGTTTCAAGCATTCGACATCCCAAGGGTGGATGACAACAAAACTAATGCCTCAGTGGTATTTGCTTCCCTCTTTGCACCATATTCTAACTTTTATCAAGGTTCCTTTACTTGGGTGTATGAAGATCTCAGAATCTTCATTTTGGAGGAACTATCTCTTGCAATACCCATTAGAAGAGAAGTGAAGCCCTTTAGGTAGAAATGGAATTGATGGAAGGCTCTTCCCGCTATCATACAATGGGAAATATCTAAAGCACTTCATCCCTTTGGGGGAGGAGTAATTTTCTTTTCAATGATTTTCCTTTCTTTTTTCGTGATGTGTTTCCCCTTTTCTTAATGTTTTTGTTATGTTGTGATTTTTTTCCCATCTCAGTGAATTTTTGTCATGTTCTAAATGATTAAGCAGTCTTGTTTTAAGTGATTTTAGGCAGTCCTATCCTAGGTGATTTAGGGAAAAAGTCTTGTGATAGGTGATAGGAAATGGTCACGAATTTGATACCCAACTAAAAAGATACTGATCTAAGCTTAAAATTCCAAAGATTCCTTTTTCTCCTATATCGTAAGTATCCAACATAGTCCCTAGACAGAGCCAAATGTTGTACCCAAAATTAATTTTTTTTATTCATTTAGGCATTTTGTAAAAAGTGGTAAAAGTCGTAAAAATTTTCAAAAAGGTTAGAAAACATAAATTTGCATGTCATGCATGTTGGTTAAAAAATCAAAAAAATTAAAATCTGACGATCTAGGTCTCTTCAGAGCGATTTTATCTACAAAACCCAAATCTCATTTTTCGGCCCTACTTTTTAGGAAATTTTCTAAAAATAGAAAGTTTCTAAAAATAGACTTTTTCTAGGTTTCTTCTCAAATGGATATTGGAAAAAAATTCTAAAAATAGAAAATTTCTAAAAATACAATTTATGTTTCTAGGGCTCAAACTGATTTTGATTGTTTGAAAATACTTCCTCATCAGGTCGGTCTAGTCAGAATTGTCATAAGATCAATATTCCTTTAGTGGGTATATTCTACTTTATCAAAAGCTAAAATAGGAGTTCCAAGGTCATTAATGGAGGATGATCAACTGCCAGGGGTCAGATTCAAGGTCTCAAACACTACATAGATCTAGAAATGGTGAAAGGTGCTCGAGGAACAAAGAACGAAGGAGGGGAATCTAAAAATCTTGAATATGGTGAAAAAATTTCTAACACTGGAAATGTTAGGTGCCCCTATCTAGTCAACGTGTCTAGTTGTTCATTCCTTGGCATATTTTTCAATCCTTGATAATCGAAGCATGGTCAATGGTGAAGGTAGCCGGTGAACATGGAGCAGTGAACGCAAGGCAAAATGAAAGGTGAAAAATTCAAATCAAAAACTAACTTTGGCAAATAAAGACACCCCAACTAGCCAAGGGAACCCAGCATTTAAGTTAGTCAAAAGCTAGAATTAGGGTTTGTGCCTCCAAGAAATATTTCTTAGAATTCTTCTGGATTCATAGTGAATTTATTAGTCGAGTCATTGGATCAATCAAACAACCAGAATCTTGGATTGAATAGGAAGATGACAAAGGAGCAAAATGGAAATCATGAAAAACCTCAAAAACATTCTAACTCTAGGATCCTTGGGTGCCCCAGCTAGCCAGGGGCACCAAGGGTTTTGGGAGCTCAAATTCAATTTCTAGGGTTTGCCAAGATGCTCATCTTTTTCAAAGTTCTTCGGGATTTCTAGTGGATGTCTCAGCCAGATCATCAGATTCATCAGTCACTAGATATTTTAGATCAAATGGAGGAAAAATCATGGGAGATAAATTTGAGAAATTGAAAAACATCTAAAATTGGTTAAGTCTGGGAAGGATGGACACGCCAACTAGCCAAGGGAACCCAAGGTTTTGAGCATATAAAAGTTGCATTTAAGGTTTGAAACCTCCAAGAAGTTTCTTTCAGATTTGAACATGCTCTTCAACAAAGTCATCATTTAGCTCATCATATTTGTCAAACACCAGATATTACAGATCGAACAGAGTAGAAACACGTGAAAAATGAAAAAGATCAAAAGAAAAGATGAAAAACACAAAAAAATGACTAACTCTGGAGTTGGGCACCCCAACTAGCCAAGGATGCCCAAGATTTGGAGGGATCAGAATGTGTTTTTACAAGTTGCAGCCTCCAGAAGATTCTTTCTAGATTCAATCATGATTTCCAACAAATTAGTCAGCTAGTTCACTGAATTCATCTGGTGTCCAAAATCGAGGATCAAAGAGATGCACTTTATCAAGAAAAAGTTGAAAATTTCAACAAAATGGCTAAGTTTGTGATGCAGGAGCATCTAGCAATGTAGGGTAATCTTGCATCACCCAAAAAAGTTGTTTTCTTTATTTTATTTAGTTTTTTTTAGTCCCATGATGGCACTTAATGGGTAAAAGACAGTCAGGCATAACAAATAGTGAAAATGGGCAGTTACTATTTTTACTAAGCCGGCCTAAACAAGCCTGTGTGGACCTGAAAATTTTCCCCAAGGATTAGAACTAAAAAACATTTCCATTCACGAAAGAATCACCTCAATACTATGCATGGTTTTACAGATATTAGAGTTTTTGTCACAAGAAATTTCTCCAATACAGCTTAAATTTTAGATATGAAGACTTTAGAGGCCCCAAAATAGCTCAAAATTTTGACGAACCAACCTACAATGGTTTGCATGTTGTAGATCTCTTCAACATATTTAAAACAATATGCAATAATAGAAAATCAAGCACCTAAATCAAAAGTTATAGCCCCATGAAGTTGCCCCTCTAAAAAGTGAATTTCATTAAAATTTCTTCCTAGGACAGAAATCAAACGGTGGGACTTTTGGCACCAAAACAAAAGGGAAAGTTGAACTTTCTAGAACATTCTAGGGCGGTTATTGGGGTAAAATAAAAAGGGTTAGGTGGGGGTTGTAGAAGGTGGCTCCAAATAATATATTTTCTTTTCAAAGTTGATTTTTTTGTAATGAATCAAGCCCATGAGGCTATAGCATGTAAGTTTTGAATCTGTAATTTTATTATCTAAAAATTATTGAAAGTGGGTATTTTTTGTTTCGCATCTTCTATGTTGGTATCTATTATTGTGATTTGTGTGGTTTCGAGTGACTTGGCCCTCACCAAGTGGTATTAGAGTAGGAGTTCCTAAGCCTGTAACAAAGCGTTGAATGTGAGGCAGTTGCAGCAGGACCTATGAGTGTGGGTTGAGTTTAAGATGCCTCCAACAATTTCCCGGCATGGCAGAGGTAAAGGTTGAGGTGGTGGGGGAAGAGATCCATCTAGAGATGAAATCAGATCCCTTAGAAGGCAATTAGAAACCTTGCAGCAAGAGGTTCAAAGAAGATATGTGCAACGAGACAAAGATGATAGTGAAGATGAAATGGAAGAGGATGAGCAGGATCCAATGGATCCTAGGGAAATAATATTGTTGCGAGTGATCTCAAGCATTGGGAAGAGACCTAAAATAGAAGTTTCAACTTTCAATGGAAGTCTAAATCCTAAAGAATTGATTGATTGGATCAATGACATGGAGGAATTTTTTTAGTTTGAAGAGATTGAAGATCCTCACAAAGTGAGTTTTTCAAATACAAAATTGAAAGGTCATGCCAGTATATGGTGGAGAGAGGTCCAGTTAGAAAGAGGAAGAAAAGGGAAAGATAAAATTTCTAGATGGGATAGAACGGTGTCAAAATTGAAGAAACAATTTATTTCAGTCGATTACAAATTGGAGTTGCTCAAGAAGATGTAGAGCTTCAAGAAAGGAACGAGGATAGTGAAAGAATACACAAATGAATTTCACAAGGTCCGGATTTAGACAAGACATTCTGAGGCAAATAAAGAGAAGGTTTCTCATTATATTAACAGATTCAAGCCAAGCATACAGGAAGAATTGGCATTGGTAAGAATGACCACCACTGAGGACGCTTATCATTTTTCTCCAAAGGAATAAGAACAGTTGAACAAGAGGTTTGAGAACAAACAACAAGGTGGAGGTCGTGGAGGAAAGACCGATGGACGGTCATATGGAGGTTGAAATGAAGATCAAAAGAAGGGTGAAGGCTCTAGTGGAAACCAGAACCAAAAAGGAGATAACACCTACCATCCTCATGATCAAAATAATGGAGACCAAAGAGGAAGAGGAAGATCTAGATGAGGACTGAAAAGAGGATGCTTTTGTGGAACTTGTTTCCAGTGCATAGAAGAAGGAAATAGAGCCTATCAATGTCCTCAACATCAAGGAAGGACAAATAGAAGACCTGAGGTTAATGCATGAGTTGCACATGTAGATGAAGATGTTGAGTCTTCACATTCAGAGGATGTGGAAAGAGGAGAGGTTCTTGTTACTAGAAGATCCTTTTTGAATGAGGAAAGGAACCAACTCAAAGGAAGAATTTGTTTTGCACCAAATGTAAGTGTGAAGATAAATTTTGCAATGTTATTATTGATGGAGGTAGTACTGATAACCTTGTTTCAGAAGAAATGGTTAGTAAGTTGCAATTGGAGAGAAGAAGGCATCTCAACCCATACTGGATTGCTTGGTTGCAGAAGGACCATAAAGCCTTGGTAAATGAAGAATGCATGGTAAAGTTCAAGATTGGAAATTACCATGATGGGGTATTGTGTGATATTATTCCTATGGATGTTTTTCATATGTTGTTAGGTAGACCGTGGCAGTTTGATCAACGAGTAGTACATGATGTACATTCCAACACTTATTCTTTGACAAAGGATGGGGTTCATCATAAGTTTAACCCTTGAAAGAGGTAGAAGAAAAGGTATACAATAATGTTGAGAATGGATGACATTATGGATTGTTTGAGTGGAGCTGAGTACTTCACAAAGATAGATTTGAAGAGCGGATATCACCAGATCTGGATTAGAGAAGGAGATGAATGGAAGACAACCTTTAAAACCAAGGAGGGCTTGTATGAGTGGTTACTCATTTCTTTTGGGCTAACCAATGCACCGAGCACATTTATGTGGCTTAAGAATGAGGTATTGAAAGGATTTTTAAGGAAATATGTTATTGTTTATTTCTATGATATTTTGGTTTTCAGTAGGACATTGGAGGAGAACTTGATGCATATCCAAAGAGTTTTTGAGAAGCTAAGGGAGGAGAACTTGTTGATTAATTTGAAGAAATGTAGATTTGTGAAGAGAGAGTTGGTGTGTCTAGGATTTTTTGTCTCAACAAATGGTCTTAAAATAGATCCAGAGAAGGTGAGATCTATCATTAAATGGCCTACCCCGAGGAATGTTATAGAGGTAAGATCATTTCATGGTCTAGCAAGTTTTTTTAGAAAGCTTATTAAGAATTTGAGTAGTATTTGTACACCTCTAACTAAAGTGATGACAGGGGATAGAAAAGAGTTTAAGTAGACTATAGGAGCAGCCAAAAAAAATTGATATGTTGAAGAAGAAACTTACAGAGCAACCTATTTCAGCACTTCTATATTTCAATAAGGTCTTTTAGGTAGATTGTGATGCTAGTGGCACTGCCATAGGAGTTGTTTTTAGTAAAGAAGGTAAGCTTGTTTCCTATTTTAGTGAGAATTTGAATGATGCTAAGAAGAAACATTTTTTCTATGATCAGGATTTTTATGCTATAGTTTAGGCTTTGAAGAAATAGAGACACTTTGTTTCCAAAAGAATTTTTTTTACATACTAATCACAAGGCTTTACAGTATCTCAATAGTCAAGGAAAGTTAAATCAAAGGCACTTAAAGTGGGTTGATTTTTTGCAAATTTATACCTTTGTTTTGAAGCATGGGAGTGGAAGGTCAAACAGAGTTCCAAATGCCTTGAGTAGAAGGCAAAATTTGTTGATAGAAATGAATATAGAGGTTGTCGAGTTCAATGAACTCAAGAATTTGTATCCTGAAGATCCAGACTTTGCAGAAGCTTGGAAGGATTGTTTGGAACTTGTTACATTGGATAGGAGGAGATGGTTGGATTTATTAATCCAAGATGGGATGTTGTTTAGAGGAATCCAATTGTGCTTTCCAAGGAGTTCTATGAGAGAGAATTGTTGGAAGTGGATTCACTCTAAGAGGGGGGTGAATCAGAGTGATACAAATTTTAACTCTTAAAGCACAAGATAAACTTTTGACCTTTACCTCAATGCAACTTGTTTATGCGAGTGCAACTTGAGAATTGACTTAACATTTAACACATATTAAAAGCATCATATGATATGTTCAATTAAGCTTTATGAACAATCTTGTTGTGCTTTTCAAAACAGAACTTAAAGATTCCACAAAATATAGCATTGCTTTACTTTTGACATACTTTTAAACATTCACATATGGAGTATAAAATGCAGATTTCAATTTGCTTTATGAAGTACTTTTAATTATCAGATTTGCATAGTTTACTTTGTATTACAGACTTGAACAAATTAAAATTAATATTTTGAACAAACTCAATGTATCAGAGCATTGACCAACTGAATGAGCACATTAGCATGAAACTAAATGAGAGAAAAAAACACATCACATAACACAAATATTTCCTAAGTGGAAAAACCCTCTTGGGGTATAAAAAACACTCACAAATTGATTTTTTATTTATTCAAAAGAGCACCAACTCTGTTAAAATGTGGAGCACCAACTCCATTACAATGTGGAGCACCAACTCCAATAACTTTTCTAAAGCGCCAAATTCATCAAAAACTCAAGGTGTTGCAACTTATTAGAACCTTATAACTGTAATGACTATCTACAATTACAAAATTACAATAGGATACAAAAATGATTTTGCAATAATCTCCCAAAGATGTAAACAATATGAGCCCACTTTTCCTCTTTACAAAATGATATTTCAAATGAACCATACTCTGTTCAGACTATTTCATCTCATCACAATCACCCCCTAATATGTTTGTTTCCAAGTATATATACAACGATTTACAAACAGTTATTCGTTTCCAAACCTCTCAACTAAATAATGGCTTATAGCCATTCTTTTATACCAAGCATGAATTGAAACCTCTTATCTCATAATGAAAAACCTCAAGTTAAGAAACAAACCATCAAGTTAGGGTTTCAAATTAAATCTAGCAAATACAGTAGAAACTAATCAATCAACATTCCTTTTTCCTTTAAAAAAACCTATAATGTATTTTGAAAAATAACCAGAAATGAAAGTAAAATACTTTCATTTTTCACTGCATAAAAAGAATGGAAAAATGCCTTTCTTTATAACATTTTCACCTTTAGAAAAATGAGGAGGAAAAAATTGTATAGAAGTTACCTTTCATGGTAGTATTATAATTGCATACAAAAACCCACCAAAACTTCGTTTCCAACTCGCAAGAAGACCCCCAACTGAATCTCCTACTTATAATATCCAATATACCTTGAAATTGTGCTGAATAATCCACTCAAACTTACACAATAAACTGTCACTGTAAGTGCTATGGCAGCTAGGGTTTGTTCTTCAACAAAATGAAGACAAAATCATTTGTTTATTCTAATTTCTTTTGCACATTCGAGCTCATAATGAAAACCAATAAACATTTGAAGTCCACAAATGAAAGCATAATGATTTTGAAATCCAAGACCACAACAATATAATGTTGTCATCAAGTGCCAAATCACTGCCCACATATGTTGTCAAGTAAACCATCATTGTGTTGTTTAACTGTCCAAGTCACATGTTAAAAATGTTGCTTCCAAGGAAAGAACCATGTAAACAATAAACTCGATGCCATAGAGTGGTCGGCCTTAGTGCTTTATGAAAGAACTTTTAAATAATACAAAGCACTATGTATATCAACCCAATAGCATTATAAAATATGCTAAGTAATCAAAGTGCTTGATAATGCTTAAGTGTTAGCACTTATAAATGAAAGCATGAATACCATGTATAAATTAATAATCAATGTAACATTGAAACCTGAGTATGTAAAGCATGTAGTGTTGAGTCACAATGAAGTGAAGTCATGCTATGTTCATGGTGCAAAACTAAAGCTTAATACTATCAACTATATGTGAATAAATGTATTCACCAAATGTATAAAGACATTGAATCTAAATGTCAAAGACTGAACTGAATCAACAATATACCTTCGCAATCACCTGTAAGAGTTAACATTGCATCAAATAGAAAATGCCATGATCCTGTGATCAACATAGAAACCTTTCATCTTTAGAAGTTGATTATGAAATTAATTCAATCTGAAGCATATGAATCGGATGAAGAATTCATATATACCAACCATTGTGTCCTAACCAATGACACGAAGATAATGTGAAAGAGCCATGAAGATATGCAATGACAAAACCAACTGAATAGTGTATAGTAACCTCATATACCAATGATGCCAAATGAAATATAAAACTCAAGTGTCAAAGAAAGCATTAATATAATTTCAATCCAATATGCCATGTATCAAATAATGTATCATAACCATTGACACCAAAAATTATGTGGCAGCCATGAAGATCATCAATAGAGTTCCATGAAGACATAATCAAATGAATCTTGTCAATGATGTCATGATCAACTTGATAATGAGAAATTGAAATAATATACCTATTGTGCAATAAAGATGAGCCAACCTGTCCAAATGAAACCAATTCTTCCATGATCAACCATATAAATGATATCACCTGTATATGCAAGACAATCTACATATGAGGCTCAATATGATCAGTATATGCAAGACAAGCAAGACAATCTTCATATGAGGCTCAATAAGATCAGTAACACAAATACATCAAATCTGAATGTAAGCAAAATTTTGTCCATTGAATCAACTGTACCAAGTGAAACCAACTGTGTATGTCATGTAACCAATACCAATCACTAAGATACCAAGCCAAGCCTGTGATCTCTGAAGCATGATAGGCAACAACCATCAACCTAAACCTGTACTATAAATACAAAAACACCATTTGTGTCTTTTTCATCAAGGACAAACTACTGAGGGGTGAGAACAACAAGAATCTCATCAAGGAGAATAATGGTGGAGGATTGGATGGAAATTTTTGTCGACATAAGACCATTGCTCTTCTCAGTGAGAATTATTATTAGCCATAGTTACAACAAGATGTGAAGAAGTTTGTACAAAGTTGAAAAGTATGTCAGATGGAAAAAGGAACAAGTCAGAATACCAGATAGTATCAGCCATCACCTGTACCTGAGAGGCCATGGGAGGATATTAGCATGGATTTTGTTCTTGGCTTTCCAAGGACATAAAGAGGGTGGTCGCGCCCACAAAAGGATATGAAAATCACAGTAAAACCTATCCTGGGAATTGGACATTCCAGCAGATGACCAATATCTCTTTATGGACGTTCATTTACTTGTCAAACCAGGGAACGTATACTTTGAATGGCGCAGCACAATATATGCACTAAGAACTAGTTTGGGTCACAACTTAACAGAAATAAATACTTGGAAATAATTCTATCTACGCTACAGGAAGGCAATGCAAAGTTCTTTTAACTCAACCATGATTTAACCAAAACTGAAATCATAACAGCTACGACTGAGACTCAAACTATGAACTGGCCTTATGCTGCAGGAACAAGCACAGGGATGGATTCCCGATGCTGCAGGAGCAATACAAGACTGAGTTTGTACGAAAACTTTAAAGATGAAATCTAACTAATGATCAATAGAAAAAGAACAGCTAACTAACTAGCTACAGATACTTACTAAGTGGGCCCCCTTAGCAAGCATCTACTAATTACGCAAGTGTTGAACTCAGAACTTCATCAAACTTTATTCATAAACTCAGAATGGTATACATCGCTTTGTTGATATGAAAACTAGCAACAAACTTTGTCTCGTGTCATACAGATTCTGCTTTTTATTACTATCATATTGACTCTTACATGATATCTGCTATCTCCCTATCACTATGCTTCTATCTAACTTCTAACCATCTTCTTGCTCACTTGCATAGGAGGAGCACTTATTTAAAATTAGGAGAACAACTAACTAACTACCCCTAACAAAGAAAGACATGGAAGTAAAGTGTATCCCAAAATCAAGGAACAGAATTCATAAATGAATTTATCTGTTCAACCCGATCCAGAGAGAATCTAGTGCTCCACTCTTTCCAGATTGACTATCATTGAAAATCCTTCCCAATGGTTTTGGTCAAAAAGTATTCGCCAGAGCTTCCTCGAAGTCATGCAGGAAATAGACTTTACTGCAAGGCCGAGATTGGCTGCGCTTGACTAGATCATACTTTCTTCAACAACTTGCGAAACACAAGGTAATAGATGCGAAAGAAAAGGCGCATGGCACATACACAATATCTGTTCATTAATCACATATTTAAATATATTTCATCATTCAAAAACTACATGCGATATACCAGTCATTTAGGGAGTCAATGGGGTAATAAATGTAGAGAAGACAACACAATAGGCTGGAGGAACATGAAAGTGTTTTGCTATAGGATATCCCCATAAAAGGTTTTCAAAAGAGTTTAAACAACCACGAATAACAAAAGTAAAGGTATTAAAAGTTCATCATAATATCCAAACTATGAGCACATTTTGGGCTCATCAGAGTGCAAGATTCCATATTTGTGGTGGTGGAGAGATTTTCAAAGATGGCACATTTCATTTTGTTTCATAAGACCAATGATGTTGTTCATGTTGCAAAGTTGTTTTTTAGAGAGGTGGTGAGACTACATGTTCTACCAAAGGGTATAGTTTCAGAAAAAGATACCAAATTTGTTGGTTATTTCTAGGGCATTATGGAAGAAGTTGAAGACATATTTGAAGTTAAATTTTGCACACCATCCAAAGATTGATGGAAAAACAAAGGTGGTGAATAGAAGTTTTGGTAACCTACTAAGATGCTTAGTAGGAGATAAGTCTAAGGGATGGGATTTGATTATACCACATGTAGAATTTTTTTATAATAATTTTATCAACAAGAGCACTGGTAAATCACCATTCCATATTGTGTATGGGAGTAGTCCAAGAACTACTTTTGAACTAAGAAAGATGGATAAGGGGGAGAAGAGTATTGCTAAGGCTGAACATTTTACTGAGCGACTAAAGAATTTGCACGAAGAGGTGAAGAAACATATCAATAAGATGAACTCACAATATAAGGCTCAGGCAGATCAAAAAAGAGGTATAAGGAGTTCTAGGTAGGAGATGAATTCATTTTTCATTTGTGAAAGGAAAGGTTTCCAATTGGTACATACAACTATTAAACAAGCGCAGGACAACTCGGAGGGGGGGTGAATCAGTTGTAACACAAATTCAAACTTAAAACTTTATCACTTATCAAATCTTCAACCACACTATTTTGTTATTAAATATGACCATGAAACATAGATAACCAAAAGTAAATCAACACAATGAACACCAAATTTTTATGTGGAAAACCCAAGAAGTGAAAAACCACGGTGAGGTTTAACTCACACTATATAGTATTTTGAAAAGGGAGGCTCAATGCCAAAAGGACTCACTGTCCAAGTACAAAGGCTCACTACCTACAAAAAGGACTCACTGTCCAACAAGAGGCTCACTGCCTACAGAAAAATTATACAAAAATAGAGTAATGCTTTACAGCCCAAAAATGAACTGGAAAGATGCACCTAACATGTGCTAATAGAGTTTTGGATATGCTCACAATTGCTGCCTCGACTAATGCCTTTCTGATCACACCTTCACATTCATTACCTCTTCACTATTTCCTCTGTCACTTTCCTACATAATCACTTCACATATTCCCACACACCCATTCACACTTACTCATACATTCACTCATACTTCCAAATTGTTCACCATATACTTATACATATACCCGATCTCCATCGCAGGCACTAATTAGGTTGGTTTCCACAAAGTATTTTCAAAATATTTTAACCATTATTATGTCAGCTCCAATAGTTCTCAATATATTTCCTGTGGTTGCTACAATCTGTAAAATGGCTAAAATGTCAACACACAATATTAGCAACACAGCAAATTTTCACATCCATATGAAATATTGAATCATGCTTCATAATGCAATCCAAACAAAAAAATATCAACTAAACTAAGTGAAAGCACAAAGAAGCAAGAATCCAACTCTATCTCATATTGGATTGGTGTCACATGTGCTAGTGACCCTTTCCCAATCCTTGATTGATAAGCTTAGATGATGATGATGCAATAGAAATGATGAGCAAAATTAGTTCTCAAGGAGAGTAACTTTGCATATGCTTTTTGGATGAAATTGTGGAGAGATGGTGAAGGATTTGATAAGAGATGAAGCCTCTATTTTATAGATTTTCAAAATGCTAAGTGTTGAAAATGGACCAATGTGGGACAAAGATCAAGCCAATAAGATAAGGTCACTTGTCAAGTGATGATAGGCCAATGGTTGTGCAAGATTTGGGAAGAGTGCCCATGAGAGGGAAAATTTGAATTCAAATTTGAGAGTAAATGCTAAGTGGGGACAAGAAAATGAGCAATAAATGCAATGTTGGAGGGACAAATCAACTTGCCTTTGAATTCAAAATTGAGGGAATATTCCCCATAAATGCCATGTTGATGGAAAATCTTGGATTTAATAAATCAATAAAATTGATTTATTTGTGCAAGTGGAGATATCTAGAGAATGCAAGTGGGTGAGATTAGCATTAGATCAGGATTAGATTAAATAGATGATGATTATGTTGAGTTTAACCAATTTGACTTGATTTAGGGATTTAAATCAAATCAAAGGGAGATGAATGATGATTTGAGATTTAATTAAATAAATGATTGATTTATTTAATCAAAGAGATGATGATAGGATCAAGTTTGATTTATTTGATTTAAACTGATGACTTTAGGAGATTGATAAATAAACTTGATTTATTTGTCGAATGAATGCATTATGTCAATTTGCGTGTCTACATTTTTCCCTCTTTGAAGCAATGTACTTGTTGCGTTAAAAGAATAAACTTGCGATCGAAATTTAAATTTTTGATTTTTTCGGATGCCCCATGGAAAAACAGGTACATTGCCCCTCGAGAGATCAAGTGAAAAGATTCAATTTGAGGGTCAATCTCACGATAAAGAGGTTCAAAATGGATGGTTATGGATGATGATGCAAATGAGATGATTTTAAGATGCTTAGAATAACAAATCTATATTATCCTAAACAACTTAAATGATGATATGATGTGAGACGGATGAGATGGATGATGTGATATGCTATGATTATGCAATGGATGATTTATGAGAGACTAATAGATCTATATTATGATGATGATATGTATGTGAGAAGATATGCAGAATATTGATGGTTTGCAGATGCAGGATGGATGCATGATGGATGTAGGATGGATGCATGATGGATGCAGGATGGATGCATGCTAACGGTTTGTGGATGTAGAATGGATGCATGATGGACTATTCATGATGCAATGTTAGCGTGGAAATGAGATGATGACAAGAGGATCCAACAATTCCATGATTGGTCAAGACTTTATTAGAGATGATGATGATAGATGATGATGATGATAAATGATGATGATTTGCTTATCAAGGATTGGGATTTTCAAAGGGTCACTTACTTTATGTTTGATAACCCACATAGGTACGATGCATCAAGGTATCAAGAACCAGGATGGCGTTGTACCTAGTGTGATGGACTTTGACTCAACAAGCAGATAGGAGTATTCCTGTTCACACTTGACATACGGAAACCTTGCTAGGGCATACCTAACAAAGCAAGTATTCGCCAAGTTATATTACAAGAGTGTCCAACAAGCACAGCAGACAAAATAATAATGATCGTTGCCCCATTCCTATCTCTCTAAATCCTTCGTTCGGATGTCATTGAGAGGTCCTTGGAATGAGCGCAATAAGATAAATCAAAAGAAAAGATCAAGTACACAAACAATCCAATGTTTTCTTCATATCGCTAACCAAAAGGGAATGTGTTTTTAAGGATAAGAACCGAAACTTATTGCCAAAAGATAATGCCCATTGTAGGAAGGATACATCCTAGGAAATGTTAGTGGATGGCGGCACGTCATTTCGTCTATCCAAAGTGTTGTTTCTGATAAATAATGCCCCTTGTAGGAAGGATTCATCCTACGACATGATGTTATCAGATGATTGATATGAGACTATTTGGATGATGGACTATCGACACAAAGACTTGAACAACTTGTTTACGTACTGACTGAGACTTGACACTTTTGAGATTTACTTTTAACCTGCTAGACTTGTTTCTAACTATTTCACCAAAGGTTGAGGATGACGATTAGTTTATTATGAATGGTTACGAAGCGAGATGAGGCAGATGGATTTTTTCAAATATTTGGATGTTTTGACATTTTGAAATGTTTTGAGGCTGTTTTTGGATTTTGATGTTTTTTTGAATGTTTTTGGATTTTGATGTTTTTTTGAATGTTTTTGGATTTTGATGTTTTTGAATGTTTTTGGATTTTGATGTTTTTTTTAATGTTTTTGGATTTTTGCATGATTTTGACAATTTGGATATGGATATGTGTCCATTTTGGATTTTGTTGAAAATCAAGCTAGGGTTAACTGATCGAATCAATGGATTGATGATAATGATAACATTGTTGAGGATGCACAATAATGCAATGATTGATTGATCAAGATTGACGATGATAACATTGTTGAGGATGCACAACAATGCAAGGATAGTGTTAAGCAACACAATGATTAGGATGGACATCCCAAGATGATGGATTGATGATGATGATTTAATTGGATTTGATTGATTAGGATTGATGAAGCTTGGTTTAGAACAAAAGATTTTTGAATGATTTGATGTGACGTTTGACGTGCAACTTAGATGCAACTGATATCGATTGTTTGGATTGATGTTCGATTGAAGATGGAGACTTGATAAAGAACATGTTCTTGTCAAAATATGTCATGGGCTAGTGATTCAGATTTTTGCTCACGAGTGCTTTGACCAGTTTGATTTCAACGTTTTCCAATGTTCGGATAGCCACATGAGTAGGAGGATATAGATCAAGATTTATTCCCGAACCAAGATGTAAATACCTGCCCCCAATGTCTAGCAATGTATGGAATGTCATGGATGGATGCTCAGATAAGTGTATGGATGGAGGGACATGGATTATCTTGCGATAAGATAAGGTGTTCGGATAATGAATGCTCATTTGGATAATGCTTCATGGCTCAGATAACATAGGATAGGATAGGATCAATGAAAATGACCCATGTCAAGATGTTTACCGTTAGCAAGCATAAAGTGTGCTCCAAAATCTCATCAAGATCAAGATAACTAAGATGACTGATGCAGATAGATGCGAATGGATTGGATAAATGGTTCATGGATGGATGGATTTATTATGGATAAGATGGATGGAATGCTCGATTTATTATGGATGGGATGAGATGCTTTCACCTGAAGTGGCACATAGATGCTCGATTCCACACATGATGCCTATTTTCCGTTTTCGTCATGGTCTTGCCCAAAGTGCCGCCCATGCGGTTTTCACTAGAGGACGATTTTTATCTTTACTATTTTCAATCCTTTTTGATTTTTTGGATTTTCATATTTTTGATTTTTTGTATTTTTCAAAAGATTCATGCTGAACCACCTGGTGGTGTTGACGTAGATGCCTCTGTCATAATGTGCCATTGATATCCTGCCTGAAGGAGCTGCTTTGCTAAGATACGTGCACTTGAATGCAACTTTTGGGATTCTTGATCTACTTCGTTGATACCAGGGTTAACTCTGTCTCTGTGCATACATCGCGATAAAGTGCCTTCTAAATCCTTATGATGAAGGGTCATTACCAATACATGGTCAATATGAGAATTGGATATCATGCGTGGAGGCATGGATGGAGTGTGTTTAGGGATAACAGATGGATTGGTTGACAGTTTGGAACCTTTGACTCTGCAAACTTGGGAAGATGAGCAATGATAGGTGGATACGGAAGTGTGCGTGGAATTAGGACCAATTGCTTGATATACTTTGTACATCGCTTGAAAAGCTTGCTTTTGATTTTGCGGACATCTTTGATGGATACCTTTCCCTCTTTTAGTTTGCCCCATAGTTTCTTTGACTGATGGAGTTTGATAGGGATGATCTTTCTTTGTATTTTTTGGTATCCATGCGTATTTGATTTGTCCATTATGCTTTTCAGTTTCTTTTCATTTGATAATGTTCTTCATACTTTGATTCGGATATTTCCTTTGACGTTGGTCCCAATTCATGGATGGGGTGATGGGTGGATGAAGATTCGTGACGTGGTTGGTTGTAGTATTGACACTAGCTTCATCATAAGGACTCTTCATTCTTCCTCTGTTGACGTTTGCTTGAGGCAAAGTTGCCCCCAGTATGGTGGTAGTAGTACCTTCATTCTTTGAATCTTCCTGTTCTGAGATTTCTTGTTCAGTAAACATGCTCTGATAAATGACCACCGTAGTTGATGTTCTTTCAATTTGCTGCTCCGCTAACTCTGGATGTTCTATTTGACTTGTTTTGTTGAGCGGATAATGATGGATATCTTTATTCATGATGTCCTCAATTTGAATTTGGGATATATCCGATACTATTTTGGACAACTCTTTTTGACCGTAGGAATTGATAATCTACTCTTTTTGTGTAACACAATCTTTTTCTAGATGATCATCTACGTGTCTATCCATAGAAAGCATCTCATGGGTAGATGGAGGAGTATGGATATGATCATCTTGCATAGATAGGAGAGTGTCCATTAGATGATTGTAGTATCTTGAAGATACAAATTCTTGATCTTGAATGATTTCAGAGTTGCTTTTGACATGCTTTGGATCAAGTTCTTGACATGGGTCAGTTTCAACGGATGGACTGCTTACAAATGGCTCTTGGATATCTTCATTATGCATGGGAAGTGGCTTAATATCTTCATGATCTTTGAGTGGACTTGGATCAGGTGTCGAGTTGAAGATTCCTTCAATATCGGCAATCATAAGGTCGAAGGATGTCAATATGTCTTGGAAAGGACCATTGCTATACTTTGGTGAAAGACATTGGTCATACTTTAGAATAAATTCTTGAGATATGCCCTCTACCTCATTAGGTTATGTAGATACATTTTCAACATGATCATTGGTCGATGCCTCGTCGGATGAAGTGAAAATATCTTTATTGATGGATAGATTTTGAACATTGTTTTCAACAATTGCGATAGAGATATTTAAAATGTCTTCAACCATAGGGTCAAATGATGTTGACATTTCTTGAATTGGATCATTGTTGGGTATTGTCGGTGTATTTTGATCATGATTGAGAAGTGACTCTTGACATATATTCATTTGATCATTGGATGGAGTAGACACAACTTCAAGGTGTTCAATGATGGAGTGATCTTGATCTTTGTTCTCAACAGTTGTTGTTTGTTGGGTAGCTTGAGAGGCTTGGGCAGCTTGAGAGGCTTGTTGAGTTTTTCTTGCTTGTTGTGTGGTTAAATATTGTTGGATAGCCCTTTGGTAGGCTTGGTGAGCCTTTAGCGCAATTTCATATTGTCTCGCTAAGTTTGGTTTTGGTGGTAGTGGTGGAAGATTTGGAATCGTGTTGGATGCGATGATGGGTGTGATAGGGGTGGATGAGATTGATGGAAATGATGTCTCCACTATGGTACTCACATCAAAATATGAAGGCAACTTGGCCCCTTGTTTTTCCAATTCAAGCATGTATAACGAAGGGTTGAGTCTCATCATGATGTTGATGATTCGATGATTATATGGACTTTGGAGCATTTTAGTTGTTTCTTCGTGAGACATTCCAAAGGTAGGGTCCTCCCCTTGATTTTCTTCTTGTGGGTTTTGTGATGATGAGGGGATCAATGGATTGCTTGATTCTGCAAGATTCATTTCTGCATTTTTTTGGCTAAGGTCACTTGAAGCGGGAGTTTCTTTGTGGGCTTCCATACTCTTCTTGTATTGAGATCTAGTTAGAACCATAAAACGGGGATCAATCTTCAAGAATATGGGAGATGAATCTCTTGATTCCTTGGATTAATCTCTATTTTATGTCCCAAAGTGAAAGTTTTAGGATGTTTTTTTTAGGATCAAATGTGATGATGATATGATGATGATGTTTAAGGATGTTATGGATGTTTATGGGTGTTTTTTTTGGCTTTTGATAAATCTTGAATGAAATGATAGGACTTTTGATTTTTGATTGGTTTGATTTTTGGATTTTGAGATTTTGTCCTTGATCTTGATTTGGATTTTGATTTTGATTTTGAACAAAAAGACCCTAAGATGTTTGATAATGATCTAAAGGATAGTTGTGTTTCAAAGGATGATGATTTGGATATGTGTGAGGAGAAGGATGCATCTACCCACACCTACCCAAACAAAATGATTGTTTCACTAAGTATATGGAGATGGATTCATCTACATACACTAAGCTAGACAAGATGATTTGGATGACTTTGACTAAGGATATGCAAAAGGATGCATTTACACATTCCTAGCCAAAGGTGTGTTTTGATAAATGTTTCAAGGACTTGGTCTCAATGATTTTGGTGTTTGCTTGATTTTGTCATAAAGCCTAGCACTTCAAGGATGATTTCAAGGTTTTTCAAAAGATGATTTGTGAGATGATGTTTGATGTTTTGAAAGATGGATGAAAGAGGTTTGATTTGTTTTGATCCCTAGATGAACCTAAAAAGACCACTTTGTTTTCCTAGACCTAGGTATTGAAGAGCATGCATATGCTTCCTAAAGACCTTTGTAACCAAGGATTGATTTCATTTGAACTTTCATTTTCGGATTTTCAATGATTTTTGCTTTGGGATTTGGAGTTTTCAACACACATGAAAGTTCATTTTTCTTATCTTTGTTTAATGGCTTTATTTTACCAAAAACACTCTCTTTCATTAAAGTTTCAAACTAAGATGTCCAATGTCTTAATTTCTTTAAACCCCACAAGATATTTTATGTGGAAATTCAATGAACTTAAGGCAAGGGTTTTCCTATTGTTTACTCAAGAAGACAAATTGAGGTATAATCCAATGCTTAGGAACCTCTAAGGACGTGAATCCCAAGGGAAAGCAATAGCATATGGATTGAGTCAATGATATTTGTCTTCAAGAGGGTTTGAAATTTTGAGAATCATGTTGAATGTTTGTTTGCAAAATGTTTTCGAATACAACACTGTGTTTTCAAATGAAGAACAATTACAAGCCCTATGGATGTGTAAGACAATATTTGTTGAATCCCCACTTGGACAAGTCCAGCTACGCCTATCTTTAGCGAATGGTTAGATGCTTCACCCCACTGGCTCCCCTCCATGGCACTCACTTATACGGGGCAGCCAAGCATCAACACCCATGAAACTGCCATGGCATGTTTTCCATTTCTACTAAAAATCATAAAAGTGTGGGGCGGCTTCAAACGACCGTTCTTCCACCAACAAATAGATTAAGGATTTTGGAAAATTCTAGCACATGGGTTCTAGTAAGGACTTTCCGTTCGTGGAGATTGACCCATATGGCAAGAGTTCCCTTTCGGATCCATCTTGTCGGAGCCAACCGCGTGATAATGGTGTTTAACCAATACCCACATTTATATCCCAGCTGGAAATACTCTTGGCTTTAGAGTGTTACCGGTTGAGTTGTTCCCTTGGGTGAGTACTTTTTCCCCAAGGCAGGCCCTCTAAGATAAACAAAAGCAAGCAAAGACACAATCTGTAACTCGATCGATCTTTGATGGCAAAAAGAAAGAGAATGTACGCGAAAATTCCCCTACTCACACTCACACAAGATGTTCAATTTTAAACCCAAATCGAAGTGTTTCAAAGCAATAAAGAGTGTTTCTCTTGCATCCTAGATCGCACGAAGTGCAAGGGGAGAGGATACACACTCAAAATGCACCAAAGACAAAATCACACAATTCAAGCACTTGTTCATTTTATAGCCTTCAAAGAAATTGTGAGTTCGTTTTAAGCACCAAAATGAAGTGTGAGTTTTGATTGTTCAATTCTTAACCTCAAACAAAATCTAGTGAGTTTGTCCTAAGATTCTTTTTAAGCCCTTTGCAATGAAAACTCAAAGTGTTCTTTTTAGACCCAAATGAAAGTTAGTGTCCTAAAGCAAAAAGACAAACAATTTTGTGGAAAAGTGTTGAACAAACACTTAAAGCGTTTAAAAACACTTTGAGTTTTCAAAAAAAATCTCCTCCTTTCGTTTTCCTTTGCTAGCTTTTGTACCTTAGTTGATTTTCAGCTTTGTACCTTTTCGCCTTCGCTTTTCCTTCATTTGTACCTATTATACAAAAAAAAGACAATTATGTGAGATTTAGATCATTAAATCCACTTTGATCATTAATTCTAAACAATAACATAATTTCTAACAAATGATTTGGATGAGTATCACACTTGTTAGATTCACTTTCCATCAAAGTTTCTCTACATAATCCACATTGCTCAAGATATTGATTTAATAAATCATTTCGCAAAGAAAATATCTCTTAAAAACTTTCACTATCTCAAAGAAATCATAATAAATGTGATAATGTATATATTTATGACATTTATTATAAAATTTATAAATCATGATTATAGTGATATAGCATAAGAAGATATTTGAATCATGAGTGAATCAAAATGATCCACTTAGCTTTTTATGAAGATGTGGATTTATCCAATCAGTCTATTTAATAGCTAGCATGCTACATATGTATCAAATCAAAGACAAGAGCACATGTATCGTAAGATTAAATGCCTCTACCCTTTCATAATGACTGGCAAGACAAAATCAACATAGAATGTATTCAAAATAGGTGAAAAAAAGAATAAGCAAGCATTTAATGATAAAGATAGCGATGTAAATGAGATGAGCACCAATCATATCAAAAACCCAACGTTATTTATGATGACATAGACTAAGGACACAGCCATCATCAGCGCCCTTCAGATTTTTTGAAATTTCAGCATAGAAAATCGCATCCTAGCCTTTTGAATCTTTTAAACAACTGCAAGAGACAGGGGCAAAGCTGTATGGGTTTACTCCCCTCGCATCAGAATTTCTGAAGGTCAATTGAAGAATAAATAAAGATGTCAGATGTAAAGCCGAACTCTTATTATTTTCTGACAGAGCCTAGTGGGTGTAAGACTCCAAGCCATTTGCGCAGGTCCAAATTTAAATTTGGCAGAGACTCCAATGGTTGTTTTAAAGAAAAAAAACAAGAGAATGCACCCCAGGTTAATCAATAAAATCTTTGAGCTGATCCAATGGGCAGGTGTGAAGACAATCCTCAAGACTTTTTTTTGGCCAGCATCTTCCCAGGAAAAGAAAAGTCAAACAGCAGATGACTGGACAGATTTGAAAATAACGCCAGTGCTTAATAACTCAAACAGCAGATGATAAACATTGATGACTGGAGAAAATAAGATCAAACTCATGCGCCAATAGTGAATGTCTTGATGGAGTAAGCTTTGACACATGCGAGTAAAGTCTCAAGAATATCAAAGAGATTGATGTTCAACAAAATACCGCCTTAGCATATCCCTGCAATTCAACACTTGCATCAAGTAAATACCCAACTGCAACATTTAAAATCTTAAACTAATTTTTTGGCATAGAATCACTTTAAACAGTCATGACAAACGTGTGTGCAGAACATAGACAAGGTATGCTAATTGTTTTACATTCAGATATCAATGTTGAATATAGATCATAATGTGATATAAGGAAACTGACTCAAACATTGAATTTGCCACCACTTAAATTGTGAAAATATAGACAAGGCGTGTTGAATTGTTTTCTAAATGAATAAAATAAAAAATGTTGAAGCATAGGCAAGGCGTGCAAACTCTACCTGACAGAAATCTAAAAGCATAGACAAGGTGCGTAAACTTTCTGTCAGAATGTCTTCGAGAAATATGGTCACACAGAAAGCAGTGATCGCAGGATTTGTTCAAAATGGATTTATTGAGCGGCCTTAGACACTTTTAAGCAAATGTAATTGGCAGATGTAAAGTCAGACTACCCAACCTTTGTTAGCATCCTCTGTGCCTACTGCCCATATGGGAGCTTTGAAATAGCGGATGGATTTTCGTTCCCCCTTAGGAAAAATGCATGAACAAAGGATTTTAAACAGAGAAAGCATAAAATAGGGGATTTTATGTCTAAAACAGAGAAAGCATGAAACATGTTAACAGTGTACCCCTTTCTCTAACACAACCAATATTTTTCTTTCTATGAATTAACCATAAACAAAGAGTTTGCTGGCTATCAAAACAATTGAAAGTAATCACAGAATTCCTATTTCTTATGATAGAAAATAGAATGAAGCAATGACTTTCAAAGATAAGCCAAAATATAAATGAAAGCCCTCCTTCTAGCACAAAATGTGGTTGCTACAATCTGCAAAATGGCTAAAATGTCAACACACAATATTAGCAACACAGCAAATTTTCACATCCATATGAAATATTGAATCATGCTTCATAATGCAATCCAAACAAAAAAAATCAACTAAACTAAGTGAAAGCACAAAGAAGCAAGAATCCAACTCTATCTCATATTGGATTGGTGTCACATGTGCTAGTGACCCTTTCCCAATCCTTGATTGATAAGCTTAGATGATGATGATGCAATATAAATGATGAGCAAAATTAGTTCTCAAGGAAAGTAACTTTGCATATACTTTTTGGATGAAATTGTGGAGAGATGGTGAAGGATTTGATAAGAGATGAAGCCTCTATTTTATAGATTTTCAAAATGCTAAGTGTTGACAATGGACCAATGTGGGACAAAGATCAAGCCAATAAGATAAGGCCACTTGTCAAGTGATGATAGGCCAATGGTTGTGCAAGATTTGGGAAGAGTGCCGATGAGAGGGAAAATTTGAATTCAAATTTGAGAGTAAATGCTAAATGGGGGACAAGAAAATGAGCAATAAATGCAATGTTGGAGGGACAAATCAACTTGCCTTTGAATTCAAAATTGAGGAAATATTCCCCATAAATGCCATGTTGATGGAAAATCTTGGATTTAATAAATCAATAAAATTGATTTATTTGTGCAAGTGGAGATATCTAGAGAATGCAAGTGGGTGAGATTAGCATTAGATCAATATTAGATTAAATAGATGATGATTATGTTGAGTTTGACCAATTTGACTTGATTTAGGGATTTAAATCAAATCAAAGGGAGATGAATGATGATTTGAGATTTAATTAAATAAATGATTGATTTATTTAATCAAAGAGATGATGATAGGATCAAGATTGATTTATTTGATTTAAACTAATGACTTTAGGAGATTGATAAATAAACTTGATTTATTTGTCGAATGAATGCATTATGTCAATTTGATGTGTCTACATTTCCAAACACACAAAAGAATTTTTAGCACATTTCATCATGTCAACTCAGACCAAGAAATAGGTCACATATAAGCTTTCACATCAAATTAAAATTAACTTAACAAGTTGGCTAGGAATAATCTTTAACGCAGCAAGGCAACACTCAATCTATTGGTTGCTACTACAATATATGAGCACTAGAGCATGAAATAACCTAATCATGCATTCCTTTACCATCCATTAGTAGTTTCCCAAAACTGCAACCAAATATTATTATTTGCGGAGAAGTGCAGACTAGAATACTGGAAAGGCAACCAAAATACTAGACCAACCACCTGAGAGGATAAGCACCGGTATAAGAGTACCAGACCCAACCGCCAGCATACTACCAACATGGTGACATCAATGAAAAAAAATATATAACTTTACTCATTTTTCCAACAACAACAAGTTAAAGATGAAGAAGATTGGGCCATGCAAGATCCTGAAGAAGCATGATTCAAGAAATGCTTATGAGGTAAATCTGCCTAGTGGAATAAACATTTCTCTTATGTTGAACATTGCTAATTTGGAAAATTTTCATGAGGGTAATATAGAGGGGTTGATAAAAGAACAGTGGAAAATTCCAACACCTACTTCAGAGAAGGAAGAAAGAGAAGAAATCTTGGATAGTGGTGTCAGTAGAAGCTCAAGAAACAAGCAATATGTAGAGTACTTGGTGAAATGGAGAGGAAGTCCTACTGAAGATTCATCATGGTTGTTTGAGGCTAAGCTTAACATTCTTGGTTTCCCTCTAACTCTTGAGAAGTGACAAGGTCACTTTTCAAATTACCTTGGGTGTCTGATGAAGGAGCATCCAGTGGTGTAGGGAAATCTTGCATCACCCAAAAAAATGGTTTCTTTATTTTCTTTAGTTGTTTCGAGTCCCATGATGGCACTGAAAGGGCGTAAGACAATCAAGCGTCAAAAATAGTGGCAAATGGGCACTTACTATTTTTAGTAAGTCCACCTAAACGTGCTCATATGGACCTAAAAATTTACCCCAAAGAGCAGAACTGAAAAACATTTTCAGTCATGAAAGAATCACCTCAATACCTTGCACGGTTTGGGAGATAATAATTTTTTTCTTGAGAAATTTCTCCAACGTAGCTTAAATTTCAAATATGAAGACTTTAAAGGCCCTGAAACAGCTCGAAAAGTTGACGAACTGACCTACGGTGGTGATGTGTTGTAGATCTCTTTGAGAGCTTTCCAACGTGTTGGGTGAAAATTATGTAATCACCTTTTCAATAGATTACACAACCTATATTTCAACCACAGTTGTGTGAGATATAATCTCTCCTCTCAGAAAGGGGAGGTGCCCTTCTTACTGCTATCAAAAGCTAAGATAAAACCAATTAAGTATTTCCAAAATGTACACTACACTTACGAAATGGGGGGGTGTGTCACATTCATGCTTCTCTCTTTTTTCAGAGAAGATGTTTTACAATGCTTCACAGTTGATAGTTCTAATTCAAAATAAATTTAAACTAAAAAAAAAGTAGTAATGCCAATACCTCTATCTTGTCAAAGCAAAGCATAGAGATAGCAGGTATGATAATAATAACAATAAAATAAAGAGATAAAAGCTCACGAATGGACAAATTCATTCCGCAACTTTTCAATGATGGATCTATGAGAATCATAATGTTGGTTGTATTATAAACGCAAAGTCTTCTTAGATACAACAATTCCTTGAATAACATGAACAATTACAAGCACAAATTCTTGTAGATCATTCAACAATAGTATCCAAACATAAACATAAATTCAAACAAAGAATGTAACACAAAGTTTACATAAATCTATTTGAAGCCCTTCATATCTCATCTACTAATTAACCACTACCAATAAGATCAATCCACAAGATTATTGATTCCAGCGCAAAGTCTGGTATGCAATTCTCTTTTTTATTGATCAAATTTTTCATTCACAAACATGAACACAAAGTTACACAAATTTGCTTCAAAAAGGGCAACACTTCGTTGCAAAATACTAAAGGTAAATATTACAATAGAAATCCCTCTTATTTATAAAAGAGAGGGAAGAGAAAATCTAGGAAATCAGTTGAGAAAAATTAGGAAAGTTAGGTGAGATAATTTAGGAAAATCTCACCTAACTTTGACTAAGTCAAAATGTAATTCAACTTTGTGAAACTACAACTCAGATTTTTAGTGTAATTACATTTGCTAAAAGGACATTTAAGATGTCAAAAACTATTTACAAGATGCATAAAGGGAAGCATCAAAAATTCTAACACTTGAGATCAAAAATCTTCATGGTTCCTTGCTTTGGGTGCATAAGTCTTCATACTTCTTCTCGGTCTCCTACATGAATGTCTCATTTGGACCAACAATGTAATCCACAATGGTGTGAATTCTGGTTATTGATCTCATGGTGGATGAGTGAACCTTTTTTCACCTATCAATATGTGTCTTGAGGTTATCAAGAGTGATTCGTGTATCACAAATAACATTCATAGAGGTATTTGAAAAGTTTGCACTCTCTACTTACTTCATGATGGCTTATTTGAAGATCTCGAAAAGTTCAGTGGCCAGGAGGAAGATACAGTTTTCTTCAAGGAGTTGTCTTGGTAACTCCTTAATCCCCTTTTCAAGGATAGCACAATTTCTTTCGACATCTTCCTGCACTTGGTGGAGATCTTTGGTAAGAGACATGATTACCTAGATATGGTGTTTAAGTGATTCTCTTACTTCTACATATTTCTCCTTGTCGAGAATTACCCCAACTTCCACCAATTTTCTGAGCTTTGCTTATTTCATTTGTGACCACAATAATAGGTATTTTTCCATTTCTTTATGCTCTTGGGAAATAACACTTTCCTCCTTATCAAGATCTATTTTGAGCTTGGCTATCTGGGTAGGTTTTTCATCCGCAACAATTATAACCTAAGAACCATGTTCTATAATTTCATCAATAAAATCATATAACACTTTTCCTTTGGAAGCAAACTTCTCAGCCTTCTTCAAACCTGGGTCCTCAGCACTTATCATTACTAAATTTTGTGCATTACTTGAAGATCTTGCAAGTCTCCTTAAAACAGTGGCACAATGCTTTGCCTTATGTTTGTACATATTTCAGGCTTGCTCCATTTTGTCAAGCCTTCCTACTAGTGCATCCAAGGTTACTTGTGCATTTGTCTTTGCACTTTCATTCATGACCTTTCCAAGCTAGACTCTTGTTATAGTGTAGTCCTCCATATTTGCATCCCCTTCCTCTTGAGGTGGTACACCAATCTCTGCATACTTATGACCGGCCTTGTCAACATGAAGTCATGAATGCACTTTTTCCTTTTTCTTCCCCTTGGCTTTTGGAGGGGCTATTTCCTCAAGATCAAGCTTATCTAGAGAGATCATTTTATTTTTTCGTTTTCATACTTGAGATACCAACCAAGGGGGAGGAGAGGAATTGTGAGCTTCTTGGCTAACTATCAACTCTTTTGTCAATGTTGCTTCTAAAGAAATGACTGGTATAGTGACAATTGGGGTAGTGTTTGTCATAACTGCTCTAGTAGATTGCACAATGAGTTGACCATGCAAGGATTCATTCATGAACCTATTGAATTTAGCTTCTAAAGTGATATCATAGGATGGAGATGACAGACTGGAAATGGATGATGGAGAGCTCAAAAAAATATCAACTGTTTGTATATTTGAAACTGATGGAGTATCAAGTACAGTTGATGTTGTAGGGAGTTGTAAAATTTCCATTGCGGGTATTGTAGATGTAGGAGGAGGTGATGTAGGAAATGGAGGTGGAGTGTTAGGATTAGGAGGTGTATGAGGAACATTTGAAGTTACAAGAGATGATGTATGGGGAAGATCCTCGACTACATTCTCATGTGGAGATATAGTTTATTCTTCATCATGCTCGATTTCTTGTTTATCACCCTCTTGCTCTTCATCTTGATCACCTTCTTGATCTTTAGACTCTTGTTCTCCTGCAGAATCTTCTTCCTCTTCAAAGTCTGCTTCTTCAGAATATTCTTCTTTAGCAGATTCATTGCTTGAATTTTATTCTTCTTCAGAATATACCTCTTTGGAAATAGGCCCTTTTCCTTTTGAGAAATATGGTTCAAATTCCATAGTTTCTTCTTCTTGGACTACTTGTGTATCCTTCTTTCCAATAGTGAACTTAATCCTAGGGCCTCTTTAGGAAGAAGTAGGAATAGCCACATGTTTATCTTTTGTGTGAAGTTCCTATTGTTGGTTGGCTTCTGCTCTAGGTTCCTCTCCTTTTGACTCTGTACTAAAGGATTTCATCTAGAAACCATGCTTGTGTAACCATTCTATAGTGTTGGCTAATATTGGAGCAATCCTCTCTCTGATGGAGACACTTTCCTTCTTGGACCATTGTATTGCAGGAAAAGGTCTTTTGGAAATTTCATTTTCATCATAAGCAGCGTTCATGTTACCAGGATCTGTGAAACCCTCTGGTAGGTAAGCAACACCAAGATCCCTGATCTGCTATATGGTTAGTCTGCAATAATCCATTTTATGAATAGCCTCCTCATCTTTGCAATCAGCCTAGATGTCTTCAAAGCGGTACTTGTGCTTGTGACCCTTTTTCAACTTCTTTTTTACATTATGGTAATCAAATTCAAATTTGTATCTATAGGTTCTTATTGTCATGACCTGCATTTTTGCATAGACCGATTTTTATTTTTGCACACTCTTGATGGTATATCTACCAATCGTCAGTGGAAACTTGAATCATAGTTTTTGAATCTGCATTCATTATTTGTGAACTGAAATTATTTGTTTGCATAACTCCATGAATATCCACTTGTCTAAGGGATATCTGGGCAACATGTAAGGGCACCTAGTGTAACATCCTACCCTCATGTAAGTCAAAGTTGGAAATTGTAAGAATATGCATCCAACTTTACTCACTACTTTGTAGGCCTCGTCGGACGCTCTCTTCTCAAGAGTTGGGTCAAAACTGAAAATCAGAGGCATAAAGAAAGCATCAATGACCCTCCTGAAATGGTGAAGGCTTTCCTTCAGCTCTAGTTGATAGAAATATTTGTACACAAGTATAGACTATCGGTTCCCTTTTGTAGATAAACTTGGGAATTGCCTCATCACGGCTGTAGCATACACCTGATAAGAAGTCATATAAAACTTCAAAGTGATTGGCACATTTATCAATTGTTCATGAATTTTGTCACTGATTTTTTTTCCCCAATCAATATGAGCCTTTTTTCTTCTTATGATTTGAATGTACTCATACATCCACTCCTAAAAATGAGATGATTCAGGAAATCCATTAACTCTTCTCAAGAGTGTAATCATGTCCCTGACATCTACTTTGAAGTCACTTCACAGAAGTCCCTTTGGCCATCTTGAGATAGAATGCATGGGTTCTTTCAACCACTGACTATTAATCAAGTTCTTAGCCTTATTGGGATCTGAGTCATAGACTTCCTGCGCTTGTTGTATTGAGATTTTAGTGTCTTTCTCCATGTATGGGACTCTGAAAACAATTTCAAAGAAATCAGGGTCAAGCCTCATCATCTCTTGTCAAAAGGAATCTATCACACTTATGCTTTCCTTGATGTAATGGGATACAACATGGAGGACGAACTTTGTATTGTGTGCAGAAGTTGGGAACCTGGACACCATATGTAGATTGTTGTGTACAACAGATCTTAGGGATTCTTCAAGAGGATTTTGCTCAATCCTTTTTACAAAATCAACAAGGTCTTGATGACGAACCTCGGTGTCCTTTATTTCGTCCACCTTTGAAATCACCATTGTAGGAAGATAGACACCTTGGTACTTGTATTTCATTTTTCCCTTAGCCTTAAAAGACGATGGAGGCTTCTTGGTTGTCATCTAGAAGCAACTAGATCAAAAGATGTCACCTTGAGGATCCCTTGATGAGATCTGGAGAGAAACTGCAAAGATGGTGAATCAACAAATGTTAGATGAAAAAGTAGCATTGGGAACCGTGAAGCAAGCATGAAATGAGCAACGAGGTTGAGCAAGCGTGAAATGAGAAACGAGGTTGACCAAGTGTGAAACGAGCAACGAGGCATGGAAAACAATGTGGGAGCGAAGAAACGGGATTTGCAGCGAAGATGGTGCAATTTTGAAGAGTCTAAGGCAAAAATTGCCAAAAGTCTAGGAGCATTGAAAATTAGCGCTCCTACACTTAGAGAGATTTTTTTAGCTCTAAGGGCACTGAAAATCAGTGCCCTTACATCTACTTCATGAAATTTTGCTAATTTTGTCAAGGCGTTGAAAATTAGCGCCTTGACATTTTTCCTTGGAAAGATATTGATCCAAGTGTAATGGAAGACTAATTTAGCACCTTTGCACTTTGGTGAAAAGTTACTTCATGTAGGAGTAGCGATTTTCACCACTCCTACACTTGGAGTTAGTAAAAACACACATGTAATGGTGCTTAAAAACACCGCTTGGGAATTGTATGCAAGTCTTTCAAAACTTAAGGCATGAACTTTTAAAACACATGTTACTCAAGTTTTGGCCACTTCATCATTTGATGGAAAACTCGAAATTGTAGATACACAAGACATCGAATGAGAAAGAGAAGAAAACGTGAAACCTAGGGCACGAAGAAAACAAAGTAAAACATGAATAATGCAAATAGTTAGGAGTTTGAAATGAAAGAGAAAATCCAAGCATGACAAAGAAGAGTGATTTGGATTCATGAGATGGAGAAGAAAGGTGGGTCTAAAATATGAAGAAATCAAAACCCTAAAGATGTTAAACGCATCTACAAACTAAAATGAAAAATTATAGACTTTATAAAATGAATGAGATGTAAGAGAAAACAAAAAAAATGACATACCTGTGAAGAAATGCGAAAATCTAAACTCGAATCGACCAACCAATCTTCAAACGCGGGTTCGTGGTTAGGAGGAAGAAAGCTCAATGAGAAATGAGAGACCAACGAATGGAATAAGGGCGACCCAACTTAAAATCACTTAAAATTGATTTAAGAGTGTATTAAATGCAACACAAGTCATGCATTAGTTAAGGCGGGTTAAATGGTACGAAACTGGGAAAAGTGCACTAGGGACAAAAATCACCGCCCATGCCTCAAAATGGCTAAGTAAAAACAAAAAGTGCACAAGCGCTAAAAATCAGCACTTATGCACCAAAAACTGACTTGACCAAAATGCACAAGCACTGAATTTTAGCACTTGCACACTTTTGGGACTTAGCGAAAAATTACAAACTTAACATGTAGTGGCGCTAATTTTTAGCGCTCCTACACTTTTGACAATTTTTGCAAATCCCAAAAGTTGGAGTTTAACAAAGATGCTTGTTTCGAAGCTCTTTGAAAGACAGACGGGGAAGGACACTCAAACAAACTGTTTGATATTTTGGAACGCATATCGAGGTGGATTGAAAATGACCTCATTTTGCATGCTTGAACGTCATGAACCTATGAAACGAACAAGTTTCATATGGGTTTATCTATGGATTGAGCGCTACTAGATTCCATGATAACACAACAATATGTAATAATACCAAATTTAACACCCACATCAAAAGTTATGGCCCCGTGAAGCTACCCCTCTAAAAAGTGAATTTCATTAAAATTTCTTCTAAGGCCAAAAATCAAACGGCGGGACTTTTGGTGCCAAAACAAAAGGGAAAGTTGAAGTTTCTAGAATATTCTAGGGCAGTTATTGGGGTAAAATAACAAGGGTTGGGTGGGGTTGTAGAAGGTGGCTCCAATAGTGCAGATTGTGGCTCCGAATAATATATTTTCTTTTCAGAGTTGATTTTGCTGTAATGAATCAAGCCCATTAGGATGTAGCATGTAAGTTTTGAATTAGTAATCTTATTATCTGAAAATAATTGAAAGTGAGTATTTTTTTGTCTTGCATCTTTTGAGTTGGTATTTATTATTGTGATTTTTGTGGTTTTAGGCAGCTTAGCCCTTATCAAGTGCTATCAGAGCAGGAGTTCCTGAGCTTGTAATAGAGCATCAAACGTGATACAGATGCAGTAGGACCTGTGAGTGTGGGTTGAGTTTAAGATGCCTCCAACACTTTCCCAGCATGGTAGAGGTAGAGGCAATTAGAAACCTTGCAGCAAGAGGTTTAAAGAAGAGATGTGCAATGAGATAGAGATAAGAGTGAAGATGAAACGGAAGAGGAAATGGAAGAGGAAGAGCAGGATCCAATGGATCCTAGGGAAATAAGATTGCTACGAGCGATCTCAAGTGTTGGGAAGGGACCTAAAATGGAGGTTTCAACTTGCAGTGGAAGTCTAAATCTTGAAGAATTAATTGATTGGATCAATGACATGTAGGAATTTTTTGAGTTTGAGGAGATTGAAGATCCTCATAGAGTGAGGTTTGCAAAGACAAAATTGTAAGGTCACACTAGTATATGGTGGAAAGAGGTCTAGTTAGAGAGAGGAAGACTAGGGAAAGATAAAATTTCTAGATGGGACATAATGGTGTCAAAATTGAAGAAACAATTTATTCCAGTCGATTATGAATTGGAGCTACTCAAGAAGATGTAGAGCTTGAGGCAAGGAACAAGGACGGTGAAAGTATACACAAAGGAATTTCACAAAGTCCTTATTTGGATAGGACATTCTGAGGTGAATAAAGAGAAGGTTGCTTGTTATATTAACGGGTTGAAGCCAAACATATAGGAAGAATTGGCATTGTTAAGAATGACCACCATTGAGGATGCTTATCAGTTTCCTCTAAAGGTTGACGAACGGTTGAACAAGAGGTTTGAGAACAAACAACAAGGTGGAGGCCATGGAGGAAAGACCGGTGGACGGTCATATGGAGGTCGAAATGAAGATCAAAAGAAGGTTGAAGGCTCCAGTAGCAGCCAGAACCAAAAAGGAGATAACATCTACCATCCTCATTATCAGAATAATGGAGACCAAAGAGGAAGAGGAAGATCTAGATGAGGACCGGAAGAGGAGGCTTTCATGGAACCTATTTCCAATGTGGAGAAGGACATAGAGCCTATGAGTGTCCTCAACATCAAGGAAGGATAAATAGAAGACTTGAGGGTATGCATGAGTTGCACATGTAGATGAAGATTTTGAGTCTTCACATTCTGAGGATGCAAAAACAGGAGAGGTTCTTGTTACTAGAAGATCCTCTTTGAATGAGGGCAAGGAACCAACTCAAAGGAAGAATTTTTTTCGCACTAAATGTAAATGTGAAGGTAAAGCTTGCAATGTTATTATTGATGGAGGTAGTACTGATAACCTTGTTTCAGAAGAAATGGTTAGTAAGTTGTGGCTGGAGACAAGAAGGAATCTAAACCCATACTAGATTAATTGGTTGCAGAAGGACCATAAGGCCCTTGTAAATGAACAATGTCTAGTAAAGTTTAAGATTGGAAATTACCATGATGAGGTATTGTGTGATATTATGCCTATTGATGTTTGTCATATATTGTTAGGGAGACTATGGCAGTTTGATCAGCGATCAGTACATGTTGGACATGCCAACACCTATTCTTTGACAAAGGATTGGGTTCATCATAAGTTGAATCCCTTGAAAGAGGCAGAAGAAAAGGTATGCAGTAATGCAAGAATTTGTTTCATTGATGGAAGAAAGTTCCTAGAAGGTATGAGGCATGATCATATGTGTTTTGCATTAATCCTTAGAATTGACAAAGAAGAAAGTATTGAAGTACCTATAGAGGTTTCAAATTTGTTGAATGAGTTTCAAGCTATTATTATTTATAAGGTACCTAAATTATTTCTTGTAGTAAGAAAGTTTAGTCATCAAATGGACTTGATTCCTAGAGCCAGTTTTCCAAATAAGTCAACTCATCATATGACTCCAACAGAGAGTGAAGAGTTGAATAGACAAATGCAAGAGTTGTTGTATAAGGGATTGATCAGAGAGAGTTTGAGTCCACGTGCAGTACCTACAATACTAGCACCAAAGAAAGATGGGGAATGGTGGATGTGTACAGATTCTAGAGCCATCAACAAGATCACCATCAAGTATAGATTTCCCTTGCCGAGAATGGATGACATTATGGATTGTTTGAATGGAGTTGAGTACTTCACAAAGATAGATCTGAAGAGCGGATATCACCAGATCCGGATTAGAGAAGGAGATGAATGGAAGACAACCTTTAAAACCAAGGAGGGGTTTTATGAGTTCTTGGTCATGCCTTTTGGGCTAACCAATGCACCGAGCACATTTATGTAGCTTATGAATGAGGTATTGAAAGATTTTTTAACGAAATTTGTTATTGTTTATGTGGATGATATTTTGATTTTCAATAAGACATTGGAGGAGCACTTGATACATATCTGAAGAGTTTTTGAGAAGCTAAGGGAGGAGAATTTGTTGATTAATTTGAAGAAATGTAGTTTTGTGAAGAGAGAGTTGGTGTATCTGGGATTTGTTGTCTCAATAGAGAGTCTTAAAATGGAACCAGAGAAGGTGAGAGCTATCATTGAATGGCCTAGCCCGAGGAATGTTATAGAGGTAAGATCATTTCATGGTCTAGCAAGATTTTATAGAAATTTTATTAAGAATTTCAGTAGTATTTTTACACCTCTAACTGAAGCGCTGAGAGGGGATAGAAAATAGTTTAAGTGGACTATAGCAGCAGCCAAAATTTTTGATATGTTGAAGAAGAAAGTTACAGAGCAACCTATTTTGGAACTTCCAATTTTCAATAAGGTCTTTCAAGTAGATTGTGATGCTAGTGGCACTGCCATAGGAGTTGTTTTGAGTCAAGAAGGTAAGCCTATTGCATATTTTAGTGAGAAGTGCTAAGAAGAAATATTGTGTCTATGATCATAAGTTTTATGCTATAGTTAAGGCTTTGAAGAAATAGAGACTATTTTTTTCCAAAAGAATTTTTTTATATACTAATCACCAGGCTTTGTAATATCTCAATAGTCAAGGAAAGTTAAATCAAAGGCACTTAAATTGGGTTGAGTTTTTTCAAAGTTATACCTTTGTTTTGAAGCATAGGAGTGGAAGGTCAAACAGATTTGTAGAAGCCTCGAGTAGAAGGAAAAATTTGTTGATAGGAATGAATATAGAGGTTGTCGGGTTCAATGAACTCAAATTTTTGTATCCTGAAGATCCATACTTTGCAGAAGCTTGGAAGGCTTGTTTGGAACCTATTGCATTGGATAGGATGAGATGGTTGGATTTTTTAATCCAAGATGGAATGTTGTTTAGAGGGAGAAAATTTTGCATTCTGAGGAGTTCTATAAGAGAGAATATAATCAAGGAGAAGCATAGTGGAGAATTGGCTAGACATTTTGGTTGAGATAAGACCATTGCTCTTGTCAGTGAGAATTATTATTGGTCACAGCTACAACAAGATGTGAAGAATTATGTACAAAGTTGCAGAGTATCAAGTCGGAATACTGGATTGTATCAGTCATTACCTGTAACTAAGAGGCCATGGGAGGATATTAGCATGGATTTTGTTCTTGGCTTGCCCAGGACACGGAGAGGGCATGATTCCATATTTGTGGTGGTGGATAGATTCAAAAAAGGCACATTTCATTTCGTGTCATAAGACCATTGATGTTCATGTTGAAGAGTTGTTTTTCAAAGAGGTGGTGAGACTACATTGTCTACCAAAGAGTATAGTTTCATACAAAGATATCAAATTTGTTGGTTATTTCTAGAGGACAATATGGAAGAAGTTGAAGATAGATTTGAAGTTCAGTTTTGCACACTTAAATGCTTAGTAAGAGATAATCCTAAGGGATGGGATTTGATTATACCACATGCAAATTTTTCTTATAATAATTTTTTCAATAGGAGCATTGGTAAATCACCATTCCAAATTGTGTATGCGAGTAGTCCAAGAACTACTTATGAACTAAGAAAGATGGATATGGGGGAGAAGAGTAGTGTTGAGGTTGAAGATTTTGGTGAGCACTTAAATAATTTACACAAATAGGTGAAGAAACATATCAATAAGATGAACTCACAATATAAAGCTCGGGAAGATTAGAAAAGAGGTATAAGGAGTTCCAAGTAGGAGATGAAGTCATGGTTCATTTGCAAAAGGAAAGGATTCCAATTGGTACATACAACAAGTTAAAGATGAAGAAGTTTAGGCCATGTGAGATCCTAAAGAAGCATGATTTAGGAAATGCTTATGAGGTAGAGTTGCCTAGTGGAATAAACATTTCTCCTGTGTTCAACATTGTTGATTTGGAAGAGTATCATGAAGGTGATATAGAGGAGGGGTCGATAAAAGAATAGTGGAAGATTCTAGCACCTACTTCAGAGAAGGAAGAGATAGAAGAAATCTTGGATAGTCGTGTGGGTAGAAGCACAAGAAACAGACAATATGCAGAGTACTTGGTGAAATGGAGAGGAAGACCTGTTGAAGATTCATCATGGTTGTCTGAGGTTGAGGTTAACAGTCTTGGTTTCCCTCTAACTCCTGAGAAGTGATAGGGTCATTTTTCAAATTACCTTGGGTCTCTTATGCAAAGAGCATCTACTGGTGTAGGGCAATCTTTCATCACCCAAAAAAAAAAAATCTTTTTTTTAGTTGTTTTGAGTCCCATGATGGCACTTAAGGGGTGTAAGACAGTCAAGCGTCAAAAATAGAAAAAAACAAGTACTTACTATTTTTAGTGAGTCTGCCTAAACAGGCTCGTATGAACCTAAAAATTTACCCCAAGGAGCTGAAAAACAATGTCACTAAAGAATCACCTCAATACCCTGCACAGTTTGGGAGATATTAAATTTTTCATCTCGAGAAATTTCTCCAATGCAACTTCAATTTCAAATATGAACACTTTAGAGGCCCCAAAACAACTCGTAAAGTTGACGAATCGACCTATGGTGGTTTGTGTGCTATAGATCTCTGACAATTTCCCAACGATGTGTAATAATAGCAAATAGGACACCTGGATCAAAATTTATGGCCCCACGAAGTTGCCCCTCTAAAAAGTGAATTTCATTCAAATTTCTTCCTAGGCCAAAAATCAAACAGGAAAGTTGAACTTTCTAGAACATTCTAGAGCAGTTATTCGGGTAAAATAAAAGGGGTTAGGTGGGGCTTATAGAAGGTGGCTCAAATAGTGTAGACTGTGGCTCTGAATAACATATTTTCTTTTCAGAGTTGATCTTGTTGTAATGAATCAAGCCCATGAGGTTGTAGCATGTAAGTTTTGAATCTGTAATTTCATTATCTAAAAATAATTGAAAGTGGGTATTTTTGTGTCTCGCATCTTCTGTGTCGGTATCTATTATTGTGATTTGTGTGGTTTCAGAGGCTTGGCCCTCATCAGTCTGGGATGCTTAGTCACCCCAGCTAGCCAAGGGTGCCAAAGAATTAAGGCTTTAGAAATTTTCCAATTTTCATCATTCACCATTCAAAACAGTTTCTAAATTTGATGTACTTGCTTTTGGATTGGCTTCAAAGATTTAAAACTTGGAGAATAAAGTGCTTTTTCATCCTCAGCATCTATTTAAGAAGGATTTTGCATCCATTATTCACATCTTTTGCAGGTTGGCATCAAGAGGAGAAAACGGAGAATTTTCTTCTCATCAAGATTTGGAGGTCTAAACAAAGTGTTTTTTCAGTATTCTTCATGGATTCGAGATTGGGAAGCACAAAGGCACACTTTTCCATGGTCCATTCTTCTAGGGCATCACATTTTAGAAATAGGTGGTCAACTTTTTCAGTTTTCATCGATCTAGATCCATCTACTTTTTGTTCCTCTTGAAGATTGGAAAGTTTTATATTTCCAAAAATCTACTTTTTCGAGAAGCCCTCAACTTATTTCAAAATCTAACGAATTGGGTCTCTTTCGAACGTGATTGTCTATAAAACCCAGACCTCAGCTTTTTCCGGCAATCTTCTTTTTGGGGAAAAATCAACATCTTTTTGAGGTAGCAAAGATTTCCAAGAATAGAACTAAAAGCAATAGTTAACTTGATGCATTTTTCAAGTTTAACTTGCTATTCTTGTTTCATGCTTATCTATTCTTTGTGAAATAGGAAAAATCAAATTGTAATAGTTGGAACTTTCCCTACTTTTGTTTTTACAGGTTGTTAGCTAGTTGTCATTTTAGAAATAAAGCTTGCAAGTTGGCAAGTCTAGTTGTAAAAGCAAGGAGATTTTAAAGTTCCCTACTCCTCGCTTGTGTATAAATAAGGGAAGTCTTGCCCATTTTTCTTTAACCGTTATTGTGATAGCAATTTTTTTAGCCTACTTTTTCCTTCAAGTTATCATTTAGTGTATGTTCACTTAGTGTAAGAGCAAGCTTGCATGCCAGACTTTTGCTGCAAGTTATTGTTTAGTTCATATGAAATTTGTGTTAAGTTTATTCTGGTTTGATCGCAAAACTATAAGCCTATTATTGCTACATTCCTGTTGTCTCAAAAGTGTAATCGTTATCAAAAATTTGAAAAAAGAAATCTTATGCTTACTTTTCTCTAATCTACTATCTTAGGTTTTGTTTTATGTGTTTCACTTATATAATCTTTGTTTTGGCTTGCATCTAAAAATACAATGATTTTTAAGGTGTGTGTTGGAAGTGAGTTTATGTGAGTTTTCTGTTGAATCATTCCTTATTTACTTCTAAAACTCAAGCTCTGTGTTTACTTGAGTTGCTAGAAGCGACATTAGAGTAGGCCTAGTTGTAGTTGAAGTTCTGGAAAAGGGAAAACCTCAGTTACAACGGTTTTAAAAAACCTTATGCTCTTAGCTGAGAACGAAAAGATTGGTAATAATTTAGTTTACTTTCTTTAAGCACCATCAGTGAAGAGGGAGCTTCCCCTCCTAATTTGAAGAGCAATTTATCTGTGCATAGTTGTATGTTTCTAATTCGCATTCCGAAGGTGCAAATTGAAACGCCAACATAATGTACAAAAAATTTATTAAACAATCCATTAACCATCATATTCATTCTTTAATTATATATTAATACACATAATATTTTATTATTGTTTTTCTATATATTAATTAAATGTATACTACTAATTAAAGGGTGAAGCCACAATAGTGGTTTACAATTTGATGAAGGAAATCTAAGAAAAATAACCCCATGGTAAAAAAATTGGTCTTAGGGGTTCGAATGAACCTACAAGTTCGACCGAACCAAAAATGGGTTTGAGCGAACCCATTAATTACTGGGCCCACATTTCTCACCCAAAAAAAAAAAAAATGCATATTGAACGGGGTTCGTATGAACCCCCCCTTATTCCTCATTCTCCCCTTGAAACACAAAGAAAACCTAATTTTTTATGCTTCGAAACTCGAGTTGAGGATGAAAATGGAGGAGTCTTCACAAACCCAACTAGAATCAAGTAGTCCTCAGAACGAGATATCCAATGAATATAATTTTAACATGTTTTGGTTTTATTATATATTTATTTTTTTAGTTTTATTAAACATAGGTTTTTCATCGAAAATAAAGGTTTTTGTTCTGCACATGTGGAAAAATAGCATTATCAAAAAAATTGAAAAATATGAGTGCACCAAATATTGAAGTCCGATCCAATAAAAAAAATGAATTTCAATATATACAAAAAAGTTACGATTATACTGGTAATATCGAATTGTAATTGATTTGACTTTGAAACTTTATTAAAGAAAAATATTCAATAAAAAACTATCTAACCAAGTGGAAGCACTAGATATCGTTACAAATTTAAATTTGAAATAATTAAAATTTTATCCTTCATGGAAAAAAATTATGCGTTATACGGTGATACTTTTTTAAAATGTTGTTTTCTAAAAAAAAAACAATTATCATGGGAGATAGAAAAATAAATGAAATCTGATTCCAAAAAATTTGAAAAAAATATTTTTAGAATCTACAGACAAAATGTGGTGAGACTCTAGTTTGCATCCTCTTCAAATTCCTCATAGTTTAGCCACTATAGGTGCCCGAATGTGAAAATTTAGTTAAAAAATAATTTCAGTGTCCAGTTTGGCCAAAAATTGTAAACCACTATTGTGGGGTCACCCTAAAATCTATTAATTAGTCGTTATTTAATCTTCTACGAATTTAACTTTATATCCTTCTATTTTTTATTTAATGTTTATATATTTTAACTTTGAATATATATTTATCTTCTACATGTGTCATGTTGGACTAGATCTAAATCTCTTTAATAATACATCAAATTACTAGTGAAATTAAGGGGAAAGCTATAAAGTCAAAAGGGAGGCTCAATCATTGCACAACCGATCTCATAACTAATGTTCTTAAATGACACCTATTTAAATTGAATACAAACATCCCAAATTCATAGAAGCAATCCAAGCATTCCTACAACCTACAAACACCCCAAAAAACCACAATCAACAACTCCCCAAATGCATACAAACATAAATTTCCACTCTAAGTTTTGTTTTATAAAAAATAATAATAATGAAATATAAAATAGATCCATTATCATTAATTATCTTTTATGAGAATATTGCTATAAATCTATTTTGTAACTCTCACTAATTACTTGTCATGACCTAACATAAAATATGCCATGAATATCAACATGCAACCTCCTCATTAATAATTGACATAAAATGGCTTGTGTCACAAAATAATATACTAGTTGTCATGAACACCAACAATTAGAATATTAAAACCAATATAATAATGATTTCATCACGCACCACTAATTAGGACTTATGAAATAGAATTTCCTTAATTTTATTCATTTTTTATTCTTATATGAATAATTAATGTTAATCTAAAAATATATTCATCTCTCAATATCCTTATTCCATTATAAATGTCACATAGTTCAATAAATTGAATGTTCTAACAATTAACGTTTAAAGAACTAAATTTTAATAGTAGAAATCAATATATATATGGTTCATATATTCTAATTATAATTTACTAATAAACTCAATTTCAATAATTTAATCTAATATCTACATTGTACAACTAATGAAATCAATTTGACCAATTTATTAAATTTACGTGAAAATCAACTCATAATTCAATAACATAATTTAATCTTCTTCAAGAAAATGAATCTATTTCAATAATTATCTCTAAAAAATCATTATTTTATACCTTACCATCACAAATCGATTAAACGATGTAAATAATAAAGTTGAAAAAGTGTTTTGCGAAATGTGATCTCACCATGACACCATGTTTAAGCTATAATATTGTAGCCTTGCAACAACAATATGTTGTACAGACCATAGATGTGTTATGTACTCAAAATTAAGCATATTTTTTGAAATTTAAAAAAAAAATTGTGCATTACAATGGCACCATCAAAATGCATTGTGGTTCATGGTCTCATCCAAGAAACAATATTGAAGGTGATCTTGTGGAAATTCACCTTGGACACCATGCTCATGTTGATTTTCCCATCGATCACATGAGACACCATGGTGAAGTTTCATTTGTGTCACACAATTCATACACCAAAACTGTCATATAAAAATTGGAATCGCCCTCTTAATTATTACGTTGATATTGTCCATAGACATCAGCTCAAATTTTGCTCTACCAAAATAAAGTGTTGATTTTACCTTTGCGAAGCATAGATAGAGTGAAATGATCATAATGAAGAGACACTCCCTACTAGTAAGAGATCAAATAATCACCAACTACTAATGGACTACAGTCATACTCAACTAAAGATCTTGATCTTCAACAAGTAAACAACTCCTCTATTCAACACTTGAAATGAAGATAAGGGAATGGGTTGCCTAAAGTAGTGGATTTGTTGGTGTTTGAAATCTTTGTTATTGTAACATCCCTTACTAGAATGATTATTCTCCAACTACAACTCTGGATCTTTTGAAACCCCTTGAGTTACATTGTTGAGGATTGCATCAATGATAAAAACATGTGGATTGTGGTCTCTCACACAAGACGCCATGTTGAAGCTTATTTTGTGGTCATGCATCTAAAACACCATATTGAATGGCTAAGTGAGTTGGGTCAAATGTACTTCATGATGATGTCAAACCTACTCGAGAAATTTTACATGCTTTGGTAAAGTTTATTTCAAACTACAAAGGCAATCCACATGTCACATGTTGATACTTGGATACACTATCCAAATGTCAAATTCAACATTTACCTCAACTTCTCTACTTGTAGTTGTACAACTTGAAGTTTAACTCAGCAACTAACATATTGTAACAACAAGGTGAGCCATTCTATCTATGTCTATTTGTTAGTCTCTTCCCTCAATAATAAACAAGAACAATTAAAAATAAACATTAATTTTGAATTGGAGATAAGTACCTTTGGAAGTTGGGAAAGCCTTTAAGAAAGTATAACTGCATACCACCAGGGTGTGAAATATTCCAAATGTTTAGCTACGTGTAGAGTGTGCTTAGAATGTAGAAGTATTGCTTATGGATATATTCCACCAATACCATGTAAATCTCAAATAACAATGATATGATGCCTCAAAAGGTGTTAGGGTACAACATACCAACCACATCATTGATGTGTTACAAATACATTGGAATAATTTTAAATTTAATAAAATAAAGATAATATACTGCATAGGAAAAAGAGAGAATCGACTATATGTTATTAATATAACCTTTGTAGAGGAGTCTATAAATTAATAAAATTTGATTTTGGACATTATCTTCTTTCCAATGGACATTGAGATAATAGATATGTAGAGTTCTACACGTGAAAAAGGGATACGCATAGAATCCTTGTACTCTAACAAGCCAAGAATGGGATTGTGTGTACAGTCATGCTCAGGTATGTTTGTACAATCCTGAACCAGGCTATATTTGAAGATGTAGTGCCGAATTCTGTTAATAGCTCTCCTTGCAGGTTAGGATGTGACAGAAAAACGATTGCGAAATCCTCTGACTAGAGAATCAGTGCTTTGTTTTGTTGTAGATGTAGGAATAGAGGTTTAATGTGTATTGCAATTGTCTCGTAGAAGAATTAATTCAACTTCTGAATTGAAAGAGCAAATTGAAAAGGTGTCTCATTTAAAGGTTACAAAGTCATTGTATATCATCCTTGATGGGGCAGTGGGGTGCCCTGCTGCCCACTGGAAACATTGCACCTCAACCCACAAGGAGCTGCCAACCTACGACCTTGCTATGGGAAGCAGGGGAAGAATAACAATGAATCATGAAGACAGCCATGACCATAGTTGGATCAGCAACAACAAAGATACAATTGAGTGGAGACAGCTAAAGTAATCTTTTGGTCCATCCACAACACTCAGACAAAGTTTTCCTAAATGCATATAATGCTTTTTCAGAAAAAAAAAAAAAAAATTACAGGTGCATATCTTAATTATTCTAATATAAAATTGAGACACCAATCATTTCTCAGATCCATTAACGCAAAATAGTCAGGCATCTCAATAGAATTTTGCCAGAGTTCACAATGGAGAAAATAATAATTTAATGCTTTCAAATTGTGGATACTGTCGGATACAAAATTTTAATGATGCAGGGTCATAAATCACCCATCAATTTGGCCAACTTGAACCTTTCTAGAATCTAAATCTCTATGTTCACATAGAGGTGAAAATGAATGCTCATCTATCATATTTCCCCATGATTTCCGTACTAACAGAGTATCAAAAAATGTTAATACAATGAGAAAACAAAGATTGTTTCCAATAAATTAGAACATGGTGACTCAAGAAAATGCATGCTTTCTTTTGGAAACAGAACTCAACAAAAAATGTGTAACAATGCATTCACCTATTACAGAAGACAAATTTAATACTTTACGAAGGCTGGTAAACCAGTGTGCATATCTGCCAAGCATTTAAAGAGCCACTCTAATAGCCGCTCATTTGGCAGATCCAGAAGAAGTTGTACCTGCATGTGGAGAAACTTAGTAAGTCCAAGTTGAGACTGTATTTCAGGACTACAGATAATAACAATATTATTAGAATATACGTCTTACCTTATAATAAAGCCACCATAATAACTTAAGTGATTTATTAAGGAGATGAACATCTTTGAATAAACCCAAAAACTTAAGTGATTTATTAATATTGCTATTTTTAGCATTTAGAATCTAGGGGACAAGTGTCACATTTATGTTTGCCGGTTTCATCTCCCAAAGTCTAATAAGGAGATGAACATCATTGTAATAGTCATTCCAATATCTAATAGAAGCATACTGTGTTCTATTTTTCACAATATGGTATCAGAGTTAGGTTGAATCCATCAGTTGAATTTTAAAGAGCTCAGGAAGAGAGAGGCTGTAGGGTGCAGCTGGGGAAATCATGAGTTGAAGCTTTAAAGCTAAAATGGAGACAGGAAAAATTGAAATCATACACTGATTCCTAAGAATTGCAGGCAGGAAAATTTTAAAATTGCAGACTGATTCATAGGAATCACAAGTAAAAAAAAGGGGCAAAAATTGCTGGGCTTGTTTGAAAATTGTGTGGACTTTTAGATGATCAAAATTGCAGGTCTGAAAAGGAGTTTTACCAGTCGCAGCAAGAAAATTTGGGGGCATTACTAGTCAGCAAGAAAAATTGCACATTTTTAGCCTTCTTTTTTGCAATCATGTGGAGTTTGAAGGACATGAATCACTGAATCACATCATGCAGACAGCAGAAAGGTCAAACGAGGGTTTTTAACAGTCAAGGTTTACAGAAAATTATGGCTAGGGCACGGCATGGGATTTGCAAGAAAATAATCAGGTGGCAACTAGGCCATGCAAGCAGTGCTGGAACGTCACAAGTATTTCTATTTCGAGTCTCTAATTTCAAATTTTCTAGAGTTCAAAAATTTAAAGGGTTTTTCAAATATTTTTCATATGAAAAGATGACCAATGTGTATTGAAAATATGGGCCATGATAAAGAGAAGCTACAAAAATTAAAAACAAATCATTACATGCATCTTCCTACTTCCACACTCAAATACATTACATATATATAGGAGTTTAATCTCCAAAATTATAGGAAACTCCTGCAACAAATTACCTAAATATATTGAGTTGTTTTAACAGCTCAATATAAACACACAAACAATACTAACAACTACGGGAATAATATTCCCAACACTCATAACAAATACGTGAGTTGTCACTTTACCTCACCTTACCTCACATATTCTAACCCATGTGAACACTAATTTCCAACATTCCCCCCCTCAATGTGAACATGGTACGAACTCACACCCTTCATTTGCAATATGCTCATCCTTGTGGCATGTCCAACTGACTCATGACCTTGATCCAAAGAAAGGCTCTCTCCTCCCATGGTTTTAAACAGGCTTACCACAAACCTTGACGTGAACAGGAACCTCCACCATCTGTTCACCTCGTGTGGTTTTCTGGATCCTCCCACAAACCCTTTCAAGATCCATGAATTGCATTACATTGGTGCTTTTGTTCACCACTATGCTTGTATATCAGGGAAGAAATCAACATACATATCACAAAGCTGAAAAAACCCATACTAGAAAAGGTTTCACATCACATTCCATAAGAACATAATGTTCTTAATTGTAGTCACTATTACCGATCGCTGCCACTCGCTCTCGAACAGCATAGACAACCGCCACTGCCACTGGAAGTTGCCCTTGACTTTAGTCGTTTTGGCGCGAAATGGGAATGGAACATTGGTTATTATTCCCCCCACAATGTGAAATTCCATTTATTCACACACATGAATACTAAAAAGAAAATCATACCATAATGCATACTACTGTCTGAATCTTGTTGCACATGGCCATTATTGCCAGTGAACGTATTCACTAGTCGACCATCTTCCAATGAAGTACAACACTCAGAGGATCTCCGCAGTCAGAGGATCTCTGCAGTCGTCTGCTCTCCAATATAATCGTTTTTCAGCATTCACATACCAAACTGAAAAGCAGAAGAAAAAAAAAAACACTACACAATAGAAAATAAAATGCCACCATAGCTGATAAGCGACCCCGTCATTGGTGACTGACAAGAGGACGTTGATTGTCTTCCAACCTCATATGCCTCCATCCTCCAACTAGTTTGCTACTTAATTAGCAAATATGGCTTTGAAGATCAATTTTAAATTGCTCCCCCATCAAAATAGACGTCGCCATACAAGCGATAATGCGTCCAATTACAATTGAAACAATCTTTTGAAACTTTTACATCTTAATGCAACTAATAGCATGAGAAAATAGACCCTATAATGAACAAAATAATTTGACTTTTACACTATATCATACACAAAGATAATGGGTGTAAATTTAATTTCTAATATAATTAGAAATTAAATTGAGCGAAACATAACTTGGCACCTATTGATGAAGATGGACAATATTAAGAGACAAATATCTAAAATTATCGACAAAACTAAAAAGAAACAATAAACTCGAAACCAATTTATTTTTAAAGGATTATACTCCTAACCTAAGTTCCTCCTATTACACTTTAAATATCCTCCTGATTTGTTGTACATCCCATAAACCACGATACAAAATATGAGAACTCCACATACACATTACACCAAACATCATTGCAGTGATTGCGGGTGGAGGATAAAATCTAAGTGTGAATGGTTGTGGGATGAATATGCAAATCAGGCCAAAGTAAGAAGAACCAGGCTGTCAAAACATGGGCCCACCAATGACAAACAAGAAAGCCGACCTGAGTGAGCTACCAAAATGCTCTGCCAGATCCACATAACTCCTCGAGCCAAAGAACAATGCCTTAATTCGCAGACATAATAAACCATCACAATCTTTATACTCAAACAATTCTCCAACTAGGCACCAATCTGACTGCAATAAACCAAGAGCTCCTACACACAGCCACCCGGTTCCAAAGAACTGAAGCCCCACATACATCTGATCACTCCAAGCAATACGCTAATCCTGGCAATCATTAAGGTCTTGGATCTCTACAAATCGTTCAACCCTAGTTTGCAAGCCACCACTCAAGCCATCAAAACTGCAAAAGAAGAGCCGATCCAAAAGTGTGAAATGCACCTATCGAGAATTAAAGTACCACTGGGCAAAGAATATACACGGGCCTCAAAATAAGAGGTCAATGTTGCGACTATGGTCAATGAGCATATGAGCTTCTAATCGATGCTAAAAATGTATCACTACAGCCCTAAATTGATATTTGCAGACTTTAACAAAGCTAAAGTTAGAAATATGCAACCAATGAAATAGATGGAGCCACGAATGGAGGTAAGAGCAGCCAAATGGTAATTATAAACGGAGGCAACGAAATATGCCAACCTTGATGTGAATCATGAGATCACAATACCAAAACTCACAGCCGCCCAAATAATAAAATGTAATATAGCACCACAAAACAACAATCACGCCCTCTATCTAAATTGCTTACCAATGTATTCTCCACACGTTGCCTCACACAGAGCAGTGACTCGTAGAACTTACCAACTCATGTTGTCAAAAACTCCACCAACTTCTAGATACAAAGTGCTGGTAGTAAAATATGATCTTTCCACAACACAAGACACTAATTTGGTTGCCTACAACCTGCATTGAAGAACACTGAATGGAGAATCTTTATGCCATTCAAATCTTAACGGACAAGCAAATGCAACTCTAACTCTCAAATTTTAAGAATTTATGGCACACGACTCGGGATGAATCTCCGCTCTGATACCATATTGAAAATATGGGCAATGATAAAGAGAAGCTACAAAAATTTTAAAAAAATCATTATGTGCATCTTCCTACTTCCACACTCAAATACATTACATATATATAGGAGTTTAATCTCCTAAATTATAGGAAACTCCCAAAACAAAGTGCTGGTAGTAAAATATGATCTTTCCACAACACATGACACTAATTTGGTTGCCTACAACCTGCATTGAAGAACACTGAATGGAGAATCTTTATGCCATTCAAATCTTAACGGACAAGCAAATGCAACTCTAACTCTCAAATTTTAAGAATTTATGGCACACGACTCGGGATGAATCTCCGCTCTGATACCATATTGAAAATATGGGCAATGATAAAGAGAAGCTACAAAAATTAAAAACAAATCATTATGTGCATCTTCCTACTTCCACACTCAAATACATTACATATATATAGGAGTTTAATCTCCTAAATTATAGGAAACTCCCAAAACAAATTACCTAAATATATTGAGTTGTTTTAACAACTCAATATAAACACACAAACAATACTAACAACTACGGGAAAAATATTCCCAACACTCATAACAAATACGTGAGTTGTCACTTTACCTCACATATTCTAACCCATGTGAACACTAATTTCCAACAATGTGGAGTTTTTGGTAAATTCTACAAGCCTTACATACAGTTTGGAACATTTCGTGGGGAAATATGTTATGTCAAATGCCAAATCCTCTATTCTGCCGAATGTGTACAAAGGGGAAAATGATACTCAATTTGCTGATAAATATTTGATCAGCATAGCAAATAATGATTGCCAAATTCAATATGTTTGTTTTGAGAATATTTTGTATGTACCAAGATTTTGGGCATAAAAGACTGCTCAAGGGAAAGCTTATAAAACCAAATGAAACTAAAGTAACCATTGTTGAAGATCCTTTGGTTATTGGAAGTCCTGAAGAATTTGCTAATGAATTAGAAGTATTTTTAATTTTAAGAAGCCTAGTTTTTGAAAACGACGGATCTACTGAAGATAAAATTCAGCATGGCTGGTTGTCCACATAGTTTGGGAGTTTATAGATATTGGGAATTATATCCTTACAAGGGTCATGAGACAATTTGGACCACTATGGATGTAGCTTAGTGTGAATTGCTGTCCCATAATTCCAGATATCTAAAATTCAAGACTTTGGGAGGTGGTAATTTAGGAACTCAGGAATTCAGCTTGGGTACTACATTTTTACGAGGGTTATGAAACAGCTTAAGGAGTTCTACCTAGACCAAGAACTTTTCTTTTAAAAAACTACCAAAGAATATATGTTGGTATGTTTTGTTTTTAGTACAGCAAGCCTTAAGGGGGGCTGTTAGAATATAAGGCTTACCTTGTAAAAATATCACTGTAGAGACTTAAGTGATTTATTAGTATTGCTATTTTTACCATTTAGAATCTAAAGCACGTGTTCACATTTATTGTAGGATTCTAATAGTCATTCCAATATCATATAGAATAAGACTGTTATATTTTTTGCAATTAATAGATAGATATATGCCATCACAATGTCTCTTGCAAACTAAGTCGCAAGATTTGTGCTTGTAATTATATTAAGAGTTTGATGGATAAAAAATTTGAAACAACTACTTCAATTGATAAAATCTGAAGAAAAAAAATTGCTATAATTTTTATTTTATTTTAATAATATAAATCTATACATTATATTCTTTTTATTATTTAAAAATCTGAAATATCCCAACTAGGATATTGATAAATTTTCTGATTTTTGAAACACAAACTTCTGCCCTAATTTCTGCACTTAAAATTTCTGCTAAAAACCTTAGTTTCTGATATAAAATTTCTAAGATGAAACAAGCATGAACAGCAACATAAACTCATCCAATTGCTTCAAAGAATATGATGAACACATCTAACATTAAGTATGAATGTAACCAGCAATATATAGCACCAATTTGTCCACCCAAAACATGCAAATTATAATTACAAGTTTATTCCGTTCTTCTGCTACAAAATCAGGCCTATTACTTATGCAAGTACACCACAAAAACGGCTTCCAAACATGCCCAGCAATGTACAATAGTTTGCTGATATGAAGAAACCCCACTTACGAGCCAAAACATGAAGTGAATGATGACCTTAACTAACCCTAGCTGGGTGAACTTGCTCCAACTCACAAAAATGCAATGATGAATGCAAATATATGATAGAAATGTCTTCAAAACCCTACCACAAGGTTGCGCTGGCCTACTGGTTTGAATGTAGGGTTTGCAACCCTTGAAAACTTGTCAACAACCTTCCAAACTTGCCAATTTCACCCTTCCAAAACAAAATGCCCCTCTTGCAACTTGGGCACTCCTCTCTAGGGTGAAACCCTAGGTCAATACAACACCAAATCTGCCCTCCTCAAGTCGCCTAGGCTGATATGAAAATCTGAGCATGAATATCTAGCATAAAACTCCATTGAAGCACAAGTGAACCTCCATCATGAAGTCCTTTGATGAGCTAGGTTTTTGTCCAACTCTATTATTCACGAGGGTTTTTGTCCTTGGAATAGCTGCAATAATAGCTGATCTGAAAAAGCAGAATAATTCCCATGATATGAGAACCTCCAAATGACTTAGTCTATATAGCAATCACTCCTTATTTCTCCAAATAGGTCGGCCCAATTTGGGCACCACTTTTCCCCTTTTAATTTTGCTTTTTATTTAAATTTGTATCCCCTCAATTGGGCGCCAAACCACAATCAATTTTATATTATTTTTTTAATTATTTTTATTATTTTTTGCCCTCCTTATAACTCCCAAAGGGGTCGCCCAGCGCCAAATAAAATATTAAAATAACTTAGGCACCAAAATTCAAATTTAAATCTTATTTAGCCTCCTTCCCTAGGGCACCAAAAATCAAAATGATAAAATATTATTTTTCCCTCTTATTTTCTCTTGCTCACCCAAAACAGACATTACAATCCTCCCTTCCCGAAATTGCTTGTCCTCAAGCAATGACAAGCATACCACCACCTGGATCCCATATCATCACACTACCACATCCCACAAAATTTAGGAGATAGATGTACCTCAAAGAACTATCAACATCAACTAACTCTACAACTTCAAAGGATTCCCCATGAATATGCAAGACACCCCTCGTAGGCATAGTTGAAAAACTCGCAATTTACTCGCTGGACGCGCGAGTAATCGCGTGCAAACCCTACCTGCGAGTTAATCGCAGTATAACTCGCAGACGAGTTTTCATGGCGACTCGCGACTTAAAACCAGCAAAAAATCACTAAAACTCGCGCGTTTTTGGAGGAAAAAGCGGCTAAAAATGAAGTCACGCGTTTTTTAAGTTTTTTAAACCTATTTTTTGCAGATTAAAACGAAGATGAAGGAGTGCGTTTTTTATTCACACCGCAAGTAGAATGAAAAACGATGACTGAGGGCAAAAAAACGACTAACGAGGGCACACGAACAGGCATTTTAATTTTTTTCTAGACGCGAATTCATTGCTTTCAGTTCATCTGCAAGCCATTGAAATTTTTGGTTTGATTCATAGTTTTTGTCTTTCGAAAATTTTCCTCATTCCATTCCTACGGCTGCAACCATCAATTTTTTTTTCCTTCAGCGTCACATAATTTCCGTTCCTGAGTCGTCAATCTTGTTAAAATATAATTTTGTTTATTATTATTTTACTATGTATTATAGTAAATTTGATAATATAAATTTGTATATTATTTTTTTCTATAGTAATTTTAATAATATAATTTTGTTTATTATATTTTTAATGTGTTATAATAAATTTAGTAAACATGACTTTATTTAAAAAGAATCATGATAGTTGCATTATATTTTATTATTAATAAAAACACGATTTTATTTAAAAATTAAAATTATGAATAAACAATTAAAATGATAGTTGTATAACATTCAGATTTCTAACTTATGATATAATTCTAACTTATTATAATAAACATTTTAAATAAAGTCATGTTTATTAATATTATTATTTTTCTATGACACTACATAATAACATATTACATAATTAAATTTACATAAATTACTAGTCTATTATATAGATTTCATTGTTTTGTTTATATGTGTGTTTTTTAAGAATATTTTTTAAAAATGTGTATTTTCAAATGTTCGATAAATGTGCCGAGTTATTGCCGAGTTTTTCCCCGAGTTTTTGCTGAGTCCCGAGTTTTTAAAAAATTTGGGTCAGTCGAGTTATTTCCGAGTCCGAGTTTTTCAACTATGCTCGTAGGTGCATAGAAGAACATAGCAGCCCCACCTATGTTGCTGATATAAATCAGAACAACAACCTTCCAACTGAAAATCAGACCCAAGTGAATGCCAATATCATCGCCACTGTCATATGATGGTAGAGTATCACCCATACACCATTCCCCAATGATGAAGAGATGATCCAAACATCTCATATCATCACACTACCACATCCCACAAAATTGAGGAGATAGATGTACCTCAAAGAACTATCAACATCAACTAACTCTGCAACTTCAAAGGATTCCCCATGAATATGCAAGACACCCCTCGTAGGTACATAGAAGAACATAGCAGCCCCACCTATGTTGCTGATATAAATCAGAACAGCAACCTTCCAACTGAAAATCAGACCCAAGTGAATGCCAATATCATCGCCACTGTCATATGATGGTAGAGTATCACCCATACACCATTCCCCAATGATGAAGAGATGATCCAAACCTCTCCAAAACACCCAAACAGTTGATGTCCTCCAAATAACTTGCAGGATTTCAACGTGCAATAGGGCAGAACAATCATCCCTTAGCAGAGAATGGAGTGGATCCTCATGAACTAGGGCAGGAAGGCCAAGATCTTCATGCTTTTTCCCAATCCCTATGACAGTCCAGCTGAAACACAAAGATTAGTAACTCAAAACCAAACATTATGGCAATACCTCCATACCTTGTGACAAAGTGCAACTCCAACTCCCAAGTATGCCCAATAAAGGCAAGTGTCTCCATGGCATGCATCACAAATTTTTGAAATAGAGCAGCAACATATTCTACCAAAGAGTCATCAACATGATGAGACTCATCACAAGCAAACTCTTCAAGTGCTCCATGGATGATCAAAGACCAAACCAAATATGCATTACCCATATCTCCATCCACATATGAGGGCATGATACTAGTGGCTGATCCACAAAGTGTATGCTCCATAACGCCATCCAAGCCTATGATGTGAGCCTTCAAATGGCTCTCCAAAAGAGGTGACACCAAATCCTCATAAAGCAAGCTACATGTACAAACAAAGAATTTTGAATCATACCTCAAACCTGATTGCTCCACTTGTTTGGCCATCATACAAGACTCATTCCTCATATGCCACATACTTTGAATCTTCTTTGCCTGTCTCATGACATGCTGTACTAACTTGGTCCTCTTGTCTCTTGGACACACAAATGAGACCTCATGTTTGTCTACCAAATGAATGACAACAATAGAATAAGTCTTTTTACTATCATCCTCATGAGTAGGAGCAGCCAACTCAAAATTATGCATAACCCAAAGATCATTGTTCCAAATCAGAAAATCAGAACAGTTATCATACCTTTCCATAATATCTTCATTCAAATTTGCATCCATGATGTGCGCCATAAGTCCCAAAAGTAGGGCAGTCTCATGCTTCACCAAAGAGACATCAATATGATGGGGTTGTATCTCATCACAAGTGAACTCCTCAAATTCTTCATGAGTGACCAAAGGCCCAACCATATCTAAACCACCAATGTCTCTACCTATACATGTATACATCACATCGTTGACTGGTCCAAAAGGTGTTTGTCAGCTATCCCATCCACATCTATGATTTGAGCCTTCAATGGGCTCTCTAAATGAGGTAACTCATGATCCTCATGATGTAATCTGTGTATAAACAAAAAAATTTGAATCATACCTCTTTTCATGTTCACCCAAATCTGAATGTTTTCCTTCCTTGCTGACCTCAAGAGGCTCATCCCTTGCATGCTCAACGTTAACACATTCTTCCCTTGGAAGAAATAGTGATCTAAGATATGATTCCCTTTGTTGCCTTGCATGATCGAGATGGTTACAATGTTCCTTGATCTCTTGCAAGTGTTATTTAGTTTGGGCAGCCAACAACTTTGCTCTCCTAGCTCTTTGCAACCACCCTTCACACATATCTTGTGTCTTCTTTGTTGGTGTGAATAAATGTCCTGTACCTGGCTAATTTACTCACTAGGGAATTAGAGGACATATTCACAAGTTAAGTTTACTTAGAATATAAGATTCCTTCTAGTAGTCTTAGTTGCCTTTTCTAGAACTTCTCTTATCTAGCTTCTAGTGCTTAGCTAGGTTGTTAGTTATCACATGTTATAGGATTAAGACACTTGTCATGATCTTGTCTAATCCTATCTATCACCTTACCTTTATAAGCAAGGCATCTTATGTACATTTGCATATTCAACCAATATTCAATAATATTCAATCTTGCATTGTTGAAGCAAGTATTCTTGCCATTTTCTCTCTTGTGGAAGATATTTCGGTCTAGCAACTATTCCTGGGGATGTTGAAGAGTCACCATTAACTCATACATGGTATCAAAGCTCCAATGTTGTAGATTTCTTCCCAGATTTGAGGGTTTCATGTTGGCTTGAAGATTTTGTTGGGTGCATATTGGGGTTTCAAGAACCTCATGGTTGAATCCACGGTGTCAAAGAAAGTCAGGTTTGCCTTTTGTTTTGTCAAATTTGGTTATAATTTTCCTGATCTATGAGGTTTTCAATTTGAGGGTTTCAATTGCAAGATCTGGAGGTAACTGAAATTTCAGGGCACTTTGAGCCCAAATTGACCTCGCCATTGAGATCAAGAAGCCCAAGTGATGAATTTTGATATAAATTTCTAACATATTTGGTAAAGTTATTTTTGAGGCAGAAAGAATTTTGCCTAGGCAGGCCGTATGGCCCCCAAGTGGTACAATTTTTATATTTCGAAAAAAAAAAAATTTAAAAATTACTTTTTGCATATTTTATTGAAAAATTGGGGCAAATTTTATTTTATATCAAGCATTTATTAAAAAATTCTAGCAATAAAATTTTGGTCGACATCTTTAGTTTTTGCGGAATATTTTGCAGTCTACATTAGTTGTCACATCGCAGGTTTGCGTATGTTATTTCTCAGCAGGTACAAAAAGGATTTTAATTGGCAAGTATTTTTATATTAAAATTGTTTTTGACTGTCGAATCTCTGACCGCTGACTATTATTTGTACCTAGTTGGTTCAAATTTTTTGTATATTAAAACTTTTGTTTTTAAAACTGCCAGTTGATAACCATCTACTCGACAATTTAGCATTTTAAAACCGTGGTCAGCAATCAGCCGCGGGGACTCTCTTTGGTGGCATAGGAACCACCACCCAAGTCTCTGCCTTGCCACCACCCACGAGCGGCATTTTTATTTTTTCCCACTACTCTCCCTCGGTCATATGAATGACCATGTTCCAACGCCCAGGAGCCAATTTATTGCGTTGATTTAGCCTTCACGTGCTTGTGTTTGCCCTCCAAGCTCTAAATAGGGCATTTTTTCCAAATTGCAATAACTTGTGCTAATAGAGGTCGTTTTTTTACAAACGAAATATTACTGAAAAGCTGGCGATCCCAATTTTTCAGTGGTGCAAGTGTTTTGCAGAGATTTTGCAATTTTTTGCCATTTTTTCTAAGTTGAAGCCAGATCTTCCTTTTTTGCCTTTGAGCTCATATCTTTTTGCTTCGGACTCTGATTTCCTCGATTCTTACAACATCAAGAAGATATTCAGGAGCACTACAGTTCTATCTATGCACTTTTGCAGATTTGTTTCCAAAATTTCAAAATTTCAGTTTGAAGCTGATTTGGTACTTTTGGATACATTGTTGTATATTTGCTAAAAAAAAGTGTCAATTTGTTTGGGACAAAGGGGTTAATTATTTGTATTGTGAATGGAATTTGTTGTTCCTCTATTGTAATTTCTGATTTCATCATGGATTTGCCAAAAGTTGTACTTCTAACCCCATATAACTATCATGAATGAAAATCACAAATGGGGATGTGTTATTGTTAAAATTGAAGTTGCAAAGAATCACATTTGGCCAAGATCCAGAACCTACAGGAGCTGAAAAAAGAAGAAAATGGCTTGATAGAAGGGATGAAGCTCTTGGTACTCTTCTTTTGTCCATTTCTCCAAATCTTAGATATCATTTTGCATCTTGCACACATCCTAATCAAATTTGGACTACTTTAGAGGGTCTCTTTGGTAAACTATATAAAATGAGGAAATTTAAGTTCAAGAATGAACTAATGGGTCTTAATCCATCAAATTTAGATAATATTATCCAAGCCTTCTTCTCTAAGATTGCAGTTATCTAATTGTGGGGTCACTAAAGAAATCTAAAAAGAAGAAATTCAAATGTGCATATTGTAAAAGGCTAGGACATGATGAGCATAGATGTTATAATAAGAAGATTGATGAACTCACACACCTTCAAAAGAATAGCATACAACTGCCCTCATCAGTGTCTCCTCCTTCATCATCTCAATCGGCAGCTCCTTCATCTTCACAGATAGAGCATACAAGATATACAACTCGTTTGAACAAAATGAAAGGACAAGCACTCTTGGCCTCTGCAAGTCCTAAATCTAACAGATGGCTTCTTGATTCAATGGCATCTCATCATATGGCATCATCTATGGGAATTTTTTCTTCTTTTGAGCCTTGTAATTCACCTCATATATTAATGGGTAACAATGAATATATGAAGGTAAGTGGGAAGGGTTCTATTGACATGGGGGAAGGGACTTTTAACGATGTTCTTTGTGTTCCTTCTTTGTACACTAATCTCTTTTCTATTTATCAAATTAGCTATGGTGTTCAAGGTAAAATTGTTGAGTTCACTCCTGATAGAGTGTACATAAGGGACTTGGAAACTAGGGATATTGTTGCTATCGGAGTGATTGATCATTCATCTCGTTTGTATTCCTTTTCACATTTTGCTTCAAAAGAAGATAATGTTCCTTTTAGTGCATCTCACACTCCTTCATTGAGTGTGAATCATGTTTGTGAGAAGTTCGGTCATCTAAACCTTGGTATTCTAGAGACCAATGTTGAGCTTCCTACTCCACCTCCTACTTCTTCAACTAGCAATGCTTATATTCAACAAGATGATCATAGTTTTTCAGATCTTGCTTTGTGGGATGAATATTTGGCAAGTATTTCTAACTTGTTTGTGTAGTCTCATACTACAAATTTGGAGGACACACTTGAGGGGGTTTCTCTCCTCTTTGAAGACAGTTTCAGCACAACTGTTATCCCATCTTTTTTGTCTTTGGAGATTGACATTTAAGAGTCTCCTCATTCTCTTGATTTGTCATGTTTCTTTGTTGAGTTTGACCATGATTATGTTGCGACTTACTCAAGCTTGGAGACACCTACTCAGTTTTTAGAGGCATACATGTTGAGACTCCATCCTTCCTCATTTTAACTAGACATGGATTGGCTTCTTCCTAAGGGAGGATGTGTTGCTTGTAGATATTGGATCATCTTTTGTTTTCAGGCATTCTTCATCGGCATTGGAGCTTCTTCATTGTGGGGGGGATATCTTGTCTCTCTTTTTCCCTCTTATGGGGCAATCATCCAAGTAGTTGCAAGGGTGGTTGTGTTAATGGCGTCGCAAAGGGAGCAGTTGCAAAAATCAGCCACAAGGAAACCCTCTAGAACTAGTCAAAGGTTATGAGTGTTCTAGGAACCAAGAACCCTTTGACTCATTATCTTAACCTTTACCTTTGCCTTCATTTTCTTGACAATTTTGTCGAAACTTAGGATTACGCTGGGAACCTCTTGAAGGTTCCCATGGTTCCAGGAACCACGGGAAGTTCCAAGGGTTCACTTTTCCCTTTCTACAAAAAATCAACCCAATGTGGACCTTGCGGGAAACAAACCTCCATGTGGAAATGTCCACATCAAGCCTTTGTCCACATTACCTAAGTCGTCATTTCCTTGGTCTTCCCTTTGGCATGACTTCTCGTCTTAGCACTTGCTGAAAACCCATACCTTACCTTTGTCGAGGCTCAGATGCTCATCGAGAACCAACATAACACCCATAGTTGACTAGCCCAGGACTAGTTCAATTATTCATTCCCACATGGCAAGTTTGTTGACTATACCTGTATACTTTCCCTTTTGCGAAGATCTCATGTGCTACCGAACTTGCTAAGCAGCTCTGTTTAGAATGACCAATGCACTTACTCTTTTCTGCATCATCTTCCTCTTCCTCCATTTTTGACCACTTGTGAAAGTTCGACCTTCACATGAACCTAGGGAACTGTGGCCTTCAAGTGAACATTTCAGGAAGTTGGTCACTATCGGGCCCCCGAGAACGTAATCAATATCTAAACTACACCTTGGAACAACGAACCGGCACACTTTCCCCTTTCCCCAAAACCCCAACCTTAGCTCGATTTAATCTTTTGTGGAGGATCAAGGCCCTACTAAACATTGCAAATGATTCACCTCCAACTGAACCATGCGCCCAGACCAAGTCATTTTTGCCTTCCTCCCTTTGGCCTTTGCGGAAACTCGACCCACTATTGAACTACACCTGGAACCAATTGAAAAGAGTTGGACCAGTTCAGCAACAAATATCTGCAAGAGGTCGGTTGTAGACAAAAAACTTGCAAAAAGCCGAATGCAAACCAAAACTCTACATGAGCATAACTTAGTCAATTTTTACCCAATTTTCCCCAAATTTGAACTAGGGATAACCATTTAGATGCCCTACAAGGTGGAAAACTCAAAAACCCCCACACTTAGTCAACTTTTTGGCTTTTCAACTTAGGTACTTAGTCTTGAAGTAAAGGAAGGAAATGCAATGACAAAAGGCATACTCTAAACATAACAAACCCATGTAGGATTTCTTACATTGGTTATAGATGATGGGAAATGAAATGGGGGCAAACAAAAAAGGAAAAGGGCAAACCATTAGCAAAACAAGTAAAAATGAGATACAACAAGATGGGGTGTGCCAACAGGCCCAAACATCCCATACAAATCAAATGGTGACTAGAAGAAAGGTATGGAAGTATCATTTAATTGTGAGAATACCAACAATGAGGGGGCGAAAATTCTTTCTTATGCAAACATCGTGAGCCAAAACAAACAAGGAAAGGCGGTAGATAGGGTTTTCGATAGGAAGACAATATACAACAAAGTAAAGATTGCAAAGATGCTCGTTCTAGAGATAAGGGAGTAGGTGCAAGAGCAGCTAGACCATTACAGTGAAATGGGTTTTGCAGTACACTTCAGTACATTGTGGTGGTCTCATCCTATGCTTAACACTTGGATTGAACAATCTTGGCACCCTTTCCTAATAGCTCTTGTGGTTATTTACCCATGTGCACAAGACTTCTTGGTGTTTGTTTGTAATTCTTGATGACAAAAGGAAAGCTTTAGAGAAAAGGGTCATGGTTTTGGGAGGTAGCCACTTCGTTTCTAACACTATGGTTTCCCAACTTCAACCCTTTCACAAAATATTTCAGGGTATCTCCAATATAGGTAAGGCTTTCAAATCTGCCTCTTCATTTTTGGATGCATTCTACTTTAAAGTATATACACAATGTTTTGGGCAAATTTATAGCTTTACCTCCAAAAAGCCATAGGCACTCTTTAACAACTAGAGCAAGGGTTCTTATGGCAACAAGCGGAGATAACAGAGGATAAAATGCAAGATTCAGAGGTGCCACATGTGATGAAGTCTAAATCCGTTAAGCCAAGAGAAGGTGATAGAAAAGGAAAATAAGCAAGAAGAGAAAATAGGGCAAAAGAGAGATCCCTCTCAAGGCTTGGGGTATATTTTTTCTAGTTATTCAAGAGAGGAGATTTCAAAATTTTGAAATTGAGTCATGCAATTCAAAATAATGTGCCATGCTGCAAAATGCATTAGAGCAAGAGGTTACCTCTTCCAAAGAAGAGTACACTTCGAAGTTTAATAACAATGAGATTGAGGCTGCAGGAGGGGTGTCTCTCACCTCGCCTAAAAACAGTGAATCGTAGATGATAAAAATTAAAAAATCTAGGCCCAAAAAGAATGCAACTTTGAGTATGATGCCGAAGTCTCACTTTAAACAGAAAAAGAAAATTGTTGAATAGACATCTAGAGTGTGATACATTGAATCTAGTTTATTGGTAAGTTTAAGTGGACTCTTAACTCCCTGTCTAGAGCTTTTTTTAATAGAAAGGTTTCTAGATAAGCTGTGTGCGATTGTTTATTTCTTCAATGTTTCCATCATTTGCTCTCTTCTTGAGCTCTACATTTCCTAATTGTTGTACCCCAAAATTAAAATTTTGTTATACTTAGACATTTTGAAGAAATGAGTAAAAGTCTTGTTAAATCAGTCAAAAAGGTCAAAATTTGGGTATGCATGTCTTGCATGAGGGGTTAAAACGCAAAATTTTCAAAATTTGACAATCTGGGTCTGCTAAGAGCAGCTTAATCAACAAAACCCAGATCTCAGGTTTTTCATCCCTAAATTTTAGGAAAACTGCTATTTTTAGAAATTTTCTAAAAATAGTAACATTTTCTGGGTTTTTCTGGGTTTCTTTGGAAATGGATACTGGCAAAACTTTCTAAAAATAGAAAGTTGGTCCGACAGGGTCCGAACTGATTTTGATTGGCTCAAAATACGTCCATATCAGGCTGGTGCAGTCAGAATTTTAAAAAGATCAGTTTTGCCCTACTAGGTCTATTCTGCTTTTCAGAAGTGTATCAGGAGCTCCAAGGTCATCAATGGAGGTCAGTCGGCTGCCAGGCGACAGTTTCAGCATTCAAACTCTCAGCAGAAGGCAAGATGATGAACATGCGCAAAGAACGAGGAAGAAGTTGAAAAATGATGAAAATTTTCTAACATTGCCAGTTTGGGCGCCCCTATTGAAGAAGGGCGCCCACCTTTTTAGGGCATCATATGATAAAATTAGGGTTTCAAACCTCCAATCAGACTTCCTCACTTTTTTGTCAGCTTCGCAACGAATCCAACAGCGCAGTCAACATATCATTCAGTCATCCGAGATTCGACGACAAATAGGAGGGATTCACACAGAAAACGGAGTGAAGAATTTGAAAAATATCAGAAATTGACTAATTGTTGACAAAGTGGGCGCCCCCAGCCAAGAGGGGCACCCAGCTTTTTGAAGGGCCTAATTCAGCAATTAGGGTTTGTCAAAGTGTTCAATCTCTTTAGATTTTGCCCAGCTTTGCGATGCCTGTCTTCGTCAGCATATTCGACTGGTCGTCTTCTGGCAAATTCAGATCGAAGACGAAGGTCCAGAATGAAGATCTCAGACTGGAATACGAAAATCATGAAAAAATGGTTAAGTCTGGAGAAGATGGGCGCCCCTGGTGAAGAAGGGCGCCCAAGTTTTCAGAGGGTGAAACAGATGAATTTGCAGATGAGTAACTAATATGATCTCTTCACGATTGATTCAGCTTTCCAACGAGACATCCAGCACGTCAATCGGAGTCCACAGTCACCAGATACGAGGAGCTGAACGTAGAGTCCGACGAAGGCTCAGAACGAAGATTTAAAAGCAAACACAGAAAAATCAAAAAATAAACTAAGTCTGGTGAAAGTGGGCGCCCCCAGCTAAGATGGGCGCCCAAACTTTTGAGGGGTTAAAACCCACTTTTTGGCGAAGATCGTTCCAGAAGACCCCTCTTCATATTTCGTCAGCTTCGCAATGAGCATAGTCTTCAGTCGATCCGATGCCCGGAGCTCCAGATTCAAAGAAATCATCTGTAGAAGAGGAGCTAATGAAGAAATTTGAAGGTCATGAAAATGGCTAACTCTGGACAAAATGGGCGCCCCTAGAAGGAAAAGGCACCCACGAATTTGAAGGTCAAGATCAGGCTTTTAGCCAGAGGTGCCTCCAGAACCTCTTTCTCAGAATCAGTCAAGCTCCGCCGTGAAACCTTCAACTTGCCTGTTGGGTCAATCTGCAAACAAGAAATCAGAGGCGAAGTAGCATGTCAAAATGGAGAAAAGTTGAAAATGTTAAAAATTTGGCTAACACTAGATGAAGTGGGCGCCCCAGGTGAAGAAGGGCGCCCAAATTCTCATGCCTTAGAGAAATTTTTGAGATTTTCAAAAAAGTTTCAAAATTGCCAAGTGAAGGATGGCGTCCAAGTTCAATGAAGCTGGGATTTAGGGTTTTGAAAATAAAAGCAAAAAGAAAGCAAAACCTAATTCAAACCCTAAAGTCTATTTAACACCTCTTTTCAATGTATTTTTCATTATTTTTGCAGGTAGCCTTCAAAGGAGAAAGTTGGAGCAGCAAGTTTGAAGAATTTCTGTGATTCAAGAATCCATAGTTGCTGGTTTTACATCAGATTTTTCAGACCAGCAAGCATAAACCCTTTCTTTTTTAAGCTTTGTCATCCAGAAGATCGAATTTTTCAAGGAGAAGGCCAAGGCATTCCATTTTTCAGTCATCTGGGTCTTTTTGTCTCAATCTTCTGAAGAATTTTTCAAAGAACTTCATCAAGTTGCAGCAAGTGCTTTTATTTTGCATGTCAGTGAAAACCTCAGTGCATTCAAATTTCAACCATCTGGGTCCTCTCCAATCAGTCTTTTGAAGAAAACCCATATCACAGCTTTTTTTCAAGAAAATTTCAAAACCTAGGGTTGGCTGCTTTTCCGATCAACTGTCAGGATTTTGCAAATCTAATCAACTGGGTCCATTTCTAATCTTGTTCTGAACAAAACCCAGGTGCCAACTTTTTTTGGGAAAAATTGAAGAAATTAGGGTTTGCTGCTTTTTTAGGCAAAATTCAAAATTTTCAAAAACGGACGATCTGGGTTGTCTTGCAACGAAATTCTGAGCAAAACCCATATCTCAGAAAAATTTCAAAAAATTTGTCCATTGGAACACAAAAATCAGCATTCTAAAAATAGAAATTGCTCAAAACTTGTCAGAACCAAGGTGAGTTTACAGTCATTCTTCAAGTTTTCCGAAATGGAGTACACTCCCAATGTTTTCAAGACTGAATCAGCGCTCTATCACGATCAAAACAGCTGAGACAGACTTGCATCATATTAAGCCGGTGTTTGATCTACACGCCTTGGAGAGAGCAGGCAACACTTCAATCAAGAACCTGGGACATTCTGGACTCCTCATAGCAGCGTCAATTCCTATATCAGTTCAGAGTCTTGAGTTCGTAATCGCTTGCATTACGCATTACAACCCGGCTACTAGGGAGATCCAATCAGCAGATGGTAGATTGATTTGCAGTCTAAAGCCTGATATGATTGAGAAGTGTTTTTCCATTCCCCCGAGGCCTGAAAGCGTTACTCTCTCAAAGGGTGAATGTGAAAGGATATGGAATATGCACATAGATAAATATAACAAGAAGATTGCACAGAGGTGGATGAAGGAGAAACATAAAACATTGCCTAAGAACGTCCGGGCGAGGAGAGTTTAAGGATGAAATTGCCATCATTATCACCTTGCTCAACAGGGTCACTGGCTCAGAAGATGCCACCAAGTTTCAACCTTGGATGTTTTACGCCATACCCCACATCATGAAGAAAACTGAGTTCTATGACTGGCCTACCTTGATCAGTGACTATCTACATCAGCAGATAACAGAATACTTCCAATTTCATGTATTCCACATGGTGTCGTACCTAGTCTACCTAGTGGCCTATCAAGGTCAATTCAGAGGGTTGAACACCGAGGGATCATTGAGCGTACAGCACATATATAACTACTATCCCCAGTTGGAGTTCACAAAGTCGTTGCATCATTACAAAAGGGTGAACGAGGCTTTCTGATGTACACTGTGCGGGACCTAGACAATGAGTTGCATGTCCATATATCTTCAGTTGCCAGGGCAGCGGTGGCGGAATGGGCAGATTGGTTTATACAGTTTCCCACTTTCACCTATCTCAGGGTCTATGGTTATTCAGGTGCCCCACTCATGTTACCAAGGTACCCATCGGACGAGGTCGTCTTCATGGAGTTCTTGAGGCAGGTTCACGATGTTCATACAATCCTGAGAAATAGAAGGAGACCCTCTCTTCAGTTTCCATTAGGGTTGGGTATATACACATGCAGGACAGCTGCAGATGCCAAGTCAATGGGAGACGAGTTATATAAACTCAGCATCAGCCTCAAGTCCTACAGCGAGAGACGATCATTTGATCCTCATGGTTTCTACGTTGGCCGACTTGAGAAGAACTATGATCATATAGCCGCACTTGAAGATTTTTGGGCTAATTGTACAGATGAGTTCGAGGTGCGGAGACGTAGTTACAGTAGACTTACTCTCCATCAGATGAAGGATTGTTTAAATGAAAACATAGAAGGGTTATCAGATGATGACGAGGATGTGCTTCTCCCGATGTATACTCATAAGCGAATAGAAGATCAGCCCCTTTCACAAGTCAACTAGGCTAATAAGGAATCCCTTTCAGTCGAAGACAGGACAAGACAAGTCCTTGAGCATAGTAAGGTTTTCTTGGTCCTTAAAAGGAAAAACTCCATTCCAGTAGCAGAGCCGCCAAGGATAATTCCCTCTTCCTCCAGAGCACAGTCGAAAGGGAAGGGTAAAAGTCAGTCTCAAGAAGGCGCCAAAGGTAGTAGATCGAATAAAAATGTAAAAAGAAGGTTGGATTTCTCAGGTATAGTCATACAGGAGCAGCCTACAGCTGATTCAGAAGTTCCTCCTGACGAGCCCATACCTCAGAAAGAAGCAGAGGAGCCACCTTCAACACATGTTTCTGTACCTTTGACAAGTTCTTCACCAATCCACATCAACCTTGATATCGAAGATGATGAAGAGATTACAGTTGCACCTCCTGAGGAAGTTAGTAAAGATACTACCGTGTCTTGGCTTGAGAACTCCTTAGGAAGGGTTAGAAGAAGGCCTTCATATCAGATGAGTGTTGATGATCTAGATAACATCTATCAGGAACCTCCTAAGAAGAAGGCAAAGAAGCAAGTTCACTTTGATAGGAATCTTGATAATGAAATAATCATGGAGATTGCATTGCCCCCAAAAGACAAGAATAGGGATGAGGTGAATATGGATGATTTCGTCATGGTCAAGGCCAATCTCGATAGAAATACCAGACATGCCGATTTGAGTCTCTTCAGAGTTGCATCCGAAAATCTTCAGGAAAGAGTACTCAAGGATGGAGAAGACAAGGCAGCACTCAAGGCTGAAAATCAGCAGCTTAGGCTTTTCATTTCTAACCTTGTCCATGGTTCTTCACAGGTAACCTAGTTGCTGCCCCAGATTTTAGAGACACTAGCTGATCATCAGCAGTTAAGACAGTTGGTCATTTATGGGAAAGAAACTCAAGAGTGGATCGAGGGTTTCATTGTCAGAGGAAGGGAGATCTTGGCATGGATGTTCCAGTTAAGGGAAGACGCTCATAAGCTACGTCAAGGTATCCAAGGATTTGAACAAACACTGGCTGAAGTTAAACCGAGACATGAGATCATCATTGTTGATTTAGACACGGCTTACGGTTCAGCAAGTTCAAGAGAACACAAGAGGCAAATCCTTGCCTGGAGAGAGCGTCATGTTTTCAAAGTAAAAACCTATGAAAGGATATCTGAAGAATTCATCACCTACAGACAAAGGGTGATTGAAGTCCTCCTTTCATTGGTGAGTTTATCATAGAGATCCCTTCTCAGTACAGTCTTGAAGATGGTTCCTACTTCGGGCTTGATGAAGTGCAGGATCAATTCCAGAGTGTTGTTCGTAGTTGCAATCCAGTTGGCGGAAGGATAGGCCATGTTTCAGTGATGTCAGCAAAGTTCAAGAAAGCGGCCAATGAGGTCGAAGATTTCCTGAGATCTATTGCAGATGCTGAGGATATTCTTGAAAAGCAGTGTTTTTCTATTGAGGGCATAGATGCACCGAACTGGGACACAGTTTCTAATTTCCTAGCGGATGTGATTGAGCTTTAAAGCAGCTTTCTTCTAGAAGCTTTCTTTCCCGCTTTCTTTCTATTCTTGGAATGATCCTTATCCATTCTTTGAGAAGAGAAAGAAGATGAGATGTAATAGTTGGCGTTTCTAGCTTTTTCTGCATTCTAGGGTTTTAGATGTTATCTTCTTTCTAGATTTAGTAATAAAGCTTGCTTGTTGAGCAAGCCCTAGATTGTGAAAGCAAGGAGATTTTAGGGTTCCCCACTCCTCTGCTTCTCTATAAATAAGAGCCTTTGCTCATTTAGTTTCTTTTAACCGTGCTAGTGAGAACAAAACGCTGAGCCTATTGTGCCTTCTATTTGTTACTCAAGTATTGTTCAAATTGTGTTGTGATAGCAAATTGTTGAGCCTCTTTAGCCAACAAGGAGTTAATGTGATTGTTGTTTCTATTGTGTGAAGAGCAAGATTGCAAGCCTCCTTAGCTGCAATTTCTTGTTCTAGGCATGTTAGAAGTGAGCTTGTTCTAGAGATTTGAGTAATAAAATCACAAGCCTCCTTTGCCTTGATATAAAATCTCAAGTTTCCATTATTTGTGTTTTACTTTCATGATCTTGATTTCAACTCGCATTGAAGTGTGTAGGTGTTTGTTGAGAGATGGTTCATTGAAGTATTCTGTCAGAAATCTACCTTGTTAATTTCTAGCTTCTCTCGCTCTGCATATTACTTGAGAGGTTAGGAACGTCTTTAGTTTAAGTTAGTCGTAGTTGAAGGTCTAAAAACAGAAAATCTCAGCTGCGGTGTTTGTGTTTAATAAACCTTGTGCTCTAAGCTGATCAAAAAGATAGGCAACTTAGTTTTAGTTTACTTTCTTTCAAACACCATCAGCAAGAGGGAGCTTCGCCTCCTAATTTGAAGAGCAGTTTATCTATGCATAGCTGTCCGTTTCAAATACGCATACCAGAGGTGCGAATTTAAACGCCAACACTGATGATGGATCACGAGGTGTGATCCAAATTGTTGAAGAAACAAACAATTGTACACAATTTATCCAGAAACTTTTCTATTTCAAAAAGCTATGGACCATGGAGATTTAATAGTTCTTACTGTCTAGAGCTTTTATATATAATCAATAATTTATTTAGCATCTTATTATACCAGACCTCCTTTTCTTTAAAACTATTAAAAAAGATAACTATTTAAAAATGAAATAGCAATAAAAACCTAAAAAACCTAACTTTAAAAACCTTCTTCAAGGTTGTTAATCAGTGAGAGCAAGAAAACAGCAGAAGCAGAAGTGTGAAGAAAAAACAGCAGCAGAGGAAATGAGAACTAGAAGCTGCTTGAGTTTGGTGGCACCCTGCCAACACACCAACAGACAACCAAACTTGAAAAACAGGCATCCAAACTTTGAGATCAAACCACAGAAAACAGCATTGAGCAAACAGCAGCTGCAGAATCAAACAGTACCTGCAATCTTCTTGAATCTATGGTATGACCCAATAAAAACAGCAAAATCTTAAGTAAATGTTGACCATTCTTATGGATTTAAATAATAGGCCCTAGCAGAAATTCTACCGGCAATGAATCAACTATTCTTTGATAAAGTCAAAGCCCTAATATTCCATATGAAATTTAGGGCATTTTTGAATGGCTGTTTGAAGTCTGTCAATCTTCAAATTTGTACATAGAAAATTCAGTAAACCGTGACTTAGCTTCTAAATACCAATTTAACTCAGAAATATCAAATATCTTAACAAGCAATAAAACTTCTTATCATGCTATGAATAGTTTAGAATTTCATCGTGCAGAGATCTAGACAAACCTTAATATGTCCGTTCTCAAACTTCAGAGAAGAGCGCAGATTATCAGTTGACATAGCTTCTAAAAGAAAGTTGAATGCTTCTTTTGTCATGCTTGTCCTCATTACAATTGCTTTTGTATATTTTACAATTTCAGTAATCCCAAGGTCTGCAGCCATCCGTTTCACATAAATCTTTTTCAGGAACAGCTGATCATGCAATCACATAAAAAGATCAAATAAATGAGATTACTAAATAAAGAATCGTTGCCAAATTCTCTACCACAAAGCTTCCTCATCACTCTCCGGGTTAAAAAATTCATGAATGATTGATGGCAAATGGTCAATCAGAAGATACCTCCATGGATGCTGGTTCTTTACCATACTGACGACGCAATTGCTCTGTGAAGTTCATGAGAGTCCATAGGTCCTTCTGAGCAGCTTCCTCAGCTTCCTCAATAACTCTTGTAGGATCATCTAACTCATCAATGTATTCATAAGGTAGGCGAGTATTTATATCAAAACCAAGCTGCCATAGAGGTATAAAACAACAGCAAATATAAGAATCGACCTTAGATATTCATCTAGGATTTAATTAGCTAAGCATATTTTAAACACATAGTAACATTCCAGACACATATTACAGCTTATTTAGATGACTGAGGTTCAAATTGCAATGTTGCTATGTTGCCACCTACACATCATACCGAGATTCATTCTTACCCGAACAACTTCATATGGAACAGGAACCAGTCGATATTGTCCAACCTGAAAACAAATCCATTATGTTTTAGTCTGAGTCAGTGTTTCAAGACATCTTACAATGTGAAATTGGTACCATTAAAAAATAGGAATTCGGTTTCAGTAAGAAAAACATCACTGTTTTACATGAACTTGTAACTAAAATGTGTGACAGAAATACATTAAGAGCACTAAATTTTATGCAGGTATTGCATATCTTTGAGAGAGTATGTAAGACCCCGTTTCACAAGTGATTAATGCTAAACATAATTTGTGACATGAATTTCTTAAATTTATGATTAGATATATGGTGAATGATAAATAAGGTGATCTTTTAGCAAAATCCTTGTAATTTCATTTTGACATTATGTTCTATTGTCACTACCTTGAAGGTGGAATACACTAGTATACTATGGAATGTAGATTGAAATTTAAATGGATTATTATATGGTTAAAGTTTAGAAGATTCACCTAATAGATTAATGTGATATAAAATGTTACTTATGATCATGTTGGTAATGTGCAGGAAGGTAACGGTGTTAGCATGAGAAGGGAGGACCATCGAGAGAAAATCAAAAGACATCTTCTTGAGGATTTAAAGTTAATATGTTGATAGATTAAGAGGAATCAAATATGCAAATAGGAGGATAGATAAATGTTGGAATCAAATCAAATACATCCTTGGGAAGTTCTAAGTGTAGCCCTTTTTGACTTGGAAGGGTTGAGGTTTTATTATTGGTTGGGGGATTGAGTAGAATCTAATTGTAGGACTTGACATGTGAGTTTGGTTGGGGCTGGAACCCTTGCTTAGGATCAAAATTCGTATGGATTCTTGTGTAGGTTTTGAAAAGGGATTATTGAGTCAATTTCCTTGGTTTTTGAACAAGAATAGACCCCTAGGACCTATACCTATGGGTTTGGAACCTTTTTGACATGTGAACTTGTCCTTGGAGTGTGAAAAGACCCCTCAAAAGTCCACATTCATGAATGTCACGAATTCAAAAAGTGTTGGGGCTTGGGAAGAGTGAATTGTCACTCTCAACCTCCCACTCCCCAAAAGTTCTTGGAATAGGCACAAGACTCACACATGTGTGAGCACTTGTGGGAAAGAGTGTAGGTTTGGAGGATCCCTATATATCTCAAGAAGATGGAAGATTTGGGCATTGCCCACTTCTCCTTTTGGGGAACTTGTGAAGTGAAGAAAAGAAGGATAGAGTCAAGGATGGAAGAATAGGAGTTCAAAGGAGAGCATCTTGTAGAGAGATAAGTTTTTTTTCCATTTCTTATTCTTAGTATTGGTAGAGATAGCTTGATCTATGCATTGAATCATAAGTAAGATTGTTTAAGGGATATATTAGAGTAATATGTTGTATAATGAGCAATCTTGTTATAGCACTAAGCTCTCACCATTGAATTACAATGGTGTATAATGTATTACTTGCTCGGGGGTATGGCTAGAGCCCACGAGGCTCCATGACGCCATTACGGTAGGGTGGAGAGCAAGACCTTGTTCATGAGTTTGTAAGTCATTTGCTTCCTCAAATATTGTGATAATATTGTAATTCTAAAAGATGGGATTCATGTTTTAGCAAGTCTTATTCCATTGTTTGTGTTCATTGTATTTCTTTTTAATACTATTGCAATATTAAAAGTTAGTATTTTGTTTTAGAAGGAAATTATAAGAAAAGAGCCATGTTTATGTTTCTACTTTTTAAAAAAAAAATAGGGGTTTATTGTTATGTGTAAATCTTCGTATATATAGTTTTGTTGTGAGAAGTCAGACAACTAAGTGAAATTTCAGATTTGAACATTCTTAAAATATCTTAAAATATGTATATTATGTTGTTGTGAAATGGCATCTAGATGTCCCTTTGTTTCAACAATAAATTGTGCATGAAACTTTTATTGGTGATAATAAACTAATTGCAATACTGCTCCGAGGAAATAAACAATTGCTTTGATAATTACTCAACAAAAAAAAAAGAGAGTTTGATATTTACTTTAAGATGTAGACAAGAAAATATTAAGTGCATAAGGACAATGCTCTGGAAATGTGATATAAAACTTACTATCTACTTGTATCCTTGTAGTGTTTGTAGATTTCAAACATGCTGGACAAGATGGTAGTTACTATTAGAATCCAGTTGTAGAAGTTTCTATTATAAAATAAGGATAGTAGGAGATTCTTTTCAACGGTTCTTAAGGTTTTCAGCCTTATTATTTGCCTCTATAGTTTTTCCCCATGCAAAAAAAGAAGAAAAAAAAAAAAAATCCCCATAAACAAGAAAATAAAATATAAAGCTAGATAGGTTATACTTTGTTGAGCATATCAAGCTTGAAAGAAGAAAACAGAAAAAAATAAATAAAATAAAATAAAATAACGGTGAAATTTGCTAGGAAGAATGGGCTCCCCAAGCTGGACCAGCCTCTCAGATCAACACCCCACTCTTCCTCCTTATCGTCTCACAACATCCCTCAGAGGTAGGACACCCAGGAAAGAAAGTCAATAAAAAAAAAATACAAGCAGAAAAATAAAAAAATAAAAATAAAGAGATCATAATAAAGTTTAGACCTGCAAACCCAAGGGAATGGCGCTGAGAAAACTTGACATCTTTTGAGTTGAAATCTGCTCTTCCCATGGCCGCCGCCCTCTGGAAGATGGAAGTAACAAAATGCCTTAGGGTTTCTTTTCTCCGTCTGCTGTATCTTTGATAGTCACTGACCTAAATTCTCCCCAGCAGTATATATATATTTTGTGCTTTAGATTGCCGCTCTCAAAATGGATATCAAATATAATGAACTATAATGTAATGGGGTGCTTTTATTTATTTCACTCATAGCAACCTTAAGGCCTCGTATAAATTGAAAGCACAACACCGGATAGGTTAGAGGAATGCAATTTTTTTATTATCTTTATGTTTTCTCCCCAACGTTAACACATGTACGGGTCGTATTTTATCTTTGTTTTTTCCTGCCTAATTGAATAATAATGATAGTAACTAAAGTAGCTTTAGTATCTCTACTGGCAATAAGGAATAAGCCTTAATATTTCTTGAGGGATAGTATTTTGTTCTCTGGCATTACTATAGGAATATTAATAATACACTATGTAACAAAACAAATATACACTCGCCTACCACATTGGATGCCACGTCTTTGAAAATTCGAGCATGGTTTGGGTTTCAAAAACGCGTGCATGTTTTTAGTAATGTGGCCCTGTACGTGGGAGAAAGAAATCATGGGAGGAATAAATAAATCATCGTATGGGCACATAGAAAGAATAAAATAAGTTGTATGATAACAAAGTTATTGGGTGCACTAAAGCCGTATAAATTTTGTGAAACATTGGGGCTCAAAAATACTTCTAGTGGAGTGCATGGTCCGAAAACGTAGGAATTTGAGTATTACCCGTGAGGGATAAAGATGCTCTAGATAAATTCAAAATGGACTCCATTGTTCTTAAAATCTGATTAAATTATCCCATGCTTAAACTAAGGGATGACGCAACAACTTAGATTGACTAGAGTAATACATTGTTGCCGCTTTAGTAAGAACCTTTAGCATATATGTTTTCTCTTCTGCATGGAATATAGTATATTGCTGCACGTTAGAAATAAATATATGATCATAATTGAGGAAAAAGTTCCTTAATATCCATCCCATGAGAAGGCACTATAATGTTTATAAGGCATCATAGTATTCACTAGGCTATAGTATTCCTTAAAATAAAGTGAGGGGATATATCCCTATATCTTCACTAAAGATTCTACTACTTTAAATAAGATTTTATTTAAGGATATAGACCCACGTAATTTCTAGGAATTATTTAAAAGATATTATCTCTTTATTTAAATTCCTCCTTGGAAATTAGTAGTATGTATTTGCAAGGAAATAAACTAGTTTATTTATATAAGATATTCTTTATTTTCATAATCTTTAAATATATTCTTAAAATGTGTATATCTAGTTTTTTTAGAAAAGACATATTCTCTATTTATATTCCCTCTCCTTCCCTTTTTGGAAATATATATATATATATATATATGATTTAAAATGTATTTATTATTATCAATTATTCTTTAAATTTAAGACTTTTAAATGATTTTTAAAGTAATTATTTGTTTTCATATATATTTATATGTAGGTTACTGAGAATTAAATAATGGTAATAATAATAAATAAATTAAAATGGAGATTTATTGATTAATTTATAAATTATAGATATTTTATTCTATATGAATTTTTTTGGGATGAAGAGTTAAATGTGAATCATTTTGACATCATCAAGATGGCTAATAAGGGTAGGACAATCAAGTAAACAACACTCTGTTAATTGATCCTTTGGGTTTCTAGTAAATCAAATTGATAATATTTATATGCTTCCCAATGTGAGAACCCATACCATGGAGATCTAACAAGGACATTAATTATTATGCAAAAGTGAACATCAACTCTCGATTCGTAGTTAAGAGTCTTGTAAACCTTATGTTTGGAGTCAATCCTAAAATTGCTTTCATTTCCTTACCCAACTCTCAAGCGACGCGTCAGTGAAAATATCGTACAAGCAACATCACCCAATGTGCTTTGCATTAATAAAGTAAAAACAAAAAAAAGAGAGATAGGTATTAATAAAAAGTTATGTTGATTATTTTATATATGAACTTATTATTTAATAAACAAATAAGTGATTTAATTATTTTAAAGAGGAAGTGGGATTATATAATAATTATAATGCTATAAGAAAGTAAATATTTTTATATGTTACATAGATTATTGTTTGGAATTATAAGGAAAGTTTTATTAGTATTATGGTTAACAGTGATAATAAATTAGCACCAATATAAATATAGATATTAATAGTGAGATTTACCTTAATATTATTAATACACAAAAATAAGTGTTAGATGAGAATATTCATAATGTTATTGATGTGATGGTGTAAATATCATTTTAGTATCAAGAGTTATCTGTGACACATCTTTATCCATATAACCTTGTTTTTTTTTTGAGCCAACACGATACTTGTTCAAGGGTGCACATGATTGACTTCACGCACCCAGTCTCGCCACCTTCCCCGCATACCTTTTCCTCGGTGTTGTGTCAGTAATGGTGTTGCACAAGCAACCTCACCTGATGCATATAGTAAGTTACCATGCACATGCATGGTTGCCAAATGTTATTATTTTGTATTAATGTTTATAAATAAAAAATAAAAAAATTGTTAGTTGCGTTTTGCCCTAGTGTAAAATTATGGGCATTACAGAGTAACTCCTAAGAAAAAACTGATTTCCACTGTTTGGAGTTGAACTCAATCAAAAAAATGTAAGATGGAAGTGTAGGATAGAATTAACATTTTGGGAATATTAAAGTATACCACATATACGGAAATATGCATGGTTTTACTAACAATTTAATTTATGATTGTGGGAAAAGCTGACAAGAATTTTCAAAGTCTGAGTGACCTCCTAGACATCCTGGACATATTGAGGACTTGCGGACTTAGACAGGATGTCCTCTTATTTAAGGTCTGGATTATCTGCTCCATTTGGTGCATAAAAATTACAAAAGGTAACTTTTTAAGGAAGAATGCCCTAAAAAGGTAAAGGGGGAGGATTGTCGTTGCAAATTCAGTACATTCTATTTATTTTTTAAAATTTCCATTTCTTTTAGTTCGATAAATTTTAAAAGCCATTTCCCCACCAACTCCGAATTCCAGAAGAAAACATTGTCCTCCTCAAAACCAAGTCCCCACAATGCCCGTAAACTCGAAGAAACATTGCCATTTTCCTTCACCCAATCTATGAATCAAAATAACATGACTGGGACTTGTGAATGACTACCTTAATAATCCAGAGAGGTACTTGGGTTGTTCAAGCCATTTTAACATAAGTTATGAAATTTTCCAAAAACATTATTTTAAGTATTTTCTATGTTTTTATATTTTGCATTATTGAAGCCCTCCAAAATGGAATTCAGCACTAAGACTTTGTCTAGGTGCTTTGAGAGTGGTTTTAGTATCCCTTCAAGGCGCCTCAAAGCACCTGAATTGGTTTGTGACCTAAGCTTTCTAACACATCCAAACATTGAGTTCTGACATACAAGTTAGGAGTAATGGCCCTGACAAGTGGAGATGACAAAAAAATAACTCTGAACGACCATTTTTAGTTATCTGATACATTTTCCCTCATCTAATTGTCCATTTTGACTTTCAAGGATACAGATCATTATCAAGTGTGGTGAAGCAAATTCAAATGGCTATGCATAGTCATGCTAACACTAGAAACCTAACAATTGACTGCCTTTAATTGATAAAAAAATTTATCTAGGATCAAATTGAATTATAATTCAGCATTCCCAATGAGCTCCAGCACCCTTGACACATATTTGTGACTATAGATGAGCACAAGAGTTGGCAAGGATAACTGGAATGTCTACCATACGAAGAGACAGAAGGAGAACTGTTTCAGCTCCCCAGAAGAGCTCTGGTTCTGTTATTTTATCACGCATGAGAGATTCAGCTGAAAATTGTAAGTTGTGCCTCATCCAACATGTGACTTATCTCCTTCTTCCAAAATGTTAAGACCATTTGGTGTCCAATCAAATTTATATCTAGTTACCTAACCTTCTTTTTCTTCCCCTTTTCTGGTTTTGATTATGCTCTGAACTCACTTTTGATGGTTGACCGACTAAATGGAACTGAATGATTCTGATCAATTTCAGATCAGAGGACAGTTTTCCAATCAATGTCGTAGACATCTTTTGAAATTATAAAGAACAGTGGCTTCTACTAGACCTTACAAAATCAATTGAAAAAGTTGGTTACAATACCTTGACTGACAAAATTTTCCTAAACAACATGCATTTCACACAAGCCCTATAACATGAAGAGCTGCAGATTTCAAATTTTACTTGTATCACATAATTTGTATAATCATATAGTGGCATCAAACTTACAAGTCACAGATTTAGCCTAACTGTTTTTTGAGTTATTTAATGTGCCCTAAATCTTTTGAAAACATTGTGTGGCTCATTTACTTCAACGAACATGGTACATTTTCTTATAAATATTTTTCAAGGGCATGGAATTTATTGCATGAAATTTAAATATGAAGACTTTTGTTTTAAGGAAAAGAGAAAACTATAAACCAATGTAAAGGAATTGCCTGCTTGCAAAATAGAATACTACACAAGCTTTAACCTATTATTTGCAATACAATTGTAAATTGAAACCTCGCTAGCATATTTTGTACACATTGAACATGCTCGGACATCACCAATGCATTAAGAAATCCATTGAATGTATTGGATTAAATCTCAATTTGATCTGCATGACCTTGATTTCAAGAGAAGATATAAAGAGAGAAACCGTGCAATATGATGCAACCATCTCCTTAAAATAGAACATTATGCAATGTTAAGATACCTCTTGAATTTAAATCATAGAAGGCAGCTTCAGCGCCAGATTACACATGAATCAGAGATTCACACACATTTCCAAAACAGTCTACAATGTATAAAGAGAAAGGTTGGCTTTGATAATAACTCCATTCATAAAATCCACCGTCAACATAAGTAATTCCACCACTTGTTTATTTTCCTTTTGAAACCACTTTTACTAGATCTGAACAAGTGAGATTTCTTTTTATAGTTTCAGTTACATGCAATAATCATCTCCCTATACATTGGCAAATAGACCAATAATACTATCATCACTGCATCACTAAGAAACCTTAAATCATGACAAAGAGCATCTTACCTTTGATAAGCTTTCAGATAGCATCTCAGTATAGAGATCAATCCCAACATTTGCAATATCCCCACTTTGTTGCTCACCAAATATGCTTCCAAACCCACGAATAGCCATATCTCTCTCTGCAAGCTCAAAACCACGACCAAGTCCAGAGCACGTTTTTAGTGCTGCTAACCTATCCTGAATTTTGAAAACTTGTTAGATTTTAAATGTTTGGTGAAGATTGAAAAGAAATCAGATCTTTCATCATCAGATATGTTTGTTTTGAAACAAACCATGATTTTGATTGAATGAATTATAGCCCATCTAGATATTTTGAAGAAACTCTTCTAAATACATTTTAACCTGCAATATAATCCCTTTGACTCCAACTAGCTTTTAAGGTAAAAGTAATTGTAGAATAAAAATTCAGTTACCAGGCTGATCTACTCAAATATGAGAATAGACTTAAGTTCACAGTTTAATGAAAAACTTGTGTTTTTAAATGGTGACTAAAATATACCATGAAATCTCAAACTAGGCAGTCTAACCTCAGGGTGTGTCTTCATAATGATTAAATCTGGTTTGCTTATATCGTGAAAAATCCCATAGGCTGTCAATCTAAATAATGATTAAATTTATTGTTTTTAACTGCCTTCAAGAAAGCAATGCAGTAGCAATACTCAGAGAACATACAAGAAGCAAAAATATCTAGCTGAGACTACTTACCAAAGCATCAATTGACATGAGTGATTTCTTAGGATGAAACAGATATGCATATGCTTCTTTGTCTGCCCTTCCAACCCTTCCACGGAGCTGTTAGTAAACAAATAATTCCTTTATTATAACTGCCAGAAGAATGTAATAGTGGATAAGCACCATTTTGAGAGATAACTGATAAAGCGAAATCTACTTGCTTGCACATTATCTGTAACCAAGTCCAACTCACATTCTAGTCCAAAGGTAACCTTGACATTATGCCAGCTGCTGAGTTTGCATTTGTAGTTGTGTGTATTGGGGAGCGTGGGAGGGAGGGAGAGAGGGAGAGGGAGAGGGGGAGAGAGAGAGAGAGAGAGAGAGAGAGAGCACCTGATACATTTGTGCAAGTCCAAAAAGATGAGCATCTTCAACGATAATTGTGTTTGCATTTTGGATATCAAGTCCACTTTCTACTATATTTGTACACAAAAGGATTTTGATTAAGCCTTCAGCAAATTTTTTCATAGTTTCTTCCAATAAAAAAGCAGCTTGCTGCAAGAAAAAAAAAAAAATTAACAGAAATTGAATATAATTAAAATAAATGAAGTTGAAAAAATTCAACGTATAATTTACAACAAAACTGTCTACCGTGATAGTACTATCACGTATCAGCTAAGTACATGGTTGATTCTTCTAACAAACCATGCTAACTAACCATAAAAGAACAAGTTCTGCCCCATCGACACTTACTTTGTTTTAAGTTAATAACCAAAAAAATATTCAATATGTACCCCGATAAACTTTCCTAGCACACATTTCTAGATAGCTAAAGGTAGGCTAGATTTATTTTTGTATTTTGCATATGATACGTGATGAATATGCAGGATGTATGCTATGAGATGTATGCTGACGGTTTGTGGATGCAGGATGGATGCATTTATATATATTATTTTTGTTGTATATCATGATACCTGGATAGAAATGTTAGCATGGATAGAAGTAGAAGAATGAGATGAAATAGAATAGATTAACATTGTTATTGAGATTGATCAAGATACCAACAAACCTATGATTTATTCGAGATTTTATGGGATATGTGATGCAATTGGATAGATGATATTACTTTTGTCTTTGGATTAGGTCTAGTTTCATCATAGCAATCCTTATTTTTGATATAGCAAATAGACACGATGCACCAAGGTATGAATAACCAGGGTGACATATCTCATGCATGGACTTTGACTCTGCAAACAGATAGGAGTATCCTTGTTCATACCTGACCTACGGAAACCTTGTTGGATCATGCAACAAAATAAAGCCATCAAAGTAAGGAGACTACTACACAAAAGGTATGAAGAACTTGATATGTCAGCCATTGTTTTACTTGAGACTACTCCTGCACAAGGCAAGGCAAGTATTCGTCGAGGTCGTATTACAGGAACATCCAACAAACACAACAAACGAAATCAATGATCAATGCCCCATTTCTTCTTCTCTAAATCATTTTAGACATCATCGAGAGATCATCGGAATAGGAACAACAAGATAAATCATCAAAAAAGAGCAAAGTGACAAAATTGTCAGTGTCATTCATATCTCTTGCCAAAGAACATTGTTTTAAAGTGATATCCAATGATGGTGTCTATTGTAGGAAAGATATATCTGTAAGGCATGTATTGGATGTTGATTGACTCTAACTATTTGATAGGTCGTTAAATTAATGTTAACCGTGTTTGACAATAACCAAGACTTAGGATTTTGCATTCAAAGTTTGTGTTTCGCTAATTTGTTGTATTAGTTTTTGTTTGTGTTACCAAAGGCTGAAGGAAACAATCAATGTATTATGGTTAAAAGTTTATTGCGATGTTTTGAGGCTATTTTTGACTTTTTTGCGATGTTTTGAGGCTATTTTTTGTATTTTGGAGTTTTATGAATGTTTTTAAGTTTTTGAATGTTATGAGGCTATTTTGGTTTTTTCAAATTTTTTAAACGTTTTAGTTTTAGAATTTTCTAAATGTTTTTGAGTTTTCCAAATGTTAAGACCAAGAGAATGGGACCTAAGGGGGAATAGACCTATGCCTCAAGTGCTCATCAAAGATGGCCTTGCCTACGTAACTACGCAGAGGCGTCGTAGTTCAATTATTGGACTTGGATATTAGCACATGATGGCTAATGATGTTTTTGGGGAGATTTTGATGTTTTTGACCTCTTTATGGAGTTTTGAACTTTTTTGGATGGTTTTTGGATTTTGAAATATGTTTTGAATGTTTTTGGATTTCAAAATGTTTTGGATGTTTTTGGATTCTGAAAATGTTTTGAAATGTTTTTGGGTTTAAAGATGTTTTGGATGTTTAACAATTTTGAAATGTTTTGGAATGTTTTTGGACTTTGAAATGTTTTGGATGTTTTTGAAGTTTTGAAAATAACCTTAAGGGAATATACAAGAACCTGATCCATCAACATAGGTATAGGAATATGCTCCCAATTTGATGTGTTAGACTACCTCGATATAGGCAAGACAAATTGACCTTAGGAGAATGCCAAGTAGTACTAATGGGGATAGATACTCGTTGAATACCAAAATATGATAAGGCCACGAATGGAGAAAATAAATAGATGGGAAATGGATGCCATGGATGGAATGGATGATTTTATTATGAGTGAATTATAAGTGAAAGAGTCTATGATAGATGGTAGGCAGTGCTTATTTACAAAAGCCGCATGTTTTCCAAGTTTTCAGCAAGGTACTTGCCCAAAACGCCACCAAAGTGGTTTTCGCTAAAGGACGATTTTTCTCTTTACTGTTTTGATCCTTTTTCTATTTTTTTGTTTGGATTTTTCTATTTTTTTATTTTTTTGGATTTCAGAATACACCTTTTGGGCTAAGCATAAAACCTTTTGAGATGCATGTTATTGATTGGTTCTTGCAAGGGATCTCCTTCAGGTGTTGCTATTTGATATGCTATTGAACCATAACTTGTTGTGACAACAAAAGGCCCTAACCAATTTGGTTCACACTTTCCCTTGTTGTCTTGATCTAACATATTTTTTTGATTTTCCTTTAAAACAAGATCCCCTACTTGGAAGCATCGACCCTTTATTTTCTTGTTGTAACTTCTTCGGAGCCTATTTTGATAGGCCTAGAGATGATTAAGGGCTTCTAAACGACACTCATCTAGAAACTCTAGCTCATTAAGCCTTGATATCCTGTATTCCTTATCTGTGATTAGAAGTTGCAATAAAACCCTTAACAACGGGACCTCAACCTCAATAGGCAAGATGGCTTCAGTTTCGTAAACCAAGGAATAGGGTGTAGCACTAGTTGGTGTTCTGATGCTAGTTCAGTATGCCCAAACGGCGGGGTTTAACTATAGGTGCCAATCCCAGCCAGCATCATTAACTGTCTTTTTTAGGATTTTGATAATGGTTTTATTAGAAGCTTCAGCTTAGCCATTTCCTTGGGGGTAATAGGGGGTAGAAAGCTATGTTGGATATTGAATCGATTGCATAGCTTGCAGACATCCGGGTTTTTAAAAGGTGTTTCATTATTTGTGATGATGGCCTGTGGAACACCATAGTGGCAGATGAGATAGTTGAGGATGAACTTGATATTTGCTTTCCAAATTATGTAGGTCATAGGTATGGCCTCAATCTACTTAGTGAATGGATGAGGGTCCCATGGGGCTCTTGAGTTGGTGCATGGATGAGGTCTCCATGCTGCTGGCATTGTAAACATTTCTTCACAAACTAGTTGGCTTCTTGCTCCATGGTTGGCCAATAGTATCCTGTTCTCAACAACTTCTTATCCAAGGTTACGCCACTCGAATGTGACCCATAGACACCTTTGTGTACCCCTTTCAAGGCAACTGAAGCTTCCTCTTGGTTAAGACATCATAATAGCGTTCCTTTGAGACTTCTTTGGTAAAGGGTGTTGCCCATATGGATGAATTGAGATGCTCTTCGAATAAAGGTTTTCCATAGGTTAGGGGTAAGGTCAAATGGGAAGATGCCATTGTGGAGGTAGGTGAAAATGTCATGATACCATGGGGAACTGGGACCAACAAATTCACACACAAATTTTGATTTGGGTATATCAAAAGCTAGCATGAGAAGCTGCTCGATGAGAAACTGGCATTTCAGGCTATTGTGTGGCATATCTAGCAAAGAACCGATGGTGGCCATTACATTCGCTGCTCTGTTGTTGATCCTTGGGATTTGCTCAAATGTGATATCGATGAAGTAATCTTTGAAACTATCTACCATTTTTTTGCATGGCATTAGTTTATCATCTTTGGTTTGGTAATCATTGTTGACCTGTTTCACTATCAATTGGGAGTCACCATAGACTTTGACTTATTGTATTTGCCATTGGATTGCAATCCTTAACCCTGTGATGAGAGCCTCATATTCAACTATGTTGTTCGTGCACAGAAATTTCAATCTATATGACTTTGGGATGCAATCAACTTGTGGGGTGATAAACAAAATGTCTACTCCAGATCCATGTTGCGTATATGAACCATCAAAGTATAATTTCCACTAATCTACTGAGGTGAGGGTGAATATTGTTTCATCAAAAAACTCTGTGACTAAGGGGTTTTCTGCATAGATTGGGGATTCTGCTAGCTGATCTACAATGACCTGTCCTTTGATAGCTTTTTGATCAACATACTCTATATCAAATTCACTAAGGATCATCACCCACTTTGCCATGCGACCTGTTAGAGTGATTTTTGATAACAAATATTTTAGTGGATCAACCTTGGAGACAAGTTTGATTTGATGATAGAGCATATAGTGTCTCAGCTTTTGAGAAGAGAACACTACTACTAAGCAAGCTCTTTCAATGGATGTGTAGTTGAGTTCATATCCCACCAAGGTCCTACTGATGTAATAGATAGCCCTCTCTTTACCTGTTTCATCATGTCACACTAGGAGAGCCCCTAGAGCTGTTGTGGTTGTTGAAATGTAGAGTATCAATGGTTTATTTGCAATTGGTGTCATCAATACCGGTGGTGTGGCTAGATAATCTTTCAGTTGTTGGAAGGCTTGTTCACAATGATTGTCCCATTTGAAAGCCACACCTTTGTGAAAAAGGTGCGTAAATGGGTGACACTTGTCTGCTAGTTGTGTGATAAACCTCCTAATGGATTGAAGCTTTCATTGTAGGCTGCGAAGTTGTTTGAGAGTTTTAGGATGTTGCATTTCCATGATGGCCTTGACTTTGGCAAGTTCCACATCGATTCCCCTTTGTGATACAATGAACCCCAAAAGTTTACCGAAAGTTCCAAAGACACATTTCTTTGGGTTCAATCTCACCTGATACTTTTCAAGCCTATTGAAAATTTTAGCCAAGACTTCTGGATGACCCTTCCTTGTAATTGACTTTGCTAGGATGTCGTCCACATAGTCCCCTAGGATTTTGTGAAACATGTCATGAAAGATCGCCATCATTGCTCTTTGGTAAGTGGCTCTTGCATTCTTGAGACCAAATGGCATCACATTCCAGCAATAGGTTCCCCATGGACAGGTAAATGTTGTTTTGTGTTGGTCTTCTTTAGCTATCATGATCTGATTATACCCTACAAATCCATCCATGAGAGAAAGCATCTCATGCCCCACTGTCAGATCCATGATGATGTCTAGGTTGGGAAGTGGAAAGTCATCCATATGACAACCCTTGTTTAGATCCTTGAAATCTATACATATCCTGATGCCCCCAGTGGGTTTTGTTACTAGTACCAGGTCTGAAACCCACTCTAGATAGTCGATGGGTCTTATGAAAAACACATCAAGCAACTTTTGTAGCTCTACCTTGACCAATAATGCAATATGGGGATGCATTTTTCTCAGCTTTTGCTTGACTAGATTCGCATTAGGATGTATTGTTAGGTGATGCACTACCAATGAAGTGTCCAAACAAGGCATATCTGTGTATGACCAAGTGAAGCAAATCTTTTTGTCTCTGAGGAAAGTTGCGAGATTGTTTTGTTCCTCATCATCCAATGAAGATGCGTAGAACGTGACTTGAGGTGCCTTCGTAGTGCCCACATTGACTGGTTGAGATGATTCTACAAGTACTATTGTTTTTTCTTGATCTGTCGCAATACCAAGCAGATTGAATCCCTCATCCTTAGGTACCTCAAAGAGGTTTTCACCTTTGAATACATCCTTTGTTTTTACTATTTGCAATCAAAAAGTGCCACTTTGTGGTTTTCACTTGGAGATCTTGTTTTGATTTTCAAATTTTCCATTTTGCGACTAAGGGATTCAATCGTATCACCATAGTATGCTTGCGTGTCTAGTTCAATGTTGAACCCTGCTTTGTGGTCTCCAAGAGGTATGCAGTCTCGTAGTCCCATGAATTTGAAGATAGCATCATCATTTTCGAACGAATCTAGAATTGGTGCTACTTGTTGGTCCCAATTGATGAGTTGAGGGTAGATAAGTTTTAGTTTGTTGTCTTGGGTAGGAGGTGTGAAGGATGTTGTGGTAATCATGTAAATGGAGGCATGCTCAAATAAGTCGGTGATGCAAAAGGGGGAATCATCGAAGTCTTCATAATTAGATGTGTTTAACTAAGAGGAAGCTTCATCTCCCTTAATTAAAGTATCCTCGACAAGAGGGGTTACATTTTTTCTCAAGGTGTAACCAAGACCAATATTCTTTAAGCGTATAATAGGTTCACACATGCCTTGTTGATTTAGACCAAGTCCACCTATTCCTATGTAACCCATGCTTTTCATTAGTTGGAAACCTTTTTTGTTTGTGTCCACTAGAAGACGAGGTTCTTCTTGTCCATCTCGATATACCCATTTGGAGATATCACCTTCATCTATGATTTCTGCATTAAGATCTCCCCATCTTGTGAAGGTGGTGGGTTCCATTTTGATTGTCTTGGTCACCTTCTCAATATGGTGGGGTTTACCATATGTTCTAGGAGAAAGTGGAATTTCTCCCACAACAAAAGATTATTTTAGGTTATAATCACCACAACCGTCGTCCTTGATTAGCACCTTGATTTCCGGGATAGTTTGTTGTGTTGCTGATGTGAATGCTAATGTTGATGGGTTAACATAGGAGGGTAATGGTACCTCACCATTTTTGGGTACTTGTAGCACTTTGTAATATTTCTCCTCCATAATCTTGTAGTAGTAGAAGGGCTCAAGATCACCATGGATTGTTATTTCTTTGTTATCAGACGGGAATTTTATGCATTGGTGATATGTGGAGGCTGCGGCATACATGGCATGGATCCATGGGTGGCCAAGAAGAATGTTATAGGGCAAGTCAAGATCCAAGACTTGACATGTCTTTGCAATTGTCGGCCCTACTTGTATAGGTGGTTTGATTGTTCCCTCAGAATTTCATTCATTGTCATCATAGGCCCAGATTGTGATGCCTTTTGCTTTTCCAATCACATCCTTAGAATAGCCTAGGTTTTTTATTAGTTGAAGGGTACAAATATTTAAGCCTACACCTCCATCTATCAAGACACTTTTGACTTTGTTTTTACAGATGTAGACCTCAAGATGTAATGCACGGTTATGGAATGATTGAGATGGCAAGTAATTTCCTGTGAACACGAGTTGATGGGTGGATACGATGTGTTCGACCAGAGCTTAGAATCGCTTGGTATCAATATCAGTGGATACGGATGATGACGAAAGAGCCTTATCTAAGATTTCTTTGTGTTGGAGAAATCCCCAAAAGTTCCAAGATGGAAATTTGGGTAGGTGTTTTCTTAAGTCGGTTTGATAGACTATAATTTGTAGGGTTTGACTTTGATGGGACTCTTGGTTGCAAAGGGCTCCTTGAATAGTAACCTTCCCTCTTCATGTGGTGACTCCACACTCAAGATTAGGTCCTTGTATAGTAATTACAAATATGTGATCATCACAAATTCCTACAACATTGTCATAGGTGTGATTGACTTGGTTATAAACCTTTCCTTTTCCTGCATCATTACCTTTGCCATGATCGGGCATCGGGTTCTTGTCTATACCTAGGTCATTGTTTCCAGGGCGCTGATCAATATTTGCCTCACTTTGACCTATGAGGTCTTGGATGACATTTTTGAGTCTCATGCAATTAGATGTCTTGTGACCTTTGGTTTGATGATATTCACAATGATCTTCATTTTTATACCATGTATGGGGTGTATTGCGGATTTGCTTGATATTGTGAGTTTGTAGATGGTGGAGGTCGTGGTGGTGTATTGTATACTCCATATTGATGTTGAGGTGTGACATTTGGTTGGGAGTTTGTGTATTGCTGATGTTGAGGATTGTATTGCAAGTTTTGTTGATGTTGTTGTTGTGCTTGCATTTGTTGTTGTTGGGAAACAATTTTTTGTTGAGCAATACTTTGTTGTTATGCAATGCTTTGTTGTTGAGCAATGCTTTGATGTTGAGGAGATAGGACTTGATGTTGTGAAGAAATCTAGCCCACCTTTAGCTATCTAGAAATACGTGCAAGGAAAGTTTATCAAGGTACATATCGGGGGTGTTGCGTCAATGTAATAGACTACCCCAATTGCAGATAAACTTTTTTCGATTTTCACCTAGTAGACTACTCATGCATTTCGTCAAACACTTACAATAGGAACAAACTTTGCAACACTACTTGCTTAATTGATATATAGATTTGAACTCAACAAGCAATGTATTCCTCATTCTCCAACAAATCATTCCCTCATGTTCAAGAGTTCAACGTAGACAGAATTACCAAGTGACAATATTTATGAAGACAAAATTAAGCACACTAAAATGAACAAGAATCTTCATAAGACATTAACTATCTGATTGATGGATAAAACCTCATGGCTTTCATTGGAACAAGAAAGACATTACAGATAATACAACAATTGCAATCCTTACATAGAACAACTCCAGCCAACAATCAGCTTAAAATCTCAAACCTGGAATTTCCCTATGACTTGAACAACATTCAAAATAACCTACTAATGACTCTTCAAACAGTGGTCTATTTTTATATTAGCTCCTCCTCTAAACTTGTATACTCAAAACATCAAGACGGAGATTTTTTCCCACTTCAAAGCATCCACATCACCCCTTTTGTCTCATATGGTGACCCTTATCAAAAATGAATGTTCCTCCTACACATATGACTCCCTTGGAAATTATTAATATCGATTCTCATTTCCACAAACAATTCTCTATGACGTTTTCAACTTACTGACATTTTCTCACACCTGTCTATGCTCAGAAGTAATATTACTTTTAGAGGCAGATATTTTCTAACTTCTCAACGCATCTTCTTTCTTATTGCGGCATCACCCATTATAGAATCGGGTTCTCATTGCTAAAAGACAACAAATTTCAAACTATTTGAAACCTTCAATACTAAATCAATTTGTAAACAAACCCAATACTATGCCGAAACAATATATTTAATCAGTTGTGCGCCTGTATGTAAAGACTGATCAATCTTTAAATATTCGTTCGAATCTCATATGCAAAGGGTGACTTATTTGCTCTTGGTCGCCACAACTTCAATTTACTAAATCCAGCTTCTTCAACATAACTGCATTATTATGAAAGTAGAGGCTTCCAGGAATAAGACGTTTATTTAATTTAAATAGCGACAGATCCCTGTTTTTTGTCTTTGTCTTCTTCCTAAAAGAAATGCAGCCTCTTACCTTGAATATGAATTGACTTTTCAATTATCAGCTCAACGAATGCTCTTTATTCGACTCCTTTATTTGTCATATCTCCAGCGTTTAACTTTCACGATTTTTTTAAATATTGCATTAGCTCATGAAATTGCAGCAATACACTGAGTAAAGATTAATATTGTCTCCCAGTAATATTAGCGATGAATCTAAAGAACCTACCAAACATTCCTTCCTTTACATTTTTTAAAGAACGTCATCTTTCTCCAACACAGACTGAGATTTTTAAAGCTTCAACTATTCATGAATTGCGACTCCAGAATATTTTCCTATCTTGATAATTAGTGTTTATTCCCGAACATTCTTGCGACTATCCCCTAAAGCCTCTAGCAGTACTTTTTCTCTGTGAATATCCATGACTTATCTTCCTTAATGCACCTCCATACAATTCAAACGACTTCTTCAAAACTCTTTATTTGGTTTCCGCCCCTTGAATGAAGTCATATATGCTTGAAATTGTATAATATTTGGTAATAGAAAGAAAGCTTCGCTAAAAAAAAAATTTGAATCATCCACCGACTTAGCTCATTCATGCTCGATATAGCTTATATATGTTTTAGCAACTAGAAGATGATTTCTCGACATTCCTTGCATTGAGATATCATTAATAGCAAAATTTTCCCAGGCTATGAAGCAGTCTAGTAATTCAAACGATACAACAGCGTTAGTATGTTAGGGAATTAAAAATTCACTGCTTACAAGAATTCTTGATTCACTATATTCTGGAAACTTTGAACAATTCCTCAAACCCGAAAAACACCCTGAATTTCCCAAACCTCAAACCAGATTGAAAATCTACAATTTTGACTTAAAGACTTATGAAAATTTCATTAAACAATCTTTCAAACTAAGCGAGAAAACTAAATGTCTTCTCCGGCTATCAGTCAGGGTAGATCTTTCACTGTCCAAGCCAATCTTCTTTCAAAGGTCACCCCACCTCATAAAGGCTGCGAACTACGTTCACCAACAAGACCTATTCCAAAATCCAAAAATCCAACCCTACAACAATGAGCTCCACAATTCTTTTATTCACCTCAACCTGTAACTCTTCGTCTTCCCAACTTCTTGAATTCTCATTATTTTTTCCCTCTAATTTTAATTCATTTGAGAATTCACTTTTTAAAAGTAACTAAATTTATTTGACTTTTCATAACTTAAGTTACTTTTTTTGGTGTTATTAATTTAAGTTGTCCCTTTTAATTCAATTGATTTTGACAACTTAAATTAATAATTTAACTTTATGTTGACTCTAAAAAATGGGGATATTACAGTCGGTTGGTTCCTAGAACCCGCAGACCTTATCTACACAGTGTACCACACAAATTGCATGGGCCTAGCATTTGATACTCTATAGGCTTTGAACTCGCAAATCTCACAAGATCTCTAATCTCTCAAAAGCAAAGTGTGCAAATGAGCTTGAAATTCACCCAAATGAGCATATATGTCTAGCATAACCTAGGTTTTTTACCCTGCAACTCAGTTTTCTCGCTTTGCATTCATTCGTGGTCACTTCATCAGCTTTCTAGGACCTATTTTTCGCCCTCTATTCAGCAAAATCACTCTCATGACCTTGTCGATCTCGACTTGAAAGTCAGTTTTTCCACTAGATCTCTTGAGGGGGCAACATACCAGCATTCCCTCGTCCGCTGGGGCACAATGGGGCATCAGAAAAATCAGAGAAATTTTAAATTTTGATCTAAGCAACATCAGTTCTTCCAATCAACGCAACAGGTACCTCACTTCAAAGAGGGGTAAAATGTAGACACTTGAAAATGTCTTGAGTATATCGCACACTTTGATTTCGCTTATTAACACTGTTTCTATCATAATTCACCTATTTCGTCCATTTAATTAAATAATGTCCAATTATTTGGTTAAATTCACCTTTTTCCCCTATTAATTGAATAATTAGTTTTATTTGATTAATTCATCACCTGCATATTAATTTCTCCTCTTTTGATTAAATAATGTCAAATTATTTGATTAAATGCCATAAATTCCCTCTTTGATTAAATAATTCACAATTATTTAATTAAAGATCCTAATTCTTCTAACTTGTATAATTAAATGATTTTCTTAAATTGTTTAATTAACTAATTATTCCTCCAATCCTTCAACTTGCACAAAGAATATTCTCATGGAATATTCCCTTTTCAAATTCAAATTCTTCCCTCCACGTGAATAATATCTCCAACATATTTCCTAAAATTTAGGGATGTTGTTGAATCCTCATGGATTATGGACCCTTGATTAAATCTTTGATCCATGCTTTCAAGGATTATTGACCCTTGATCCAATTCTTGATCCACACTCATATCCTCAATTCAATTTCCTCAATTGATTAGTATTTTGAATCCTCACCATTGATCAATATTTCAAAAATCTATAAATACCATCCTTTTTACATGAAAAAGATTCACAACCATTATTGCACCCTTACTCTGTTGAATTCATCACTCACATTTGAGCCTTTTGAGATCATTTGTCAATCATCCTCATTCATCAACCCAATAGTTTTTGCAATAACATGGATTGGCAAATTTGAGCAATCCGCATCCATACCACTCCAAGTTTGCACTCAATCTACAATGCGATTGCAGGTTTGCACCATTAATTAGGTTCATTTGCATGAATTTCCATTCTAATGCTTTTGGAATTGAACCTTTCTTAGTGTTTTTTACTAATTTCATTAGAGTATGGTCATTAATTGATCAATATCTTGTTTAATTAGTTTAACTTCCTTGTGCTTGGTCAATTGAGCTAACATACTTACATTTTACATCCACTATATTGTAGTCATTTCATTAAATATTTCAATTTTACAGAGGTGATTGTTTAAATTATTGGAGATCATCATGTAACTAAAGGGAAGAAATCTTATGTTTATTGTGCTAAATCTGAGCACTTAGCTGCTTTCCTGGTAACTGTCATGTCATTAAAATGGAGCATGCGGCTTAGTAAGCTGTCACTAGTCTTTTAGGAGTGCAAGCTGCCTTTGGGAATTATATTTCTGCCGCCCAAGCTTTATTTTCCAGTGTGGAAAGTTAGTGCAGTTCTAGAAGGCTTAGACTATGATATTAAATCACACTACAGACAAGCCAAGCCTACCAAAACATAATTGCAGCAGTAGGAGATTAATGTGGCAGAAGTTGAGAATATAGTCACTTTGACTAGTTTTTGAAGAGACCAATAGTGCTATAAGAGACCACGATAAGTCTAATGATCATGTTATGACTGACAATTCCCATAATATCTCTCAAGAGTGTATTGTGGCAATGTAACAAGGAAAAATAGGAGCGGTCATCAGTGTGGGCAGTGATCTAATGTTATATCAATGGCACAAGGATTAAGTCCAAGTTCTAGGTGCACAGATAACTCATTGATCAAGATAAGAGATAGGGATAACTCTCGCAAAATCAATAACTTGTTCTTTCTCTGATGTTATGGGCTTCAAATTTCCTTTTTGTAAAAGTGACTTTGTCACTTATTGTAACAAAAAGTTAGAAAGTGAACTCTATTTATAGAAAAGTGATGTAAAATGTAACCAAACAAGGTCATTATTTTCAAAACCATTGTATTCCAAAATGGTAGTTAGGAAGTGGTTATTAGGTAGTTAGAAGGTGGTTATCCAAGGAAGCCTATAAATACAAGGCTATTTCAAATGTAAAAGGGGGGGCTTTTATAGAGGGGAAACTCTGGAAAAAATTTCATAGATACTTTTTGATGACTTTTGGTTTGACACTTCATACCTAAGGGTTTTTGAGATTGTATAATTTCATAAAGATAATAAAGAATGCATTTGGTTCATATGTCCTGAATGTGTTTTGAGTTATTATTACTGATTTCTCATATGTTAGATTGGTAATCCCTTTGTGTAATTGTGGAATCCATTGGTCATTTATATGTGATTGATGAAACGCAATCATACCCTGGTATCTTGGTTTGAATGTGTTGAAGTAACTTATCTCCTCATATGTTGAGGTATGTTATCCTTCTTTTATTGTCATTGCATAGCAAAAACATATTTTGTGATAAACCCCCTTTGTAATTTGTTATCAATTGTGAAATCTTAGTTGGTGTTCGTATGTCTACCATTGGGGTTTGTGTTATTCATTTTCTTTAGTTTTGTCTTTCCTCCTTTATGTACTTTCAAGTTAAAAGTGCACAAAAACCTCAAAAACCCCTATCATTCGAGGGAGCTGCCCCTCTCAAACGCAGAGGAAGATTGTCATTTCATACGCAATCTCTCCAACTGTTGGAACGTATTTGCTACTTTCCATTGGGCGAGTCAAGTATCATTTTAAGTGCCAATTCGCTTACCAACAGAACCAATTCAAGGATAGATGATAATCTTATTGTATCACTATATTTGTACATAAGACGTAATAGTCACACTAAGTAATTTTTTTGGCTTACAAGATAGTGAATTCTAGACAACTTTTGAGGTTAACAAAGGGGGTTAAAAAAAATCATGGGTGCATCATTATGTGGTTTCATTGGGAACACTTCAATGATAGATGGTCATCTTGTTGTGTCGTTGTTTCTATACATAAGACATAATAGTTACACTGTAATTTTTTTGGATTACAAGAAAGTGAATTCCAAACAACTTTTGAAGCTCCCAAAGGGGGTAACCTTGGTGGGCCTCTCATTTACGTTTTAGGTTTCTTTAACTTGTTTCGTTTGGGATGTCGCGAAATACAAGATGCAAGAGGCATCCCAATGTCTTTGAGACAATCGAAAGGGCATCATGCACCACTAGGTGTGCCCTCCAATTTTCTTGTTTTAGAGGGCATCCTCCTTTCTTCAGAATTTTTAGGATGATCAGGTCTGCCAGGGCATGAATCCACCTTTCCAACAATTTTGGGGGATGGGGAGGGTATGTCTTGTCCTTGTCCCCAAGTACCCAAGACATATGAGACAGCCAAAAAACTTATGTATGCTAGGTAGGAGTTATTTTCTGCAGTGTGTCAAATTATGATATTTCTACTAGGATTCAATTGTATAATTTTGAGTCAAACTTATTGACCCATATTTCATGAGTAGTTGTTCATAGTCACACAAACCCATCTCTCATGAGAATGAAATGTCCACTTAGCACTCATTGCATCTAGGTGATGCTCACAAGGGACTTCCCAAGAGGTCACCCATCCCAATAATACTCCAACTCAAGTGCACTTAAACATGGAGTTTCCCCTACGAAGTCCCAATGCTTCACCCATGAGAGAATCACCTAGATGCACTGAGTGCTGAGTGGCCCATTCATTCTCATGAGAGATGGGTTCGTGTGAACCACTCGCTACTCATGAAATATGGGTCAATGAGTTTGACTAAAAAATTATGCAGTTGAATACTGATAGAAATATTATAATCATGTATACTAGTTTTAAGGAAATATGTATTTAATAATAGTCAGACAAGTCAACTGAGCAAGTACTTAATTTTTTGCATATGGCTAAACACATAGAATTTGCATAAGGCTAAACACATAGATTAACTAAATGGACAGTGTCTCACTATGGAGTTTAGCACACAACAGCATACCTCAATCAAAGCTGCAAGAGTTTCTTCAGACATTTCGAACCATGCTAAAGTCAAAGTTCAGAAGATCTCAAATAGGCTGCAAGCAATAAATGATGGTATATTATTCCTCTGTCTTCTCAACTGGGTATTCTCACTCGTGTATGTGAGGAGACTGTCTTTCATTAATTTCAAGATGTAGGGAATGATGTAGTAGTTAACTTAAGGACTGTTCTATACCATAGCACATAGTCGGACCAAAACATTGTCTTGGTTCCAATGTAACATTCTTAGGCCCCTAATCAAGCGAAGTATGTCATATCTGCAGTTGCTCAAGTGTTGCAGTGGTAACTATCAAATCCCTTGCTGCAAGCATTTACCATTAGTTCATTGTGGATTAATTTTATATTAAATGTGTGCTGATCCTTCCAGTTGTTTTGCTGTCCTCCTCTATACTCGACGGAGATGAAATAATTGCAACCATGATTTTATTAGAGCCTCTGCCCTGTGTTTTAATAGTAATACTTAAAGATGGAAAATTTGTTATTTTTAGCGATTTGAAGATGGACGGAATTTCTCATTCTACTGCTGGGTTTCCTTCTAGTTCAGAAGTATTCTATTCACAACAAATAAAACTATTGAAACATCAAAACATACTACGATTATAAGAACAACAGATCTTTTTAATTTTACGAGACCAAAGAAAATGATACCTTTCGGTGAGCTACTCCAATTTCAACATTTGGAAAAGCATCTACAAGAAACTCCTTTGCATCATCAAGTCCTGAAAAATAAGTAAGATGGAGAGTATAAAACTAGAATGCAGAATATAGGGAACAAAACTTCATACTTTAAAATACAAAGATTATATTGTGCATGATCAGATTTAACTACTTAAATGTTCTTTCACTTGTGTATCAAGTTGTCCGAGATAGAGTTAATACCCTGCAGCTTTATTCTTAGATAATGTGTAATTTTCATGCTGATTCACATTAGCATGCAGAAGAAAGAGGAATTATTCCTTTTCCATGTCTTATGCTCAATACAAGACAAAACCCTCTTTCTCAAATTTACTAACTAGAAATTTATCACTGAAAGTAGTAGGAAACAAATGGCTCAAAAGGAGACAAAACAATGAAGAAAAAATCCCAACGCCAATGTTACGTATGTCCTACTAACAAAGAATGACATCAATCGTGACATAGACTGTAGTGCCTCCTATTTCTAGCATGTGATGTTAGTTGGAGAATTGTATTTCATTTATGTTGAGATATTAGATGATCAGATTTTGGTATTAATGTTCTATGTCCTAATTTGTTGTCTCCTCTATGGTTATTTTACTATTATGCTTGATGTAAATGGAACTAAAGTATGTGTGAGATATGATGCCATGTCTCTTGAAAAAGGATGAATGTATTCATTTTGGAGGTGTTCTCGGGATGTGTGCATTATGCAGGCTGGCCTGATTGATTATTATTTTGTGTTGGTTCGTGAATATATGCATTAGTATAGATGTTGCAATTAAATGCTATTGCGGATTGTATCATTTAAATGTAATGTATTTATAATGTTTGATGTGTGTGTTGAGTGGTTACAGGGACTAGGTATTTCTCCACCTGGATCCACAAGTTTGAGTATCCCCTGATGGTGGTTATAAGAAGATGTCACATTGGCCATTTTTTGTTTTCCCTTACCCGTCATACTCAATCCAATTGCGAGTCCCTAGTTATTTTACTTGTGTTGACCTGAATACTACTATTGGTATGATTCTGAATACTGTACCCCTTTTGTGGATGTCCCGTGAATGTGTGGTTGACATCTTGTTAAATTTCTTATTGCCACAATTCAATTCAGTAAAATGTTTATATGGATTTAATAGTGAAATTATATGCTAAATGATAATTTGGGAATGAATTTAATTGATTATCGGGATTTGGGGGTTATTTGTGGGAGTTTCAAATTGAACAATAGAAATATAAATTATATAAACTCTAAATTGATTTGAATTCTAGTTTTGCAAGCAATGTGAAAATATGCTTATATAGACTTAAACATGGTTTAAGGGTGGAATAACAAATTGGATTATATTTAAATGTTTTATTTTGGTTTGGGTGGAATTAGGGATTTAATGTGAGAAATTGGAAAAGAAAATATATTTTATTATTTTATTTTGAAAAAGAAAAAGGCTTAAAAGGGAAAAGGCATTTCATTTTTCATTTTTATGTTTTATTTTGTGAGGAATTTGAAGAAAAACCCTCTTCTCTCCAAATTCTTCTTTTTGTCATTGGGTGAGCAATTTGTAGTGTTCCACCACTCTGCTGATTTGTTTTCATTGAGTTCGTAGGTCTGATTTTTTTGTTTGGTTTTGTATTTCGTCTTTTGTGTTTTGAGTTTTCTTGCTAATAATGCTAAATAAGTACTAAAGAGCATGTACATGAAGTAAAAACTTCTAATAAACTAATCTACTGAGATACATCGAATAAAATGATCATTTTGGAAGCCAAATATGATTTCTTTATTAACGCATAGCTTACATCAGATTTAAAGCTAAATATATCATGTACTAAACTTTAACTTACAGCCATATAACTCTATGAATAGGAACTTGCTACACTACCAAACCCCAATAAAATGCTCACACCAGCTGAAATACAATCTTCTCCCACCAAAATCCAAAATGGGAAGCTTCCTAGGGCTGGGGCGCCCCCTTTAGGTAAGATGGCAGCCTCTTAGAAGAGGCGTTCCTTTTACTTTTGATGATGAAACCCTCATGAATGGGACGGCTTGCTGTAGCTACACAAATCTATCCAAAAACTCTCCAAAACACGAACAGCTCCTGTGAAATGAAGGATGGAGTCTACGGCAGCAATCTCTACTCAAAAAATCAGCTCTTAACTTAGCCAACAGCTCCTAATGTCACCAAAATTTGCATACAAATTCAGACCAGCAACCTTAAAGTGGTATTTCACACCCTCAAGCTGCTCATAAACGAAAACCAAGCCCCCTCAAGGCTCACCCACTGCAGAAATCAGGAGACCCTAGTCTTCCTCTTCCCCAAACTCCCAACTCACAAGCCAAAGCAAGAAAATAACTCAATGCATGAGAGGGTCGAACTTCTCCTCTTGCTTTTTATAATTTTTCATTGAAAAACACTATTCATAAAAAGTGAGCACTATTCACTTAAGTTATAACCTTTTTCACTTTATGGATGAATAGTAACTGAAAAATATAAAGTGACCCCTTCATTTTAAAGACACATGGTCCCTAGGCCAAAGATGATGAAATAAAAGGTGAGTATCATAAATTTAAGCACAAGTATCATGCCAAACATAAATTTATTACACTTCTAGGACAGCAGGATTGTAGCAATAACAGGCTTGCAGTTTAGCCATCGAACCAGAAAACACTTGACACAAACACAGGCTTGTAGCAATAATAGGCTTGCAAACTTGCTCTAACACTAAGTGAACAATACTGAATAACAATTAGAAGGCACTAGTAGGCTCAACGTTTTGTTATCACAAGCATGTTTAAAGAAAAATGGGCAAGGCTGCCCTTATTTATACACAAGCAAAGGAGTAGGGAACCCTAAAAACTCCTTGCTTTTACAATTAAGACTTGCCAACATACAAGCTTTATTTCTAAAACTAAAACAAAATAAGCATCTAACAACCTATGAAAGCATAAAAACAGGGAAAGTGCCAACTATTACAACTAGATTTCTTTCTCCTTCAATGAATGGATAAGAACAAGTCAAGAATAGAAAGAAAGCTCAGAGAAAGCTTCTAGTTCACTATTGTTTTAAATCTCAACCACATCCGCCAAAAAGCTGGAAATTGCATCTCTATCAAGAGCATCAATACTATCTATAGAAAAATTCCACTTTTCTAGGATTTCCTCGCCTTTTGTAATTGATCTCAAAAAATCTTTGACATCTTCAACCGCTTTATCAAATCTTGCTAATTTCAGCGGCTGTGCAATTGGAGTGATGCCCTTTTATAAATATATCCTCTTGCTTCAGCATATCTTTCGCAACTTTTATGCTTCTGACACTTCTTTTGATTTTGCAATGGAAGAGTATTGTACAACTCTTTTCCAATATTTGTCCTTTTGCCCAAAGCGCTTCTCAACATTGCCTGAGGCTGCAAACAACCCAAAATGACCAAGATTTCTGACTACAACATAGCCTACGTCTTTCAAAGCATGCAAATTGAACACTGGTTTGATATTATGCAAGTTGGTTTCAGTAGTTTTGATGAAATCATGATAAAGCACTGACTTGGTTCTGAATTCGATGGGAGAGTACTCCATGTTGAAAAACTTGAAGTTCGAGTGTAAACATGCCTATGCTCAGACAAGTTTTGCACAAAAGCTAAAAATAGCTTGCTGATTTTTCTTCTTCAAACGGGCAGATTTTTCAAAAATAATCTGAAATATGGGTTTTGTGTAGAATCTTGTTGCAAAGAGACCCAGATCGCCCGATTTTTGAAAATGTTGATGGCTGGTTGAAAAAGCAAAAACCCTAAAATTTAGAATTTTCCCAAAAAAAGTTTGTTGGCATTTAAATTAGCACCTCTAGAGTGTTGATTGTAAATGTTCAGCTATTTCAAATGTTTTGCAACACTTCTTCGTTATTTAAAGAAGAGAAGTCCCTCTTTGCTGAAAGCAATGCATAAGTAAGGGAATGGTTAACTAAGGTTCCTATCTTTTTGTACTTCAGCGGTAGGACACAAGGGTGTACAAACACAATGCGTCGTAGCTAAGTTTTTTCTCTGGTTTCTGCAGATCTTAACTACGACTATTCTAGCTTTTATCTATCCAATACCTTAAAGGTAAACAGAGCATGAGGGTAAAGGAGCAGGAATGGGTTGGTTGGATCACCTGAATTTGCCGTCTCCTGAGAATATGACCGAGGTTCTGAACTCTCGGGTATATACCGGGATAAGGTTGGTACAAGCAAACACTTTTTACGGTAAACTAGATCTGAGACCTGCCAAGGAGGAGGAACCCCTATCCGAGGTATGGGCTAGGAAATGGCCAACAATCTTGCTAAGGAGGAGGAACCCCCATCTGAAGTATAGATCGAAGTACAATACATTAAACAACAACGAACGACAACTGTCAATGACAAATATTCAAGGAGGAGGAACCCCTATCCGAGGAGGGAAATGAAACAAGAAGTTATTAGATACAAGACGTAGACATAACTCAAATAGGATGATCAAAATGCAAGCGCCTTCTGATATTCTTCTTCAAAGCTTTATCAACGAATTACAAAGGTCGGGATAGCAAAGGCACGAAATCATGCACAATTCAACGAACTCTCATCCAAGAGTGAACAAATATCCGCTTTCAAAGTTGTTGGCAACAATGGCGCAGCAATTTTGCATAGCAAGTAAAAGTTCCACAAACAATGAGCCCAAGGCTCTTATTTATAGAACTCAAAGGAGTGGGCAACCCCAAAATCTCCTTGAGTTAACAATGAGTTCTTGCCAATCAATTAGCAAGATTTATTCCTAAAAAGGGGGAACAAGCAGTTAACTAGAAGACTACTTCAGTTAACTGAAAGTAAACAAAGAGTCAACTGGAAACTACTTCAGTTGACTGAAAGTAAACTAAAGGTGAACTTAAATGAAAGTATCCCTCCAAAATAGACATCCACATTTAGTGGAGATCTAAGATCCACAAATCATGGAAGCCGATTAGACATCCTTAATCAGTGGGATCTGACAATGCATGATTTAAGGGATATGGAGTTAAACTTGGAAAGAAGCATCAAGTTAACTCCAATTACATTTAATGTCATCTTGAGTTGACTTGGAAAGAAACATCAAGTCAAACTCAAGTATTATAAATGCCACTTGAAGGGTGTAGGACGTCCTTCCTTGGTGCCTTTATAGCTCACCATTGATCAGCAGTGCTTCTATCCATTCGTTGACTTCATCAGCATCTGGGGAGTTAATGCTCTGTAGAATGATGACGTGGCGTCGCAGCATTACCTCACCCGTTCTGAGTTGATTCCCGAAGTCTATACACTGAGATGCTGCCTCTTCGAACTTGGTTGATAAAACCGTTACCTTAGCCAACTTGCAACCATCTGGATCATCAAGAAAGGTACTGTGGACGACGTCTCTGAACTGATTTTGTGCCATGACCATTTCAACGTATTCTCCTCCCTCGCGTTCATATTCCATGCAAGGGAAAGATATTACTTAAATATTCCGAGCCAAATTTTTTTTGTTTTTCAATTGCAAGTTACAAACAATACGTACCCGTTAAGGTTAGCTCTAAACCAAAACGATGCTGAAAGCAACTCTACCCAGAATGTACAACAGGATCCCGATGTGGGCAAGGTGTGAGCATTGGTCAGAGGATCTTAAAGAAATGCTGATACAAGAACTCTAACCAAGAATGCGCCGGCGAACGACGAGCATGTGGTCAGAGGATCCCTACCGACTAATAAGTTGAAATAACTCGACGTCAAGAATGTGCTTTCCAAACCGAGATGGAATGGGAGCTACCATATGACGGAGATGCTAAGAAATACAATGCAATTAAAGAGAATAAGCGAGAATGCTAAAAGTAACTCAACACCCAGAATGTGCTTTCTGACCCGGAGTGGGAAAGGAGCTACCATAGGGCGGAGATAAAGAAATACAATTGCAATTACAGAATGTAAAGATGAGCATTACAAATCATGATTAAGCAAGATTAAAGAACTGTTGTCAGTACTACTGTCAGCTTACAATATGATAGAGAATTCGCCTGCCAAGAGCATGGAGTTAGAACAATTCAACGAGCATTTAAATAAAGAATTCTCCTTGCTTAATGGAAATGCTGAGACTGATTTCTTCTCTCAAAAACCCGATTTAAGATTCTGATCTATTCAGATCTGCACCTTTAAATGTGAAACCAGCAACCTGAGATCACACTAAAATGGACATATCTCTCTCACAACTCATCCAATTGACGTGAAATGAAAAGCAAAAGACCCTAATGATGAAGGCGACCAAGATAGAGCACAAAAAACTAAGCAAAAGACTATATTATTTATGCACGAATTCCAAGGCAGAAACAGATGGTACGGCCCAGCAAGAGGGGCGATTTGCCTTTAAAAATCACAGCCTTCATTAAAAAATCTACAACTTTGGGAAAAGGGTCGCCCTACTAGACAAAGAGATTTAAACAGTACCCAGAATGATTCTTTTTGTATTTTTTGACTTATGAATAAAAATGACAATCTGTTGTAATGAATATGCAACTCCAGAAACTCCCTAATATGCAATAAAGCTGATCTACAAAACCACACAATGATTGCAATGCAGAAATCCACTACAAATCACTCAACACTAAACTACCTCACCACTAGTCGCTATCTTTCAAGCGAGAAGCAATGCCAAGCTAGGAGGCTTACATTCCTCGAAGCAATCCCAAGCCAATCCGGCGGCATAACATTCCTGTAGACAAAAGATGATCCAAAAGAATAGAAGTAGCCTCCTTATATAGACCTTTGAGAAGATCTCTTGAAAACCCTAAGAAGTGCGCCCCACCACAAGACACTTTTAGGTTTTCTGACTTTGTTTTATCAGCTCCCTCTAAATGGCGTCCCATTCCTCTAGAGATAAAAATCACTTTTAAAATAATATAACATCTCTCAAAGTTGGCGTCCAATTCCACTTGAGCAATTAACTTTAGGAAAAGACGCAATATGTTCCTCATGAGAGAATAACCCTCAAAGTCCCCTTCTTTAAAATGACTTAAAGTCATATTACTAGGACAAGGGGTTATTTTATAAAATAAAACATTATTGACTTTAAATAACTTATTTCTCCAAAATGAACCTCTTAAGCCAAAAATCATGATCACCCAATGAACTGCAAGTGAAGGAAAGTTGACTAAGTTGGTGCTGACTGGACCACTGCTAAATATAGTATTTACTAAAAATAGTAAATTCAAGAAGTTGCTCAGAATGCGATGCAGGCGCCACCATTGTGAAGCTCTCTGAAAACCCAGAAAGAAACCGCAATCCAAAATCCCAAACTCCAACAAGCAGAACCCTAAATCTTCAAGAGAACCCACCAAATAGTCGGAAACCCTAATTCTTCCTCTTACTAGCCAACAGCACTACGGGAATAGGCCATCAATCACTGAGAAGTGCAGTGCTAAAAATGGGGACATTACAATTACCAACATTCTTGTGAAGTTGATAATAGTGGCAACCACCCTTCTGTAATCAATCAACTCCACTGAATGAGCGTCATAGGCTTTCACCTTGTACGCCAACTATTCCTTCCAAGCAAAGAGATGTTGCTTGTTTTCCTCGGAGTAGACAGATTGATACGCCAATTGCAAGTTTGCAATTGTGCTCTCGTCTTCTAGCCTCTTCTCTGCAATTCTTTGTTCTGATTGTTGGATCTCTGCACAAAGTCCATGTGCTCTATCCCGTAACTGCTATAGATTTGTCAGTATACATCTTCCCTTAAGAACAAACTCGACTTGATCTCTCAAGTGTTTGCCGTATGTTATCAATTGTTGATGATTTTTTTTTGCGGGGAGATCTAACAATCCTGCTGGTAAGGCTGAGACGTTCAGGGTGCCATGCATCAAGCTGGTTATGTATGACCTCAGTTGCTGATTTTCAGCCTTTAAGGCTGCTTTTTCTTTTCCATCCTTAGCCATTCTTTCTTGTGCGCTCACCGAAGCTATTTTGAGAAGGTCTGCCTCCACTTGCCGTGTAGTCTTCCCGAGGTTAAGTTGAGACAATTTGTAGTCTTCCACTTGAACCTCGTGTATGCTTTTTTCTACTGGTGGGGCAGCGGTCTCTATGATTATTTCACACTCTGCATTCCTCTCTATGTGAACTTGCCTCTTCAACTTCTTCACCGGTATGTCTTGTGGGACGTGGTTGAATTCGGTGAAGTCAAGTTCATAGGAGGGTTTTTCCCTCTTTCTCCCTAGGAAACCTTTCAAGCCAAATAGAATCTCGACGATCTTCACTAGGAGGAATATGAGGCCCTTGAATGCCTGATGTGTGAGACTGTGCTGGAGCAATGTCTCTCAGTGGCGAATCCAAGTCTATGAGGACTTGCGACTGCTGTGATGGTGTTGATATTGGCGGCTCTGTTTCCATAACAAGCACCGTTTCTGCTGTTGGTTCTGCTATTGGCTCTTCAGCAACTATTGCTGCTGGCTCCTCAGCAACAACTTCTTCTGGTGCAAGAGTAGCAGTCTCTATTTCTTGCTCTGGGGCAGCAATACCCATGATTATCTCAGGACTATGTGTGGCTTTCTCCACAGGTTCCTTTGTGTTCTGGGCTTTGCAGGCTTTGACATCCTCATCCCTTAAGGAGGATTGCACCATTGCTTCTGCCTAGGTTTCCTTTTTGAAGTGGAAGGTGGTGGGGACTGAACCTGTGGCGGCTCTGTTTTGTGAGGTATTACCTTCCTTGATTTCTTGCTGTCGAGATAGAGTTGACATTTCTAACCACTCTATTTGTTCTTTCCTCTATAGACGTGTTTGGCATACCAATCCACTCTTGGGAGTGGTTGGGATTCAACTGAATCTGCGAAGAATGAGGGGAGAATGACTTCCCCTTCATCATCGGATAGGCCCTCGATGTCTGCTGACATAAAATCAGCAATTTGCGGGAGTCTGAACGTGATGTAGTTCCTTCTTCGCACTTCATACTCGTCTTGACAATTTACCCAATAATCTTCCATAGAAGACTTATGTGACGACTGTTGCTCGAGATGTGCTACATAGAGCCCTCTGGGATCATAGGATCTTCTCTCAATGAGATACTTGAGATTAAAACTCACCGTTTCCTAACTCATCATCTTAGCATCTGCCGCGAATCCACATCTATAGAGTCTCATTCCAATGGAAAAATTAACAGCTGTCTTCCTCTTCAAGCGAAAGTAGACGTGAACTTCAGACAACTATCTTAGGAATTCCATGAAGACTACTCTATCTGAAGGGTATCTTGGTAGCATGGCAAGGTGACCAATGTAGCCATACACGCGTATGTAGGAGAACGTAGGCAATTGGATGAACCAATCTGCCCAATCCGCCATTGCCTCTCTGGCTGTCTGTGAAATACGCACGTGCATCTCATGGTCTAGCTCACGTATAGTGTGCATAATGAAAAGATAACTCGTTCTTTTGAAGTGTCACTTTGCTTGAGTAAACTCAAGACGTGTGAAATGTTCGTGAACCTTCTGCACACCTAAGGTTCCCACATTGTTCAATATCCTGAAATCACCTTGGAAGGCAATCGAGTATACTAGGTAAGAGCACATGTGGAACCTATGAGCTTCCAAATACCCAGTGATTTGTCGGTGGAGTGTGTCACTAATCAGAGTGGCCCAGTCATAATATTCCCTTCTGCCAATGATTTTAGCAATGACATAGTACATCCATGGCTGGAATTGATGACCATCCTCTTCTCCAGTGATTCTATTGAGTAGAGTGATTAACACTGCGTACTCATCTTTACATTCTCCTCGTCCCACCAACTTAGGCAAGTTTTCCTTTGTCACTTTTAGCCATTTTTCAGCTTTTATCCATTGACATTTGTCCTTGGCTGTCTCAAATGCCTTCTCACATTCCGTCATTGATATGACTTTGCTGTTAGGACATGATGGAATATCAAAACACCTTTCGATATCCTAAGGCTTTAGACTGCAAACAATTCTTCCATCTGCTGCTCTGATTTCTCTAGTGGTAGGATTGTAATGCTTGACACAAGCGATTACAAGTTCCACGCTTTGTAACGTGATGGGAATGGATGCGGCCTATAGCAACCCGGATTCTTCAATATTCTGCAATGTGATTTGATTCATGCCTTCCAGCTGCTCCAAATCAACTACTAGATTTACTTGATGTAAATTTGTGTCAACTGTTTTCAAGTAATCATGGAATAGAGCCGTCTTGGTCCCATATTGTACCTGGGAGTACTGCATCTTGAAAAACTTAAAGATTGACTGTAAGCTTGACCTTGTTCTGATAATCTCCAAAAACCCCTGAAAATAGCGCCCTGCCGAGAAGTATTTTTTTGGAAAAAGTCTGGCACATGGGTTTTGTTCATGCTTCAATGCTGAACAAGCCCAGTTCCTCAGAAATTTTGATTCTAAAACTTTTTCGGAAAAAACCCAAAAATAGGGGCAGCAAGTTTGTTGATTCTCGAAAATCTGACGAGATGGGTTTCACTGGAAAATTATGCTGAATCTACCCAGTTGATCTGATCTGATGTAGCCTGTTGCCTTGTGTGACATGCAAGAAAACCTAAGACAAGAAGAGAAGAAGTAGACAGAAGATGGATTGGAAGTTTTTTATCTGACTCCCTAAGAAAATCTGTCTCTGAATCCAATCCTCAAATTAGCAATCTTCTTCTGCTTCAGATCTGCAAGAAAAATTGAAGAACGGATGAAAACCTTGTCCAAATCTATCAATGGCGTCCTTGAGAGCTTATGGCTGTTCTTGAATCTTAACCTGCAATAAAATAATGAAGTAGGATGCCTTCACCTTGAATATATAGATTCAAGCCTTAGATCCACAAGTTTGGGGACCTAACTCATGCTCAAAAGTGATTTTGGCTTGATCTGAAATTCAAAAAGGTGATTTCCACTGATCGTGGAGTGTTTTAGCCAAGTTTAACTCAAAATATCTTGACTTTAGTCAACAACTTGACCCTTGACTTCTTTTAGGCATCCCTTTTGAGTTTTGCAAGGTTTTTTTTTTATATTTTCTCTCCTGAATGACCTCAGTTTGATCTTGAATCTGGCATGATCTGTCGATCCTGAGATGTTGCTGACACATTCACTGCTGAGCTGGATCCAACCTGAAGAGAAGTGCCTGGGAGGCATGATGGTAAAAAGCTGAGTTCAGGGCATCAAAAGAAAGGGCGCCTTTTCCAAGAAAGGGCGCTTTTGCTTGTGCCTTAGTGAATTTTCAATCTTCGTTCTTCAGCCTTTTGAAATGACCTCTCGTTCTTTGATCTGGATTTCTCGTTGATCAGAGAATCGGATGATTCCGCTCGATATCTCGCCAGGTAGCCAGCTCTGTTTCGCCGAAGATGACTTAAGTCAGAAAACTTGAAAGTCATTTTAGGGTTCCTTTATTCAAGGGCGCCCCTCATTGAAAAGGGCACTTTTGTCCTTTAGCATGGTTATCTTCATCTAAAAAGCTGCCTACTTTGATTTTGATTATTTGTTGACTGCCTCATTGGATGACTATGCTTGCAGTTGCATTGCTGAGATCTACCTAGGCTGAGAAGATTGTTCTGGGAGGCCTTTGGTCTTTGTCAGCATCTTGAGGTCTAAAAGGAAGGGCGCCTTTCTTTTGAAAAGGCTCTTTTTCTTTGATCTTCACCTTTGACATTCATTTCCTGATGTTTCTTCAACTGCCTCTTTTCACTTCATCAGCAACTGCTTTGGATCGACTCATCAGATGATCTAGTTGTTTGTTTCGTTGTCGAGCCAGCAAGCAAACGCTGAAGATGACTGCCTTGGATGATCTAACAGACTGCATTTGACCTTTAAAGATCATGGGCGCCCCTGCTTGAAAAAGGCTCTTTTCAGCATGTGAACTTGTCTCTCCTTCGTAACGTTTCCAAAGTTAGTCAAATTTTGACCTTTTTGGGTTTCAGGAATCTCCTTCATCAAACAACATCATTTTAGACCTTTTCAGCCATGGTTGCGTCGTTGAAGCTTTTGAAGCTTAACTTTCAACGCCTGGTACTGGCCAATCTGCCATTAATGGCTACGGAGCTCCTAACTTTGTTCCTGAAAAATAGAAATAGACCCACCAGAGTAAAACATGTCTTTTGATGATTCTGATTTGACCAATGTGATCATGAAGCCTTTTAATCTTATCAAAATCATTTTCAATCATTTTTGGGAAGGTCCTATTTTCGGGGGTTTCCCTGAAAATAGGGGCGTAAAACCCTAATTTTCAAATTTTCAAAATTTTGCACGTGTTCCTTGACAGAAACCCACCAAGATCCTATGATTGGTTTGACCTAAAACAGACTTTATATGGCATTTTAACAAGATTTAGCTCAATTTATATAGAATGCCAAAAAAATTATTTTGGGTACAACAAAGTTGAGAGCTAGGTTTTGTGTAGAATCATGTTTTGGATGAACCCAATTGATCAAATTTAGAAAATACTGAAGATTTCTTGGACATGCGTGGAAAAAGCAAGTTCTTAAAAGTTGAAAAATTCTCCAAAGTTGTAGAGAATCGAAAACCAAGCTGACCCAGATTGTTGAAATTTGAAAATATTGACCCCCTTCTTCTAAAAATTGATGCCCTAGAGAAATAAAGCCAAAGTTGTCAATCAAAGGGACATTTTTGAGACCTAACAAAAGTGCAAAGTCGCCATCAAAGTTGTCCTTTTGTGGTAAGACAACACACACACAAGACCAAGGGAAATTGTTGGGGCTATTTAGGGGCTTGCCTCAATCAAACCCTTGTTTCGATGTTCCCACCTCCACAGATAGCCAAATAGATAGAGAGAAATAATAAGGAGAAATGAAATGAACGCAAGAGTGATAAAAGAAAACCCCGCTCAAGGAGGAGAACCCGTATCACAAAGTAGAGATGCAATAGATAGGAGATGTGAGAAATCCCAAGATGTTCAAAGATACAAGGCACAAGGTAGATATCACCTACAAGGCTTGAGGAAGCAAAGGAGAGAAACAAAGTTGCGAGGGCCAAGAGAGTTCTTATCTTTGAATAATCAATCTCAATGTACTATAGCATGTGGCCTAGCATGTTTTGACAAACTTTTAATGGTCCTCTCTATACAAGTGTGCACTTCCATATATTCATGCATCCTTCAAACTCTCAAAAATATGTTACACCCTTCACCAGCATGCACCATGTAACTATGTGGCAATTTGACTTGAAAATTTGTCTTCCCATGCTATGGCAGGTGCCTAGCAATAGCAATGCGTTTTTTGAATTTAAAAAATTATCCTTCCAATACATTATGATTGCATGTTTTTCTTTGAAACTTTACGTTCTCCTATAGAAGGATGCATGCCCTTGCACTATTTACATCATCCTCGGTTTTCTACACCATGGTCTACTCTTGCAATTTCTCACTTATCTTTCAGATCCTTCTACTTCTCCTTGGCAAATTCATCTAAAATCCGTATCTATTGATCTACAAAGATACAAATCAGAAACAAAAAAATGGACAAACAAGTAAAGACCTGCCCTAATTGATATACAATGTTTTTTGCAAATTCACCAACTTAATGGTCAAAAGCAGATTGACAGGCATTTCGTCAAACAGATTACCTTTGTTGTACTGTGTTTGTTCCCGAATGATTTCTAACATTTATTAATTGCTTTCATTGTATCCAACATTTTGACTATTCAACATTGCATTGATTCAAAATATAAATATAAATTTGACCAATACAATGATGAGTCCAAGGAATAGCAGCAATCTCATGAATATATCAAAGGTACATATAAATGATTCACTTCCACATTCAAACATCAAACAATCATATTCTATTCATAAACCTCAAACCTAGAGTTGCGCCTAGAAATAACACCAGCTTCCCCAAACTGCATCAGACATGTCTTTTTGACTTCCACAACTATGTAATGCCTTCCTCCAAGTCGACTCTTATGCTAGCTAGACAAACTCCCACGGGTCTTAATTCTTCCTATCTTCGATATCCATCAAATGGCCCCTTTAATAACTGGCACCTTTCCCTATTCTGTGATCCAAGTGAAATGCTGAGAATTCCCAGTTACTGTGTGGCACCCAAGTGAGCACCCCTTTTGAATCTTCCAACTAAAGTAATAAGGTGGCAGCAAAAATAATTGCCCTCTATATTGGGATGTGATTCTCCAAATCAAATGCTATCGTGGCAACAATTGTGATAAGCCACTTACGATGGTTTCACTGCTCCTAAAAAAGAGGCAGGAATCCCAATTTGAAAACTTATGCCTTATGAGAATTATTAAACACCACCGAATATTAATGCCATATAATTTATGGCTCCTTCATTAGCTTCTCTCAATAGCTGCGACAATCATTAATCTATTCATCTCCATTCTATGGTGACTTGGAAAAACCACATTATCATCCTGATACACCAAGAAACGGCAGATACTTCAACATGTGGCATTAAAGATTAACTCCCATGTACTCCCAATGTGGTGCAAAATAAGCCTTTGATTCCCTGGACAGAGATATAACGTTTTTTGAAGAATTGCCACATCTTCTCCTGATAGATTTGATTCACAATCTTTTATCCCCTGGTCGTCACCTTCGACTCTTTCAAAGATATCATTGGGATTCAGGACCTTCATTAACTCGTGACTTTTCTTTCATTAAACATATACGAGAATTCTCTCACCTGCTACGGCACCATTATCACTACAAATTCTTCAATATATGTTTGGTTGTGATTTATGGCATCGTCCTTGACCATCTTAATGAAACTCAATCCTCAGAATACAAGTAGCAACGGCTATAAAAACTACGAAAGTTTTATTTAATTCACTCCCTTATACTTGTGGAGACTTAATTGAAGCCGACTTAATATGATCCCCTTCGAAGTCCATTATTCCATGACACTGTTGTAACGATTTCTCTTTGCTACAATGGTGACCCAGCAATTCATGAATCGATTCTTGCTATCCCAACATCTAAACCAATACTCAACATAAATAATGAATGATTTAGGCAGTTTCTCTGATTTCTTCCACAGCATAATGATTCGAGACTTCACAAATTTGATTCCCTCATATTCCATCTGTGTATTATGCTCACAAAATGTGTGACCCACTATTCCACCGTTATGAGTCAGGATATAGATTCACGGCCAACACATTAATTTGATCACACTGCATAACATCCTTTAGAAATTCTAATATTTTGTATGCAAATTCAAGTTTTGCTCAAACTCTTATTACAAACTTCATCAAAATTGACACAATTAGTTCCAGCACAATCCCTGAAATAGGACTATCAACAATCATCCAGGGAGTGTCTTTCAACTCCAGAGATGATATCCCTTGTGAAGAATTTTGTCCTCACAAAGTTCTAGAAATTATCCAGCCCAAACCTGTTAGCTGTTACCAAAACCAAATCCAACCACCTTCAATTTGCTCCACAATATTGTTTTATAACCTTTGCCTTGACCCTTGGCTTTTCTACTTGCCTGGCTCTTCAAATTTCTTTTCTCTTTTAATTTCCAATTGTGATTTAATTTTGAATTTGCATTTAATAAGTCACTTAAATATATTATTATTTAATTAATAATATTTCCTTTTGAATTAACATTTGGAGGAAAATATTAAGTAATTAAAATAATATTATATTTTCTCCATGTAGTAAAAAATGGGACATTACAAAATAAGACAGTTTTTGAAACATGACCACTGGATTTGACAGAAAGACAAGATTTTAGCTTGAAAGTTGACAAATTATGAAAAATTTCATAAATGTACAACAAAGCCAAGGTTGATAAAGAACTCATAAGAAAAATGAGAAGTTTTGAGGAGCCTACAAGAAATCAGAGATGGATTATAATCAGTTTAAAGGTTTTACTTTAAAGGGTTGCTTCACCTTTTACATTGGCTTCAGTTCCACCCAACCCAGCCTTCTAAAAAGCACCCATAGTTTTCAGTTTCTTGTTCTAATCTGATATGTTTACCTTGTCTGGAGCCCATACTACTATTGATAGTTGTCAGCAAGAATGCAAAACCAAGCTAAAAGGAGGTATAGATATAAAGATGGATTTTCTCTTTGGACACTATCACCATTGTTCGTAGCCACGAATATAGCAAGTTTTTAATAAATCAATATTCATATAAACAAGTTAAATACTTGTCGACTTAAGTTAATACTTGGTTGGCGCTGGTTATGGCAAGGATATGTGCTGATCATTGCAGTCAACAGAATTATGTTCAACAATTAAATGTATAATTCTTGTAAATTATTTTGCAGTCAACAATTAAATGCATAAGCAAATATAAGCCAGTAATTTGATTAGATAATCCTATCTTTTGGCTAGAATCACTTAAGTATTAATTTTTTGTGGATTTTATATTTTATAGGACAAGCTAATAGCTATGCCTCATAGAATAAAAAACATGGGATTCTCTGGATAGCAAACCCGAGGCAAAGATGTTGGATTTACCTTTCAATGTGATGATTATTCAAGGTCTCTGGTTTTGTTTTTCCAACTCCTTTTTTACTTCGCGTTGATCACTCCATAAAATATTTATATTATTCCATGTATCACAGAACCAAATGTTTCCTAATGCAATTTGAAAAAGTGCGTAGAAAAAATTAACAATATACAGAAAAACAAACTTTCTTGATGCATTTATCCTGCTATAGATCTTTTAATAGCAACCAGGTGTGAAAATAAACATTTGACTTGTCAAGCATCAAGTACCAACCTTTTATTCGGGGACATACATAGAAAACTTGGCCGCCTCGAGCAAGTTCAAAGTTGATGGCTGATATGACCTTTTCTTCATTATACTCAGAAAGATGAGTTATTATGGGAACTCTTTCTGGAGGTGGAGTCAATATCAAACTGGAAGAGAAAACCATTGGTTAGCTGCTAGCAAAGCAGGAAATTCTGCAAGTTGATTTCACCACCATATATTGAACAACACTATTCACCACAAACCACAACCCATAAACATACTGAAATTAGACTGAACCAAAATTGGAGATAGAAAAATGGAAGAAAGAATCAAATGTATATTTCCCCCACAAGCATGAAGCCTGTCAACGGAGTAGTAGAGTTTTGCTCAAATTTTCAACAAGAAAAGAATAATAAAGTGATGTCTCAATAGAAAAGTAATGTAAATAACACAGTTTGTTTTTTCCTACTGGAAATAACATATATGTGTATATATGTATATCTATATGTATGTAATGTTTAATATATGTACACATACATATGTATGTATATATACATATATATGCATATGTGTATATACTATATATACTACATATATGTGTTGCCATTCAACAAGGATATATTTTCATTCCATAGTTATATGAGGTCATTCAACAACTGTAGATTTTCTTTTCATAGTTGCAAAGAAACTGATTGTAAATGTTTTCTTTAAAAAAAACTGCATTATTTTTCTTTGAAAGATTAAAAAAAGAACATGTCCTTGATTTTCTTAGAGGTCATTCCTTGCCATACCAGTATACATGATATTAAAATTCATGCTTAGACATTCATATAACCTATGAAATTCAATATTTGTTGTTAAATGTTCATTGATTCAAGAATAACAGCAATAAAAAGTAGACATTTCTGATTTCATTGTTCAGTGTTTTCATTACAACAAAAGGCCTGAAGGATACAAAATCATAAATGAAAGTGTAATGACAGTAAGCATTTCTCACAACTATACGCTCTCATTTGACATATGCATGATTTCACTTTAGAACTGTATGCATTCATGCTTTTGCTCACTTCACACCTGTATACTCTCATTTTATTTGTCTGCTTGCCTACAGCTGTATGCAGTCATAGAATTGCCTATTAATGAAAAGGGTAACAACTGCATACTGCCATTCATCAAGCATACATTTTCAGTCCATAGTTCTATGCAGTCATTCAACAACTGTAAATTTTCTTTCATAGTTGCAAAATCCTGCCTTTTTTTCTTTTTTCTTTCTAATATTAAAAGGAACATGTCCCTGATTTTCCTAGATGACAGGGGACAGCAGTGGGATGTTCCCTGTCATCCCTGTGTCCCCAAGATAGCAATGGGGATAGAGTTGTGGGGCTGGGGGCTTAGGATGTATCCCTGTGTATCATAGATTATTTTTGGATTTTGCAGTGTATAAAACAGAATTTTCAAAAGTTTATAGACTTAGGAGTGTACATCACCATTTCTTGTTTAAAGCATCAGAGGCAAACCAACTAACATTGACAAAATTGTTAATTAGAACTAAAAAATATTTATGTCAGAGGTTAGTTTTTTGGATTTTGTGTTTATTTAATAAACATCCTTAAAAATTTGAATGTTAATATGAGTTTCAAGCCCCTCAACAAACCATAATAGGCCTTCATTAAGTGAGGTGGGGGGTTTGGGGTGAAAGGCCAAGCATGACAAGGATAGATCTTATATTTCATATACAGACAACAAAAGAGAAGAAGAAAGAATTATCACGGCCCCCTTTATGTAGGCTCAATATATATAATAAACCCTTGGCAATGGGAGACAACTTTACACCTTCCTGTTAGAAATTGCTGGCTACAGTTCACAAAAGTTATGCCACACCAACAAAATCAAAAATATTCATGTAGAAGGCCTATAAGCTATGACAACTAATAAAACAAATTTAATATCTAATTGTTAAAATATAAAAGAGAATAATATTTGAATCTTGCCACTGTATGGCATGAGATGAAGCACAGAAGAGTCAAAATAATATATTCTTACCTAGCATCACGATATCCATTTAATGTTAGGTAAAGTGTGCGAGGTATAGGAGTTGCTGAAAGTGTGAGAACATCCACTGAAGTCTTAAAAGCAGTAATTTTTTCCTTTTGCTTGACCCCAAACCTCTGGAACACATCACAATATGCTAATAATCAGTCATTTGTCTAACAAATTCATCCATGAGTTCAAAAATAGAAACAAAATGTGTCCTGAAACTATCCAGAGAAAGCAGGACATCTTATTTTGCAAAATGTAATGGAACACTTTCCTTATACCTGCATATACACATGAAAACACGACTTTTTGCATGTGGTTAGCAGCTCTTCAGTCCTATTGCAGCACCTCAAGGAAAAAGATAAATATGTATTCCTACTGAATTGTGAAGGTGAGGACTGGTGTAAGACCATCACTGAACCTTCAATGGTATCTGGGCATACTCAAAATGCTCCATTTGACATCCACCGTATACATCATACCTGATACAATACCATGGGAGAATCTTCAACCTTACCTTTGAGAATATTTTAAACAGTGCAAAACAGCACTGTCAATGTTTCCTCCAGGTTGAATCTTGTTTGGCGTTTGCATTTATTCGATTACATCATTTTCATTTGCATTATGTTAATAATATTTGGATATTATTAACATCAACTAACATATAACTATTTCACATAGTTATAAGTTAGTTTGTCAGGTATGCCTGACCTGGTTGGTTATTTAGCAACCTTATTTGCATAATTTGCTGCTATTGTTCAATTCAATTTGCCCATTACCTTCCGGAATTTAATTTGGTATCAGAGGATAATCACTCCTTGTGCCTGTGTGTTTGAAGGCCAGATCCATTTATTTCCAGGCCTGTGTAAATATCGAAGGTTAAAAAATGGTGAGTTCTGAAGGCAAATAATGGTGATCTGCTGATCACAAAACAAACAATATGCAAAAGCCCCAAATTGCCTTAGAGAAGAAGAGGCAGGGCATCAATATATAGAGTTCCAGATTTACAAAGGAGTTATGGCACACAACCACAATGACCAATAACTCAACCATAATACTAAATGCAAAACAACAAAGTCAAGAAAAGCAACTACAATGTTTAATGAGCCCAATGGGCATTACAAATATGTCAAGAAAGGCTGCAGCACATGTTGTAGACTAATATGTGCTGATAAATGTTGTCATTCTCCCCCATAATGACCATTGGGAAGAACATGAAGTAGATCTCTAAGTTTCTGGAACCTTTCACGAGCTAGAGACTTCGTGAAAATATCTGCTAGCTGATCTTCTGTACTACAGTACACAATCTCAATCAATCCCTATTGAACCAACTCTCTGATGAAGTGATGTTGAATCTCAATATGTTTTGTCCTGCTATGAAACACTGGATTCTTAGTCATTTGTATAGCACTCTTATTGTCACAGTACAACAAAGTAGGTCCATTCTGTATCTGGTGCAAATCCTCCAATAGTCGTCTCAACCACACTGTTTGGCATGCTGCTGATGTTGCGGCTTTATACTCGGCCTCTGTTGTAGAAAGTGAAACAGTTGGTTGTTTCTTGGACTTCCAATAGAAAACTGCAGAACCAAGACTGAAAGTGTAACCAGAAGTAGACTTTCGGTCATCTGTGGAGCTTGCCCAATCTGAATCTGTATAACCAACCAACTTGCTATCCTCTGAATGCTGAAATGTGAGTCCATAACTCAATGTCCCTCTGACATATCTAAGAATCCTCTTAGCTGCATTCCAATGTGTTTGCTTAGGTTCTGACATGAACCTAGATACCAAGCTCACTGCATATGTGATATCTAGTCGAGTAGTAGTTAAGTAGATCAAACTACCAATCAACTGTCTATATAGAGTAGGGTCAACTAGATCTGACACATCTAAGCTAGACAATTTAAGTCCAACTTCAATAGGTGTTGCAACTGGTTTGCAACTATTCATCTGAAATTTCTGTAGGATGTCTGAAGCATATTTTTTCTGAGACATGAATATTTCATCTTTGTTTTGCCATACTTCTATACCAAGAAAATAGTGCATCTGTCCCAAATCTGTCATCTCAAATTCAGCAACCATAGCCGCTCTAAACTCTGCAAATAAAGCTGGATTGTTCCCAGTGTAGATAAGATCATCAACATATAGAACTAAGATAAAAATATCCTTATCTGAGCTCCTAATATAAAGGTTTGGATCTGATTGACTTCTTAAGAAACCTTTCTGCTGTAGGTATGAGTCTATCCTTGAATACCATGCTCTTGGTGCTTGCTTAAGACCATACAAGGCCTTCTTTAATCTGTAAACATAATGTGATTTAGAGGGTATTTCAAAACCTCTAGGTTGAGAAACATACACTTCCTCATCAATATATCCATTCAAAAAAGCACTCTTTACATCCATTTGATAAACTATCCAACTCTGCTGAGCTGCCAAAGCCAAAACCAATTTGATAGTATCCATGCGTGCTACAGGGGCAAATGTTTCAGTGTAATCAATACCTTCCTGTTGAGTGTATCCTTTGGCTACCAATCTAGCCTTATGCTTATCAATGCTTCCATCAGATTTATACTTAGTTTTATACACCCATCTTGTACCAACAATTTCCTTACCAGGAGTTAGCTGAACCAAATCCCATGTGTCATTCCTTTCAATTGTTTCTATCTCACTATGCATTGCTTGAACCCATTCTTCTTTTTCTTGAGCTTGTTCAAATGTTTGTGGTTCATTACTTTCCATGATTTGAGTCATCAAAGCATAATTCACTTTTGCTTGTGATCTTGTTGTCATTTTCTCAAAATTTGAATCTAACATAAGAGTTGATGGATGATTCTTTTCTGTCCTTCTTTGATATTTTTGATACCTTCTTGCTCCTGTACTAGAAGACTCAGGTTCATTTTCTTCTTCTTCTCCTTCTTCAACTTCATCAATCATTATCTCTTTTCCCTTTGTTTCATTTTCCTTGCTATATTCTGCTGCTTCATTGAATACCACATCTCTACTTATAACAAGCTTCTTTCCTATTGGGTCATACAATCTATATGCTTTATTTTCGGATCCATACCCAATAAAAATACATTTTAGGCCTTTATCATCTAACTTAGACCTTTTTTCTTTTGGTATGTGTGCATAAGCAACACAACCAAATACTCTCAAGTGATCAACACTTGGCTTAATCCCAGACCATGCTTGTTCAGGAGTCATTCCTTTAACTGCTTTTGTAGGACTTCTATTTAGAAGATACACTGTTGTACATACTGCTTCTGCCCAAAACATTTTATCTAAATTCTTCTCTTTCATCATGCTCCTTGCCATTTCAACAATTGTCCTATTCTTCCTTTCAGCAACTCCATTTTGCTGTGGAGTGTAGGAAGTAGTGAACTCTCTCTTGATTCCATGATTTTTGCAAAAATCTAGAAACTGATTTGATTTGTATTCACCTCCATTGTCCGACCTTATCACTTTGATGTACTTACCACTTTGTTTCTCAACCAACTTCTTGAATTCTACAAATTTTTCAAACACTTCTGATTTTGAAACCAAACAATATACCCAAGTTTTTCTTGAATAATCATCAATGAAGGTTAGAAAATACTTAGATTTATTCAAAGAAGGTGTTTCCATAGGACCACACAAATCCGTATGGATTATCTCAAGATGCTGCTTAGCTCTACTAGATTTACCAATTGGAAAGCTAACTCTGTGTTGTTTGCCGACAACACATTCTTCACACACTTCTTTTGTATTTTCAATGAAAGGTAGACCTTCAACCATTTTGAATCTCTTGAGTAAGATTAACCCACTAAAACTGAGGTGACCATATCTTTGGTGCCAAATTTTACTTTCATTCATTTCACTAGACCTTAATGCTTGGTTTCCATGAGTGAAATGAAGAGGAAACATCCTATCACCTGTCATCCTTGCTCTTGCAATAACTGCATTCCTTTTTAACTTGTCTCTTATTATGCACTCATTCTTATCAAAAGTTACTTGATAATTTTGTTCTAGCATTTGTCCAACAGACAACAAATTCTTTTTTAGTGCTGGGACCAATAGTGTTTCATTGATATGTTTAACTTCACCATATTCTGTGGTAACTGCAATTGTACCTTTTCCTTTGCTTCCATGAGATTGATTATCTCCTAGTACTACTATACTTTGATGTTTCTCATCCAAATTAACAAATAAATGCTCATTAGATGTCATATGTGAAGAACATCCAGAATCAATATACCAAATATTATTTTCATTGGCATTTGCATTAAAGCAAGACATAAACAAATTTTGTTTATTTTCAACAATACTATGAGCATTTCTTTTTTCTGTTTCACCTTGTTGACTCCAACAGTCTGATGCATAGTGTCCAAACTTGTTGCAATGAAAGCATTGGACATTCTTTTTATCATAGTCTCCCCCATTGTTTCTACCTCTTCCTCTTCCAGTACCTCTGAAGTTGCTACTTCTTCCTCTGAAATTATTACCTCTTCCTCTAAAATTACTGGATTCACCTTTGTATTCATTTTTATTTTGATTCCTAAAAAATGTGTTTCTTTTTCCTCTTATGCTTGCTTTAGAGGAAAATGCTTGCTCTAAGCTTTCTTCATTACTTTTCATTCTTTCTTCAGCAGTTAATAAAATTCCACTTAGCTCATCTATTTGCATAGTTGTGAGATCTTTGGAAATCTCAATTGTAGAAACCACACCATCAAATTTAGAAATCAAACTCCTTAGAATTTTCTCAATGACATGCTTGTCATCTACATCTTCCCCTAAAACTTTCATTTGACTTACTAGACCTTCTACCTTTGTTAGAAATTGATTCACAGATTCACTAGTAGTCATCTTTACATTTTCAAAAGTTTTTCTCATTGTTTGTAATTTTGCAGTTTGCGCACCTTGATATGCATTATTCAATATTTTCCATGCTTGCTGAGAATGAATAGCACCACTTATCCTAGGAAAAATTGCTTGATTAATTGCACCTTGAATCAGAAATAGGGCTTCATTATCCTTCTTTATACTTGCTTTGTATTCTCTTTTCTGTTGATCATTTAATGCATTAAATGCAGTTGTATCTAGTTCTACATACCCTACTTGTACAATTTCCCACAAATCTTTAGATTTGAGTAAGGTTTGCATCCTAGTACACCAATATGTAAAGTTGTCTCCTTCAAATACAGGAATTAGCATGTTAGACATAACATTTCCTGCCATGTTTGCCATAAAAATGTGCACAATGACCCAAAAGTTCAACACAAGTTTCAGAGAGATCTT
>VDFB02271358.1:113133554-113203071 GCA_007258455.2 Sequoia sempervirens
AACTTGAAACCCTCATTTTCCACTTTGTGTCAAAGAAAAGAAGTAGGAGAGCACTCTGCACCAAAATTTTTAATGCGTCAAAAGAATTTAGTGGCAAAGCCCTAATCCATTAGGTACTTCTATTATATTGAGAAATTTTAATTTGGTGTGTGGTTGAAGAACTTCTTTGGTATTTTTGAGACATGTGTATGGAAGGGAAAATGGAAAAAATCAAAGGAATGGTAAAAATAGATAAATAGAACTATGAGAAGATTAGAGCTGAAAGAAACATGGTGTTTCATGATGAATTAAAATGGTTGAAAGAGGAAAAAATAAAAAACTTGGATATTTGGAGTTAATTTCCCTATTTCGAAAGCACTAAATTCATTGAGTTTAATCTAAACAAATTGAATGATGATATTCTAACTTTGGATAAACCCTATTATATCTCGAAAGAATTGATTGCAGCTGTAACTGGGTTATGAAAAATTGGGGATGTGCCGAAGAAGAAGTGAATTCAAAAAAATGAAGTTGAAACCCTAACTAGAGTAATTGGAGATGAAAGGGCATTGATAATGTCCACAATCAAATATTCAGTGACAAGGTACATTGTGCATGGAATATCCTAGAAAATCTTTTTTTTAGATAGAGAAGGTGCAACTTCGACAGGTGTTGTTTACATTTCACACAAGATGCTAATGGAAGATCAGATTTTGATCTTTGTGGATTAATAAAAGGTCAATTGATGGAGAACTTGCAATTAACAAAGGAAAAAGGCTACCCTTTTAGGTTTGGTACTTTGGTTATATGCCTTGTGATGTATTTTTGATATTCTTACCCCTGAATAACAATGTAATGTGGGAAGAGAGACAATTTGCAAGAAGATTTACATATACTCTAATAATTTTAAAAAATGTGATCAAGTGTATGGAAGTTTATTTAAGGGTTTTTTAAGAAAGTTTGGATCAACTGGTATTTCCATTTTGGTAAGAGGGCTTGAAGTTGGTTCCTCCTCTGGTGAGATGGAGAGAAAGAAGAGAAGAGAAAAAGAAATTGATATTAGTACTCCACTAGCATGCAAGACTCTAAAAGTTGAAGGGAAATGGAAATATCAAGTGGTTGTGGACATACTAGATGAGGAATCTAATAAGGAATCTGAGGACACCCTAGCAAAAGAACTAGAAATAGATGAATTAGAAAAAGAAAAGGAAATGATAGAAGGAAGTGAAGGAGAATGTGATTTAACCAAGGAAGAGCTATTGTAGTTATTCATGAGGAAGATGGAATGCATAAAATTGTGAATATATGCTCTATCATACCTTCATATGAGAATTACATGATCTTAAGCGTACTACATGCTCATTTTGTGCACAATCATATTCAATTGGAGAGTTTGTAGAATAAATTTCTAGAAGAGTTGATTGAATGTATGAAGGAAACCATGGACTCTGAATATCAGAACAAGGAGGAAGGAGAAGTGATCCTACACCAAAAGAAGAAATACAAGTTATCACTTACCAGGCTAAAAAGGAACATGAATGAACTAAGGCAATGCATAAGCTCAACAAACAACATTTATAACTATTATCTTTTATGGCCTTATGCAATCAAAAAGTACAAGGAGAAGCTAGAACAAACTGAAATGGAACTAAAAAATACTGGACAAAACTTTAACATGTCTTAGGATCAAGATGGTGCGATCAGGAAAAGGATTCAAGAATTGTAAGAAGAGCATACAAATGTTCAGAACACTAGGAATAGGATTGTTGAAACCTTCTAGAAAGTGAAGGACATAATTTAATGTAAGTTGGAACAATTGATTGAGATATTAAGGAAGGGAGAAGTAATGGAATAAGCCTTTACCATTCTAGAATCCCTCATTAATATTATCAACTGAACATCATAAAATAACAACATGATCATAATCACTAGGATTGCAGTGGAAGCATGGAAGTAGTTTCTTCCGGAGATGAAGGAAAAGTACAAAATAATCTTCAAATAGCAGTTTTATTCCTTTAGTTTTTGCATAAGTTTTTGGTTTCACTTCATAGGGAGAGAAAGAAAATATTTTATTATCTTTTTGTCATTGATGTGAAAGGGGGATAGAGAGTAGTGAAAAATTCCTTATCAAACTTAGGGGGAGTTTTGTTGACTATTTTCAGCTTTGGCGTTTTGAAGTTTTGATGGTTCTAACACTTAGTCATTTTTCACTAAATGTTGCCATCAATTCCAAAGGGGGAGATTGTTGGCATATGGCTTCTAGTGTTGTCATTAAGGGCAACTGAAGACATTGATCTAGTCTACACTATAGTATCTGACTATACTGAAAGACCATTGGACTCAAGCAACACTAAGAGGGGGGTGAATCAATGTTGAGCAATTTTAAACTTTATTAATCTATCCTTTTAGGTGCTTAAAACATTCAATCAAAAGAAAGATGCATGAACATGAAATAATAAGCCACAACACCATAACACAAGGATTTTTACATGGAAACCCTATTAGGGGGAAAACCACAGTGGAGGTCAATCCACAATTTGAGTAATCAAATATATTGTTTTACAAAATGGGAATGCACTTGCATTTAGGCATACTTCCTAGAGCTCACTTCCTTACAAAATATTTGGATTACAAATTTTTTTTGAACTGAATAGATAAATTCTACAAATGCCTAATTATAGTTCCAGTTAGGCTCATAGATTAGATTCTAGACCTTCTATCAGATTCTACACTTCTCTCTACTCTTCCTTAATTCACTTCACAAAAATACTCTTCTACACAAATAAAATCACTCAACTGATCTTCTGATATTCGTACACACATCAACACATATCAAACTCACACATATGCACACCAAAATGAATTAATCAACCTCATATATATATCTGCTACCAAGATTTCAATCACTATATGTTAGCTCCAATGAAATATAAAATATCTTCCAACTGTCGACTCAAATCATGAATAAATTTTAATACGCATCCACCAAAGTCATCCATAGAATAAATAGGACCCAAAACAAAATATTCAAACACAACGATATTTTAAACAATTCCATTTTAAACATCTGCAACACCAAACATTCGCTTAGTAAGCCTTCATATACAGATGAATAGAAAATCGAACAACTAGATCTCCTAACTCGTACACCACTTGATGCAACAACAAAAAACTTGAGAGTAAGAAATTTCATATGGAAAATGACCTTTCCTAAGATCCAAAACCAGAACTAATAACCTGGTAATGCAAACTACTTGACATATTCAAGCTTCAATTGGATACCCTATTCTTCACTCTACCTTTCGGTATAGACAAATGTTGACATGTGGACTAGATCAATGACTTTAGTTTCCATCAATGACAACACTAGAAGCTATATTCCAAAAATCTCCCCCTTTTGCATTGATGGAAACACTTAGTGAAAAATGACTAAGTGTTAGAACCTTCAAAGCTTCAAAATTCCATAGGTGACAAAACTCCCCCTAAGCTTGATAAGGAATTTTTCATTGCTCTCTCTCCCCCCTTTGACATCAGTGACAAAAAAAATTCGTTCTCCCCATTTGAAGTGTAACAAAAACTTACTTGTGCAAAAATTGATTCAAAAACTTGAAGAAATACAATCTTGAATTGAAGATTTTTTTATGCGTCAAATCCAGAAGAAACTTCTTCGATGCTTCCATTGTAATCTTAGTGATTATGATCATGTTGTTATTCTTAGATTTCTAGTTGATAATTTTGTTGAGGGATTCCAGAATGGTGAAGACATCTTCCAATACTTCTCCCTTCCTTATTATCTCAATCAATTGTTCCATCCTACATTCGGTTATGTCCTTCACTTTCCAAAAAGTGTCAACAATCTTGTTCGTGGTGCTCTAAACATTTGTATGTTCTGACTGTAGTTCCTGAATTCTTTTCTTGATTGCACCATCAACATCCTCAGAAATTTCAAACTTTTGACCAATATTGTTCAACTCTATTTCATTTTGTTCTAGCTTCTCTTTGTACTTGCTGATTACATGAGGCCATTGAAGATAATAGTTATAAATGTTGTTTGCAATGCTTATGCATTGTCTTAGTTCATTCATGTGATTTTTTAGCTTGGTAAGTGACAATTTGTACTACTTCAAGTGTATAATCACTTCTTCTTCTTCCTTATTCTAAGATTCAATGTCCATGATTTCCTTGATACATTCAATCATCTCTTCTAGCAACTTATTCTAAAAACTCTCCAATTTGATATGATTGTGCACAAAATGAGCACTTAGTACACTTAAGATCATGTCTTGCTCATAGGAAGGTCTGATAGAGCACATGTTCACAATCTTATACATTTCATCTTCCTCATGAATAAGCTGCATTAGATCTTCCTTAGTTTACATTACCTTCTTCTTCACTTCCTTCCATTTCCTTTTCTTGTTCTGGTTTAGCTATTTTAAGTTATTTTCCAAGGGTGTCCTTAGATTCCTCATCAAATTCCTCATCTGGTATGTCCACAATCACTTATTATTTTCCCTTCCCTTCAACTTTTAGAGTCTTTCATGTTGGTGGAGTACAGACAACAATTTCCCTTGTTCTTGTCTTCTTTCTCTCCATCTCACCGGAGGAGGAACCAACTTCAAGTCCTCTTACTGAAATGGAAACACCAGTTGAACCAAACTTTCTTAGCAAACTCTTAAAGAAACTTTCATATACTTGATCATAGTTTTCCAAGTTGTTAAAGTATATGTAAATTTTCTTGCAAACTAGTTCACTCTCTTCCCATGTTACATTGTTGTTGAGGGGTAAATAATTTAGAAAATACATCACAAGGCATATAACCAAAGTACCAAACCTGAAAGGGTAATCTATTTCCTTTTTCAATTGCATGTTATCAATTAGTCGATCTTTCAACAATCTGCAAAGATCAAAATCTTGATATTCCATTATCATCTTGTGTGAAGTACAAACTGCACCTATCGAAGTAGCACCATCTTTGTTTCTAAAAAAGGTTTTGTAAGATATTCCATGTGTAATGTACCTTGTCACTGGATCCTTCATGGTGGATATTATCAATGCCCTTTGGTCACTAGTTACTCTGGTTAGGGTTTTAACTTATTTATTTTAGATTGATTTCTTCCTCAGTACTTCCCTAACCTTGCATAACCCAGTTACTACTATGATCACTTCTTTCAAGATATAGTAGGGTTTATCCAAAGTTAGAATATCATCATTCAATATGTTTAGAATGAACTCAATGATTTTTGCATTTTTGAAATAAGGAAATTCACTCCAAATATCCAAGCTTTTATTTTTTGCTCCATTCAACCATTTCAATTCATCATTCAACAACATGTTTCTTTCGGCTCTAATCTTCTCACTGCTATACTCATCTAATTTTACCATTCCTTTGAATTGTTCCATTTTACCTTCCATATGCATGACTTTAAAACACCAAAGAAATTCTTCAACCACACACCAAATTTCTTAATAGAATTGAAGTACTTGATGGATTAGGGTTTCACCACAGAATTCTCTTTACACTTTCAAAATTTTGATGTAGAGTGCAACTCCTTCTTTTCTTCAAGACAAAGTGGAAAATGAGGGTTTCAACTCCCCTTTTATATCTTGTACAACTAAATTTTATTGTAATAAATGCTTTTTCCCTAACTTATCTAGATACCCTATTTTCTCAGTTGCCAACCAAAAAATTTTGTGGACCTTTAACTCAGCACAATATCCTTTCCAACTGATTCCATAGCATCTGTAGATCAATAGTGCAACTACTGCAATCATCCACATCTTGGTGTCAATTTTTGGTAGGGTTTTCAAGGATTTTTCTTGACAACTCCCCCTACGCAAAAGGCCTAAGACTAGTTCCCGAAAATATTACCAAAAGTAGGTTCTGGTGCTAGGTCATTTCCTATAGTAGATGAACTCTTCTTCACCCATGTATTATTGATTTTATCTCTTATTTCATCCATAATCACTTTCCCTTTTCCTTTATCATTTCTCTACACATTTTTGTCTTTGTATACCAAACCTCTTCTATCCATATTCTTGTTTTTATAGAATCTTGCAATGTGATCATATTTGTTGCAATTAAAACACACATCTCCTTGTCTAGACTAGTCATTCTGTTGATTTCATCTCGATCTGCATTGATTTGAAATATTCCCAAATCTTCCATAGGTATAACATTCTACATTCCTTCTATTGACAGAGTTGTTTAACACATTTCTACATTCAATTGACTTATGACCAAATTTATTGCAATTGAAGCACTGATCGTAAAATGATGAATAACTTCATTTCATTTTCTTCTACATTGAGTGGCCATATGACCAAATTTATTGCAATAAAAAAAATATCCATTGAATTTTTTAGCATTAGGTTGTCTTACAAGATGCCTTTTTTGTATGAAAATCCTTTGTCTAGATTCAGAACTTTCTCCCTTTTCATAACCAAGACCTTGCTTATCATTTGCATTATTTTCCTTGAGTTAGCTCATCAAGCTTAACAAAATTGTTCTTGAACTTCTCCTTGTAATCATTTGCAGTAACTAATTCATGTCTAAGAATAACAATATATTTTTTAAGCTCTTCTTCATTGTCTCTGGATTGTTGCAGTTCCATTTCCAACTAAATGAATTCTCCATTTACTCTGTTGCATTCATTAGATCTTTCTTTTAGGGACTAGGAAAGATATTACTCTTTCTTCTTTCTATCTTCAATAGCCTTAGTCATTTTTATCATCATGGATTAGATCTCACGCTTTAGGCTAGCATTGTCTCTAGCCAAATTTTCACATTCTTCAATTATCTCCTTCAAGGTTTGATTTAGATCATCATCATCATCCATCCTTTTGTTTTCTTCAATAATTTTTCCCTCTTTTTTCTTTCTCTTATCACAGAGGTCCTTTCTCCTTTGCCTGGATTTAATAACCTGATCCTTCAACTTCTGAATGAATTTCTCAACATCCTTAAGATTTCCTTTCAATTCCTAGAATTCTACCTTAGACTGATCAAGATCATCAAGTTCCACCACAAGTTATTGTTGAAGACTACCATAGTCTATAACATTCCAAGATCTACCTCAAGTTGTTAAAATTTTTCAAAGGAAATCGTCTCTGATACCAATTATTGGACTCAAGCAACACTGAGAGGGGGTTGAATTAGTGTTGAGAAATTTTAAACTTTATTAATCTATCCTTTCAAGTGATTAAAACATTCAATCAAAAGAAAGATGCATGAACATGAAACAATAAGCCACAACACCATAACACAAGGATTTTTACGTGGAAACCCTGTTAGGGGAAAAACCATGGTGGAGGTCAATCCACAATTTGAGTACTCAAATATAGTGTTTTACAAAATGGGAATGCACTTGCATCCAGGCACACTGCCTAGAGCTCATTGCTCAAAATAACGAAGGCTCACTACCTTACAAAAGATTTGGATTACAAAAAAGGTTGAATTGAATAGATAACATCTACAAATGCTTGATTACAGTTCTGGTTAGGCTCATAGATCAAATTCTTGACCTACTATCAGATTTTGCACTTTGCTCTACTCTACCTTAATTCACTTCACAAAAATCCTCTTCTGCACAAATAAAATCACTCAACTGATCTTCTGATATTTGCACACACATCAACACATATCGAACTCACACATATGCACACCAAAATGAATTAATCGATCTCATACATATATCTACTACCAAGATTTCAATTGCTATATGTCGGCTCCAATGAAATAGAAAATATCTTCCAACTTTCAGCTCAAATCATGAATAACTTTTAATGTGCATCCACCAAAGTTGGCCATAGCATAGATAGGACCCAAAACAAAATATTTGAACACAACAATATTTTAAACAATTCTATATTAAACATCTCAACACCAAACATTCACTTAGTCATCCTTCATATAAAGATGAATAGAAAATCAAACAATCAGATCTCCTAACTCGTACACCACTTGACACGACAAAACAAAAATAGAGAGTAAGAAATTTCATATACCCAATGACCTTTCCTAAGATCCACAACCAAAACTGATAGCCTAGTAATGCAAACTACTTTACAAATTCAAGCTTCAACCGAATACCCTATTCTTCACTCTTCCTTTTGATGTAGACAAATGCTGACATGTGGACTAGATGAATGACTTTAATTTCCATGAATGAAAAAACTAGCATCCATGTTCCAATAAATTCATTGATCCGTTCCACATGTCAACATTTGTCTATATAAGAAGATAGAGTGAAGAACTTGAAGTTGAATTTGTCAAGTGGTTTGCATTATCAGTTTAATAGTTTTGGTTGTGGATCTCAGGGAAGGTCATTGGATATATGAAATGTGTTATTCTCAAGTTTTGTGCAATTGCATCAAGTGGTGTATGAGTTATGGGATCTAGTTGTTTGATTTTTTGTTCATCAATATATGAAGGCCAACTAAGTAAATGTAAGGTGTTGTGAATTTTTAAGGCAGAATTGTTTGAAGTATTTTTGTGTTGGAGATTTTTTTTGGGTTCTAACTATGCTATGGCTGACTTTGATGGATGCGCATTAAATGTTATTCATGATTTGAGCTGATAGTTGGAAGATATTTTCTATTTTATTGAAGCCAACATATAGCGACTAAATTCTTGATAGCGGATATATATATGAGATTGGTAAATTCATTTTGGTGTGTGTGTGGATGTGTATTACAAATATCAAAAGATAATTTAATTGATTTTCATTTGTGTAGAAGAGGATTTTTTGAAGCGATTTAAGGCAGAGCAGAGTGAAGTGTAGAATAAGACAGAAGGTCCAGAATCTAATCTATGAGCCTAACCAGAACTGTAATAAGGCATTTATAGATGTTATTTTCTTAGTTCAACATTTTGATGTAATCCAAGTCTTTTGTAAGGAAGTGAGCCATCCTGATTTTGAGTAGTGAGCCCTAGGCAATGTGCCTAAATGCAAGTGCATTCCCCATTTTGTAAAACACTTATATTTGGAGTACTCAAATTGTGGATTGACTTCCATCATGGTTTTTCCCTTAACCGAGTTTCCACATAAAAATCCTTGTGTTATGGTGTTTTGGCTTATTGTTCTATGTTCATGCATCTTTATTTTGATTGAATGTTATAGACACTTAAAGAGAATAGATTAATAATGTTAAGAATTTCACAACACTGATTCACCCCCCTCTCACTATTACTTGAGTCCAACAGGTTTTTCCCTTAATGTGTGTAGAGTGAACCTCCTTGATAAATTGTGTGGTGACAAGTCACAAATAATACTCGATTCTATATCTATTCTAGGATTTGATAATACAACAAAGAAACTACTTGGTGTAATCACTTTTCCTATTACAGTTGGGGTGGCTACTTTCCAAACTCCTATTCATGTCATGCCTTATGATCTTTCATATAATCTTCTTTTAGGTAGACCATGGATTCATGAGATGAATGCAGTTCCTTCAACCCTTCATTGTATATTGAAATATGTCCATAAAAATAACATTTATAGAGTTTAAGTAGATCCTGAGCCTGAAAGTTGCTTGCAGCTTGAAAAAGGAGCTACAAGTCCTCTAAAAACATTGATTCCAACATCCAATATAGACCCTCTTGAAATAGAACAAAAGAATACAAAATCATTGTCTAAATTATTTGGTGATTATTGGGGATCCTTAGAATCACACCATCATTTATGGAGGAGTACATAATCACACAAAAGAAAGATAAGAAACAAGAATAACCAACCATCATGAAAACACAAAATTTAGACAACCTTTTGAAAGAATCTACCTCCAACACTTTAGACAAAGAAGAAAACTACACAGTCACCTTTGATGACGCTTATGGCCAACCACCACCTAATCCAAAAACAATGAAGAATCTTTATGGAAAATGTTATGAACTCATGAAACAATAGAGATATAGTGGAAAAGGATGTGGTGCTCAAGAACAAGGTATTTGCAACCCTATTGAGCTCAATACACAACAAATGACTCATGGTCTTGGTTATTTCCTTTTGTCCAAGATCAACAAACCTTCACTCACCATCAATAATATCACACAAAATACTCCTAAATAAACCTTAACTGTCGCCATCCTAAACTCATCGACAATAGTGGTCTTGAAAATCATCCTTTACAAAATATGACACAAACAACTACACCTTCGCTTAATGTCAATGTCATCTCCCAAAATGCTCATGATTTGAATTCATTAGATTTTATATCGTCTTATGGAGAGAATAAAATATCACAATCTAAAGAGTCTTATGAAGATATGACAACCACTACTAAGCAAGATGTATCTTTGACACAAGCAACATGACCACCTTCTACTATTGATCAAGGGGACATCTTGTCAAGACTCCTCCAAGATCACTTGATCACCCTCCCTCCTAGAACTCGAAATAAATGGTTTTACAAGACTTCATTTTTTGTATATCATAGAGTTCACAAACACTCCACTAATGAATGTAAGGATTTGAGTCACAAAATCCAACATTTTCAAGAGTTTGGTATTCTTTCCTATATGGGGGCACCTAATTCCTCTAATTGACATTGATTTTCACTCTAGCATGCATTTCATTAATCATTTTGGCTCACCTTTGTCATGCACTCAGTGTGGGAAAGGGGTTCAATAGCTTTTTTCTTGTATGTTACTTTTCATTGCCTCCTTTGGCTAGTCATTAACCTTTCATGAACATATAAGGGAAAGCTTGGGACATGGATGACATGCCTTAAGTTGGCTTGCATATGACATATTTCCCTTTTTCATGATGTAGCTTCTCGAAAACATATGACGTGGAATAGGGCTTTCCAAGAAAACTCTCATTTCCTCTTCTTCTACTTTAAAGCAATTGCTCATAGTACAGGTGTTTGCAATCACTTTAAAGTGGGGCCATACATCACCACTCACATTTCATTGTATGATATATTTCTTCTTGCAATGTGTCCTTTTCTTGGTGGAGTCATTGGGCTTGATTCCCTTGAAAAAAATGATACTTATTTTGACTTATCCTCTCTTGGATATGTTAAGCATGTCTTTCCCTAAGATGAGACCCTGAACGAATTAAGAAAAATCCCTTTGAACAATCCTTACACTTTTGCATTAACAATGTTTATGAGTGTCAAGCATATGAAGTTTTACTTACCTCATAGAGCTTGAAAACCATTTTCCCTTTGTGACACCTTACTAAAGTTATCAAAAGGTATACATTTGGTATGGTTGAGTGGGAATTCCATTCTAAGGCACGAATTTCCCCATAGGCACCTATGTGTTTGAGTACATACAAACTAGCGTATGTTTCTAACCTATGGGATTTATCACCCCACGGACAATCAAAAGTTTCATGGGACCATAGTGAGTATGTTGTGGAATTCTCACCTAATAGACAACCAAGAGTTCCATCACCCCAGAGTGAGTATTCATTTTCTTTCTAAAAAAAACAAGCCTAGATCTAATCCACAACTAGCTAGACAAATTATCAAAGCTTGATCCAAATTTTCATTTTCATCTTTCTCTTTCTTGCCATTGCATGATTTTATATCTTGATGGTTTGACTTAGGATATTTGATCTTGGGGGCTTGGCCACCTCCTTTGATCTTTTTCATTCTTTTTCATCTACATCTAAACACTCAAATCTCTCTTGAATGTCCACTTTAGTGTGATTTTGAAGCAATTTCATCCTCTCACTAAAGTGGGGACTAAATGTGCCATAGAAAAAAGTACCCTTTGCTTGACATGGGATTAATTCATGATAAATTGGACTTAATGAGTGGTGCAGGAGCACCTAGGAAACATGGGTTTTCCTGAAGTCTAGAAGGAAGTTCAAATTTTGTCGTGTTATCTTGAGGTCATGTTAAATTGACCATTTTGTTAGAATTTGGTGGATTAGGAATAAAAATTGATCTATTATGATAAATGGATTGGGAGGTGGAAATCATGGATGGGTTTTGAAGCTCTAACTTGTCTAGGTTGCCAACCTTGTCAAAGGTTAGAAAACACAATGGGTTTTATAAATTGTTTCATTAGGTCATCTATGGGTTCAAAAAGAAGAAATTAGTTGTTTTGGGGGCCTATTTAAAACATGGATAGACCATTTGATAGAGTTGGAGGCATTTTTGTTAGAGTGACATTTGTAAAGCTGAAGGAAACAGCGTTTTGAGAGACAATTTTCTGTGTTTTGCATTTAAATTATGCTTTAATGGAGTAACTCTGCTGTTGTTTTGATTGTAATATGTAGTGTTGATATTGTGCAGGCTTAGTGTGCTATCTTTCTATCTTTTCAAATCATTTTCTTCTTTTATTTGTATATAGTTTGTCCACTTTCTTTTTCTGGCCTGTAACAGGCGATTTTGAAAGAATGGAGTCCTAGAGCACCTTCCCACCATAAAAATTGTATGGATTTTTGGAAATAGTTTCTAGGCTCCCTTAGTGTAAATATGTTAGCTTATAGGGTTTGTGGGAGCTCATAAAATTCTAGCAAATCTTTTCCCTAGATGAGCCAGGCAAGGTCTGGCTAGGGAAGGCAGTGAGAAAAAAGTCTTATAACTTGCAGGGGAATTAAGATATTTAAGAAATTATTTCTTGTGAATTTTCTTGAGGGTATTAGCTATGCTTGGAGGTCAGGAGGTTCTAACAAGTAGTTTGGAGGGAGAAATCTTTGACATTCTGAAATCATCCTATGAAAGCTAGGAAACCCTAGGTTTTTAACCATTCTTGTGTTTGAGCAGTGTATGGGCAGTGCTATTCTAAACCCTAAAAATATTCAAGGTGAGGACATGAGAACCACCATTACCAAGCAAAAAAGCCAAGTCTTTTGGTGGGTTTAGAAGGAAAAACATTTTACCTCTGTTTAGAGACCTAATTGGGGGCTCAAGGCTTGTAGCCTTTCAAACCCTAGAAAAGGAATTGTGTGAAAGCGATGGAAAGTTGGAAACTTGTGGTTGCTTAAGGACCCTAGATAGGCTATTTTGAAGATTTGTAACACCTTCACACCCCTGCAAGAATCTAGTAGAAGGTTGAGGATATTTGGTCTTTAAAGAAGAGTAAGGACCAATGGAGAGCATATGGCGAATCACCAAGGTTGGCTCGGTAGAAGAGAAGCTTGTTGATAGAAGAGGGGTTGGTCAGAAAAACCAGGGGCACCTAGTCATGAGTAGGGACCTATAGTTTAGATTGGTGAAGCAAGACACCAAGGAGGTCTTACAAGGAAAGGCCTAGAGTAGGAATTAGTGATTGATTCCTCCAACCCCTCTCCCTATCAGATTGGTATCAGAGCAGGTTAATGATTTGGGAAAGAAACTTGTATGTCAGACCCTAAGTCTAGTGATTCTTCCACCATGGTGACAAATGCAGAACTGGCCAAGATGGTTGAAGAGTAGGAAGAAGACAATAAACAATTGAGGGAAAGAATAGGCCAACTTGAGCAAGCGGTGAGGAGTGCACAGTTTGGGAGAAGAAGAGATTGCAGAGGAAGATAAGACCCCTGCACCTGACCTTGTTTTGAAGGAGGAGCCTTTCTTGAAGGCATTAAAAGCTTTGAGTGGGAAAGCACTTGAAGGAATACCACTATTTAGTGGAAAAATGGAACCTGATTTAGTCATGGACTAGATAGAAGGCATGGAGAATCATTTTGAGTGTAATGGAGTCACTAAAGCATAGAAGGTGAAGGTTGCTAATTCAAGATTGAGAGGATCAACCTTTACATGGTGGAAGTTCATTCAGACAGAGAGGGAAAAAGAAGGAAAATAGCCCATATCAACTTGGAAAGGAATGGTTGCCAAGGTGAAAGAAGCCTATATGCCAAATGACTATGAGATTCAATTGCACAAGAAGAGGCAAAGTATGAGGCAGAAAGACCAAGATGTAAACACTTACACTGAGGAGTTTCAAAAACTTTGCATGATAATGTGACAGAGGATGAGAGTCTCAAGGTGGCTAGGTACCTTAATGGCTTGAAATGGAACATTCAAGAGGAGATGGCTCTACTAAGTCCCAAGACAATACACCAATGTTATCAGTTGGCTAACAAGATTGAGGAAAGGAACAAGAGGAAGCAAGATCAGACTTCTAAGGGTAGAGGCAAAGGCAGAGATCAAAAAGATCAAAGAGGACAACGTGGTGGCTACCAAGGAAGAGGCAGTGACCAAAGAAGCCAAGGTGAGTCTAAACTCATAGAGCATGGAGGTGAAACATCTTCTAGAGGAGGATATAATAGAGGTAGAGGACATCAAGGAGGTTCAAATAGAGGAAGAGGAGCAAGCAGGAGCAGTTCCTATTTTGCAAACATGAAGTGTTATCATTGTAACCAACTAGGTCATCCTGCTTATAGATGCTCAGAGAAATCTTCCTCATCTAGCAATGAAAAGAGAGTGGCTTATGCACAAGAGGACACCATGAGTCCTAAGTCATCTAAGATCAGTCATATAGAATCTGAGATAGGAGAAAATCTGATGTTTAATAGAGTTTTGATCAGACAACCAGTCAAGGAGGAACCAAAATAGAGAAGAGCTCTTTTTAGAGTAAGGTGCAAGATACTTGGCAAAGTATGCAAGGTCATAGTAGACTTAGGTTCAACAGATAATATAATCTCAGAGGAGGTAGTAGAAAAACTGAAATTGGAGAAGGTACCCCAGTCTAACCCCTACAAGGTCACATTGTTGAACAAAGGGCAGAGTGTTTTAGTGAATGAGCAAGTAACGGTGGAGTTCTCTATTGGAGGATATAAAGACAAGTTAGTTTGTGATGTTTTACCCATGGATGCATGCCATCTACTACTGGGCAGACCATGGCAGTATGATAGAAGTGTTATGTATGATGGGAAGGAGAATACTATTTCATTCAAAAAGGATGGAAGAACCTTCAAGCTATAGTCACTGTCAGATGAAGATGCAGGATAGTCCAAGACACCTAACATCATGTTGAGTAGTGGTAAGGAATTCCTTAAGGACCTACACAAATGGAATGAAGGATATGTGGTTGTGTTGCAACCTAAAGAAGGAGACAAAGTTGAAAAGACAGTCTTACCAGAAGTAGTCCAAAAGTTACTTGATAAGTACAAGAGCATAGTCAATGATGGTACACCTACAACTTTACCACCAAGGAGAGTTATAAGTCATCAAATTGACTTCATACCTAGAGCCTCATTGCCTAAAAAAGCAGCATATAAGCTCACACCTGAGCAGAACCTAGAGGTAGCTAGACAAGTGCAATTGTTGTTGGATCAAGGATTGGTTCAAAAGAGTATCAGCCCATGTGTAGTCCTAGTGGTCTTAGCAACAAAGAAAGGAGGTAAGTGGAGACTTTGTACTGAATCTAGGGAAATAAATAGGATCACCATTAGGTATAGGTTCCCTATTCGTAGAATTGAAGACTTGATGGATTGTCTTGGAGGTGCTCAGTTCTTCACAAAGTTGGATCTCAAGAGTGGATACCATCATATTAGAATTAAGGATGGTGATGAGTGGAAGACAGCTTTTAAGACAAATGATGGGTTATATGAGTGGAAAGTAATGCCATTTTGCCTCTCAAATGCCCCTAGCACATTCATGAGACTCATGAATGAAGTGCTAAAGGACTTTACAGGTATATTTGTGGTAGTGTTCCTTGATGACATCCTCATATATAGTAAGATAGTAGAAGAACATTTGGAACATGTGGAGCAAGTTCTTAGAAGGTTGCAAGAGGAGAAGTTGGAAATCAATCTTGAGAAGTGTGAGTTCTTTAAGCAAGAGCTTATCTATTTGGGTTTTGCAGTGTCCAAAGGCTCATTAAAGATGGATCCAAGCAAGGTAGAAGCCATCCTAAACTAGCCTACACCAACCACAGTAACAGAGGTATGGAGTTTTCATGGATTGGCCCAATTTTATAGAAAATTCATAAGGAACTTTAGTGGTATATGTGCACTAGTTCTAGAAACAATCAAGGGTGGTTTGAAAACTAAGTTTGTGTGGACACAAGAGGCTGAGAAAGGGTTTGAGAAATTGAAAAAAGAAGTGGCAACTCAACCAATTCTCTTATTACCTAGCTTTGATAAGTTGTTCACTGTTGAGTGTGATGCAAGTGGAGTTGCAATAAGAGGAGTGCTTAGTCAAGAGGGCAGGCCTATAGTCTTCTTTAGTGGGAAGCTCAATGAAGCAAAGAAGAAATATTCAACCTATGACTTGGAACTTTATGCTTTGGTTCAGTCACTTAGGAAATGAAGGCATTACCTTCTACCCAAGGAGTTTGTGGTTTTTACTGATAATCGGGCTCTTAGCTTTATCAACACTCAAGAGAAGTTAAGTAACGGGCATTTGAAATGGATGGAATACATCCAAGATTTTACTTTTACCATCAAGCACAAGAAAGGACAAATGAACAAGGTGGCAGATGCATTAAGCAGAAGGTTGTTGACAGTGCAAGAGATACAACTCAAAAGCATTGGCATAGAGAGTTTCAAGGACCTATATGGAGAGGATGAAGACTTTTCAAAGGCCTATAAGGTATGTTCTAACTTTGAAAACCATTTCCATAGCCAATACTCATAATATACTTTGCAAAGTGAGTTGTTGTTTAAAGGTAATCAGTTATGTATTCCAAGAGGGTCAATGAGGGACAATTTGATTCAGGAAAAGCATAATGGTAGTCTTAGTGGACATTTTGGTATCAATAAGACCTTAGAGCTAGTACAAAGATTCTATTATTGGCCTAAGTTGGCAAGAGATGTTAGAAGATATGTGGAAAAATGTGTTGTGTGCATGAAAGCTAAGGGAGGAGCTAGCAATGTTGGTTTATATCAACCCTTTCCCATTCCTAACAGACCATGGGAGTGTGTGAGCATGGATTTTGTGGTTGGCCTTCCTAAGACCAAGACTAGTTTTGATAGTGTTTATGTTGTAGTAGAAAGATTTAGCAAGATGAGTCACTTTATTCCCTGCAAAACTACTCATGATGCTAGTTACATAGCTCATCTCTTTTTCAAAGAAGTTTTAAGGATCCATGGACTTCCTTTCAACATTGTTTCTGATAGAGATGTGAAGTTCATGAGTCATTTTAGGAAGACTCTATGGAGTAGATTGGGTACAAATCTTTCATTTGGATCAGCTTACCATCCTTAGACCGATGGTCAAACAGAGGTGGTTAACAAGGTGCTTGGAAATATTTTAAGGTGTCTAACTAAGGAATATGGATAGACATGGGATATGGTTATCTCACAAGCTAAACATGCCTATAATGATAGTGTAAACAAAACCACAGGAAAGAGTCCATTTGAAGTTGTGTATGGGATGCACCCAAGAGGAATTTGTGAGCTCAGAGACCTTGGATCTATGGAGAATAGGAGTGGACATGCAGAGGACTTCACTCAAACCATGAAAGAGATTCAGGAGCAGATCAAGAAAATAGTCACAACAGCAACCCAAAAGTTGAAGGAGAAAGTTGATTTGTCAAGGAAGGATGTACAATTTGCAATAGGGGACTATGTAATGGTCCACCTTAACAAATCCAGATTGCATAAGGGAATGTCAACCAAAATCTAGATGAAAAAAGTGGGACCATGCAGGGTGTTAGCCAAGTATGGAAAGAATGCTTACAAGGTGGAATTACCAGTAGACCTAGGCATATCTCCAGTGTTTAATGTGGCTGATCTGATCAAGTATAAGGGGACAGTCACTAACATGGACCAGAATAGTAGGGAGATATTCAAGGATGTCAACAACATGACACTGCCAACTCCAAACAAGCTATAGGAAGAGAAGATCTTGGAGTCAAGGGTGAAGAAGGCCACAAGACACAAGGTGTACATGGAGCATCTTGTCAAATGGAAGAACAAGCATTCGTCAAATGGAAGAACAGCATGAATCTAAAGCTACCTGGGTAGAACAAGCAGACTTTAAGAAGAAAGGAATTGATATGTCTTTGATCTCTCCTAAAATTCTTTAGTTGGTTGTGCTGAGAGGGGGAGAACGGTGCAGGAGCACCTGGGAAACATTGGTTTTCCTGAAGTCTAGAAGGAAGTTCAAATTTTGTTGTGTTATCTTGAGGTCATGTTAAATTGACCATTTTGTTAGAATTTGGTGGATCAAGAATAAAACTTGATCTATTATGATAAATGGATTGGGAGGTGGAAATCATGGATGGGTTTTGAAGCTCTAACTTGTCTAGGTTGCCAACCTTGTCAAAGGTTAGAAAACACAATGGGTTTTATAAATTGTTTCATTAGGTCATCTATGGGTTCAAAAAGAAGAACCTAGTTGTTTTTGGGGCCTATTTAAGACATGGCTCAACCATGTGATAGGGTTGGAGGCATTTTTGTTAGAGTGACATTTGTAAAGCTGAAGGAAATAGTGTTTTGAGAGACAAATTTTTATGTTTTGCATTTAAATTGTGCTTTAATAGAGTAACTCTGCTATTGTTTTGCTTGTAATATGTAGTGTTGATATTGTGCAGGCTTAGTGTGCTATCTTTCTATCCTTGCAAATCATTTTCTTCTTTTATTTGTATATAATTTTTCCACTATCTTTTTCTGGCCTGTAACAGGCGGTTTTGAAAAAATGGAGTCCTAGAGCACCTTCCCACTGTACAAATTGTACTAATTTTTGCGAATAGTGTCTAGGCTCCCTTAGTGTAAATATGTTAGCTTATAGGGTTTGTGGGAGCTTAGGAAATTCCAGCAAAGCTTTTCCCTAGGTGAACCAGGCAGGGTCCGGATAGGGAAGGCAGTGAGAAAAAAGTCTTATAACTTGCAGGGGAATTAAGATATTTAAGAAATTTTTTCTTATGAATTTTCTTGAGGTTCTTAGCTATGCTTGGAGGTCAGGAGGAGGTTCTAACAGGATGTTTGGAGGGAGAACTCTTTGACAGTCTAAAATCAGCCTATGAAAGCTAGGAAACCCTAGGTTTTTAACCATTCTTGTGTTTGAGCAATGTATGGGAAGTGCTATTCTAAAACCCTAAAAATATTCAAGGTGAGGACATGAAAACCACCATTCCCAAGCAAAGAACCCAGGTATTTTGGTGGGTTTAGAAGGAAAATCATTTTACCTTTGTTTAGAGACCTGATTGGGGGCTCAAGGCTTGTAGCCTTTCAAACCTTAGAAAAGGAATTGTGTGAAAGTGATGGAAAGTTGGAAACTTGTGGTTGCTTAAGGACCCTAGATAGGCTATTTTGAAGCTTTGCAACACCTTCACACCCCTGCAAGAATCTAGTATAAGGTTGAGGATATTTGGTCTTTAAAGAAGAGTAAGGGCCAATGGAGAGCATATGGTGAATCACCAAGGCTGGCTCGGTAGAAGAGAAGCTTGTTGATAGAAGAGGGGTTGGTCAGACAAACCAGGGGCACCTAGTCATGAGTAGGGACCTATAGGTTATATTGGTGAAGCAAGACACCAAGGAGGTCTTACAAGGAAAGGCCTAGAGCAGGAATCAGTGATTGATTCCTCCAACCCCTCTCCCTATCAATGAGGCATTGGTTCAAGTGTTGTGAGGCATTTTATGCATCCATGCTAGGTATTGAACCCTTTCAAATGCATTTAACAACATCTTGTAAAGGTGTTGTAAGATACTTTCATTATTTTCTAGACCTAATGAACCTATTTATCCCTAATTCAACATTATTAAATGTGTTCAATAACATTATCACATCAATCTAGAAGGCTTATAACTTAATGTTAAACTAGTGTTGTAATGTGTCCCACACATTCACATTGGTTATTGTGCCTTCCTAGGCTATGTGGACCTCATCTTAGTATTGTAAATTGTATTAAATAACACTTTCACATTGAATTATCTATCCCAAGCCATAATTAACCTTTACATCATCACCAATAGGCCCCTATTAATCCATATTGTGCGTTATGAGGCTTAAATTGATGAAATACCTGACAAACTTTAAATTTAAACCGTATTTCCTTATCTCATGGAATATTAGCTATCAAATTGGTCGTTGTGGGACCCATTCTCTATGCATGGTGAATCACCCCCATCCAAGTGGGATCCATTCACCATGTGTGGTGAATCAATCCCATTTGGCCCAATTTTGACCTTTGACCAAGAAAAAAGTGAAATTCAAGTTGATTATTTCTTCATGTTGGCCTATGATGAGGTATCAACAGGAAAATAATGTGAATTGCCTATAAATATAAATCCCTTAATCCTAATTCCCATCCATTTTTCATCATTCATCCACCAATCTTCCATCTCAAGTCAAGTAACTTAGGGTTTTAACATTACAAGTCATTCAAGATCAATTTTTAGATATTCAAGGGTAGATCCTTCATGTTTTGTTGTATACTTTAAAGATCAAACACATGAGAAGGTAATCAACTCCATTATTGCATGTTTCACTACATTTTTTCTCTATTTTTCTTTAATCACCTAAAAGGGGATTGACCAAGGCAAACCCCCATGCCCTAACATTCAACATCTCTCTTTCTCTCTCTTGTCTTGTGTGTTTGGAAATTTAGGACTCTAGGAAGCTTGGAAATCGTTGAAGATCAAGTTGCAAGGTTTCTCAAGTCTTATCTTCATTCAACAAGTCAAAATATCAACAAAATATCACTTTCAAACCCATAAATTAGAGTTTTAGAAGCAAAAACCTGTAGGAAGTCAAAGTGTAGATCGAAAGCTCTAGATTCCACTTTTGAAAATTCAAAAATTCAAAAGTGGAATCATTTTCCATGGGTGGTGAATGAGATCCACTTCTAGGTCAATTTTGTGTTTTGCATTTTTAGATACCCTTTTGCCAAAAACAGGTTGCAGCTCAGTTTTGTAGAACTGGGACTGATTCACCCAAAATGGAAAATAAGTCCTAACAGGCTTGAAAATCAACATTAGAAACATTTTAGAGGCAATGTCCAGCCTTCATCAAGATTTCAGGTGCACACTTTCAGTTTGGTTCATTTTTGTTAAGTTTTGCATTCATTTTTGCATAACACAATGTTTTTTCAAACATCACTTGTTTCTTACATTTTGCATTCATAATCAATCCATTACTTAGCTTAGTTTCATATAGACCATTTCATTTATCATTAATAATATCATACATATCTTAACTTGAGTGAACCACCTAGATTTTGGGTGTGGCATCTATCTCTTTTCATTAGGTGAAAGACCCTAATTGACCAAAAGAGACCTAGCATTCCTAGTCACAAAAATCTATGGTTTAGTTGGGAAGAGAATGAAAAAAAAGGGCTAAAAATCACAATGAGATCATTTAAATCTCTCCATGGGAAGCATCCATTAAGGTTTGACAAAAGCAAGAAACCCCAAACATTATCAAGATTCTTGGACATTCATAGGACTACTCTTGCTCTTATAGCATAATATGTCTTTCAGCATAATCTTCTACATAAAATGAAAGAGTATAATAACATGATTTTTTTTCTCAAAGATAACTTTTAAATGTAGAAGCTAATAACATGTAGAATAATTATCTAGGCTATCAAGGAAAAACTTGACACAAAGCTTTCAAAATAAATGATATAAAAAAAGGTGGAAATTCATGATAAAGGCCATAACATGCAAAATTTCAAAAGCTTATCCTTAATAATTTTTGTTTTGAAAGAAAAGGTTGGATTCCAATATGATTAATAGTCTTGATAAATAATACATTCCATAGAGCATAAATAGTTTTATCTAAAAATCTATTTTAAACAATCTCTTAACTAAAACCCAAAACATATTTTCTTAACTAAAAACTAACTCCCTCCTTCACTACTGCAAACCCCTTTATATAGCAAGAAGAAAGAACATCTACCAAAAAATAAAAGAGATAAACAACTTCTAGATGTTCTCAATTGACTGACCAGAACCTGATCTAGAGTTTGATTAGATCATAGTGATCATAAATTCTTGGGCCGCCTCATTAATGACTCCAGAATCTGTAGAAGTTCCACGAAGATACATTGTCAGAAGATAATTACATTCCAACATAGCCTATCTAAAACATGATCGAATCATCTATGAGGGATGACAATGCCATCCCAAAGGTTCAACCCTGAAAGTAAGATCTTTGCCATGCCCTTTAACAAAATCAACACAAAAAGAAATACATCCATGGATGATATGATCCACTCGACAATATGGATGATGTTGCAAGCGGGTGAGAAATTTTAAATTTTATGAGAAAAAATTTGAAGAAATCCTCACCAAGCAGACATGTGTCCCATTTCAGGCTTGAAAGGTGTTATGTCTCAAAAACATTGGTTAAAAAACCTCAAGAGGTTTCCAAGCTCTGGGTACATTTCAGGCTAATGAACAAGGCCAAATAATGTATTTGAACCTTCTTCTCTTTAGGCTCTTCCAAACCTAGGTGGCTATAACTATGTAAATGAGGCAGACTTAAAATGTGTGTTTTCTACTTAACCAATCTATCCACAATGGCAATTGGGAGTGGAGAGATGTAATCCTAATTTGGTATAAATTGTATAAGCAATATCAAGGTGAAATTTAATATGTTTAGGTAACAGATGTGAGGTTTTGAAAATAAATTTGATAAAACTAAATTATGGAATGGATAACACCAGTGCCTTTTTGGGTAAATGGAGTCAAATGAAAATCTAAGACAAGTGACTTGTATTTGGTAGTAACTCTAACTATTTGGCACACTAATATTGGTTTATAACTTGTATAAACATGCAGGTAAGTGACTGACAAACTCTACTTACTTATCCAATTGACATAGCCAAGTTACTTATAATTTATCAAAAGGGTTTTAATTTTTATTTGAAAGAACCAATTGAATAAATTATTCAAGAACACAAATAACACCAAATTGGAGATAGATTGACAATCCTAATTATATGGTTCTTCTTACTGTTCCAAATAATACTTTCAGATTACTGTGATTGACTAGAAGGATTTTAATTCCTTTTGGGCAATCAATTAGTCATATCACACAAATACAACAAATGTGCATTGATAAATTGAATATATGCTTGATATATAAATTTAAATAATAAAGTGTAAGTGTGGAATAAGTAAAGAATGAAATAACTGAAAACATTTCTTAATAAGACATTATATCAAAGATTCAACAATATTTAAACTAATTTAAAGTAAAAATCTACTGAAAGCGTCATATTGTTCTCTATCTCCAAAGATTTATTAAGTCACGGGGCTCTCAAATTTTCTAAGCATTATGACTATTAAAATGCTAATGTAGAGAATGAGATGTTGCTAAATACAACAATCTAATCTTGTATGGTGATTTCTAGATGATATGATGAACCTACTATAATCTATGCTGACATGAATATGATTAGAGGAAGCTACAGTAATCTACGATGCAACCATGATATTGATTCTACTGATGCTATTATTACTATTGCTAAAGGATATTGATATTGCTAAGATGGTTGATTTCTTGATTGCTATTCCTGCCAAGTAAGTTTGCACAAAGATGAGATTCAGATTCTATTTAAGAAGGCTATATATATAGATTCACGATAGCATCCTATGATGGGGCAACACAACAAAGGCTTGGATTTGATCTGGAGGATTCAATGGTAAGAGATAAAGAAATGTGAGCCGATCATGGGAATGGTTTCTCCCCATGAAAACATCAAGCCAGATGATAGGAAGAATCAGTGGAAAGACATTGAAGAGGATTACCTGCAAGTTTTTCTCCACAACTTTCTCATGAATGCCAGTTGAAATAAATTAGATTTTTTATCTAATTTGGTAGGTGAGTGAATAGAGAAAAATTTCCCTTTATTCGAATAAATTGATTTATTCAAATTTAACAAAAAAATATATTTAATTAAATGAAACAAATATGTGACATTTTCTTTTTTAATAAAAAGGGATATGATAATTAAATAAATCTTTATGATACTTTATTTAATTAAGAGGAAACATGACTTAGATAATTAAATAATACAAACTATTGCAGTTTGCTTATTTAATTAAGATAGAATAATTTAAAATTTGAAGAGTTTAGAAGAATGAAGTATAAATAAATACTTCTATTTATTTAATAGTAGATGAATTTAAGGTTAATTAATCAAATAATTTGTATTTAATTAATTAGATTATCTAGACCATTTTTAGGTGTATACATTTTGCCCCTCTTTGAAGTGATGTGTTTACATATCGCTTTAAAGAATTTTTTTTTGTTGCTGCTAATATCGAAAAAAAAAATTTAGTATGCCCCAAACGTTGCTTTTCAAATGATGAATATATGCCCCCTCGGGAGATAAATTGATGAATTTTTATTTTTTGAATTTTTTCAGAAATTTTCAATTTTTTTATGATTGTTTTATGAGTCTCTGATGATTCAATGAAGATTCGATGTTGAAATAATTTATCTCCTGATTTATAATGTAGAACATTTCCCCTAGATGAATTTAAAATAATCTTCCTCTAAAAAAAATTAATTAATCTCACAAAAATCCACCTTATATAACCTATAAAATGTCAAAAGGGGTGATTTTAAACTCATTTGTGCAATTTGAGTTTGTAAATTTTGTGAGAGAGAGTATTTTGATCAATTTGGAGCAAGATGTTGATTCCTTACCACACCCACCAATTTGAGTGTGTGTGACGACACTAGTGCCCAGTCACTTATGGACCTCCGATACGTACTCATTAACCTCCTCATTTTATGTGCATTTTTTGTTTGGTGTGTTTTTTTTTGGATTTTAAAATTTTTGTTTCTTTTAGCACTTTTACATGCTGATGTAGTGCTTTTGTCGTCTATTTTAGCACTTTTAACATTTGAGTGCTTAGGTTGAATTTTGTAGTGCTTAGGTAGGATGTTTTAGTGCCTAGGATAGGTTTTTTAGCACTTTCACTCTTTGTTTTAGTGCGTTGACCTGATAGATTAGTGCATTCACCCAATATAATAGCGCTTCTAATGAAATGGTGCTTTGACCACCTGAAGTAGTGCTTTTAACTGATGAAATGGTGCATATAATGATTTAGTTCTTTGAGCACTTGTTTTAGCACTTTTAAGTGTTTTAATGGTGCTTCTAATATTGTGGCACATAAAAACTCTATTTTAGCGCTTCCAAGTCAAATTGATAAAGTTTGTCAAATTTGTCCTTGATTTTGTCAATTTTTGATTGTGTCAGCCATTAGTTTGATATCATTGATGATCCTAATCAAGTAGATGATGTTCAACCTCATGATAGGTGAGGTTTGATGTTTGAATAATGATAATTATCCTCATGATAGGAAAGGAATAATTACAGTTTGATTGATAAACCTCATGATAGGGGAGGTTGATTTGATGTATTGACCTCATGATAGGTGAGGTTCAATGATGTTTGATGATTGACCTCATGATAGTTGAGGTTAAAGGATGTTCTCTCACGATATTTTATCAAAAGTCTCGCCAAGAGCTAGTTAGGTTGAATAGGATAATTGATGTTTGTTGTTATGACAAACAGTATTGACCTTGAACTTTTCATGATGATAGGAGGCTTTGACAAACCTCTAGATTAGAGAGTGGTTTCCTAATATGTTTGATCTGATACCACAACTAGCATAGCCTGAGACAACTATTATTACATGTTGTGGATTTTAATCTTTATTGGATATGCCCCAAATTAGGATTAATCAGGGTTTCCTAACAACTTTAGCAGAGAGGTGGCATAGTGAGCATAATACCTTCCACCTAGCTACCAGTGAGATTGCAGTCACCCCTAAGGATGTCTAGTGGATTCTATGGATACCAGTTGTTGGCGATATTATTTTCTATGATTCATTATAGTAGGGTGGGATTGATGTTCTTCAAAGAGTGTTTCAGGATGATACTATTGTTGGATGTTGGATTTCATGCCATGAGATGGTAGATATTTATGCCACTTTTCCTATAGTTCTTGTTGGATTCATTAGAGGATTCCTTTGTCCTAATCATAGGTGAAAGGGATTCTCTATTGGTTGGGGCCATGTGTTGGAGAGAATGATTTTACATGGGATGAGATATGCTTGGGGTATGTGCATGCTTGCCCATCTATATCATGATTTTAATTCTATTATCTATCTTGGAAGTCAATTTATCAACTGGAGTCAATTTACTTTAGGTGTGGGCATGGGAACATCTTCCTATCATGCATCTAGTGATGGTGAGGCAGTGTCCTACTAGGTGGCCATATGTGCATAGATATACAGGTCATCTTACTCAACATAGATTGGGTAAGTTGGATCATTGACACAAAGTATTGGATGATATGGACATTATGACATGTCGTCCATTTTTAGATTGTGAGCATTGGGATGATGATGTTCAGTTGCCATTTTTCTGTCAGTTGTTTATTCTGATTGGGTAGATACAGTGGATTTTTGAGAGATTTCTTCTTAGATGAGTGCTCCATCAGTATGGTATTGTTCAGGGCATTCCCTAGGGTGTTTCCCACTATGCTCGTCAATAGTTAGATTCTACAAATTAGGGGCCCAATTTGTCATATGATTCTGTTGTGTAGGAGTTCCAAGCTCTACAACCTCTTATTTGGGAGATCCATCCAGATATTCTCAAGCCACCAGTGGCAGCTGATTATGCAGAGTATCTAGTGTTACATCCATTTCCTTGTATTACCATTCTTGATGAGCCAACACCATTACTTGTTGATGAGGAGGTTGTTGTTGCACACCAATGCCGATGGAGGAGAGAGGAGATTGGAGATGAGGAGGTGGTGTTGGAGGAGGTCAACAATAGTAGTGATGATGAGGGTAGTGGGGATGAGGAGGATAGTAGTGGTGATGAGGAGGGTAGTGGGGATGTGGAGGATAGTAGTGGTGATGATGGATTAGGCGGGTGAGTTGTTTATGGGTCAGGTCCTGGTTTAGAGTATTATTTGATTCCTTGTAAGAGGAAAATAGTGGTGGCCCCTTTAGAGCAATGTGTGCAGTAATAGTAGACCTAGATAGTGAGTCTATAGGTACAAGTTCAGACCTTATAGGGTCAACTGACTTAGGCCCAAGGTTTGTTGACTTAGACATAGGCACAAATGTAGGCACAGGCTCAGGCTCACACATAGGATGTAGCACAAGTACAGGCTCAGTTGGATGTGGCTCAGGCACATATTACAACATTGACAACCAAGAGGGATGCCACTAGATAGACTGCAAAGGGGGCTCAAGCTCAAATTACATCATTGACAACCAAGAGAGATGCCACTAGATTTACCCTAGAGGGGGTTCAAGTTGTAGCAGAGAGATTGTAAATATTTGGTGGATGGTACCACTATAGAAAATTATATACGATAGGTTTTCTATGTTGGCTGGGAGGTAGAGTATTACAGAGGTAAATTCTATGATGTTTTCCCTTCAGAGAAGAGGGTGAGCTATGGATAGTCCTGATCTGGTAGGTCCCATTCAAGGACTCTGAGTAGAGGTGTGACACAGCCTCTTTCGAGAGACCCAAGAGATCCTATTACATCTAGTTGTGGTGGAGGGACTGGTCCTAAGATGCTTGCACCATCCAGAGCTATCAACACCTAGTTTCATGACTACTCCCTTCACTATTTTGAGATGTGATGTGCACTTTGATTGCAACTATTTTTGATGATATATCTTTCTTCATTTCATACATCATTATATAATTGACATTCTTATTTTGAGATCTATATGATATGCGGAAGATTTTATCGATCTATTATGTGTTCTATGTGATTTCTATGATGGATGCATTTATTTTCTATGTTCTATATGTCATGTGATGATCTTATATATTATGATGTTATGGATGCAGTTTTATAATTATGATGATATGCTATGATTTATGATGTTCTATCTATGATGTGTATAATGATGATGTATATATGTATGATGTATGTATGGATGATGTATGGATGCATGGAATATATGCATGATGATGTGTAATTCTAAATTATATGATTATACACCTATATGCATGATAGTGGATGTGATGGTTAAAATGATATATCATGTGCGATGTAAATGGGATATGTGCACTTTTATTCTTGTGATAAATGCAAATATATGATGTAATAAGTGAATGAAAAATGATGAATATAATGGTATTTTGAATACATAATATATGATATTATTAATGGATGAATGAAATGAAACTATAGATATTTATTTTTGATAATTTCTTATGCAATTTTATGATTTTTGATATGAAAAATATGATAGGATCAATGGAAATTATCTTATTTAAATGTATGAATGATGAAATGATAAATTAAATTCTTTCTATATGTCTATAATGAAAATGATGATGCAACTACATGATAATTATGATGTTTTTTGTTAATGTCAAGTATACTCAATCCATTATGAGAAAAAGATATCTTTGTTTGGAATTGGTTACCCTTCTATGTAACAAATATTTTGAAGATGTAAAACTATTATGAATGCAATCTATTTTTACTTTGCAAATATATATACAAACATTGGCATCTTAATAGTACTTTTTTTGTGCTTTGTATCATCACAGAGCTTTAAAAATGTTGAAAGTGAGTACAAGCATCAATGGTATAATTTATACCACAATGACTTGAGTACTACTTCCATGATTTTTTATATTGCAAGTGAACACAAGCATCTAGGTATAATTAAACTGAGATGACCTAAGTATTTCTTGCATAAAAAGACAAGAATCAATCACTTTCCTATGCGAATTAGAATTTCATCCATGATACTTTGTAGAGCACTTCCCACAACAATTCACACAATAATTATGATTAATTCATAGACAATAGATAAAGTAAAATACCATTCTCCTTCCTAGCTTCTCTAGTTCAATACATCATTGATTTGCTCCAAAAAAAATGATAACAAAGATCAAAGTACAACATATCCAATTTTGCTTAAAGTATTTCAACCATTATTCAAATTAGATCATCTATTTTGATATTATGATGTTTTTTGTGATTTTCAAGATTTTGACCAAAAACCTAACCTAAAGACCTATCCTATGGGCATCGGTGGTTGATCAATGATTATCCTTTCCTACATTATACACGCAGAGACCACATATTTGTTGGAAAAAAAAGGAAAAACAACTGAGAGGGGGGGTGAATCAATTGTCACAAAAACTTAAACTTTTTCTAACTTAACTTATCCTTAATCTTAGATCTGATGAATGAACAATTAACCATAAACAATTAACACAACAAAGAGACAAAGAACACCAAGATTTTTTTACGTGGAAACCTTGTTAGGGTAAAAACCAAGGTGGATGTTAGTCCATAAGATTATACCATGCTAAAAGTATAATGAAAAAATAAGGGGAATGCACATGCATTCAAGCACACTACCTAGAGCTCACTACCCAACAATGTTGGATTAAAAATCTAAAGGGTATGAATTGAGAAAATAGCTTCTACTCAAGCCTGATTAAAGTTCCAATTATGCTCAACACTTCTTCACACTTCATACAATCTTATTCACACTCTACTCAATAATAATATTCACACATACACACATAGGAGCACATGAAGCATACTTTCCACTAATCACACAATCTCTCTTATATATCCGCTATAGGAGATTTCATCATAACATGATTGGCCAAGAAATTTTTTATATTTGCAATGTCAGCCCAGATTAACAACTAAATTTTAATGTGAACCCACAAAGGTTGGCCACAAAATAGTGGAGGCCCAAAATAATATCTCCAACAAAAAAATACTTTAATTAATTTCACCTCAAACATCCGCAACATGCTATCATCAACATGTTAGCTAGGAACATGAAAAACTAAACATGTGCAAGAAAAGATATTCAATCACGAGCTCACTGAATCAATTGGATGTACAAAAAATATAGAGAATGAACTAGAGACATCTGAGAACACCAAGAAACAATAGAGAAGCATCCACAACAATTTAGATAATTAGAATCACACAATTTTCATTTAGGAACACTGACAAAGACTAGCAAAACACTGTCAAACCATAACTCACATAGAACTTCACGTGGACCTCTGAAACTTTTGGTAGATGATCTAGAAATACTCAAAAATAAACCCTTTAATCCACATCATCTAATCTTTTACGTACAAAACAAAAAACCTTCATGACCTACACAGTTCCACTAGGAACTTGGAACACTTTTTCTTATAATTTTCTCAATATCATTGACATATACAAGAATAAATACACCAAATTATAATAGTGTTGACATCAATGAAAACCACATATCAGCAACACATCCACAACATCCAACAATCTCCAACAATCTCTCCCTTTGGCATTGATTGCAACACATGATATGAAAAATACCATCAACCCAACACATTGACTTCTTATGCACTTCATTTCTGAAAAGATGTCATGTTGCTCTTCTCTCCCTAAGATATTTTTTACATTACTCTTCTCCTCCTTTGACATCAATGGAAAAGGTAACCATGACCTTTCCATACAAACGCTCTGAACCACATATCTACACATCTAACTACTCCCCCTGAGTAGTAGCCATGGAAACATCAATCTGGATCATAATATAGCAATGAGGCTCACAGATTGATGCAAGTAAATGCATCATTTAGTTCTTATCAAGAGGGGTAATTACCCCTAGCATTCCTTTGAGATACTCAAAAGTATCCTTTGGAAATGGCTTAGTAAATATATCTGCAATCTATTGTTTTGTAGGAACATACTCTAGTCTGACTTCTTTTTCATTTACTTTTTCCCTCAGAAAGTGAAACTTGATTGATATCTATTTAGTCTTAGAGTGTAGCACTGAATTCCTTGATATATTTATTGCACTTGAGTTTTCATAGTATATGGCAATGGCATCTTCATATATTACTCTAATATCTCTCAACATTTTTTTCATCCATATCACTTCAGTACAATTATTGGAAGCAACAATATATTCTACTTCAGCAATAGATAGAGAAATTGAGTTTTTCTTTTTACTAAACCAGGATACCTACTTCTTCCCTAAGAAGAAAGCACCACCACTAGTACTTTTTTTGTCATCCACATCACCAGCCCAGTCAACATCAATGTGTGCACACAAAGTGAGATCGTCATCCTTTAGATACCAAAGTCCAAAGTTAACTATTCCTTTCAAATATCTAAAGATTCTTTTGATAGCAGTCACATGTGATTATTTTAGATCAACTTGAAATCTAGCGACCATACATACAACATTCATAATATCCTATCTAGTCTAAGTCAAGTAGAGCAATCCATCAATCATTGACCTATATCTGGTTTGATTTGCCTTAGGAGATTCATCATTCTAAGTCAACTTACATCCAATTACCATAGGGGTACCAACAGGTTTGGAGTCTTCCATTCCAAACTTCTTCAACAGTTCTTTCACATATTTGGATTGAGATATGAAAATCCCTTGGTCCAACTATGTAATTTGCAATCCCAAAAAGAACTTCATTTCACCAATCATTCTCATCTCAAATTCACTCTTCATCTCATTAGAAAATTTCATGCATAGATTATCTCCTCTAAAAATCATGTCATCAAAAAATACTTCTATGATTAATTGCTTATCATGATCTAATTTGAAGTACAAGTTACTATCAACTATACCTTTAGTGAATCCAAGCTTCAATAGATATTTGTCCAATTTGGCGTACCAAGCTCTGGGGGTTTTTTTGAGTCCATACAAAGCTTTCTTCAATCTAAAAACCATATTTTCCTTATCTTTTAGCTGAAATCCATTTGATTGTTCAATGTACACTTCTTCTTCTAGTTCCCCATTTAGAAATATAGACTTTACATATATTTGATAGACTTTATAGTTTTTATAAGCATCATAAGCAAGAAATAATCTTACTGCTTCAATTCTAGCAATAGGGGAAAAGGTCTCTTCGAAATCAATACCTTCCACTTGAGAGTACCCTTTACATACTAGTATTGCCTTATTCCAGAACACTTCAACTTCCTCATTTAGCTTATTTCTTAATACTCACTTAGTATCGATCACATTCTTGTATTTGGGCCTAGGAACTAGTGTCCATGGGTCATTATTTTCAATCTATTTCAGTTATTCCTGTTGGTCATTTTTCTTGTTTAGGAAAACAACTAACCATCAGGTCTGTGCAAACACCTATGAGCTAGCAAAGCTCAATGCATGAATGTTCGCTAGATGGCCAACAGATGAGATGCAACACTTATGGCTACAATCTCCTTCACTTCGGGCTCTGCAAGACCCAAGGGGGTAATCACTTGAACAAAGCAAATTCAATCTCCTAATAGCAGATATACCAAGGTTCACTCAGAGTTGGATTCCTTTGAGGAAACAACGTATATCCTACTAAGAATGATAAAATAGATATAGTGTAACATTAGAATAGAATTGACTAATTAAAGGATTGTTATCTAATTGAGTAATCAGGCTAGTAAAGATATAAAAACTATCACCAGATCAGTGCCAATATCCTTGGGCAAGGAGTCATGAAAATGTACAACAGAAGGGGTATTTAATTCTGGAAACTTGAGTCTTTATGGAGTTAACCTTATTAACCCATAAACTAATGAACAAATCTTTCAGACTTCTTACCAAATCCCTTAACGATGAATAGAAAACTATTGGTTAATTAATGCAATTTAACTCATTCCTTGAACAAGAGCAATAATCAAACAAATAAATAATGAAATGATCCTTGATCATTTGATCTCATTAAAATTTCATATACACCATTACAAGGAGAGACTTGAGATTTTATCAACTACATTCATTGTCCATAATATATCCAGAAACCTTACATTTAATACTATTTGCCCTGCCCTCAAAATTGAACTAAATCTAATCTGTTCTAAGTGTTCTTTCTTTAGACTAGAACCTAGCTACCCAACCAAAGACAATTGGTTCCCTTTACAATTTTTTCAAACTATCGTCAAACCCTTAAAAAGTGGAAAGAAAATATATTTATACAGCCAGGGTCACCAGTCAGCATGAGTCTACGTGGACACCAATAGAAACCCTAACAGCCTTAGAAAACATCCAAAAACTTGGCCACGAACCTCCACCAACCATTCTAAATCATCTTGAAAGCTTTTGTCAGGTGGAACCAGGAGAATGTCACACCACCAGGTCGAAACGAGTAAGTACAGGAATGGGCTGCCATGGCAATCAAACCAAGAAGGTACATAGACCATGCTATCTAGGAAATCCACAGGTGTGATCATCACAAATCTAGAGGCCACAAATGCAGAAGCCATCCGTCCCAACCACCTTTCCACCTCAGAGAACCCATTGCCCTAGTTCTGCAATTAATTTCATCCTCTACCGCACCAACTCACACCAACAATCGAGGTTCAGGACCGAAACGGAGTCACCATGTTGATCCCAAGTGAGATCCTCATTGTCATTCTCGAGCCCAAAAAAGTGACCAACCACATTGAATACATCCTAAAATTGATCCACATCAGTCACCTCCCCAGCAGACCAGTCGGCCAGACATAGCCCAGTTAGCCAAACATCATAGCGAGAATCTGTGTGTTTGATTGAGTAGCTGATTCAGCGAGACTGGGTGCACATCAGTGTGAGAATTCAACTTAGAATATTACCCCATCGGTGAGAGAAAGCTCACTAGACAAGAGGTCATGGCAACACCCGAGTAGACACACAATCAACAAGAGAAGATGAACTTGAGAAGACATCAGGGCGACAGCGAGCAAAGGGCACGAAGTCACGCCAAGGAGCCCATCGTATCGGCAAGACACCATCAGGTCGGGGAGACATCTGGTCGAAGTCCGTGCATTACACCGAGTGCTCAATACAGTTGGCGAGAGATAGTTGGGTTAGGGAGACATCACATAGACTATCCTGTGTTTTGCTGAAACATCTCGAGCTCACAATAGATCACCAAGACATTAATGGTCTCACACTGACTGAAACCTTTCCTTTTGTGCATCGCTATAACATTAAGATATCAGGAAGACCTCCTATAGAGCACACCATGTCTTTCCAAAAGTATTCATTCACTTATGTGTTGCTGAGACAATCAAAACCTATGCCGACGAAGACCCCTTATATTCCACCAGCAAGACCGAAGGTCACTCGCCGAGACCTCTTGAATTCGGCAAGATGTTATATCAATAGCCACAACTCACGCTGAGATACTTCCATATGCTCTTGTCGGTAAGACCAAGAGGAGTTCACCAAGATGTTACACCTAATGCTCCAAGTCTAGCCGAAGTGAATCCCATATGTTATGTCGGCAAGACAAAGACACTTCACCGAGACCAACTCTGAAAACCCAGACTCTTGCCAATACGCTTCCATCCACCATCGGTCGGTGTGACCTTGCAAATTTGTTGTGACTTCACACCGATGGTGTTACACTTTGCTGAAATGCTCATTCAAGTCAGTCGTTGTGATATTTCAATTTCAATAAGACCTTATCCCGACTGTATACCATAAGTCGATAGATAATACTTTCTGTCATAAAAATACAATAGAAGTCTTGCCAATTGTAGCCTGAATGATAAATTCAATCACCGAGACTTCTGAAATGTCTTGCTGATAGGAAACTCAGACATTTCAAATTAGATCGGGAAGACTCTTCAAACAACCAAAACCTGTGATGCGAAAGGAGAACCATTCTGAGACAGATCAACAATGAGAACATATTGAAAAGGATTTTGACATCAAGGGAAAACCATATGATCACAACTAAGATCCAACAAACCCTTGGCATGCTGAGGTCAACCCTTATGGGATCCCACTTGTCCCACGTGCAGAATGAAAGGGAAAAAACCCCAAACTAGGGACTCACCAAAGAGATCAAAGAGCGCATAACCAGAGAATGAAAGGAAACCCGAAAAGGGACTAACATAGGCTCCAGTTGGGGGATGTATGCCCCTGGTGGGCATAGCAAGAATCAAGATCACTGGGAGAGCAGACCAGATAGAAAAGACCAAAACCAACCAGGAACTAGCCCAGACAGAGCCAGTAGACACAAACAAGAAAACAAAATGGAAAGCAAACCCTAAGCTAGTGTTCATGGAAAAGATATACCTCAAGAGAAGTACAACTTCAAGAATTGTCCATGAACTGGCAGTTCAAGAATTTTGCCTGTCATAGTTTGGAGAAAATATGAATCTTCTCCCCATTTATCGTTGATCATGAATGGGCCTAACCAAATGGCATCAAACTTTCCATGTTTTCCCTTATCTTCCAATCTGACATTCCATAATAAGACCAAATCTCCTTTCTCAAAATTCCTTGCACTTGTCCTTTTTCCATACAGATTCTTCACTTGCATTTGCAACTTGGCATTTCTCCTTTGAGCATCCCTTCTAGTCTCATGCAGCTCTATGAGAGCATCCATTCTCAATTGCATCTCACTGTCAATTTCATCATCATAAACCTGGATAAACTTGTACATCTCTATCAGGTTGTTTTGGGGCAATCTAGCACCCATCCCATAAACTAAGTCAAATGGGGTACAACCTATTGCCCTCTTCATAGTTACCCTATCTGCCCAGAGTGCCAATTTCAACTTAGAATCCCAGGCTCTCTTATTCTGATCCAAGATTCTCTTGATAATCCTTATCAGGCTTTTATTGCTTGATTCAGCTTGTCCATTTCCTTGTGGGTGATATGGTGATGAATAAGAAATTTGGATACCATATTTTTCACAAAACTCAGTATATTTTTTAGACCTAAAAAACATAGCATTTTCTGATACAATTCTTTCTGGGCATCCAAACCTTGTTAGTATGTTGTTTATCAAGAAATCAATCACCACCTTGCTAGTTGCTTTCTTTGTTGGGATTGCTTCCACCCACTTAGTAAAATAATCAATGGCTACTAATATCTAGGAGTGGCCTCCACTAGATTTGCATGTTATTTCCCCTATAAAATCAATGCCCCAAATCTGAAATGGAGATTGCACAGTAACCGGTCTCAGGGGAAGGTTACCAGAAAAACGCTGACAAGCATCACATGTCTTCACAAACTGATGTGCATCTTTAAATATAGTAGGCCACCAAAAACTGGCCCTCATCACCTTGTGTGCAATTGTCTTGGCCATGTAATGTCTACCACAAACTCCACCATGCATCTCCCTTAGAAGTTCTAATGCCTGATTCTGATCAACGCATTTTAGCATGACTCCTTCTCTACTTCTCCACCACAAATTTACTTGTATGATAACATATCTGATAGTGTGTAACTTCAATGTCCTCTTCTGATTTTCATTCATTTCATTAGGGCACTTCATCCTTTGCAAATAATAGATCACATTCTTATACCACTCAGAGTGTTCCATATCACATATGTTCGATCTGTTTTCCTCTTCCAATGAGTTTATTTGATTTACTTCCAAATTGGTCTGAGCCATAAGCTTGGCCAATCCTTGTCCCCTCACCAACTTAGTGATTTGGACCTCAATGTTAAACTCTTGAATTCTATTAATCCATCTACATCTCCTTCCGGACACTTCCTGCTGTGTGAAAATGTTTTTGACAACTGCACTAGGCACATACGTAATTATGACAACTCCCATTAAATAAGGCCTGAAAGCTTTGATAGCCTTGACTAGTGCATATGCCTATTTCTCATTTATGTCATATTTCAATTCTGCAGCTTGTAAAGACTTACTGAAGAAGGCTATGGGCTACTCGAAACCATTATCATTCTTCTGTAACAACACCCCTGCTACAGTGTGAAAAGAGGCAAACGTGAACAACTAGAAAGGCTTTGAATAGTCGGGTGTCTTCAACACAGGATCATCTTTTATTGCTTCTTGAATGGCTTGAAAATCCTTTAAGAGCTCTTCTGACCAGACTATCCTCTCATTCTTCTTCAGCATTTTGGAGATAGGTCTACTGATTTTTGCAAAGTTAGTGACAAACCTTCTCAAGAAGTTTATTTGACCAAAGAAAGATTGTACTCCCTTGACATTCTTTGGTGGTTGGATCTTATCAATGGCTACTATCCTTTCTAGATCAATTTTGATGCCATCTTTTGAGACAATGTACCCCAGTAACTTTCCCTCCTTAACCCCAAAGGCACATTTCTTGGGATTAAGGGAAATACCATATTCCAACACCTTGACAAATATTTTCTCTAAGTGAGAGCAATGGTCGTCTTCTTTCTTGCTGTGAGTAGTTAGATCATCTTGATAAACGTCCAGGAAAAGGTCTAGGAACTCAACAAAAGCCATGTCCATGGCTCTTTGAAAAGTGGCACCAACATTGATTAGGCCAAAATGCATTCTTACATACACATAAGTTCCCCAGGGTGTGGTGAACACTGTCTTGTACTACTCTGATTCTTTCACCATGACTTGGTTGTAACCAAAGAATCCATCCATCATGGACATCAATTCACATCCAGTCACTTTCTGCAGCATAGCCTCCATGTTTGGGAGTGGATAGTTTTCTTTCAATGATGCAATATTCAAATTTCTAAAATCCACACACAGCCTGAGATCACCATTCTTCTTTCTGACAGGGACCAAATTGGACACCCATGATGAGTGCCTTATAGGCTTAATAATCCTTGCATCACTCAATTTTGTTAGTTCTTCCCGCATCTTGGATCTCAAGGTTGGATTGATGGGCCTCTATTTTTTCCTGAATGGTCTCACATCAGGTTTCAAGGGAATTTCATGCTAGAACAAGTCTTCCCTGTAAGCCTTCAAGTCATCGTAAGACCAGGAAAACACATGCCTATATTTCCTTAATAAGGCAATCATCATATTCCTTACATGGGGCTTCATCTTTTTACCTATGTAGACCTCCTTGGGTGCACTATCAGTTCCTAGGTTGATTTCCTCTAGGTCCTCTTTATGGGTAGCTGCTTGTTTTGTGTTGGACTTATCTGGTCCTTCAAAGATTCTCTCCAATGCTACCAGCCCTTTTGGGATTTTGTTGCTCTTCAGTTGAATTACTTCATTCCCAAGCAAGGTCTCTCTACCACTTTCTTCTACCACATATGAGCCAAAATCAATCTCCTGATGCTCATATTGATCAACACAGTGCAGGAATCTCAAGATATCATTGTCATCTTGAAAAACTTGCCAATTGCAGATATTATCAGGCACTGCAGGCCTAGTTTGTATCTCAATGCCAGAGATGCCATTAAAGGTCACTTCATCCAATTTTATAGCTATATTGGCCAGCAAGTCAGCCTTGGCATTTTTACCTCTTTCTACCCAATCTATTCCAAAGACATCAAATGCCTCAATGGTATCCCACACTTCATTCCTATATTGCCTCAAGCACTTTTCCTTAGTGACAAATCTAGACCTGACTTGAGAGACTACTAATTCTGAGTCACCAAATACCCTCAGTGATTTTATACCATGTTTAGAGGCAATTTTTAGGCCAAGCAACAAGGCTTCATATTCAGCTATATTGTTTGAACATGCAAATTGGAGTAGAAAGGAATATTTAAAAGTCTTACCTTGTGGTGATACCAGCAGGACACCAGCACCTGAGCCATCCTTGGAACAAGCTCCATCGAAGAACATGGTCCATACTGACTCTTCTAAGGTAGTCTGCATGACTTCTTTGACTATTGGTACTGACTTGGTCTCTCCATCCTCTTGTTCTACTTCCTCTACTCGAAAGGTATCCATATTAGTGTCAACAAAGTTAATGAGTGGAGGTTCTTCTGTTTTATCAACAGATTTAATCATATGCTTGCACCTTGACTCCTGGGAAATCTTAACATCCTTCTGATCAAATAAGAATGTAGCAAATGATAAGTCACATTGTATACTTCCTCCCATAGAAACACACCATTTCCTTGATAGTAGCATTCCATATGCTGGAGGGATGTCAGCTACTATGACACTCATGACAAGTTCCTTCTCAGGGAAAGCTGCCAGTCTATATGATACTTCATTTATGATTCCAATCACAGGGATCTCCCTTGATTCCATAGCATAGAATTTTCCATAAGTACTATCCACCTTTAAGCCCATTTCCTCCATGATTTTGACAGGCATCACATTATTTGAGGCACCTGAATCAATCATACAATTTTTGAGTAAGTTTTCATTGATAATCAGGCTCAGAAAGAAAGGGTTGACCAGATTAGGGTTAGCAGTGATTGTAGTTCCTAGATAGACTTCAGGATTCTCATCTGCGTTTAGTCTAGCTGCATCATCGTCCACCTGGCCTGCACTTATTTTAGGTATTTGAGCTTCCATTTTAGGTTGATTATTCCCAACAATACTCTTGATGACTACCATTTTTTTATGCTTATGGTCATCAATCCTCGTCATCTCAAGAAGCAGGACTGTGACCCTTATCTAAGATAGGACTTGAAACATGTCAACTGGTGCATAACTTGGAATCTCTGGGAATATAACTTCATGAGAAGTTAGTGCATCTATTTTCTTACCATCACTTTGGTTTGCAGGCCTCAATTCTTTCATCTTTGTATCTAATGAAGTAGCTTCACTAGTTATCTTAGCTTTGTCATTCTTTTTAGCCCAAATTCTTGGTTCTTTGACTTACTTAGCTTTGGTACTATTTTTTGTGTTTTCAGCTCTAGTCCCTTTAGGATCAGTATCACTCTCTTTGATGAATATTCCCCCTTGGTGACCTGGATTAGCCTTTACCACCCTATTTCTGAGGTGAATATCATTTCTAGCCTGAGCTCTGGCAGCCAATAAAATTGCATACCTTTCTATCTCTACATTAGAAGGTCTCCTCAAAGAAATGCCACAGGTTTCTAAGTTGTAAGTAGTAAACTGATCATCTCCTTCTCCATCAGAAAATACTTGCTACTGATGAAGAAGACCTTCTTGTCTTTGCATATTTGTCTCATTTGTATCAGCACCACAGTCAGAGGAATATTCCTCCTACTCCAAATCTGACTTGGTCAAGAACACATTTGAAGTCTCATTAGGGTTGCTAGGATAATCACCTTCCTCATAACTGCCTTGATTTTCTTCCACTGCCTTGGCCACAATAGCACGCTGATGTGAGGAGTGTGGCATTTCATAGGCATCACACCATGGCAAATCATCTACCATGTTTGAGGTATTCTTCTATCACGGATCAGGCACTCCATGGAAGTTCCTTTGATTATTGGGAACAGGCTTCCCATTATTCCAGTTGGTTTGATATGGATAGTATTGCAACCTTGGGGGCCTCTCATTCCTTTGAAATTGGGGCCTCTTAGACTTTGCTTGCTTCTATAGTAGGTTCAAAACTTGATCCCATTTGTCATCTGGTGCTACATCTTTGACCCCCTTCTCATTTGAAGGCTTAGAAGCTTTGGTAAGCCTGGGATCATCTCTCCTACCCATCTTACCAGATGCTCTTCTATTATTTTCAATGTTTACAGCCATCTTGTAAGCCTCTTGCAGGGATTGTGGGTCTTTGTCTCTGAGAAAGTAGCACATCTTGTTGTCATAGGCATTATAGTAAGTAAATAGACATGATCTTTCATTAGGTCAGAGAGAAATAGGGACCTTAGCCATTGCTTTCTTGAATCTTGCATTAAATTCAGTAGCCATTTCATTATGTCCCTTTGTGATATTATTGAAATCATGTAGCCTGAACCTTGGATTAGTCTGGTCTCCATATTGTTCTCTAAAAATTTTGGAGTTCTTAGAGTCAATGCTTAAATCAGGTAGACTTTTGTACTAGTCTCTTGCATCTTCCGTAAGAGACTGCATAAATTACTTCATGGCTACATCCTCCTCCCATAACTCAAAGTCCTCCAAAAAACTTTGAAAAGCTTTAAGGTGATCCTCACCACTGATAGCATTATTGTCTGCAAACTTTGGCAAATGTTTCCTAGAATTATCAGGGACAGGGTTTGGGTGACCAGGGATATTATCAAAACATAATTGCCTGTATCTGTCAGTATGTGCCACTCCTCTTCCCACAGGTCTTCTTTCTTCACCTTGAGCATCATTGTATCTTTGTCTTTCATTTTGATATCCTGATTGTTGACCTTGAGGCTCTTGTAGATCAACAAAATGGACAGCCTTTTCATGACCTCTAGGGGGTGGAAGGGAGCTAGAAGGATTATCCTTGGGTGAGCTTCTATCACCATTATTAGGGTTTGAAGAAATAGATTGACCACATGTGTAATGATCATCAGGGGCAGGGTCCTTCAAAGTAGATTCAAGGAAACTAAGCTTCCTTTTCATTTCTTTGTTTGCTGCAAGTAATTCCATCTCCCTTGTCTTTCTCTACAACTCCTCATTTTCTTTCGTTAGCTTATCAAAAAGTGAGGTAGTGTTATTTTGATTCGTGTTCTTCTCAGCACCTCCTTCATTTATCCTTACTCCTTCATTTTCTCTCTTTTCCTACATAGGACACTTACCTTTGTCCACATTTTGTGGCTGTCTACTGGTATTCCTAGGAGGAGGAACAACATGTTCCTCAACTCTATCACTTTGAGGTTTTCTTCTGATCTTATTAACCAAGGGGTCAGAGAGGATCCTTCCTAAAGTTTCTAGCAATACCAAGGTATTCTCCTCATTTTGTTGGGCTGCCAATCTATCCATGGCTTCCATCTCTTTAACTCTTCTATGCAGCTCATCCCTCTGATCCATAGCATCTCTTATCTTTTTCTCTTTTACTGCTTCTCTATGTTTCCTACTCTCATTTAGTGCAACAATTTTCTGACTAAGTCTTTGTATATCATCAGAGATCTCATCCTCGTCAGGTAATGTAGACTCTCTATTAGAAATTGTACTAGCAGTTTGGTATAGATGTGGGTTGTGGGAATAGTCATCCCCAGTGGATGAATCATTTGGGACAAAGGTAGCCCTAAGAGGTGTGGGAGTGGAGCATTCTATGGTCCTAGCATGCTAGGTATTCCTATTATTCCTTTGGAATCTACCCCTTCCCCTTTGTTGTATGGCATTTTGGCCATGATCTAATGGAATTTCATTTATAACATTTTTCATATGCACTTCCCCTCTCTCATTTGATGCATTATCATCTAAATCTACCAAATTTCTTTCACTTTGTGAACCTAAATGAGAAGAAACTTGATATTCAGGGGTGGGATGTGGTGTAGACATACCTTTTTGTGTTGGTTTTGCCTTCACCCATTTGCCTTTGTTTCTAGGAAACTCTTCTTCTAGCTCCTACTCTAGATGGTTTATGTAATAACCTCGTGTTCTCATTTGAACTGGGATTCCTTCAGCCTTGTTGACTCTCTTTGAATTTTTGCTCCAAACTTCTTCTATATCTTTAAATATTGGTTTGCACTGGTACAAAGACTTCAGAGTCGCCACCCAAGCTTCTTGGGACAGATTATTAAACAACACAACTTTCAGAACTTGGTAACTACAACTTGAAAACAATAAGACTAGGAATCACTCAGGAATATAAACACAAAGGTAGAGACATAAGCTATGCTTGATCAATGTTCTGAAATGACCGACTCTATGAAGAAACTATGGTATAAAACACCTTGTAGATTCTATTCAATATGAAACATAAGTACCCAGCAGAGTCACCATCTTGTTGGTCATTTTTCTTGTTTAGGAAAACAACTAACCATCAGGTCTGTGCAAACACCTATGAGCTATCCAAGCTCAATACCTAAATGTTCGCTAGACAGATGGCCAATAGATGAGATGCAACACTTATGGCTACAATCTCCTTCACTTCGGGCTCTGCAAGACCCAAGGGGGTAATCCCTTGAACAAAGCAGATTCAATCTCCTAATAGCAGATATACCAAGGTTCACTCAGAGTTGGCTTCCTTTGAACAAACAACGTATATCCTACTGAGAATGATAAAACAGATATAGTGTAACATTAGAATAGAATTGACTAATTAAAGGATTGTTATCTGATTGAGTAATCAGGCTAGTAAAGATATAAAAAATATCACCAGATCATTGCCAATATCCTTGGGCAAGGAGTCATGAAAATGTGCAACAAAAGGGGTATTTAATTCTGGAAACCTGAGTCCTTATGGAGTTAACCTTATTAACCCATAAACTAATGAACAAATCTTTCAAACTTCTTACCAAATCCCTTAATGATGCATAGAAAACTATTGGTTAATTAATGCAATTTAACTCATTCCTTCAACAAGAGCAATAATCGAACAAACAAATAATGAAATGATCCTTGATCATTTGATCTCATTAAAATTTCATATACACCATTACAAGGAGAGACTTGAGATTTTATCAACTACATTCACTATCCATAATATATCCAGAAACCTTACATTCGATATTATTTTCCCTGCCATCAAAATTGACACTAAATCTGATCTGTTCTAATTGTTCTTTCTTCAGACCAGAACCTAGCTACCCAACCAAAGACAACTGGTTCCCTTCACAATTTTTTCAAACTACTATCGAACTCTTACAAAGTGGAAAGAAAATATATTTATATAGACAGGGTCACCAGTCAGCATGAGTCTACGTGGACACCAATAGAAACCCTAACAACCTCAGAAAACATCAAACAAATCGGCCACGAACCTCCACCAACCATTCTGAATCATCTTGAAAGCTTTTGTCAGGTGGAATTGGGAGAATGTCACACCACCAGGTTGAAATGAGTAAGTACAGGAATGGGCTGCCATGGCAATCAAACTAGGAAGTTACACAGACCATGCCGTCTAGGAAATACATGGGTGTGATCATCACAAATTTAGAGGCCACAAATGTAGAAGCCATCCATCCCAATCACCTTTCCACCTCAGAGAACTCGTTGCCCTAGTTCTGTAATTAATTTTCATCCTCTAGCACACCAACTTGCACAAACAATCAAGGTTCAGGACCGAAATGGAGTCACCATGTTGATCCCAAGTGAGATCCTCATTGTCATTCTCTAGCCCAAATAGGTGACCAACCGCATTGAATACATCCTAAAATTGATCCACATCAGTCACCTCCCCAACAGACGAGTCGGCCAGACATCATAGCGAGAATCTGTGTGTTTGATCAAGTAGCTGATTCGGCAAGACCGGGTGCACATCGGCATGAGAATTCAACTTAGAATAGCACCCCATTGGTGAGAGAAAGCTCACTCGACAAGAGGTCATGGTGACACCTGAACAGACACACAACCGGCAAGAGAAGATGGACTTGGGAAGACATCAGGGTGACAGCGAGCAAAGGGCACGAAGTCATGCGGAGGAGCCCATCGTATCGGCAAGACACCATTAGGTCAGGGAGACACCTGGTCGAAGTCTGTGCATTACACCGAGTGCTCAATACAGTCAGCGAGAGATAGTCGGGTCGGGGAGACATCACATAGACTGTCCTATGTTTTTCTAAAATCTCGAGCTCATAATAGATCGCCAAGACATTAATGGTCTCACACCGACTGAAACCTTTCCTTTTGTGCATCGCTATAACATTAAGATATCAGGAAGACCTCCTGTAGAGCACACCATGTCTTTCGAAAAGTCTTCATTCATGTGTGTGTTGCTAAGACAATTGAAACCTATGCCGATGAAGACCCTTTATGTTCCACCAGCGAGACTGAAGGTCAATCGCTGAGACCTCTTGAATTCAGTAAGATGTTATATCGATAGCCACAACTCACGCCGAGAGACTTCCATATGCTCTTGTCAGTGAGACCAAGAGGACTTCACCGAGATGTTACACCGAAAGCTCCAAGTCTGGCCGAAGTGAATCCCATATATTATGTCAGCAAGATAAAGACACTTCGTTGAGACCAACTTCAAAAACCCAGACTCCTACCGATATGCTTCCATCCACCATCAGTCGGTGTGACCTTGCAAATTCACCGTGACTTCACACCGATGGCGTTACACTTTGCCAAAATGCTCATTCAAGTCAGTCAGTGTGATATTTCAATTTCGATAAGACCTTATCCTGACTGTATACCATAAGCCGATAGATAATACTTTCTATCACCGAAATACAATAGAAGTCTTGCTGACTGCAACCTGAATGATAAATTCAATTGCCTAGACTTCTTAAATGTCTTTCCGATAGGCAACTCAGACATTTCAAATTGGATCAGGAAGACTCTTCAAACAACCAAAACCTATGACCCGCAAGGAGAACCATTCCAAGACAGATCAATAATGAGAACATACTGAAAAGGATTTTGACATCAATAGCAAACCATATGATCACAACTGAGATCCAACAAACCCTTGGCACGCTGAGCTCAACCCTTGTGGGAGCCCACTTGTCCCACGTGCAGAATGAAAGGGAAAAAACCCCAAACCAGGGACTCACCAGAGAGATCAAAGAGTGCATAACCAGAGAATGAAAGGCAACCCAAAAAATGGACTAACACTTCTTCATATCTTCTAACTAGTGTTCATCTTGATAGGCTCCAGTGACATTCTTTGGCTCAATCGTGGAAATCAGACAATATTCTTCTACAATTTTTCTTCTAGTTTGCACTCCTTTGCTTTTATCTCCTATGATTTGACTTTCAGAATTATTTAGCTTTACATAGCTTGGATTCTTGGGACTTTCTCAGACTTTTGTGTCTTTTGAACTTTCTTCTACACTTGTACTTATTTTTGCTTCCTGACCGACTTGATTTTTTGAAAAAACTTGCGGTTGCTTCACTGGAACATATGGAATAATCTGAAGTAGATTCAATATTTGAGTGTTCTTCCCTTGATTTTTGTTGTCTTCATCTGAATCATAGCTGCATCGTCTGGATGATTTGATAGATTCCCCATCAACTCTAACATTTTCACTCTCAACAATCTTTCTCAGTCTTTTGTTATAGCATCAGTATGCCTTGCTCTTTCTAAAGTAACCTAGAAAGAAACCTTCATCGCTTCTAGCATCAAACTTTCCTATATCATCATCTCTCCTAATATAACATTTGCTTCCAAAGATCTTGAAATAATTAACAATAGGATAGTAACCGAACCATAATTCATAAGGGGTCTTACTAGAATTACCATTCACATTTACCCAATTCAAAGTATATATAGCAGTGTTGATCGCTTCACTCCAGTACATCTAAGACACATTCCCTTCCATCATCATTGTTCTAGAAGCATCGAGAATTGTTCTATTCTTTCTTTCTATAACTCCATTTTGTTGAGGGGTTCGAGGAGCAGATAACTATCTTTTAATTCCATTTTCTTCATTATAAGAATTGAACTCTTTTGAAATCAATTCTCCACCTCTGTCAGATTGCAGGCATTTTATTTTCAAACTTTTTTCATTTTCTTCCATGGCCTTGAAACTTTTCAACTTGTCCAATGTTTCAAACTGTTCTCTTAAAAAGGAAACCCAAATCATTCTAGAGTAATCATCAATGACCAACATAAATACCTTTCTCCATGAATAATTCTAACTCTAGAGGTACCCCAAAGATTAGTATGTAGCATTTCCAACACATTATTTGAATGAAATTGTTTGCTCCAGAAGAAGACTCTAGTTTGTTTACCCATCTAACATTCTTGGCAGATTACATTAGCGGGCTTCACTAACTTAGGTAGATCTCTTATTGCTTGAGTAGTACTTATCTTGATAATGTTATCAAAGTTTACATGACACAACCTCCTATGCCACAACCAAATTTTATCTACTTGAGCAATTAAACAACTTCTACTAGCAGTATTCAAGTGAAAAATATTACCTTTAGTTTTCACACCAGTAGCAGTCATGTTTCTGGAACTCCCACAAATCTTGCATTTTCCATTCGTGAACTATAGATCATATCCCTTGTGTACCATCTATCCAACACTTAACAAGTTATGCTTTAGGCCTTCAACATAGAGAACATCATCAGTTTTTTCCTTACCACTAAGGCTAATAGAACCTCTTCCATGTATCACACAAGCATTTTTATCTCCAAATCTTACAACCCCACTATCATACTTCTTTAGACTCATAAACTTGCTTTTATCATAGGTCATATGATGTGAGCATCCACTATCAATGACCCACTCATCTTTCTCCTCAACTCAAGTTGCAAGAGCATTCTTATCTTCAGTAGATTTGGTAGGCACATGTTTATTTTTAATGGTAGCAATGAAATCCCAATCATCTTCTTTTGCATCATCTTTATTAGAATCATCATCAGTTACTACTTCTTCAACAAAGTAACATTTCTTTTAGAATCTAGGTTTTCTAGGCTTAGACCTAGGAACTCTTTCAGGACATCTTGATGAAAAATGACCTATTTTACTATAGGAAAGAAATTTAATAGGAAATACATCTTCATACTTATTTTTTCCTCTTCCTTCTTGATTTGTAATAATTGCTTCCAGATCTTGTACTTCTCTTTCTTTATCTTGGAGTTGTTTCAATTCTTCATCATATTTAGATATCTTTCTGGAGCTCTCTCCTAGATTATATATTTTCCTGTAACTTTTGGATATAATAGCTTTGAATGCAGATTCATTTTTTGGTGTAGATTCACCAAATTCACTTATTTCAAAAGCAACAAGCTTCCCTATCAATGTATCTCTTTTCATCTTGTTTACAAACATAAATTCCTCAATAGAATGAACCTTAATTTTGAGGAATAGTATATTGATATCATGTAATCTTCCAATAAGCATCACCAATGCACTGTAGATGAAATTGCATCTTGAATTTCCACAGTGAGTAGTTGGTGCCATCAAATCTAGGACTATATTTCTTGAATGTTTCCATTCCTGATCACCTCAATCTGTTAGACTTCTTTAGGGGAACCTACTCGAATACCAATTGTTGGAAAAACAAGGATAGACAACTAAGAGGGGGGGGTGAATCAGTTGTCATAGAAACTTAAAATTTTTCTAACTTAACTTATCCTTAATCTCAAATCTAATGAATGAACAATTAACCATAAGCAATTAACAAATCAGAGAGACAAAGAACACCAAGATTTTTTTATGTGGAAACCCTATTAAGGGAAAAACCACGGTGGATGTTAGTCCACAAGATTATACCCTGCTAAAAGTATAATGAAAAACAATAAGAGGAATGCACATGCATTCAGGCACACTTCCTAGAGCTCACTACTCAATTACAAAAGGGGTTCACTGACCAACAAAGTTGGATTGAAAATCTAGAGTGTATTAACTGAGAAAATAGCTTCTGCTCAAGCCTGATTATAGTTCCAATTACACTCAATACTGCTTCACACTTTGTAAGATCTTCTTCACACTCTGCTCAGTAATGATATTCACACATACACACATAGGACTACACGAAGCATACTTTCCACCGATCACACAATCACAAATATATATCCACTACAATATATTTCATCACAACATGGTCGACCAAGAAAAATAAATTATATTTGTAGTGTCGGCCCATATTAACAGCTAAATTTTAGTGTGAACCCACAAAGGTCAGCCACAAAATAGTGGAGATCCAAATTAATATCTCCAACGCAAAAATAATTTAATTAATTTTTCATCAAACATCCACAACACACCCTCATCAACATGTCGGCTAGGAACATGAGAAACTAAACATGCACAAGAAAATATCTTCAATCACGAGCTCATTGGATCAAGTGGATGTACCACAAAGATAGAAAATGAACTAGAGACATTTGAGAACACCAAGAAACAATAGAGAAGCATCTGTAACAAATGAGATAATTAGAATCACACAATCTTCATTCAGGAACACTGATAGAGACTAGCAAAACACTGTCAAACCATAACTCACAGAGAACATCACACAGACCTCTGAAGCTTTCAGTAGATGATGTAGACATACTCAACAATAAACCCTTTAATCCAAATCAACTAATCTTTTACGTATAGAAAAAAATGCCTTCATGACCTGCACAGTTCCATTAGGAACCTAGAACACTTTTTCTTATAATTTTCTCAATATCCTCGACATATACAACAATAGATACACCAAATGCTAATAGTGTTGACATCAATGACAACCACATATCAACAACACATCCACAACATCCAACAATCTCCAACAATATTTTGACTGACACAAACCCTATTTTTGACTTTTTGACTTATTTTTGGATTTTCCATTGTGATATGGATGTTCAATATGTTTTTGATGGTGATTGATGTTTCATGTTGGGTTGTGTTTCAATCATTGTTTTTGTTGTGTTTGTCTTCCAATTGTTTGTCCATTTGATTAAGCTCAAGTTTATTGCCCCTAGTGAGGACCATATTTTTCCCCCAAGCTAGGGTGGAACATGACTACTCACAATGATATGATAATGATGGAAAATGGTGGTGAAAGTGAACGACCATGACATGCCTCTAATAGATGGAGATGTTGGTTTAAATCACAAATATCACCTGTTTCCAGGTTTTCACTACATGTTTTTATTGTAGTTTTTTAGTATTTTTGAATTTTTTTCTATTTTTCTCTTTATTTATTTAGTATTTTTCTCTATTTTGATTTTGATTTTGATTTTTCTATCACCAAGATGCCTGTTTGCCAGGTTTTCATCAAGGTACCTATTTTTAGATCCTAACCCATGCACTAGGTGATTCAGGTGTAAAACTTTTCGAGATGGATATTGTTGATAGGTTCATCAAAAAAATCCCCTTCAGGTGTAGATAGTTGATAAGCTCTAGACCCATAAACTATTATTATGACAAAGGGACCTAGCCAGTTAGGTTCAAACTTTCCTTTCTTTTCTTTGTCTTGTTGATTTCTAGGGTTTCCTTTTAGGACCAAGTCCCCAACCTGAAAGACTCTAGGCTTTACCCTTTGATTGTAGCTTTTGGACATCCTCTATTGATATGTCATCAAATGGTTCATAGCTTTTTTATTATGTTCATCCAATAGTTCCAACTCTTTTAGTCTAGAATCCCTATAATCTTCATCTAGAATGATACCTTTCAATGATACATAGAGTGATGGAATCTCAACCTCAATGGGTAGTATAGCTTATGATCCATATACCAATGCATATGGAGTAGCTCCTATGGGTGTTCTGGTGCTGGTTCGATATGCCCAAAGAGCAATATTTAACCAAACATGCCAATCATGTCCAACATCATTAACCATTTTCTTTAGAATTTTCAAAATTGCTTTGTTTGAGGCCTCTTCTTGGCAATTTCCTTAAGGGTAGTACAATGTTGAAAAATGATGTTGTATATGTAAATTCTCACACAATTCCTAGACATCCTATTTTTTAAAAGGTATCCCATTATCTATTACTATGGATTGGGGAATTCCATATCTACAAATGAGGTAGTTCAGTATGAAAGATGAGATCTATTTTCCTATGATTGTTGTTAAAGGAACCACTTTTATCCATTTTGTAAAGTACTTCATTGCAATGCTTATAAATTTGTGCCCATTAGATGAATTAAGTTACCATGGATTTGACATTTTTGGAACTTCTTAACAAAATGATAGGACTCCATCTCCATATTCGGCCAATAATACCCCAAACAGAGGAGTTTCTTTGCTAAGATTGGTCTGCTTGAATGAGTTCCACAAATACCTTCATGAACCTCACGTAAAGCTTTCTCAGACTCATCATGTTCAAGAAACCAAAGAAGAGTACCATCTAGACTATGATGGTTAAGTATGTTAGCAATTAATGTATGTCATGCAGATTGGCAGATGAAGTTGCATTTTTGGTTTCTAGAAAGATCAGAAGGAAGGATATTATCTTTCAGGTAAGCATAGGTCTTTCCATAAATGGAGGATTCTACATCAATTAAATGGCATATGGTCTAATATTTTGGGCTATAATAGGTAGGAGTAGACACTTGTTCTACCATAAACTCATAATAACCTCATTTTTTTTCCAATTGTAAAATAGGAGCAATTGTAGCCATAACATTTATAACTTTGCTTTATACCCTGGGAATCTATTCAAACTCGATATCTACAAAGTAATTTTTGAGCTCATCTATCATCTTCTTATATGGCATCAACTTTTCATCCTTTGTATGATATTGGTTATTTACCTAATAAATGACTAGCTATGAATCACCATATACTTGCAGTTCTCAGATATTCCATTCAACCGCCACTTTGATACCAATAATCAAAACCTCATACTTAGCTACATTATTTGTGCATGAAAACATGAGTCTATAAGACCTTTGGATTGTATGTCCTTGAGGTGTGAAAAAAAGGATGACTGCACCGGACCCATGTTGTGTGTATGACCCATCAAAATAAAGCCTCCATGGTTGTGTTGTCACAGTTAGAATGTCTACATCAAGAAACTCAATGTTCAGTGGATGATCATCAGATAATGGATCTTTAGCTAATTGATTGGAAATCATTTGACCTTTGATTGATTTCCTATCAACATAATGGATATAAAATTCACTTAAGATCATGACCCTTTTGGCTAATCTCCCTATTAGAGCATCCTTGTTGAGTAAGTATTTTAACGGATCAATCTTTGCAATGAACTTAACCATGTAGGTCAACATGTAATGCCTTAATTATTGGGTAGTAAATACCACCACCAAACATGCTTTCTTGATGGTGTAGTTTATTTCATAACCATTCAGAGTCCTACTGATATATTATATAGTTTTTTCCCTTCCTTTAGGATCTTCTTGTGCTAATAGAGCTCCTAAAGAAATATCTGTTGTTTCTATGTATAATAACAATGGTCTCTCTTCTATAGGTGGCATGAGTATGGGAGGTGACATCATATATTGCTTTATTTGAGTAAAACTTGTTTGACATCCTTCATCCCACTTGAAAGATACATTCTTGTGTAGTAGATGATTGAATGGATGACTTTTTATCTACCAATTGGGAGATAAATATCTTGAATGATTATAACCTTCCCTATAGAGACCATATTTGATTGATATTCTTGGTCAGTGGCATTTCCATTATTTCTTTGACTTTAGCCAAATCCACTTCTATGCCTTTTTCTGAAACTATGTATTTGAGGAGTTTTGTCAATGTAACCCCAGACATACACTTCTTTGGATTTAATCTGACATTGAATTTTTCCAATCTTGTAAATATTTTTCCCAAAATCTCTAGATGTCCTTCCCTATTGTATGATTTTACTAATATATCATCAATGTAATCTTCCATAAAAGTATGCATCATGTCATGGAAAATAGTGGTCACTGTACACTAATATGTTGCACCTACATTTTTCAACCCAAAGGGCATGATGTTCCAACAAAATTTTCCCCATGGACATGTGAATGTTTTCTTTTCCTGATCTTCAGGTGCTATCTTGACTTGGTTATACCCTGAGAATCCATCCATTAGAAACAACATGGCATGTCTTGTTGTTAAATCAACAATAATGTCATTTTTTGGTAAAGGAAAATCATCCTTTGGACATTCCTTATTTAGATCTCTGAAATCTATGCATATTTTGATACTATTGTTCTATTTAGATATAGGTACAATATTTTAAATTCACTCAGCATAATCAATGGATTTAATGAGCCCTACATCCAACAACTTTTTAAGCTCATCTTTTACCATCAATGCGATGTGGGGATGCAATTTCCTTAGTTTTTGTTTGAATGGTTTGATTCCAAATGGTAAAGATAGATGATGCATTAGAAGATCTGGATCTACCCCTGGCATATCATATTAAGACCAAGAAAATTTTATATTTCGCTCGTCAAAGAACTTGATGAATTTTGGTTTTTCTTGTTCTTTCATTGATGCTGCTAGATGTAGCATATTTGTCTTTTCTTCTGTGCTAATATTGATTGTCTATGTAGGTTCTACCAACACTGATAATCTTTCATGAAAATGTTCTGGAAGGGTGTCAAATCTTCCATCCTTTGGTGCCTCAGAGGGGTTTTCACTGTCAGATACATTCTTTATTTTTATTTTTTCAAGATCTAATGTTGTCATTGAATTGTTTTCACCATTAAATCTACTATTCCTATTTTCAATTTTGCAACTGATAGATTTGAAACCCTCCTGACTTAGAGTTCCATTCTGAGATTTATGATTTTCACTTGTGTTAGGTTCATTACAACAAAGGTAATTTATGATAGTATCATTGTTCTCAAAAATAGGAATACTGATAGGCTCAATAGGTTCCCAGTCTATAAGTTCAGGATGCATTAATGGTAAGAAGTCATCAGATTGGGTAAGGTCAATGGAAGTAAAGGTTCTGATAGCAATGTTGTCAAAAAATTTAGTGGTAATGTCAAGGTCTATGATAGTACTTTCCTCCAAGTTATCTATCTCACTCGAAATCTATTCAACTTCACCGGAGTCGTCGATATTTTGTGATCCAAAGACAAGGGGTCTAGTCCTTGAGCTTTGTCCCTCCTCATGTGTAGGTGCATACTATTTTCTAACATCAATTTGTATGTCCCTGCATTATTTTTCTAATAAAGATTCCCACTTATATTCATTAGAATATATCTTAGAACCATCATGTATTTGAAGGATTCTTTCTACAACTTTTTGAGTTACTTCTTTTGATTCCCCTGTATAGCCTAATCTTGTCTTCTCTTTAGGCTAAAGTGTGAGAGGTTGAATGGGTTCTATAATGCCATCTTTTCTTTTCCCAATAGGTCCCTGTCCTTCATATCCCATTTTCTCTAAGATAGCCTTTCCTTTTCCATACTAATCTATTTTGATGCTTATATTTGCTGATGTCGAGGCATACTCATCTTTATAGAGCCCATTGAGAATGGCCTTGTCTTTAGATTCTTCTTCTAGAGTACCTACCTTTACAAATCTATCATTTAAAGATGTGGTAGGTGTTGATGATGGTTGTGTCGATGTTGATGGTTATCCATATGTTCTTGGAAATGGCAATAATTGGGAAAAACATAAAGATTTCCCAAGGGAATACTCTCCAATGCCTTTGTCTTTTAACTAGATCTTGTCTCAGAATTGTTGTGATAGAGAATCCAATCAAGCTTCATTGCTTAATGAAGTGAAGTCATTAATAGTTTTTTCCTTTGACTGGTCCTTTTCCTCAATCCATTTGGATATAAAATTTAATTTCTTTCCCCACTAGATGGGCTAGAAGTGTTTGCTTCTCTGTTATGGGGCACCAAATTGTCCTAAGTTGCTTTAAGCATGTTACAAGTATGGGGATTATTATAATCAGCTGATATTGTGACTTCTTGTCCATTTACTAGAAACTTTAAACACTGATGATAGGTCAATGGAACTACCTGCATTTCATGAATCCATGGATGTCCCAAGAGTATATTATATGTTACCTTCTTTTCTAAAACTTGGAAAACTATATTCTTGAAAATTGGTCCCACTTGAATTGGTAACACAATCAACCCCTTGGAAGATCTCTCTTCTTCATCATAGGCTTTTATTGTGATATTTCTTCTTGCATCAATAGAATTTTTAGAAAAACTTAGTGCATGAATTAGTTTTAAGGTAAAAAAATTTAATCCAGCTCCCCCATCTATTAAGACATGTTTGACATGGTGTTTATGAATTAAAACTTCTATATGAAGGGATACATTGTGTGGATGATTAAGCAACACATCATCTTGTTCCAAGAATGATAGACAATGAAGCTTGGTCAAATGTCCCACCATAGCTTGAAATTGATAAACATCCAAATTATTGGGTACCGTTGTGGCCACAAGAGCCTGCTCTAAAATCTCCTTATGTGATGGTGAAATTTTAAGAAGTTCCAATATGGGTATTTGTGTTGGTATCTTCTATACTTGATTGACTATGCTATATTTATTGGAAGGGGGAGTAGTGGTTTTAGGTGCAACTCCTTTTAGTATCACTTTGGATTACCCCCTTGTCATTACATTAACTAGTTGATAGTCTTGTCTTTCCTTGAATTTTATGACATTGATTTGGTTGTCAGATGTGTTTATGTTCCGGACCACATTTAGGGGTATTATGTCATTGATGCTAATGTTTTCTATTTGATTATCAATGACATTTTTTTTCCCAACCTCAAAAATGCAATGAATGGTGTTGTCATAAATGGAGTTTACACTTTTTCCTTTACTGTTTGAAGAAGACTCTCCCTTTTCATAATTGGGTAAAGGATTTGTAAACACACTATGATTGTTGTTTGTTTGAGGTCCTTCAAAAAATACCTTTTTGTTGTCAATCAAATCTTGTATCAGATGCTTTAATTACATACAATCATTCTTTTTATGTCCTTTATTTTTATGAAAGTTACAATAGTCAATATCATTCCACCAAGATGGTTTTACTTTTGGCTCCCGATTTCTCACTTCTGGTAGGGTAATAAGTTTATTTGCAACAAGCTCTCTCATTGTTGATTCCAATGTTTGTCCCAATGGTGTAAATCTTCGTCGACTGGATTGTCTTTTATATGATGGTTGTCAAGATTCTCCATTGTTTGTATTGCTATTTTGAGTGGGTCCTTGATTGATGTTGTGATTATCATTTTGATTCATCTTTAAAATAATTTCCATCAAATTGAATACTAGTTTCATATTTTGTGTGTCATTTGTAGTATCATTATTCCTAGTATTTCTATTTTTCTGCCAAAATTTAGGTTTATCATTGTTGCCATAGTGATTTGAGGAATTTGTATTGTTTGATGTATCATTGTAATGTTTAATCACTCCTTTTTTAACCAAGGCTTCTTTAATTTTAAGCCTATTCTCAATCACTTTTTAAAATTTTAGGGGACATTGAAGCTCCAGTCTATAACTCATGTCATTACTTAAGTTGTCGATAAATAATTCCATCTTTTCCTCTTCAAGTATAGATTGAGGATATCTAGTGAACAGCTTTCACCAATGTTGTAGAAATGATAGGAATGTCTCACCCTTCTTTTGTTTCATGTTGTATAGATCCTTTATGGTCACTTCATGTTGAATATTGAAGGAGAATTGTGAGATGAATTTGTTGACTAGTTCTTCAAAGGATTGAATCTCTAGTTGTAATTTGGAGAACCATTCCATACAGTGACCTCCTAAGCTCCTTGGATATAGCCTCATTAGATAAGTTTCCTCTTGTGCAAACTCTAAACTCATTGTTTTGAATTCCCTCACATGGTCAATTGGATCTATTTTGCCACTGTATTTGTCATATTTTGGGGATTCACAATGTCTTGGAAATGGTATCATGTCTACAATCGAATGAAACAGGTAAGGAAAAATGTCCTATAATGAGTACCTCTTCGTGGTTCCCTTTTGCATATCTTGCAGTTGTTGTTGTAATTTTTTCATTTGACATGTTAAGGAAACCACTTGATCTATGTTTTATGTGTTGTGTGGTTCATTTTCAGTTGCTTTAGGTGTTTCCTTCAGTCAATTGACGTCAAAGTCTTTTTGAAGTTTGGCACCTAGCTCAGCTAGCATCGGAAGATATTTTTCCATATCCTGTTCTAAAACCTTTTCCATTAATTTGTGGAAATCTGGATCCTATTGTGCTATGTTGACATCCTCTTGGGTTATTTCATTTGGATCATTTTGTTGAAATCTGTGAAAAGGGTTTTCTTCAGCCATGACATTTTGTGTTTCAATTTCCTTTTCTCTAAGTTCCTATCTTTGTAACCTTGTAAAAATTGGCATACAAGTGTTTTTTTTTCTCACTTAAACTTTGATCTTCTGTCTTTGGATGAGTGTCAATGGATTTTAACAAAGTCAAATAGAATGATATATTCTATTGATGAGGCCCAGTTAAAAATCTAATTATTATGTTTTGTTTTGTTATAGTAGGATGTAAAAATCTTGATGATGAAACTTAACCTAATAATGAAGATTTGTGTTCAATAAATGGACACTTTAAATTTGTAAGATCTAGGCTTAACATGAAAAGAATTTTGACTTGTAAGATTCTATTTGTTTTAGGTTTAAGACATTGTCTGCCTGTGAAAATGTTTCTGTCTAGTAACAACCTGAGTTTTTGATGTCAATAGTCTGACAAGTGTTTCTAATAGCTCTCTATTTTATTGTTTTGTGGATGCACTATTATAGATGAAAGAAGCACTAAAAAAGACTATGGAAGCACTAAAAGACACAAATGAGCTATCAGACAAGGTAAAAGCACTAAAATCGACTGTAGATGTGCCAAAATATCTGATAATTTCCTGATACTGGTAAAGTTTGGTTAAATTTCGAAAAAGCACTATAAGATTTGTCAGATGTACTAAAATATACTACAATTGCACTATTTAGACTATGGATGCACTAAAAGATAGCGCGAATGCACTAAAATAGACAATGTAAGTGCTATAATATGGGTAATTTCTTACACTAGTGAATCTTGATTACAGTCGGTGAATGTGTTGCAAAATTTGTTAGAAGCACTAAAATAGATTGTCAATGCACTATTTGAACTATGGATGCACTAAAAGGCATCGTAGATGTGCTAAAACAGACAGTGTAAGCACTATTTTGGGATTCCACAGTGTTGTCTAATTTTCTTCTCCTGGTGGAGAGATTGATTTTTGGGTGTAAACTAGGGTACTTTGACAGGGTAATTTTGCTGGTAAATGTCTGATTTTGATAGCAAGCCAAATGTTTCCAAGTTTTCCTCTATTGTAAGAACTAATTTGGCTTGTTGGAATACTCTATTGCTGGTTGTGGAATGGAAGACTAATGAATAGGTTGACTATGATTATGCTTTTTTGAAAGAGCTCTTCTTTGGAAATAAGCTTGTGAATATAAAAGCTCTAAGGAAAAATCATCTATATATCCCCTAGCAAAATCGTGAAACCTATGGATGAAATTTCTATGTTGAATCAAGACATTCCTACTTTGATATAAAAATCATCTTCTTTCCAAAAGTTTCTTGTAACTAAGTTGTTTCTTTGTTTTATTAACTCTTTTTGCAAGGGATTTCTTGACAAATTTTGTGGATTTCCAATCCCTAATCATAAGATCTCATAGATTATCTTGTCAAAAAAAATTGTGTTCTTCTAGATGATCTTTATCTGATTTAATGATTTGAAAAACACAACAAACAATTTTAGAACAGTTATTTTTAAGTCCTAGAATCTAAACAATAAGTGTATGTTCAAAAATAAAACATGATCCTTCTTGATTTCCACAAATTTTTTGACAAATAATACACTTCAAGAATACTCACTCTTAAGGTCAAAAGGTCATCATTATACTCAAATAGCCCACATCTTAAAATTGTGTTGACTCACATAGCCGTGTCACCCCCTAGAGGACGCATGTGTTTTTGTCTTTTCTAGGTGTGTACTCAAAGTTATATTTCTCAATCCCTTGAGAAAATGGTCCTTGGCAATTATATGGTGAGTGTCTTGGGGGCATATTATTCCCCCCCTTGCACCGTTGAGTATTACAATGTTAAAAAATTGACAAGTTGGATTCTACACTATGCTTCATAGATAGGTTTTTTGTTCAGAGAGACAAATGATAAACTCCCTCAAGAGACCTCCCAATCTTTAGAACTATAATAGAGAAGTACATTAGATAGGTAAGTTAAATCATCTTGATAGACTACCATTATTACATTAATAATATTAGCAAAAGCAACATCCATGGCTCTTTGGAATGTTGCACCAACATTTGTGAGTCTGAATGACATCCTAACATAAACATATGTTCCCCATGGCATAGTGAAAGTTGTCTTGTATTATTCTGATTCTTTAACTTTCACTTGATTATAACCTAAAAATCCATCCATCATGGATAGTAACTCACATCCTGTGACCCTTTGTATCATAGCCTCTAGGTTTGGAAGCAAATATTTGTCTTTGAGAGAAGATACATTCAAGTTCTGGAAGTCTACACAAAGCCTTATCTCTCCATTTTTCTTCCTAATTGGTACTAGATTGGAGACCCAAGATGAATGTCTAATTGGCTTGATAATACCTCCCTCCCTAAGCTTTATAAGCTCCTCATGCATTTTGGTTTCCAGAGTGGGGTTTATGGGTCTCTAATTTTTCCTAAATGGTTTTGCACCTGGCTTTAATGGAATCTCATGTTGGAATAGATCTCTATATGCCTTAAGATCCTCATAAGACCAAGTGAAATTGTGCTTGTATTTTCTTAACAATGTAATCAACATTTTTTTTATTGTTGGACTTATCTTCTTTCCAATATAAACTCTTTTCGGTGCCAATTCAGTCCCGAAATTGACTTCCTCAACATATTCTCTCTTTACTGGTGTTTTTTTCATGAGAGCATGATCATTTCCATCAAATTCCCTTTCTAGTGCCATAAGCCCCTTAGGAATTCTATTGGTTTTGAGTTTCACAACTTCTTTCCCAAACACAATTTGTTTGCCATCTATTTCTTCCACAAAGGCACTAAAGTCAATCTCCTGGGCTTCATACTGGTCTATGCAATGGAGAAACACTATGAGATCATTATCATCATTGAAAACTTTACAACTATAGATATTATCAGGGATGAAAAGCCTCATTTTTAATTCAACTTGAGATACTCTGACCAAGGTGATATCATCTCTTTTTAGGGTTGTATTAGCTAGGAAATCTGCCATCAAGTTTTTGGATCTGTCTATCCATTCAATGGAAAAAGCATTAGATAATTCAATTGTATCCCACACAAAATTTCTATAATGTTTTAACATTTTGTTTTTTGTAGCATATTTTGATCTAATCTATGAACTAATTAAGTCAGAGTCTCTAAGAATAGTTAACAGTTTGATTTTTTGCTTGACAACCATATTCAAACCAATTAGCAGGGCTTCATACTCTGATATATTATTTGTAAATTCAAACATCAACAAAAATTAATACTTGAATGTGATCCCTTCAGCTGAAATAAAAACCACCCCTACTCCATTGCCTTCCTGACTATGTGCTCCATCAAAATACATCCTCCAAACACCATGTTGATTTTTAGAAACATGCTTATCAATTGGATCAGTATTCACTAATTTAGGCTAGGAAGGCTCTATCCTAAAACTCCCTAAATCCACATCACAAAAGTAATTTAGCTGCTCTTGAGCAACATAATCCACAATCTAATTTATCCTTGGCTCTCTATATAACTTGACCTCTTCGTGATTGATTGGTATTGTGCCATAGGACAAATCAAACTGTACATTTCCTTCAACTGCTACAGTCCATTGTCTTGACAAAAGCATCCCAAAATGAGGAGGTGTATCAATCATAGTTATGTCAATATTATAAGTTGATTTTGGATAAGTATCCAGCTTTACCTCTATATCTTTCATAATTTCTATCACTAGAATATGCCTACTATCCATAGCATTTTCCATGAGTAGTGTCTACCCACATGCCATGTTGTTTCATGACCCCTACTGGCATGATGTTGATAGCAACACCTAAATCTATCATACAATTCCTTACTTGCTTGTTATTTATGAGTAATTTAGTAAAGAATGGATCAACTTGTGGAGGATTTATCAATGCATCACCTAGAAAAACCTCAAGAACCTTCACCTTTTCCTGGTTGCTATTACTAATCTTAGTGGTCCCCTTGTTCTTAGAGTTTGTGCTTTTATCACTTCCATTAGATATTAATTGAATAGCATTGTCCCTATACTCTTTTATTTTCATCATTTCTAATAATGGCACATACATCTTTACTTGAGACAAGGCTTGTGTGAAGTCGAAAGAAGTATTTTCTATTTTGGTTTTCTTTTGTTCCAGTGGATCTCCTTTGTTCTCCTCTTTTTCTCTTTTGTTTGTTTCATCAGACTTTTCTTTGTCTTTATGCAACTCTTTGTTTTATTCTTTATGAACATGCTTTTGTTCATTCTTATTAGGTTTCTTACTTTTTGTCCCTTTTGGTGTTCCCTATGTTGCTCCTTTATCTTTCCTAAATATCCCTCTTGGAACACCTTCACCTTCATTTATTGTTTTGTTTCTCAATCCATATTTGTTTTTTTCCTGTTCTACTACAACAATGGTTAGTTGGTTTCCTTTGTATTTACTTGACTGAGATGGTACGTAAGGAGAATTTAATTCATCATAATAAGAAAAAACTTGTTGTTCTACCATATGAATATTGTATCTTTGGTTATCAACATCATACTTGTAGCCTTCCTCTTCTGAAGATGAATATCCCTATCCAATTGGATGGAGGGTGTGAGAAGTTAAATATATTGTATGATCCTCCTCTTGATTTTCCACTAGTATTTCTTCTTCTTGTATTGATTGAACTACCACACAGTAGTCAAGAGAATGTGGAAAATTGCAAACTTGACACCAAAGATTATTGTTAACCATATATGCTCCCTTCTTTTTTAAAGGATCAAGAGTCTCCTTACTCTTAGGCCTATCAATTATGGGCATTTCGTCCTTCCAATTTTTGTTATATGGCATATGATACAACCTCGGTCTTTCATTTATGTATGTATTTTCTTGCATGTTTTAAAGGTTGTTAAAATTTTGGGGAACCTTGAGATTGTCTCTTTTACCAATCATCCTAGTAGCCTTTCTATTGTTTTCATTAGTCAACGCTATTTTTTGTGCTTCAACTAGATTTTTAGGGCACCTATTTCTAAGCTCATATCCTATCTTTGGAGCAAAGGATTTTAGGTAAATGCTCAATGTTATAGGGTCTATCAATTTGGACCCAGGTGGTATCTTATTGTGCAATTTGGAGAACCTCTGGTTGAAGTCATAAACTGACTCATTTTGATTTTTCTAGATACTTATCAGTTCATGCAAGAAAAACTCAAGTGCACATTGATTTCCATATTGCTCCAAGAATAGATATTGGAAATCTGATATAGAATTAGTTGAATCATCAGGTAGGCTGTTGACCAATATCTTGCCTCTTCTATTAGATACATCATGAATAATCTCATATTTACATCTTCATAATCCATACCAATATCTTGAACAAAGGCATTAAAATTCCTAATATGTTCTTCTATTGATATCCCATTATTTCCAATGAACTTGGGAACCATACTTCTCCAATTACTATCCATTGGTTATGTGTACAATTGATACCCTATTAGGTCAAATTGTCTACATGGTTTTATAGGATTTTGGAGAGGAAAGTTCAAATGCGGTAGATTTGGATAGTACTAGTACCCATATTGAGGTTGATGATAAGCAGTTGTTTGGATGTGTTGTTGATAATACATGTTTTGGTGGGGTACATGTTGATATTGTGGGGGGTATTGATGCCCTAGAAGTGGATTGTGTTGAGGAACATTGATGAAATTTTGGTGTTGGGATCTTTGAGATGGAATATTAGGCTAATGATGCTATCTTTGGTTTACATTGTGTGGTCCTTTTGTGTTCTGAGATGATGCTTGTGGATAGATATTACCACCCTATCTATGTGGGGGAACATACCTAGGTGGTTTTCATGCATTAATATTCATCTGAGACAGTTGTTGACTCAAATCTATGTTTCTTTTTATCATCCACTATCTTTTTTCAAGCTGTTGTTCTTGCCACTGCATTTATATTTATAATTATTGATCAGTCATGTGCTGAAAATATTCAACTGAATCTATTTTATCCATGGGCCCACACTGGTCCCCCTCTTCTTGTTTATGATACATTTCATGATCATACTCCTCTCGCCTTTGTCTTTATTCCTCATCTTTCTTGGTCTATTTCAAAGTCACAAGTGGGATGATCACTGTTTTCTAATTCAAATAGAGTTTGGGGATCTCCACATGGATCAATTTTGTGATCCTATGATCCATACAATGGGGCAGTGCTATTCTATGCATTAAAGACCTGTTCTTTTGAATTTTATTTGTTCATGATATCTACTTCACTAGATGTCTCCTTAGACTTGTTCTTATTTTTGTTTGTTTTTGTAGGAGGATAGTGTAGGAGCACCTTTCCCAACTTTTTAATTTTCAATGTAAAAGCTTGAAAAGGTCACAAATAGATTCTAGGAGGTTAAAAGAGTCTAAGTTGCCATTGTTTGTAAAAGATGAAAAAAAAATGCAAAAATGTTGCTAAGTTGTCAAAAATGCAAAATAGCAAGAAATTGGAAAAAAAAATGCAATAAAGAGACACAAGGAAGTTAAAGAGTTTTTGAGGGGAAATGAAGAGATGGATCAAAGGAGGAAATTATAGGGATAGTTAATTGATGCAAACATCTTTATAAAAGGTGAGCAAAGGAGTATTGGATGTATTCTTGAAGATTTATATTGAATAAATTTCCTATTTTCATTAATTTATGTGTTTTCTACTTATTGTCCACCATTTCAGAGGCTTGTACATAAGTATTTTCTTAGAAATTTAGTGTTTTTGATAGTACATGGTTTTAGCACTCATTTGAGTCCATTTAGAGAGAGGCTTAATGGGTTAGGAATCCATTTTGAGTGCATTTTCAAAAGTTTAGTTTGTAAACCTGGTTAAGAGTTTTGAGTCTTTTTAGTGTAAAAATCACCATCCAACCAATTGTAGGGCTAGATATTGGTGGGATGGATTATTTTGTGCAGGGAAGTCAAGAATGCACTAGTGGAGTTGTTATAGGAAATTTAAAGGGTTTCTCCATTCATTTGATGTTGCTACAGTCATGATCTTGAAGATATATTGATTTTAGAGGTCTAGTAAAGCTTTCTATAGCATATTCAAAAAAAAAAAAACATGATTCATGTTGTGGCAGAGCATAGGAAGGTTTGGAATTCACTGATCTAGTAAACCCTTAGTTATTGTGTTTGTATTTTGCTTGAAGCAAGGGTGTAATTGTTCAATGATTAATAGGGCTTGTCAGGGCATAAAGATTGTGGAATCTTAAGTTCTAAGACTCAATTTAAGGTTGTTTAATGTCATATGATGTTTTGGTGGTGATATGAGAGCACCTCCTTTGTTAAATAGGTGTAATGGGGGCTCATTAGCAATCTACCATCAGTTTTATTGATGATTGTTTCTAAAGATTGAAGTTTAGACTTGTGTCATGTTAAAGATAGTGGAAATGGGTATCTAAATGTGTGTGAAGTTTGTGGACATGCTTTGAATTTTAAGTGATACCACCCGATACAAGTGTTTGAAAATATACTAGGCATAAGATGATTTGGTTGCAAAATAGAGAATTTGATGAAAACAGTAAATAAAATGTTAGAGATTGATCTAATTCTATGTTAATGAGGTTGTGAAAGGTTTCAAATGTTTGGAAGAAGCTATTATGCCTTGCATAACCACCCCATTTTATTCTAGAACAAAATAGGTCCCCCCTTTTCTTTTATTTTTGTTGCCTTTGTTTATTGGCTTTGGTCTTGGGAATTTCTTTCGTTTTCCTCCTAGGCCTGTATTTTTTTTTATCGGATTTTGGTTCTGTCTCACCTTGGGTTGGTTTTCTTCTTGCTCAAAATTGAATGCAATAATAATAAGTAATAGTGTATTTTATGATAATGTATCTTATATGCTTCTAAGGACTAATGGAGACTTCATTTTGCAGGATTAAATCATGCACATGATGATATTTTTCAGGGAGCTCAGTTGGGAAGCATCCTCCCCAATCCAGTTTGGCATAAAATTCCTCTAAGGCAAGAGTTGGCAAGACCTTCCAGATGTCTTGCTGATTGGTAGTGGTTCTATTCATTTTGAAGTGCCCCGGTCAGCCAGACAATTTTAATCACCATAAGTTTTCACGTGTCTCCCCGACATGTGAAAGTCCCACCAACCAATTGCGCACAAGGTTAGCATCGTCGAAAGGTTTGCACTCGATGAAAGGTCTTGCTAACCCATAAGGTTTCAGCGAAGGGTTATACCTTTGACATGATGTCTGGCCAAAGAGGAAGGGTCTCAAAGACAAAGGTGGCTTCGGGGTGATGTCTCACTGATAGGGTGGACTCTTGGCGAGGTGAAGCGGCATAAATGTAGTGGTTTGGGCTTGCTGAGAAGTCTCGGTGACTGAGTGATGTCTTGCCAAAAGGGGTGCCTTCGGTAGAGGGTTGTGCTTTCACCGAGATGTCCTGCCAAATAGGGGGAGGTCTCAGCGAAGGATGGTAGTGTCGACAAGAATTCTCACTGATAGGGTGAACTCTTGCCAAAATGGAGCAGCCTAGGGAGAAAGATTATGGTTGATATGAGGTCTAGCCAAATGGGAAAAGTCTCACCGACATGAAATGAAGGTTTTAGCAAGAGGGAATTGCTTCAGGGTGATTTCTTTGCTACTGCTAAATGTCTTGCCAAAGGTTATGCCTTCGCCGTAATCTCATGCCGACAGTTGTTCAAAGGGCCACATCGGGGAGAAATATTTGTATTAGCCAGGAGTTTTGGCCGAAGCGTGGAGGTTTTGCCAAAGGGTTCTCCCATTGGTGTAATGTTTCAGTGAATGAGAGCTGGTCTCGCCAACATGGAATGGTGGTCCCAGTCAGGGGAGTCTCGCTTGAAAATTTGAGCTCAGCGAAGGGTCTCGCTGACCAAGCAGGCTCTTGCTGAAAGAAATTTGAGCTCAGGGAAAAATAGGGGGGACTCACTATAATCACCTGCCAACTATGGGGAGTCTTACCAAAATGAAAAGGGTTCGGGCCTAGCTCGGGATGACTGAAATGAACTCATTGTGATGTCTCCCCAACCAATGTTGGTCTTGCCGACTAGCGGTAGCCTTTCCAATGTGTTTTCTCCCTTCGGTGTAGTGGAATGCACTCGATGAAAGGTCTCGCCAACTGAGAGGTGTCTCGGTGACAAGACGTGAGTTTAGGGTGAGGTCTTCCTAAACATGAAGGAGTCTCCCCAAGATGGGTGTGCTTGCCAAAGGAGGAGAGGCTCGATATGCAGTCTTGCCGATGGTTTTTGTGGTATTGATATAGCTTGTGCAGCTCGACATGAACTCTTGTCGACCGTCGTCGGTCATGCCAATAACTGTTGTAGAATGTAATCACATCGGGGAGATACCGATGGTGTCTTTCTGACATGAATTCAGTATGAACCACTTTTTACTACCTGGGAGTCTTACATGGAGTTCGTTCCACCAATCAAAAGAAGCTAAAGGGCCGACCACTAATAGTTTGATTGATTGACTATCCCTGTGAAGGAAATCAATAGAATGTGAATGACATGAACTTACTATGTGGATGAGCTGATGGATCATCCCTGGGAATGATGGTGTTTGAATCTGAACAGAGAGTCTGGTGCTACTTCCAAGGGACAGTCAACACGCAGAGAGGTCTAGAGCAGGAAGAAGGAGGAAGCCGCAAGTCTCAGGGAAAATTGTGGTGTCTACTGGCAGAGATGGATCTGCATTAATGACAATGCTTTAGAGCATTCAAGGTAGTCGTTCAAGGAAGTTTGAGGATGGACACGGAGGCCAGAAGTTTATGTTGTATTTACAAAAGATCTACAGATCATCCCCTAAGCAATCTTTTACCAACATGGACAACAGGGATGCCATTCAAATCAACATTAACTCTATTCAAAAAGATTTAAGGGCCGACCCTCCTGCAATGACTAGATATTTTGTAAACCCTAAAAATAGGGGGGCCAGTGCATTCTTTTGGGCACATCCTGTATATATGGCATTTTTTCCTTTTTGTAAGGGAGGTTCAGAGACATAGAGAGGGAGATTTTAAGAGCAGTAGTAATCTTCTAAGTGGTAGTAGAGAAAAGCTTAAGAATAGTGATAGAATAGGAGTTAGATTTAGCATAGACAATCATGTATACTTCTGGTTTTCTTAGTATAGATGGAAACAATTTGGAGTCATGGATTTTTTGTACATTGGTGATTGTGTCAGATTTGTAAATGTTGCTTATCTATTTCACTAATAGTAAAAGCAACCAGATTAAAATCTATTTCATGTTGTGTTCCAGAATGGTGTTTGTCTTGACTTAATCATTTGATTTGAAAAGCTTTCAAGGAAAGGAGTTTTGTTTTAGGTTTTGTTTAAATAGTGATTTATAGTCCATTGTGAAAATTAGCATTGTGGATGAATGAAGCTGTGTGTTAGTCACAAGTTGATTTTGTTCTTCAATTTTAGTTAGCAATTCCTTGAAAGGTAACAAGTCTGGTTAAGTTGGATGAATTATTATTCTTTTCAGTTCCAAGCCTTGATCTATCTTTTTCTATTTGTTTAAAACCCTAGTTAAAATAGGTTTGAATTTATGCTTGATCTTAGAAAAATCTAGAAGCTCAACACTAGCAGGCCCCTTGAACATTACCGTTCACATCAACCATTGAGTAAAGTCAGCAGAGTCAAGAACTGATTGCAAAGACCTTGGGAGCTAAGATATCCAAGTGATCATATTTCTCTTTTTGGAGAGCAGGATAGTAATATTTTGTTTAACTGTTGCTATGCAATTTGGACAATCAACATAAGCTTTTGAAGAAAAGTTCATTGTTTTTGTTGATTTTGAGCAAGGTTATCCCTAAGAGAAAAATAGGGTTTGGTTGCTATAATGTAAAAATAGAGGTATGGATGGTTGTTTTGGGGTTGCATCTATCAAAGAAAGGGTTTTAAAGAATTTTTTGTGTCTGGTTAGAATTTTGGAAGCATGGTATGTTGTTAAGGTACTTAGAAAAATATGGAATCAAGGTGGAAAATAGTGTTTGGAAGGTCTAAAGTGAAATTCTGATAAGATTGAGTTACATGGTAGTCTAAATGACTTGTTTCTATCAGTTAATGATATAGAATGCTCTGATAAAATCCTAAGTTGTTGATATGGTGTTTTGGCTCATTGAAAGCCTTGTAAGCTCAAATTATTTTGATGGATTTTGTTGAGTAGAATAATGAAATTGATGAAATGTAAGATTTTTTTGATGAAAAGATAAAGCAATTTAGATGCTTGTTCAATTTGATCTTCTCCTGATTATGTTTGGGACCAAATTTTCCCCTAAGAGAAATGATGTTGTATATATTTGTATTGCATCAAATTGGTATCAGAGCTAGCAAGGTTCTAATGGATTGTTGAATTGATGGTTGGTTGAGATTATTGGTTGGTTGTAGGTGCTTGATCCATCTAAGCTATAGAGAATAAGGTTTCTGAGTTGTGAGTTGCTAGACAAGGAAAGGTCTGGGGTCACCATCCTCCAATGGAGATTAAGTTGGGTAGAAAGTGTGGGAAAAGAGAGAAAGGCATCTTCTAGGGTCTACTATTGGGTAAGATGGATAGTTTGTTGAGTTGGTGTTTGTGTTTGTTTTTGTAGGTTGAAAAGAGATGGATATTTTTCTAAGGAAGCACTTGAGGTTATAACCCTGTTGAAGGATACTCCACTAATGGGAGAAGAAGAGAAACTAAGTAATGAAGACAAGAATTTAGAAGATTATGGCTGAAGAGAATCAAAGTGCAAGGACAACCCTATGTCCTTGATTGAGAAAAGAGTCAGAGGAAATTTGAAGGACAACCCTATGTCCTTTTGAAAGAGAAGATGATTGTGAACCTAAAAGGAAAGATGGAAAAGAAGGAAAAGTCAAAGACAAGCTAAAAGCAAGAGAAGACAAAGAAAAATTAAATACAAGTGATGAAGACAAAGGCAAAGACAAATGAAGAGTGGAAAAATTCCAAGGAAAATTTGAAGATGAGAACAAGTTAATTTGTTTCCAAGGGACTTGGAAAATTTTGTTGATTGGTTGTATGGTGCAGGAGCACCTTGCTCAACTTTGTAATTTTCAATGTAAAAACTTGAAAAAGGTCACAAATAGGTTCTAGGAGGATAAAAGAGTTTAGGTTTCCATTTGTTGTAAAAGATTGAAAAAAAAGCAAAAATGTTGCTAAGTTGTCAAAAATGCAAAATAGCAAGAAATTGCAAAAAAAATGTAATAAAGAGACACAAGGAAGTTAAAGAATCTTTGAGGGGAAATGAATAGATGGGTCAAAAGAGGAAGTTATAGGGATAGTTAATTGATTCAAACATATTTATAAAAGGTGAGTAGAGGAGTATTGGATGTATTCTTGAAGAGATATATTGAATAAAGTTCTTGTTTTCATTAATTTCTTTGTTTTCTACTTATTGTCCACCATTTTAGAGGCTTGTACATAAGTCTTGTCTCATAACTTCATCATTTTTGATAGTACAGGGTTTTAACACTCATCTAAATCCATTTGAGAGAGGTTTGAAGGGTTAGGAATCCATTTTGAGTGCATTTTCAAAAGTTTAGTTTGTAAACCCAGTTAAGGGTTTTGAGAGTCTTTTAGTGTAAAACTCACCATCCGACCAATTTTAGGGCTAGATATTGTTGGGATGGATTTTTTAGGATGTTTTAAGGTTCTTTGAAATGTTGTTTTGTGCATGGAAGTCAAGAATGCACTGGTGGAGTTGTTGTTACAAGAAATTTAAAGGGTTTCTCCATTCATTTGATGTTGCTATAGTCATGATCTTGAAGATATATCAATTTTAGAGGTCTAGTAAAGTTTTCTAGAGCATATTCAAACAAAAATAAACATGATTCATGTTGTGGTAGATCATGTGAAGGTTTGTAATTCACAGATCTAGTAAACCCTCAATTATTGTGCTTGTATTATGCTTGAAGCAAGGGTTTAATTGTTCAATGATTTATTGGGCCTGTCAGTGCATAAAGATTGTGGAATATTAAGTTCTAAGACTCAATTTAAAACTTTTTAATGTCATATGATGTTTTGGTGGTGATATGAGAGAACTTCCTTTGTTAAATAGGCCTAATGGGGGTTCATTGGCAAGGTACAGTCAATTTTATTGATGATTGTTTCCAAACAATGAAGTTTGAACTTGTGGCATGTTAAAGATAGTGGAAATGGGTCTCTAAATGTGTGTGAAGTTTGTGGAAATGCTTTGAATTTGAAGTGATGCCACATGATACAAGGGTTAAATAATATACTAGGCATAAAATGATTTGGTTACAAAATAGAGAATTTAATCAAAACCGTAAATAGAATGTTAGAGATTGATCTAATTTTATGTTAGTGATGTTGTGAAAGGATTAAAATGTTTGGAAGAAGCTTTTGAAGACAAGTTCATTGTTTTTGTTGATTTTGAGTAAGGTTAGGCTTAAGACCAAAATAGGGTTTGGCTACTATACTATAAAAATAGAGGTATGGATGATTGTTTTGG
>VDFB02271358.1:113203171-113310099 GCA_007258455.2 Sequoia sempervirens
TAAGGTTCGTAACAACAAAGGTAATTTACGATAGCATCATCATTCTCAAAGATAAGAATACTGATAGGTTCAATAGGTTCCCAGTCTATAAGTTCATGATGCATTAATGGTAAGAAGTCATCAGATTGGGTAAGGTCAATGGCAGTAAAGGTTTTGATAACAAAGTTGTCAAAATTTTTAGTGGTAATGTTAAGGTCTATGATAGTACTTTCCTCCAAGTCATCTATCTCACTTGATATATGTTCGCCCTCACTTGAGTCATCGATATTTTGTGATCCAAATACAAGGGGTCGAGTCCTTGAGCTTTGTCCCTCCTTGTGTGTAGGTGCATACTCTTTTATAACATCAATTTGTATGTCCCTGCATGATGTTTCTGATAAAGAGTCCCACTCATATTCATTAGGATCTATCTCAGAACCATCATGTATTTGAAGGATTCTTTCTACAACTTTCTGAGTTACTTCTTCTTTTGATTCCCATGTATAGCCTAATCCTATTTTGTCTTTAGGCTGAAGTGTGAGGGGTTGAATGGGTTCTATAATTCCATATTTTATTTTCCCAATAGGTCCCTGTCCTTCATATCCCATTTTCTCTAAGATAGCCTTTCCTTTTCCATACTAATCTATTTTGATGCTGACATTTGATGATGTCGAGGCATCCACATCTTTATAGAGCCAATTGAGAATGGCCTTGTCTTCAGATTCTTCTTCTGAAGTACACACCTTTACAAATATATCATTTAAAGTTGTGGTAGGTGTTGATGATGGTTGTGTCGATGTTGATGGTTGTACATATGTTCTTGGAGATGGAAATAATTGGGAAAAACATAAATATTTCTCAAGGGAATAATCTCCCATGCCTTTTTCTTTTAACTGGATCTTGTCTCAGAATTGATGTGATAAAGAATCCAGTCGAGCTTCATTGCTTGATGAAGTGAAGTCAACAACAGTTGTTTCCTTTAACTTGTCCCTTTTGTCAACCCATTTGGATATAAAATTTAGTTTCTTTTCCCCACTGGATGAACTAGAACTGTTTGCTTCTCTGTTGTGGCACACCAAGTTGTCTTGAGTTGATTTAAGCATGTTACAACTCTAGGGATTATTGTAATAAGCTGATATAGTGATTTCCTATCCATTGACTGGAAATTTTAAATATTGATGATAGGTTGATGGCATTTCCTACATTTCATGAATCCATGGACATCCAAAAAGTATATTATATGTTAGCTCCTTTTCTAACACTTGGAAAACTACATTCTTGACAATTGGTCCTACTTGAATTGGTAACACAATCCACCCCTTGGAAGATCTCTCTTCTTCATCATAGGTTTTTATTGTGATCTTTCTTCTTGCATCAATAGCATTGTCAGAATAACCTAGTGCATGAATCAGTTTTAAGGTACAAATGTTTAATCCAACTCCCCCATCTATTAAGCCATGTTTGACACAGTGTTTATGAATCAAATCTTCTATATGAAGGGCTGCATTGTGTGGATGATTAAGCGACACATCATCTTGTTCAGAGAATGACAAAAAATGAGGCATAGTCAAATGTCCCACCATAGCTTGAAATTGATAGACATCCAAATTATTAGGTATCGTTGTGGCTACAATAGCTTGTTCTAAAACCTCCTTATGTGATGGTGAAATGTTCTAGTATGGATATCTATGCTATTATCTTTTGTAGTTGATCGACTATGCTATATTGATTAGAAAGGGGAGTAGTGGTTTTAGGAGCAAATCCTTTTAGTATCACTTTGGATTGCCCCCTCATTGTTACATTGACTAGTCGATAGTCTCGTCTTTCCCTGATTTTTATGACATTGATTTGGTTGTTAGATGTGTTTATGTTTGGGACCACGTTCAGGGGAACGATGTCATTGATGCTAATGTTTCCTGTTTGATTATCAATGACATTAATTTTCTCAACCTTAGAAATGCAATGAATGGTGTTGTCATAAATGTAGTTTACACTTTTTCCTTTACTGTTTGAAGAAGAATCTCCCTTTTCATAATTGGGTAAAGGATTTGTAAATGCATTGTGATCATTGTTTGTTTGAGGTCCTTCAAAAAATACCTTTTTGTTGTCAATAAAATCTTGTATCAGATGCTTTAATTGCATACAATCATTCATTTTATGTCCTTTATTTTTATGAAAGTTACAATAGTTAGCATCATTCCACCAAGATGGTTTTACTTTTGGCTCCCAATTTCTCGCTTCTAGTAGGGTAATAAGTTTATTTGCAACAAGCTCTCTCATTGTTGATTTCAATGTTTGTCCCAATGGTGTAAATCTTCATCAATTGGATTGTCTTTGATATGAAGGTTGTTGAGTTTCTCCATTGTTTGTATTGTTGTTTTGAGTGGGTCCTTGATTGATGTTTTTATTATCATTTTGATTCATCTTTAAAGTCGTTGTCGTCAAATTGAATACCGGTTTTTTATTTTGTGTGTTAGTTGTAGTATCATTGTTCCCAGTATTTCTATTTTTCTGCCAAAATTTAGGTTTATCATTGTTGCCACGGTGATTTGAGGAATTTGTATTGTTTGATGTATCATTGTAATGTTTAATCACTCCTCTTTTAACAAAGGCCTCTTCGATTTTAAGCCCGTTCTTAATCACTTTTTCAAATGTCGGGGACATTGTAGTTCCAGTCTATAACTCATGTCATCAGTTAAGTTGTCGATAAATAATTCCATCTTTTCCTCTTTAGGTATAGATCGAGGATATCTAGAAAAAAACTTTTGTCAACGTTGTAGAAATGATAGGAATGTCTCACCCTTCTTTTGTTTCATGTTGTGTAGATCTTTTATGGTCACTTCATGTTGAATATTGAAGGAGAATTGTGAGATGAATCTATTGACTAGTTCTTCAAAGGATCGAATCCCCAGTTGTAATTTGGAGAAACATTCCATATAGTGACCTCCTAAGCTCCTTGGAAATATTCTCAATAGATAACTATCCTATGCAAACTCTAAACTCATTGTTCTGAATTCCCTCACATGGTCAATTGGATCTATTTTGTCGTTGTACTTGTCATATTTGGGGAATTCACAATGTCTTGGAAATGGTAGATCATGTCTACACTCAGATGAAACGAGTAAGGACAAATGTCCTGTAACGAGTACCTCTTTGTGGTTCTCTTTTGCATATCTTGAAGTTGTTATTGCAAGTTTTGCATTTGACATGTTAAGACAACCACTTGATCTGTGTTTTTTGTGTTGTGTGGTTTAGTTTCAGCCCCTTTAGGTGCTTCCTTCAGTCAATTGACATCAAAGTCTTTTGGAAGTTTGACACCTAGCTCAGCGAGCATTAAAAGATATTTTTCCATATCTTGTTCTAAACATTTTCCATGAATTTGTGGAAATTTGGATCCTGTTGTGATGTGTTCACATCCTCTTGGGTTATTTCATTTGGATCATTTTGTTGGAATCTGTGAAAATGGTTTTCTTCAGCCATGACATTTGGTGTTTCAATTTCCTTTTCTCTAAGTTTCTGTCTTTGTAACCTTGTCAAAATTGGCATACAAACTTTTTTTTTTTTCCACTTAAACTTTGATCTTCTATGTTTGGATGAGTGTCAATGGATTTTAACGAATTCAAATAGAATGATATATTCTATTGATGAGACCAAGTTTAAAATATGATTATTGTGTTTTGTTTCATGATAGTAGGATGATAAAATCTTGATGATGAAACTTAACTCAATAACCAAGATGTGTTGTTTTGATAATTTGACACTTTATATTTTGCAAGATCTGGGTTTAACTTTTAAAAAGAATTTTGACTTGTAGGATCTTATTTGTTTTGATTTTAAGACACTGTCTGTCTTGTAAAAATGTTTTTGTCTAGTAAAAACCTGAGTTTTTGATGTCAACAGTCTGATAAATGTTTCTAATAGCTCTCTATTTTCTTGTTTTGTGGATGCACTATTATAGATGAAAGCACTAAAGGAGCTATGGAAGCACTAAAGACACAAATGAGCTATCGGACAAGGTAAAAGCACTAAATCATTTGTAGATGTGCCAAAATATCTGATAATTTCCTGATACTGGTAAAGTTTGGTTAAATTTCGAAAAAGCACTATAAGATTTGTCAGATGTGCTAAAATATACTACAATTTCACTATTTAGACTGTGGATGCACTAAAAGATAGCGTGAATGTGCTAAAATAAATAATGTAAGTGATATAATATGGGTAATTTCTGACATTGGTGAATCTTGATTACAGTCGGTGGATATGTTGCAAAATTTGTTATAAGAACTAAAATAGATTGTCAATGCACTAAAAGGCATCGTAGATGCACTAAAACAGACAGTGTAAGCACTATTTTGGGATTCCACAGTGTTGTCTAATATTCTTCTCCTGGTGGAGAGACTAAATTTTGGGTGTAAACTATGGTACTTTGACAGGGTATTTTTGCTGGTAAATGTCTGATTTTGATGACAAGCCTAAAATTTCCAAGTTTTCTTCTATTGCAAGAATTGATTTGGCCTATTGGAATACTCTATTGCTAGTTGTCGAATGAAAGATTGATGAATACGTTTACTATGATTCTCCTTTTTAAAAGAGCTCTTCTTTGGAAATAAGTTTGTGAATATAAAGGCTCTAAGGAAAAATCATCTATATATCCCCTGGAAAAATTGTGAAACCTATGGATGAAATTTCTATGTTGAAGCAAGACTTTCCTACTTTGATATAAAAATCATCTTCATTCCAAAAGTTTCTTGTAACTAAGTTGTTTCTTTGGTTTCTTGACTCTTTTTGCAAGATATTTCTTGATAAAATTTGTGGATATCCAATCCCTAATCATAAGTTTTCATAGATTGATTTGTCAAACTTTTTGTGTTCTTCTGGATGATCTTTATCTGATTTAATGATTTGAAAACACAACAAACAATTGTAGAACAATTTTTTTTAAGTCCTAGAATCTACACAATAAGTGTATGTTCAAGAATCAAACATGATCCTTCTTGATTTCCATAGGTTTTTGACAAATAATACATTTTAGAAGACTCACTCTTAAGGTCAAAAGGTCATATTTATACTCAAACAACCCACATCTTAAAATTGCGTTGACTCACACAACCGTGTCACCCCCTAGAGGGTGCCCATGTTTTTTTTCTTTTCCAGGTACATACTCAAAGTTAGAGTTTTTAATCCCTTGAGTAAATGGTCCTTGGAAATTATATGGTGAGTGCTTGGGGCATATTATTCCCCCTTGCGTTAGGTATTACAATGTTAAAATTGACAAGTTGGATTCTACACTATGCTTCATAGATAGGTTTTTGTTGAGAGAGACAAATGATAAACTCCCTCGAGACCTCCCAATCTTTAGAACTATAATAGAAAGTACATTAGATAGGTAAAGTTAAATCATCTTGATAGACTACCATTATTACATTAATAATATTAGCAAAAGCAACATCCATGGCTCTTTGGAATGTTGCACCAACATTTGTGAGTCTGAATGACATCCTAACATAAACATATGTTCCCCATGGCATAGTGAAATTTGCCCTGTATTATTCTGATTCTTTAACTTTCACTTGATTATAACCTAAAAATCCATCCATCATGGATAGTAACTCACATCCTGTAACCCTTTCTATCATAGCCTCCATGTTTGGAAGCAGATATTTGTCTTTGAGAGAAGATACATTCAAGTTCTAGAAGTCTACACAAAGCCTTATCTCTCCATTTTTCTTCCTAATTGGTACTAGATTGGAGACCCAGGATGAATGTCTAATTGGCTTGATAATACCTCCCTCCCTAAGCTTTATAAGCTCCTCATGCATTTTGGGTTCTAGAGTGGGGTTTATGGGTCTCTAATTTTTCCTAAATGGTTTTGTACCTGGCTTTAATGGAATCTCATGTTGGAATAGATATTCTCTATATGCCTTAAGATCCTCATAAGACCAAATGAAATTGTGCTTGTATTTTCTTAACAATGTAATCAACATTTTTTTGATTGTTGGACTTATCTTCTTTCGAATATAAACTCTTTTTGGTACTAATTCAGTCCCGAAATTGACTTCCTCAACATCTTCTCTCTTTACTGGTGTTTTCTTCATGAAAGAATGATAATTTCCATCAAATTCCCTTTCTAGTGCTATAAGCCCCTTAGGAATTCTATTGGTTTTGAGTTTCACAACTTCTTTCCCAAACACAGTTTGTTTGCCATCTATTTCTTCCACAAAGGCACTAAATTCAATCTCCTGGGCTTCATACTAGTCTATGCAATAGAGAAACTTTATGAGATCATTATCTTCATTGAAAACTTTCCAACTATAGATATTATTAGGGATGAAAAGCCTCATTTTTAATTCAACTTGAGATACTCTGACCAAGGTGATATCATCTCTTTTTAGGGTTGTATTAGCTAGGAAATCTGCCATTAATTTTTTGGACCTGTCTATCCATTCAATGGAAAAAGCATTAGATAATTCAATTGTATCCCGCACAAAATTTCTATATTTTTTTAACCTTTTGTTTTTGGTAGCATATTTTGATCTAATATATGAACTAATTAAGTCAGAGTCTCTAAGAATAGTTAATAGTTTGATTTTGTGCTTGACAACCATATTCAAACCAATTAGCAAGGCTTCATACTCTGATATATTATTTGTAAATTCAAACGTCAACAAAAATTAATACTTGAATGTGATCCCTTCAGGTGAAATAAAAACCACCCCTACTCCATTTCCTTCCTGACTACGTGCTCCATCAAAATACATCCTCCAAACACCATGTTGATTTTTAGAAACATGCTTATCAATTGGATCAGTATTCACTAATTTAGGCTAGGAAGGCTCTATCCTAAAACTCCCTAAATCTGCATCACAAAAGCAATTTAGCTGCCTTTGAGAAACATAATCCACAATCTAATTCATCCTTGGCTCTCTATATAACTTGACCTCTTCACGATTGATTGGTATTGTGCCATAGGACAAATCAAACTGTACATTTCCTCCAACTGGTACAGTCCATTATCTTGACAAAAGCACCCCAAAATGAGGAGGTGTATCAATCACAGTTATGTCAATATTATAAGTTGATTTTGGATAAGTATCCAACTTCACCTCTTTATCTTTCAGAATTTCTATCACTAGAATAGGCCTACTATCCATAGCATAGCATTTTCCACAAGTAGTGTCTACCCACATGCCATGTTGTTTCATGACCCCTACTAGCATGATGTTGATAGCAACACCTAAATCTATCATACAATTCCTTACCTGCTTGTTATTTATGAGTAATGTAGTAAATAATGGATCAACTTGTGGAGGATTTATCAATGCATCACCTAGAAAAACCTCAGGAACCTTCACCTTTTCCTGGTTGCTATTACTAATCTTAGTGTTCCCCTTGTTCTTAGAGTTTGTGCTTTTATCACTTCCATTAGATATTAATTGAATAGCACTGTCCCTATACTCTTTTATTTTCATCATTTCTAATAATGGCACATACATCTTTACTTGAGACAAGGCTTGTGTGAAGTCGAAAGAAGTATTTTCTATTTTGGTTATCTTCTTTTATTCCAGTGGATCTCCTTTGTTCTCCTCTTTTTCTCTTTTGTTTGTTTCATCAGACTTTTCTTTTCTTTATGCAACTCTTTGTTTTCTTCTTTATGAACATGCTTTTGTTCATTCTTATCAGGTTGCTTACTTTTTGTCCCTTTTGGTGTTCCCTATGTTGCTCCTTTATCTTTCCTAAATATCCCTCTTGGAACACCTTCACCTTCATTTATTGTTTTGTTTCTCAATCGATATTTGTTTTTTTCCTGTTCTACTACAACAATGGTTAGTTGGTTTCCTTACTTTGTATTTACTTGACTGAGATGGTGCATAAGGAGAATTTAATTCATCATTGCTTTCATCATAATTAGAAAAGACTTGTTGTTCTACCATATGAATATTGTATCTTTGGTTATCAACATCATACTCGTAGCCTTCCTCTTCTGAAGATGAATATCCTATCCAATTGGATGGAGGGTGTGAGAAGTTAAATATATTGTATGATCCTCCTCTTGATTGTCCACTAGTATTTCTTCTTCTTGTATTGATTGAGCTACCACACAATGGTCAAGAGAATGTGGAAAATTGCAAACTTGACACCAAGGATTATTGTTAACCATATATGCTCCCTTCTTCTTTAAGGGATCAGGAGTCTCCTTACTCTTAGGCCTATCAATTATGGGCCTTCCATCCTTCCAATTTGTGTTATATGGAATATCATGCAACCTCAGTCTTTCATTTATGTATGTATTTTCTTGCCTGTTTTGAGGGTTGTTAAAACTTTTGGGAACATTAAGATTGTCTCTTTTACCAATCATCCCAACAACCTTTCTTTTGTTTTCAATAGTCAACGTTATTTTTTGTGCTTCAACTATATTTCTATGGAACCTATTTCTAAGCTCATATCCTATCTTTAGATCAAAGGATTTTAGGTAAATTCTCAATGCCGTAGAGTCTGTCAATTTGGACCCAGTTGGTATCTTATTATGCAATTTGGAGAACCTATGGTTGAAGTTATATACTGACTCATTCTGATTTTTTTGGATACTTATCAGTTCATGCAAGGAAAACTCAAGTGCACACTAATTTCCATATTGCTCTAGAAATTGATCTTGGAAATCTGATATAGAATTAATTGAAACATTAGGTAGGTTGTTGAACCAATCTTGTACCTCTTCTGTTAGAGACATCATGAACAATCTCATATTTACATCTTCATAATCCATACCAATATCTTGAACAAAGGCATTAAAATTCCTAATACGTTCCTCTATTAATATCCCATTATTTCCAATGAACTTGGGAACCATATTTCTCCAATTACTATCCATTGGGTATGGGTATAATTGATACCCTGTTAGGTCAAATTGTCTACTTGGGTTTGTAGGATTTTGGGGAGGCAAGTTCAAATGCAGTGGATTAGGACAGTACTGGTACCCATATTGAGGTTAATGATAAGAATTTGGTTGGATGTGTTGTTGAGAATACATGTTTTGGTGGGGTACATGTTGCTAATATTGTGGGGGTATTGCTACCCTGTAACTGGATTGTGTTGAGGAAAATTGATGGCATTTTGGTGTTGGGATCTCTGAGATGGCATATTAGGCTAATGATGTCTTTGGTTTACATTGTGTGGTCTCTTGTGTTCTGAGATGCTCCTTGTGGATTGAGATTACCACCCTATCTATGTGGGGGAACATACTTAGGTGGTTTTGATGCATTAATATTCATCTGAGATAGTTGTTGACTCAACCCTATGTTTCTTTTTATCATCCACTATCTTCTTTCAAGCTGTTGTTGCTTGCCACTGCATTTGTATTTCTAATTATTGATCAGTCATGTGCTGAAAATATTTCAACAGAAGTTGCTTTATCCATGGGCCCACACTGGTCTCCCTCTTCTTGTTTATGAGCCATTTCATGATCATACTCCTCTTCCTCTATCTTATTCCTCATCTTTATGGGCATAGAACTCTTGCATTTTTTCTTGGTCTATTTCAAAGCAACAAGTGGGATGATCATTTTCTCTGTTCAAATAGAGTGTGGGGATCTCCACATGGATCAATTTTGTGATCTTTTGATCCATACAATGGGGAAAAGCTATTGTGTGCATTAAAGACTTGTTCTAATGAATTTTCTTCATTTATGATATCTGCTTGCTAGATGTCTCCTTAGACTTGTTCTTGTTTGTGTTTGTTTTTGTGGGAGGATAGTGTAGGAGCACCTTGCCCAACTTTGTAATTTTCAATGTAAAAGCTTGAAAAGGTCACAAATAGATTCTAGGAGGTTAAAAGATTCTAAGTTGCCATTTTTGTAAAAGATGAAAAAAAAATGCAAAAATGTTGCTAAGTTGTCAAAAATGCAAAATAGCAAGAAATTGGAAAAAAAAATGCAATAAAGAGACACAAGGAAGTTAAAGAGGTTTTGAGGGGAAATGAAGAGATGGATCAAAGGAGGGAATTATAGGGATAGTTAATTGATGCAAACATCTTTATAAAAGGTGAGCAAAGGAGTATTGGATGTATTCTTGAAGAGTTATATTGAATAAAGTTCTGTTTTCATTAATTTCTGTGTTTTCTACTTATTGTCCACCATTTCAAAGGCTTGTACATAAGTCTTGTCTTAGAAATTAGATGTTTTTGATAGTACAAGGTTTTAACACTCATTTGAATCCATTTGAGAGAGGTTTGAGGGGTTAGGAATCCATTTTGAGTGCATTTTCAAAAGTTCAGTTTGTAAACCTGGTTAAGGGTTTTTAGAGTCTTTTTAGTGTAAAAATCACCATCCAACCAATTTTAGGGCTAGATATTGGTGGGATGGATGGGATTATTGCAGGGAAGTCAAGAATGCACTAGTGGAGTTGTTATAGGAAATTTAAAGGGTTTCTCCATTCATTTGATGTTGCTACAGTCATGATCTTGAAGATATATTGATTTTAGAGGTCTAGTAAAGCTTTCTATAGCATATTCAAAAAAAAAAAACATGATTCATGTTGTGGCAGAGCATAGGAAGGTTTGGAATTCACTGATCTAGTAAACCCTTAGTTATTGTGTTTGTATTTTGCTTGAAGCAAGGGTGTAATTGTTCAATGATTAATAGGGCTTGTCAGGGCATAAAGATTGTGGAATCTTAAGTTCTAAGACTCAATTTAAGGTTGTTTAATGTCATATGATGTTTTGGTGGTGATATGAGAGCACCTCCTTTGTTAAATAGGTGTAATGGGGGCTCATTAGCAATCTACCATCAGTTTTATTGATGATTGTTTCTAAAGATTGAAGTTTAGACTTGTGTCATGTTAAAGATAGTGGAAATGGGTATCTAAATGTGTGTGAAGTTTGTGGACATGCTTTGAATTTTAAGTGATACCACCCGATACAAGTGTTTGAAAATATACTAGGCATAAGATGATTTGGTTGCAAAATAGAGAATTTGATGAAAACAGTAAATAAAATGTTAGAGATTGATCTAATTCTATGTTAATGAGGTTGTGAAAGGTTTCAAATGTTTGGAAGAAGCTATTATGCCTTGCATAACCACCCCATTTTATTCTAGAACAAAATAGGTCCCCCCTTTTCTTTTATTTTTGTTGCCTTTGTTTATTGGCTTTGGTCTTGGGAATTTCTTTCGTTTTCCTCCTAGGCCTGTATTTTTTTTTATCGGATTTTGGTTCTGTCTCACCTTGGGTTGGTTTTCTTCTTGCTCAAAATTGAATGCAATAATAATAAGTAATAGTGTATTTTATGATAATGTATCTTATATGCTTCTAAGGACTAATGGAGACTTCATTTTGCAGGATTAAATCATGCACATGATGATATTTTTCAGGGAGCTCAGTTGGGAAGCATCCTCCCCAATCCAGTTTGGCATAAAATTCCTCTAAGGCAAGAGTTGGCAAGACCTTCCAGATGTCTTGCTGATTGGTAGTGGTTCTATTCATTTTGAAGTGCCCCGGTCAGCCAGACAATTTTAATCACCATAAGTTTTCACGTGTCTCCCCGACATGTGAAAGTCCCACCAACCAATTGCGCACAAGGTTAGCATCGTCGAAAGGTTTGCACTCGATGAAAGGTCTTGCTAACCCATAAGGTTTCAGCGAAGGGTTATACCTTTGACATGATGTCTGGCCAAAGAGGAAGGGTCTCAAAGACAAAGGTGGCTTCGGGGTGATGTCTCACTGATAGGGTGGACTCTTGGCGAGGTGAAGCGGCATAAATGTAGTGGTTTGGGCTTGCTGAGAAGTCTCGGTGACTGAGTGATGTCTTGCCAAAAGGGGTGCCTTCGGTAGAGGGTTGTGCTTTCACCGAGATGTCCTGCCAAATAGGGGGAGGTCTCAGCGAAGGATGGTAGTGTCGACAAGAATTCTCACTGATAGGGTGAACTCTTGCCAAAATGGAGCAGCCTAGGGAGAAAGATTATGGTTGATATGAGGTCTAGCCAAATGGGAAAAGTCTCACCGACATGAAATGAAGGTTTTAGCAAGAGGGAATTGCTTCAGGGTGATTTCTTTGCTACTGCTAAATGTCTTGCCAAAGGTTATGCCTTCGCCGTAATCTCATGCCGACAGTTGTTCAAAGGGCCACATCGGGGAGAAATATTTGTATTAGCCAGGAGTTTTGGCCGAAGCGTGGAGGTTTTGCCAAAGGGTTCTCCCATTGGTGTAATGTTTCAGTGAATGAGAGCTGGTCTCGCCAACATGGAATGGTGGTCCCAGTCAGGGGAGTCTCGCTTGAAAATTTGAGCTCAGCGAAGGGTCTCGCTGACCAAGCAGGCTCTTGCTGAAAGAAATTTGAGCTCAGGGAAAAATAGGGGGGACTCACTATAATCACCTGCCAACTATGGGGAGTCTTACCAAAATGAAAAGGGTTCGGGCCTAGCTCGGGATGACTGAAATGAACTCATTGTGATGTCTCCCCAACCAATGTTGGTCTTGCCGACTAGCGGTAGCCTTTCCAATGTGTTTTCTCCCTTCGGTGTAGTGGAATGCACTCGATGAAAGGTCTCGCCAACTGAGAGGTGTCTCGGTGACAAGACGTGAGTTTAGGGTGAGGTCTTCCTAAACATGAAGGAGTCTCCCCAAGATGGGTGTGCTTGCCAAAGGAGGAGAGGCTCGATATGCAGTCTTGCCGATGGTTTTTGTGGTATTGATATAGCTTGTGCAGCTCGACATGAACTCTTGTCGACCGTCGTCGGTCATGCCAATAACTGTTGTAGAATGTAATCACATCGGGGAGATACCGATGGTGTCTTTCTGACATGAATTCAGTATGAACCACTTTTTACTACCTGGGAGTCTTACATGGAGTTCGTTCCACCAATCAAAAGAAGCTAAAGGGCCGACCACTAATAGTTTGATTGATTGACTATCCCTGTGAAGGAAATCAATAGAATGTGAATGACATGAACTTACTATGTGGATGAGCTGATGGATCATCCCTGGGAATGATGGTGTTTGAATCTGAACAGAGAGTCTGGTGCTACTTCCAAGGGACAGTCAACACGCAGAGAGGTCTAGAGCAGGAAGAAGGAGGAAGCCGCAAGTCTCAGGGAAAATTGTGGTGTCTACTGGCAGAGATGGATCTGCATTAATGACAATGCTTTAGAGCATTCAAGGTAGTCGTTCAAGGAAGTTTGAGGATGGACACGGAGGCCAGAAGTTTATGTTGTATTTACAAAAGATCTACAGATCATCCCCTAAGCAATCTTTTACCAACATGGACAACAGGGATGCCATTCAAATCAACATTAACTCTATTCAAAAAGATTTAAGGGCCGACCCTCCTGCAATGACTAGATATTTTGTAAACCCTAAAAATAGGGGGGCCAGTGCATTCTTTTGGGCACATCCTGTATATATGGCATTTTTTCCTTTTTGTAAGGGAGGTTCAGAGACATAGAGAGGGAGATTTTAAGAGCAGTAGTAATCTTCTAAGTGGTAGTAGAGAAAAGCTTAAGAATAGTGATAGAATAGGAGTTAGATTTAGCATAGACAATCATGTATACTTCTGGTTTTCTTAGTATAGATGGAAACAATTTGGAGTCATGGATTTTTTGTACATTGGTGATTGTGTCAGATTTGTAAATGTTGCTTATCTATTTCACTAATAGTAAAAGCAACCAGATTAAAATCTATTTCATGTTGTGTTCCAGAATGGTGTTTGTCTTGACTTAATCATTTGATTTGAAAAGCTTTCAAGGAAAGGAGTTTTGTTTTAGGTTTTGTTTAAATAGTGATTTATAGTCCATTGTGAAAATTAGCATTGTGGATGAATGAAGCTGTGTGTTAGTCACAAGTTGATTTTGTTCTTCAATTTTAGTTAGCAATTCCTTGAAAGGTAACAAGTCTGGTTAAGTTGGATGAATTATTATTCTTTTCAGTTCCAAGCCTTGATCTATCTTTTTCTATTTGTTTAAAACCCTAGTTAAAATAGGTTTGAATTTATGCTTGATCTTAGAAAAATCTAGAAGCTCAACACTAGCAGGCCCCTTGAACATTACCGTTCACATCAACCATTGAGTAAAGTCAGCAGAGTCAAGAACTGATTGCAAAGACCTTGGGAGCTAAGATATCCAAGTGATCATATTTCTCTTTTTGGAGAGCAGGATAGTAATATTTTGTTTAACTGTTGCTATGCAATTTGGACAATCAACATAAGCTTTTGAAGAAAAGTTCATTGTTTTTGTTGATTTTGAGCAAGGTTATCCCTAAGAGAAAAATAGGGTTTGGTTGCTATAATGTAAAAATAGAGGTATGGATGGTTGTTTTGGGGTTGCATCTATCAAAGAAAGGGTTTTAAAGAATTTTTTGTGTCTGGTTAGAATTTTGGAAGCATGGTATGTTGTTAAGGTACTTAGAAAAATATGGAATCAAGGTGGAAAATAGTGTTTGGAAGGTCTAAAGTGAAATTCTGATAAGATTGAGTTACATGGTAGTCTAAATGACTTGTTTCTATCAGTTAATGATATAGAATGCTCTGATAAAATCCTAAGTTGTTGATATGGTGTTTTGGCTCATTGAAAGCCTTGTAAGCTCAAATTATTTTGATGGATTTTGTTGAGTAGAATAATGAAATTGATGAAATGTAAGATTTTTTTGATGAAAAGATAAAGCAATTTAGATGCTTGTTCAATTTGATCTTCTCCTGATTATGTTTGGGACCAAATTTTCCCCTAAGAGAAATGATGTTGTATATATTTGTATTGCATCAAATTGGTATCAGAGCTAGCAAGGTTCTAATGGATTGTTGAATTGATGGTTGGTTGAGATTATTGGTTGGTTGTAGGTGCTTGATCCATCTAAGCTATAGAGAATAAGGTTTCTGAGTTGTGAGTTGCTAGACAAGGAAAGGTCTGGGGTCACCATCCTCCAATGGAGATTAAGTTGGGTAGAAAGTGTGGGAAAAGAGAGAAAGGCATCTTCTAGGGTCTACTATTGGGTAAGATGGATAGTTTGTTGAGTTGGTGTTTGTGTTTGTTTTTGTAGGTTGAAAAGAGATGGATATTTTTCTAAGGAAGCACTTGAGGTTATAACCCTGTTGAAGGATACTCCACTAATGGGAGAAGAAGAGAAACTAAGTAATGAAGACAAGAATTTAGAAGATTATGGCTGAAGAGAATCAAAGTGCAAGGACAACCCTATGTCCTTGATTGAGAAAAGAGTCAGAGGAAATTTGAAGGACAACCCTATGTCCTTTTGAAAGAGAAGATGATTGTGAACCTAAAAGGAAAGATGGAAAAGAAGGAAAAGTCAAAGACAAGCTAAAAGCAAGAGAAGACAAAGAAAAATTAAATACAAGTGATGAAGACAAAGGCAAAGACAAATGAAGAGTGGAAAAATTCCAAGGAAAATTTGAAGATGAGAACAAGTTAATTTGTTTCCAAGGGACTTGGAAAATTTTGTTGATTGGTTGTATGGTGCAGGAGCACCTTGCTCAACTTTGTAATTTTCAATGTAAAAACTTGAAAAAGGTCACAAATAGGTTCTAGGAGGATAAAAGAGTTTAGGTTTCCATTTGTTGTAAAAGATTGAAAAAAAAGCAAAAATGTTGCTAAGTTGTCAAAAATGCAAAATAGCAAGAAATTGCAAAAAAAATGTAATAAAGAGACACAAGGAAGTTAAAGAATCTTTGAGGGGAAATGAATAGATGGGTCAAAAGAGGAAGTTATAGGGATAGTTAATTGATTCAAACATATTTATAAAAGGTGAGTAGAGGAGTATTGGATGTATTCTTGAAGAGATATATTGAATAAAGTTCTTGTTTTCATTAATTTCTTTGTTTTCTACTTATTGTCCACCATTTTAGAGGCTTGTACATAAGTCTTGTCTCATAACTTCATCATTTTTGATAGTACAGGGTTTTAACACTCATCTAAATCCATTTGAGAGAGGTTTGAAGGGTTAGGAATCCATTTTGAGTGCATTTTCAAAAGTTTAGTTTGTAAACCCAGTTAAGGGTTTTGAGAGTCTTTTAGTGTAAAACTCACCATCCGACCAATTTTAGGGCTAGATATTGTTGGGATGGATTTTTTAGGATGTTTTAAGGTTCTTTGAAATGTTGTTTTGTGCATGGAAGTCAAGAATGCACTGGTGGAGTTGTTGTTACAAGAAATTTAAAGGGTTTCTCCATTCATTTGATGTTGCTATAGTCATGATCTTGAAGATATATCAATTTTAGAGGTCTAGTAAAGTTTTCTAGAGCATATTCAAACAAAAATAAACATGATTCATGTTGTGGTAGATCATGTGAAGGTTTGTAATTCACAGATCTAGTAAACCCTCAATTATTGTGCTTGTATTATGCTTGAAGCAAGGGTTTAATTGTTCAATGATTTATTGGGCCTGTCAGTGCATAAAGATTGTGGAATATTAAGTTCTAAGACTCAATTTAAAACTTTTTAATGTCATATGATGTTTTGGTGGTGATATGAGAGAACTTCCTTTGTTAAATAGGCCTAATGGGGGTTCATTGGCAAGGTACAGTCAATTTTATTGATGATTGTTTCCAAACAATGAAGTTTGAACTTGTGGCATGTTAAAGATAGTGGAAATGGGTCTCTAAATGTGTGTGAAGTTTGTGGAAATGCTTTGAATTTGAAGTGATGCCACATGATACAAGGGTTAAATAATATACTAGGCATAAAATGATTTGGTTACAAAATAGAGAATTTAATCAAAACCGTAAATAGAATGTTAGAGATTGATCTAATTTTATGTTAGTGATGTTGTGAAAGGATTAAAATGTTTGGAAGAAGCTTTTGAAGACAAGTTCATTGTTTTTGTTGATTTTGAGTAAGGTTAGGCTTAAGACCAAAATAGGGTTTGGCTACTATACTATAAAAATAGAGGTATGGATGATTGTTTTGGGGTTGCATCTATCAAAGAAAGGGTGTTAAAGAGGTTTTTGTGTCTAGTTAAAATTTTTGAAGCATGTTATGTTGTTAAGGTACTTGGAAAAATGTGGAATCAAGGTGGAAAATAGTGTTTGGAAATTCTAAAGTGAAATTCTAATAAGATTGAGTTACATGGTAGTCTAAATGGCTTGTTTCTATTAGTTAATGATATAGAATGGTCCAATAAAAGCCTAAGTTGTTGATATGGTGTTTTGGCTCATTGAAAGCCTTGTAAGCTCAAATGATTTTGATGGATTTTGTTGAGTAGAATAATGGAATTGGTGAAATGTATGAGTTTTTTTGATGAAAAGATAAAGAAATTTAGATGCTTGTTCAATTTGATCTTCTCTTGATTGTGTTTCAGATTGATGTTTCCCCTGAGAGAAATGATGTTGATATTTATATTGCATTAGAGGAGATCCATGTTTGTTAGTCCATCTCCCATTGTTCTTCTTGGTACTATCCTAGTGTAAGGATCTTCTTTTGTTCATGTCAAATGATTTATACTACCTCTAATGTCTATAGTCTATCCTCTCTGATCTAATGCTTACTTTATCTGTCATAAATTTCTTTAGAGTTTTGAGACTAGGAAAATGATTTAGTTTATTCCCAGTGGAGTCTTTTAACTCTAGAATGACTCTATGATGAAAGGCTTGAGTTCAAATTTTGTCCCCAATAGAGTTTCCAATTTGTTAGGTCTCAAAAACATTGGTTGAAAAACCTCAAGAGGTTACCAAGCTCTTGGTACATTTTAGGCTAACGAACAAGGCCAAATAATGTATTTGAACCTTCTTCTCTTTAGGCTCTGCTAGACCTAGGTGGGTATACCTATGTAAATGAGGCAGACTTAAACTATTGTTTTCTACTTAAATAGTCTATCCAAAATGGAGATTGGGAGTGGAGAGATGTAATCCTAATTTGGTATAAATTGTATAAGCAATATCAAGGTGAAATTTAATATGTTTAGGTAATAGATGTGAGGTTTTGAAACTAAATTTGATAAAACTAAATGATAGAATGGATAAGACTAGTGCCTTGTTGGGTAAATGGAGTCAAATGAAAATCTAAGACAATTGGCTCGCATTTGGTATTAACTCTAACTGTTTGGCACAATAATATTGGTTTATAACTTGTATAAACATGTAGGCAAGTGATTGACAAACTCTACTTACTTATCCAACTAACCTAACTAGCTTACTTATAATTTATCAAAAGTATTTTAATCTTTACTTGAAAGAACCAATTGAATAAATTATTAAAGATCATAGATAACACCAAATCGGAGATAGATTGACAATCCTAATTATATGGTTCTTCTTACTGATCCAAATAATACTTCCAAATTATTGTGATTGACTAGAAGGATTTTAATTCCTTTGGGGAAACCAATTAATCATATCACACAAATACAAAAAATGTGCATTGATAGATTGAATATATGCTCAATATACCAATTTAAATAATAAAGAAGCACTAAAATGTAGACAACTAGATAATTGATTAACTTCAACAAACAATTGATACCAAGATAATGCCACAAAATTAGAGATCTTTCATTGACTTCCTCAAAATATTCCTTTCAACAAAGTCTTTCAAATTATAAACACTATGGAACTTTTCTACTGTCCATTAATTATCCCTATTCTACTACTATCTTCTCCTATACCTTTCTTATGGTCTTGGTCTCTCTTATATATACTAGAGGCAACAAGCTTCAGACCAAAAGACACAACTTTTCATTACATAATAAGATTTGAAACTAATCATAATATAAGGAACTAACATAATCACAAATGTGCATGCCAATCCATTAATCTTTGAGCAAAATCCCATGGTCATCTAAGACCTATTCAAAGACTTTACTATATGATATTTCCTCTCCATGATGTACATAATCAATCTTCTTTAGAGCCCAAGTATTTTTCTTGCCACTTATTAATTGTCAGATCGCTTGGCCATTTTAATTCCTATTTAGCTGTGAAGTTTGTTAGGTGACTCTTCCATTTGTTATCTCAGAGGTTTCTGACATCCACCATGAACTTTGTATATCCATTTTCCAACATAGTTATGGGTATAGCCCTAGTCTAGTCTATACTATACATGCCTCATCACTTTCATCAATGATTTAGGCAATCTTGGCATTGGGTAACCAAGGGAAGCTATTAGTCTAACAAAAAATCATCTTGAAACACTAGGAATCACACTATGCACATCTACTATCCCAGATGTAACACCAATTTTGCACAGGGAGTATGACTACAGTTTCTTGTGTATAGGTATGTGCAGGATCATGATGGGCCAAAAAGTGGCGATATGATGGGTATGTGGCTGATGACTTTTTTTTAACCCAAAATTGATGAAATGGAAAGGGTTTTTAGAGGAGATTCTTAGTTTTCCACCAATATAAATTATGATTTACTTTTAATTTAATAAATAATTATTATTCATTTTCTATTTGAATTATGACTAAAGTCCTGATTGATAGGCTGATTGAAAAACATCTATAGCTTTCAAACAGTATTACATTTTTTGAATTTGAAACATGCATCACATTCTATACTTTGCATACTATAGGATTAAAAAAAAATGAATTTCATGAAGTTTTGACCAAGTTAAGGTGGTTAGACATATGAGTTTTTTATATTTTTTAAAAGTTGTAATAAAAAATTCATAATTAATTATTTACTTAGAAAAAAATTATAAAAAGTTATGCATCACATCGGGACATGAGTCCTCTACTTATATATAAAATCTTATAAAAAAATATTATCATTTCATTGTGGTTAGGGTGGTCAGACAGACACCTACTTCTTATTTTTTCCCTAAAATTTAAGTACTATTGCATTGAAATTTTAAATTTTCACCAAATAGATTTTTTCTTTTTTTTTAAATAAACCTAGTTGTTTAGAAACTACATTCAATTTGGTACAGATTCTATTCTTACATATTTTTGAAATAATATATATAACTTATTCAATTTTTTACGTCAAGTTTCCTAGCTCTGATTTTTTGCCACTTAAGGGCCTATTTTTTCCATGATGATCCTATGCATACCCGTACATAATTTCATTCTTTCAGTCCACTTAATTTCATTCTAACACAAGATTAAGTGACACAATAAAGAATATTTCCTAAAAGTAATGGAGGCCTTAGCTTCCCTAACTTGCAACAAGCCTTCATGTATTTTTTCCTCAATTATAAATGCAAAATAAAACTCTACATTTGACACAAAATGTTGAATTATCATGTCCATTCTCATCAATCCTATTGGCATATGTCCCTCTGAATCTATCCCCAAGACTTGACATAATGCATGATAAGTGTTTTTAAAATAAACTTGAAATTCTAAGACTTGGAAAGGTTCCATTTTTGAAGAAGGGATGGGCAGCTTTTTGTTATCATCACCCCTCTTCATGTGTAGGGGGAGCTCATCACTTCGTTATGTTCTTCTCAACCTCTTATACTCCTACTCTAGTTTAACTAAATTCACCTTCGTTACAACTTTTTTATTCAACTTGAAACACTTTATAATGGCATCTCTTGTGACAACAACTAAGCACTCACCATTTGGAAGCCTAACATTTTTGGTTGGAGCATGGTAGCTATGGGAAAGGGATTTAAATAGATCAATGTCAATGAAAAAATTAGGGACAATCAATCTAGCCAAATCTAGGGTCCATGGGTTTGATGTCAGAACGTTGTCATTCCTATTCCGATAGAAATACCAATAAAGGTTCCAACCCAACTGAGGTATAATGGGTTCTCTACAACATTGAGCTAAGTATCTAAAAACATTTTTAGGTCCTTTTTATATTGAACCATGCAAAAAGGAAAGCAATGGGGATTGCAAGGAGGATTTATTGGTTTTGGTTTCATCCCTTTTAACTCCTACTTTAGTCTTCTTTGGTGCCACTTTATGAAATTCACAAAGAATGATGAGAAAACCTTACCCAAGGATAAAACTCACTTTGAAGAATTCCCTCTACTCCCACAATTTGACCTCATCTTCAACTTGGTTTCAGCTATTATAAATGAAAAATGTCAACTTGTTTCATGCATTTCAACACCAAGATACAGCTACTCCTAGCTCATAAATTCACACAATTCAAATCTTCGCATCGAGCTCAGTTTTATGTTTTGATGTTGAATGATGTGATTGGTGTGTTTTTAAATGACCCAACGACTTAGATAGCACACTACCTCGTGTCATTTTCTACTCCCCTATGGTACTACATGACTTTAGTACCTTTCTTCAAATGTACCACTCTACCATGGGTTGTGTCTTGACCCCCCGAGGTATAACAATATAGTGTAAAAGGTGTGGTATATGAAAGTGGTTGCTCTCACTATTCGACCATGAGCTGCTTGGAGATGAGTTGCGATGGAGAGGTATAGTATGGGTGTTATGAGGGGTGACTAATGTGACTTAGTAACATGCTAAAGGGTAAAAATGACCTTGTGAATGTCGATAATGTTATTTATTATGAAATAAAAGTGGGGATTTTGGATTTTAAATGATAAAATACTTAGAATTTTTATGAAAATTTTGATTCCAACAAAAGGAAAACAATATATATAAATTCATGCAACCATCACATGGCACATTGTTTTCTTTTATGTAAGAGTAGTCTTTGCCCTTTGGGTGTGGAACCATCCCAAAGTGGAAAGAAAGTAAGGGCTAAAAACCAAAATGTTTAAAGGAAAAAATTTCTCCATAGTTCTGGTGACTCATAAAGGGCATTCACTTGCAGAGGCATGAACATAGATCTCAAGTAATCCTCAAAGTTTGAGGAAACCAGTGTGCTAGGTTTCCCAATCTCCATTAGTAGGTAGGACGAGGGTGCACAATGTCTTGTAGGCCTAATCAAGATCATGGAACTCTTTGAAAGAAACTCCTCCCCACCTTGATGAAATGGATCCAATGTGATAGTACAATTGGAAAAGGGGAAGGATCTCGTTCTCGATCTCCTTCACTATGGGTGAGAGACTTAAACTCTGAAGTGTTGTGGACTACTAGATCTTGAGCTCAATCACTTATGTGATTTGTTCTACTATCAATACTCCTTCGTGCAATAAGAAAAAGGTGGGTAATCCTGATTGGAGAGAAACTTTAAAATCCTCCCTTATTTCACTAACATTTTTATTCAACACCATCTGATATGTTCTACTTCTAGCCATGACTTGGTTGCAAATGATGAATTTGTTTTCCCTTCTTGCAATCACTCTTCTTTTGAGAATCTCAACATATTTTAAAGCTTCCTCAGTCACTTTATATAGTTTCAAGATCAAGAATATTGATTCCTTAGCACTAGGAGTGATCATGTGCAAAATTTGGTTAACCAACAGGCTAACCTTTGCATTTAATTCTTGACCATCCATTAGATACTATAAAACTAGTTTTAGGGCTACCACTACAACAATGATTCTCTCTTAGTGAGTAGATATTAATTTTTAAGTACCAAGAGGAGCCTAGTTCCTCACGATGTGAACAATTCCTGCTAGAATTGGGATTCTCTTGCTCTTATGCCCTCCTCCAATTGATTCTTCTCTTGGAGAGTGTTTGTAAGTTTTGAGCGTAGCCTCCCAATCTCCTCGTTGTGATTCTGCAAAATAGACTGAATGTCTTGTTTTTCTCATTTATCTTTTTTTTTTTCCACCTATGCCTCTTCAACATCCTTGGAGGCTTGAGATCACACACCAAAAAATTCTTTCTACATATCTTTCTTTTTCTAATCAATTTCCTATAGCTCATTTTATAGCTCATTATATACAACATTCATTCTAGCTATATTGCTTTCTAGCCTCTTTTTTCATTGTCGATGCTCCGCAGTTATTTCGGGTTTGATTGCAATCATGCATCTCAATCCTTCTACCTCAGTATGAAGCTATTCTCTCTCACTTTGGGCCTCTTTGAGCAACTTAGTTGCCTCACCTTGCTAACCCTATAATTTCCTCTAGCGGGCCTTTTCTAAATCATTTCCTTTGATTTCCACCTATAGTATATTCATGGTGGCCTCTACGTTCACAATGCTATCTCACTCTTCTTAAACCTTTTATCTCAATTCTTTTAGTCAGTATAAACCACCATTTGAGTTGCTTTGGTCAAGACTACCTTATCATGAGGAAGAGTTTCACTTAAATTTAGACCCACAGCTTGGGCGTTGTATAACTCAAACTAAATTTCTCCTTCTATCTTGGATATCCATGGCCTCATAGCTATAATTAGTAGAGCATTTTGGTCTTCATCAAAAAAATTTCCAAATTTTGAGTAGTTGGATTTGTAGCAACTTTTCCTCAAAATTTTTTCTTTCTTGCTTGTAGAGCCTATCTTATTGCCTCAATATGAGTCTGAAGTCTTTGTGGGGATTTAATACTCTGTATGGTAAGTGAAACATTGATGGGGAGACTAAAGAGTGTGATGGAAGGAGAGGCCTTGGTTGTCTAAGGTTGCAGAGAGGCAAAGGGAAGTGTTATCACTGAAAAGGGTGGGATGCCATGTATTGACTAAGAGGGAGGGACACCCATTAGACTAAAAAGGGAAGTGGGTGGAAAAGGAGGCATTTTCCAGGAAGCAAATGGGGATGATGAAACTGCCAGCATGAGAATATCATTTTTTACAATGGGCTCCTTTGACAAGGCAATCAGAGAATCAATTGTGGAAAAAGTGGGAGATTATCATTCAAGACATGGGTTTTCTTCATGGGGCTCATTGTCAAAAATGGTTAGGGGCATATTAAGGATGAGGAAATCAAAAATCATGGATGGAAGATTTCTTTTAGTAGATGAGGGGGTAGGAGTAAGCAAAGATGCATTAGAAGGAAGTGTGGTAGGTGCAAGACTTACCTACATCATCGAAGCCAAAAATCTTGGTGGAGTTCATTCCAATTCTTCTTCTCTATTTGATATGCCTAGTATGCCTAGTTCTTGGAATCATCTCCTCTTCATAGGGGTTACACTAGTTGATTCAAACTCTCTAGAGACTGATCTTGATGAACCCTAGGTCCTTGGAACTACAAAAAAAAATTTGGAGACCATTGGGGTCCTCTTTCCCTTTGGCAAGGTGCTAGTAGAGGACGTGATCTGTGATCCTTTGTGATTTGAACCCTTTCCTTTTTCCTCCATCGAGATCCTGAGGTGGAGGAGTGAAAATTGGTGTATGCTCCTATTCTATCTCTCGATCCAATTCAAGATTGTTATTATTAGACCCAACCTTAGCATCATAGATCTCATAAAATTGCTTATCAATCAGCATGACTTCTTTGTATAGGGTGCAGAGGTTCTTGATTTCTTTTCGATACCTCTAGAACTCAACCTTATTCCTCTCCAACCATCCTAAATTCTTCAACTATGTTTTGTGAGACTAGCCCATCTAGATGCTTTGTTGGAACTTTGCCACTTTTGGATAGAAGTTATGTCATGGGGGTCATTCAAATGGTATGAAGGATAGGTCAATGTATACCTCTACCCTCTCCTTGATTGGGTTATTAATTCACTAAAAGTACTCCCTTGCTTCATTTTTGACAATTAGACGACACCCAATAGGATTGTACTTCCATGTATCACAAGTGAGGGCCAGGACCAGGCAAGCCGACTTGCTAGTTAGCACCTCTTGTTCTTCCCACTTCACAAGGATTATCAGACTTTTGGAAATGGTAAGGGGAACTACATAAATCACTTTCTTGTCTCTCCCATCACTATAATCTTTCTTAGTAGTCAATTCCTGATGGAATTCCTCCAAGGTGAGGGTTCTATTTGTTACAAATTTAGGAAGCCCAAAAGGTTCCCCGAAAAAACCATGAAATTTGATAAAATTAAAATATTCTCTTAAGAAATAATCCATCAGGCTCTAATGGTTTTTCATCCATTCCAAACCTTTAGTGAAAAACCTACCTAGAGGGCATTGAGATAGATCCTAGAGTACCAGTTGTTAGAAATAATCAACAAACAAATAGTAATCCCATGTTTTGTAAATCACATGGACCTAGGCCAAAGCTAGCTTGTATAACCCCACCACATCAAAATTACTGAGTGGAGAATATACATTAAAAATTCTAGGGTTATGGTGTAAAGTTAAGTGTACCAGGAAAGAGGAATACCTGAACTCAAAGGTGAAACTATAATTTACCAATTGTTCCATCATTCCATTGGTGATTCCATCAGAAAAATCAAAATACATTTGGCTCCTCTCTTTCTTAAGCATGAAGGTTAAGCCCATCTAGAACTTGTAGACCTACTCATCACTTTCATGGCCATAAATAAAGGCCATTGTTGAGAAAACAACCTATACATTTGACATGAACTCCCTATGCACCAAAGGGAAAACTAGTTGATTATTATCCAACCCTTTAGTTGTTTCATCCTTATATAATTTTAACTTTTTGTCTCTAGTTCTCTAGAAATATCTCTTTCTTCTACTTTGAAATATATTGGCCTCTCAATTTGTAGGGATGCATGGCATATCTTAAATGGATTTTTCATTGATGATAACCCTTATCCTATTGCCAGTAATAATCCAAATTTATTTCTTTAGTTTATTTGCACATGCATTAACCAACATTGGGCATGGATGCATATAGGGTAGTATGAATTGTGTCAAACCACAATGCCAAAGATGAGTTGTGAAACCATCCATTGATCCATGGTAAAAAATCCTTTGTATTTATCCTCCCCTGAGGCTCTTAGGGTTTACATATAGCTTTGGATTGTAGATGTTGTTTGTGAAATCTTTCACCACCTCCTCCTTAATGGGGTTTCCTTGTTGCATGTCTTTGGTATGTACAAATCTTTGATCCGCTAGTGCTAGGGAATTAGCATATGAAACATCTCCAAAGATGCTTGTGTAGCCTAGCCTTTGGAGTGAGCCTCAAACATCTCGACCAGAGGATGATGCTTCCGTCATTGTTTCTTTCTTGGAAGGATTCACAAAAACCTCCTTCAAAGTGACAGTTGCTCGAGAAAACCTAACACTTAGCAAAAAAAATTCCTTTTGGGGTGCATTCAATCCTCGCATGTACATGTAATAAATGTTTTTCCAATAACAATGGCCTGCTAAGTGATTCCAATGAGGTGATATGTATGAAATGGGGGGTTGTACTCCTTGGAAATACCAACTTAAGCTTAAGCTTTGAGCAATGGGAAGTCTACCTCAAAAATACATTTTCATTTAATTAAGTAGGATTTAACCTTTTAAGACATTTCCTTTCACATAGCTAAGTAGGCTAGCATTAGTGATGACAACAGACACATGGTGACATATTGTACATGTGATCATTTACTCCCAACACCTGAATTAATCCCTCAAGGCTTGATTATAGATTTTTCGTACAATTTAACACTCACTTTTCATCACCAAAAAATATTTTCTATTGCCAACCTCTCCAATGCACATTTTTATAAATAACAATATTTTCTTGGAAAAAATACTCGCTAAGTTAGTATTGATTTGGTGAGCTACTTCTACTATGTTTTTCTTTTCTCTAGTTTCTAAGCTCTTTCCACCATTATGACTGGTCTAGGAACCCCAATTCAGCTCTTGGGTTGGAAGCTAGATAACTCTTTCATAGGAGAAGTGAGTAGTGAGTGGATTAAATGCTTGATAGGAATGAAGGATGACCTTGTGGTTGTCGAATTTAAGTGGGTGCTCAGGAAGAATTATGTGAAGGATGAGAACTAGTTGTAGTGCAACTTGAATTCCATTTCCTAGTTCATAGCCTTATTGTTGGACTTGAACATTTCCAAGCCCTAGATTATAGATTTGTGCCATGCTATGTTCAATTCATTATACTTGGATGGGCTGGGTGAAATTGTCCAACTTGCAATTCTTGGTGTCAACATTCCATTTGCCATGAATATTCAGAGGCATGTCGATTATGTGGAAGCAATGTCATGGCTGCCCTTTCTTACAAAATTTTAGACCATGGACCTGGAGTGCCACTAGTTGCTATCTCGACCCATGACCTCCTTCTTACTAAGGATGTATAATGTGGAGCACATTCTTGAGCTTGATTATAAAAATAACTTTGAGTTCTTGATGTATAAGCCCAACATTAAGGATTGAAGTTTTGTGTCATGTGCCTCATGTGTTGTGTGTTGATAACTTCATTACTACCTAGCTAGAGAAACCTCATAAATGAATCTTTTTGATTGTTTTGATTGATGGAGGCTAAACTTTCCTTCTATCATTTTTATGATGCATCTTCTTTTTCTTTTTGTAGATGTAATTTTTTGTATTGAATGAGAAGGTTTTAAGCTTCTCTCGGAGCCTTAGGCTTGAAATTATGTAATATCTTGTAAATATTTTGATGAATATAAAATATAGTACTTTTTTTTTATTTGCTTGTGTTCACTGTCATGGCTTTATTTGCAAAAAGAAATTATTTTACAAAATTTTACATATGGTACATAACTATGAAATTTCAATGAACTTTTGTACACTTCAATTGAATAGTTTTTTGATGAATATCATTTACCAGTATATCCAAAACATCACCATTCATATTCTCTAGCTCTTACACATTCCTTTCTTTGCATGCATGGATGTGGAAGCCCCCCCTCCAAAATAAATAAAACTATGCATGTTTCCCTAGTTTTGCAGCTCGTTCATCATATTTTAGCACAAGACTCCCCTCCCAAAAATTTGGGTTGGTATTTTTATCAAACAAATTCTTGACCACCTACTATCATCTAATCGTGGCATAAAATGCTTTCTCTCTCTTTTCTTCTAGGCTTAAGGGTTGTGCCAATATTACTTCCATTCCTTTGTCTTCCTTGACTTTGAAAGATTTTAACAATTGTAATGTCAGAATTTCTATGGAAATGGGTAAAAATACCTCCTTTCCATTGACTAATTCATAAGGGGAGGTTTCCAAGATTTGCTTGAGTGTAATTCTATCAGCCCATAGAGCCACTCGCAAATGTTTATGCCATTCTTTTTAGTGTTCTAACCTGATGCACTTTATTAATCTAATTAGGTTATTGTTAGCCAATTATACTAACTTGTTTCCTTGCAGGTAATAATTGGATGAATTATTGAGGTAGATCTCATGCTTAAGAGTGAATTCAGACATCCTAGAGCCTACAAAGTCTTGTGCATTGTCAGAAATGATAGTTTTGGGTGAACTGAACCTTGCTACCAATTCTTTGAGAAAATTTACATTTTTTTCTTTTGTAGCATTCTTTAGGGAAATGGCCTCCATCCATCTTGTGAGGTAGTCAGTCGCCATAAGTATCCACTTGTGGCCAGTACTAGAGATGGGATTTATCATCTCAACAAAATCCAAACCCCATTATGCAAAGGGTTCCTCAGTCACAATCAGGCTTAATGGAATGGTGGAGTTCTTCCATTTCATAATGAAATATTAGCACTAAGTACACTTCTAGAGAAGATGATGAGCCTCAAAGAACATTGAAGTCTAGTAATAGCTTACCATTATTATTTTCAAAGTGGTGGTCTTGGTGAAAAAGTCTCCACCCATGGGGGTGTTGCAGAAATCGCCTAGAATCATTTCTACTTGTGGCTTGTTAATGCAATGGAGAAGTTATCCATCATAATTTATTTTAAATAAAATTTCTCCAATTAGTACATACTTGGTGCCTTGCAATTAATAGTAGTGTCTTTTGTGAGGTGGGATGTTAGTTATATATTGCCTAGTTTGTATAAATCACATCTGATAATCCACCCCTGACTCATCAGACTTGAACTACTTTGTAAAGACCTAGTTTTGCAACTCTTCTTCTTCCTAGGAGCCTAATTCCTATGTGAGGTTTTCACAAAGACCTCTCCCTCAAACCAGCTTGGTTGTTCTGATTTCCACATTGTATTTGAAGATTTTGTTGATATAGTTGGAACTTTTCTTGGTTATGTCACCTTGGGTGATATATTCCCTAACACTGGGGTGGGCAATGAGGACGGTGATTTTTTTGGCCAATACCAGGTGCCAAAATTTCTTTAGGATCTTGAAAATAGCAAAGGCCTATTTTTAAAAAAAATTATATGTGGTTTCATATCCTTTGAGATTCCTAGAATGAAATGATATGGGGTGTTCTCCCCTTCCCTCCTTGTCCTTTTGCGTAAACACTAAATCTATACTATGTTGGACACAATAGACATAGAGCATGAAGGCTTTGGAGATGTCTGAGTTGGCTAACATCGGAGTTACAAATGTGGTTTACTTTATTTGTTCTAAAGCAAGCTTACCTTCAGGAGTCCACTTAAATGTTATGTTCGTTAACATTAGCATGATAGGTCTCACGATGCTCGTGAAGTCCAAGATAAATCGATTCACAATGTTGATCTTTCCTAAAAAGGATTGTAGCCTCTTCTGGTTAATTGGTAGTGGTAGCTCCATTATATATTTCACCCTTTTAGGGTCTATGGCTATTCTTTCCTTCAATACTAAAAATCCTAACAACTTGCCTTGCAGTACGCTGAAGACACATTTCTCTAGATTTAAAGAAATCCTGAACTGTTGACACTTCTAGAAGACCATTTCTTGATAATCTAATTGATCATCTTTTGATTTGGAAAAAATAGTCAAGTCATCCAAATATATTAGGATAATCTTATTGATCAATCCCCTAAAGGTGATATCCATCGCTCTTTGAAAGGTAGCACCTGCATTAAAGAGTTTGAAGGACCTCTTTGCATATACGAGCGTTCCCCACTTGGTGGTGAACATTGCTTTGTGCTAGTCCTCCTCCTTTACATAAACTTGGTTATAACGTAAGAAACCATCAAGCTGTGAGAATATTTTTTATACAGCCATGATTTGTAGAATTTTCTCCATTAAGGGCAAGGGTTAGTGATATTTTAACAAAGCTTTGTTTAAATCCTAAAAATCCATGTAGAGTCAAATATCAACTTTCTTTTCCGACACTAGTGCAAGGTTTGATACCTAGGTAGAATTTTTGATCAGATATATGATTTTTGATTTGATTAATTTTGTAAGTTCCTACACCATCAGTGCCTCGACCTTTTGATTCACCAGCCTTTATTTTTATTATATGAGCTTTGAGCCTTCGACTAAGTTAATAGTATATTGAATGATGTCAAGATAATATACTTTGAGATCATCCTAATTCAAGGCCATGACCCTATCTTATTTAGCACAAAAGTATTTCAATATTTTCTTGTTCACCTATAGGATGTCTCTTTCGAATTTTAACTTTCTATCATTCCTAACATTGAGGTCTTCATAGTCTCCTTCATTAGTGGTGAATATTTGTTTGCTATTTCTCACATCCTTGTAGTCAAAGATATTTTCAAGATAAATCAAGCCTCATGGGAGCTTATTGATTTTTAATTGAATTACTTGATCTTAAGTAGCCCCTTTAGCTTTGGACTATGAATGATCAAAAGCTTTCCCTAAATTTTGTAGAAAAGAAGTAATCTAAATGTCATCCTCCAAGACCTACCAATTCTAATCATTCTCAGGTATTAACAGTTGGATGATGTTCTACACTATATTCTAGTTTTTTGTTGATTTGGGGGTTGGCTCAAACTATGAGCTAATTGTAGCCATCCAATCTTTGACTGAATTCTGGGATCGTGGAATAACCAATATATTAAAAGCTTTGAAACCCTTGATCATATCACATATTTTGTGTCTGCAAGACCTCATTATTATATTTTTTGTGGCTACCTATCCGCAGACTTGGTTTACAACTAACTTTTAATCTAAAAAAATTTTATTCTCTTTATTCCCATCCATTCCATGAGAATCAAACCATGGACCAAAGCTTCATACTAAATATCATTATTTGAGCATGTGAAATAGAAGGCAAGGCTCTAAGGGTATCTAATCAAGTTGGAGATACTAGTCGGATGCCAACTCCAAAACCCAATTTTCATCTGGCACCATCAAAATATAGCATCCATACACTATTGTTTGTTGGTCTGCTAGGTTCATCTTATTCCTTCACTAGTTTTGGGAAGACTCGGTAATCATCAAAGATCTCATAGGTGCCTAATCCATGATGGAGCCTCTAAATTTTGAAAATTTTACACTGGCTCCTTGCCTTGTCATTATCCTTTACATTATGTGCCCTAGGGTAGGGTTTAGGGTTTTGGTTCAAAAGCCCTCATCTCAAATTTTAGTCTTTTTCCTTGGGAGTTATTTTCCTACATTTACTTGCTATACCAAGTTGTAGGTCATTTGAGTCATGACTTAATTCATTAGAGGTGTGTTGTCACCAACCCCTTGGTCTAGTTTTCTCAGTCATCGTGTACTTTATCATCACTTTAATATTCCTAAGTCACAAGAAATATTTCCCATTAAATTGACTTGTCTTAAGTCTTTAATCTGATGCATCTTGATCTCATTGACCTAGTCAGTCCCCTTTTTAAGACTAACTTTTTTTCATGTGTGGAACTGCTGATGGTTGGATCTTAGGATTTGATCCTAGATGTTCCCCGCTAGCCCCAAATGAATTAAATAATATTTTCCAAAAATAAATGGGGTTAGTGGGTTGAAGACATGTGCACTATTGCAAGCATGGGGCCCGATCTCCGGTTACATATTCAACACCATATGATTTGAACCAATGGTCAAGATACATTGTTGATACTTAATCTCAATGGTTCCCCACTAGCTTGTAGGAATAAATAATGTTTTATAAAAAGCAGTGGGGCTAGTGGTCTATTGACATGTGGATCCTCCCATTTCTTAGAAAGAAGGTGTAGCCCATAGAATGAATGAGTCAACACTCCAAATGGAAAAATATTATAATTGGTATGAGATAGGTGAGAAAAGGCAACAATAATTCAAACTTTTTTGACTCAATGTGAGTGGTCCAACATTCCATCCCATGATTTGATAATGAATGACATTCAAAATTGAATATGTGGCTATGAGAGTCATTCTACTTTGCGTAAGCAAGCAACAATGGTGGAAATGACATGTAGAGCTACCCAAATGCAATCCCAAGGAACATAAAAGGTTTCCTTTTCACATAATAGAAGATTGCATATAAGTTTTAAAGCATCCAAGAGATCAAATTGAGTGTTCCAAAATTCAAGGCAATCAGAATTAGGGTTTTCTTCAAGTGTAAAAGTTGTAAGTAAAAATAAATGTCATTCTCTTTGTTATCTTTAAATTTCCTTGGATTAGGGTAGATACTCACTATATCTTTCTATCAATTGATTTTGCATGCCATTAAGTTGCTTTATATTGGTTTAAATTTCTTATATAGTTTGAAGTTCTATTAAGCCCATTGAATTTCTAACTTCAAATTATGCCCTAGGTTTTGAACCTCCCTAATGTTGAAACCCTAGATTAATTAGAACCTTCTTTTTACAAATGGGTTCCAAGGTTCAAGTTTTTGGTTCTGAAACCATGTCAAGACCTCTTTCCCAAGATATCATTGACCAATTAAAACCATCAACAAGAAAAAAAGGCTAAGGGAATAGCTCTATTTTATGGCCCTAAAATTAAAGATGGGTTACTTGACAAACAATGCAACATCAAAGATGTCGATGTGCCATAAATAGAATGGAAAATATTCCAAATTTGGTTTTGGAACATAAATTATGGATTTCCCATCTACAACACTTGGAGATTGGATACGGGAAAGTTAGTAGTTCCTAACATATACATGGATGTAAAATTACTGAAGGATATATCTATGAGTTATGATCCTATCTCAAGGGTGGTTAGGGAATATGATAGTGTTGAAATGGTAAAGATAACTAGAGAGGGGATTGCAAAAATCTTCAAGTTGCATGAATGGAGTTAGGATATGATTCCCATTGACCTCAAAACCTTTAGAGTAGAATATGAGAAAAAAAATCTATATTTAGGTTAACCATGTTTCCCATGCATACTGGAAGTATGGGGGTTGGGAAATCAAGGAAGAAAGTAAAAATTGGGAAGGATGAAGTGAAGCCCTTTCCCATAAAGTACTTTGCAAATCACTTTAAGAAGATAGTTTTCTCCTTGTGAAAAAATATTGGTTTTGATTTTTCATCGACCATGCCAATAGGTTTCATGTATATGGTAGCACACCTCCAACACCCAACCTATAATGGAGTGTATGATTATGCCACATATCTGGTAGAGAGAATTCATTAGGGTTTGTCTACACTGAAGTCATGAAAGAATTGGGTGAGTTTCTGGTGGTATTCTCTCTTGATGCACATGTTATTCAAAGGAGAGAAGACTAAATTAAAGAAGGTAGAGGATGATATCTAACTACTAGTCTAGTGTTGGACTTATATTATAGATAAATATGATATGAAGTTTGATTATGTTGTCTTTCAAAATGTATTTTCCTCCAAGTTGAGAAGTTTTTTTATTTACAATCCACCAAGGATTCTAAAGGAGATACATGATTTTTTGAGGCCCCTAGAAAGGACGCCAGATTTGAAATTGACTCATAATTGGGGGGACATAATTGCATATCCTAGTACAACAATATTTAGAGTCTATGGAACAAATGTGAACCAACAAGCATTACTAAGAGATGTTTCATTAAGGATTGGATTCATTGAAGTTATGAGGAAATTTAGGGAAGCACAAATGGTATACCTACTCGAGCAAAAAAGGAAAGACTCATTGTTTCTTGAGTGGACTATGTTGTCAAACTTGGAGCAGGTTCTTTCACCTTACGGGTATGTGCAGGATCATCATGGAAAAAACAGGCCCTTAAGTGGTAAAAAAATTAGAAAAATCAGATTTAGGCAACTTGACGTAAAATTTTGAATAAGTTATCTATATTATTTCAAAAATATGTAAGAATAGAATCTATAGAAAATTGAATCTAGTTTCTAAACTAGTCGGTTTGTTTAAAAAGAAAAAAAATCTATTTGGTGAAAATTTGAAATTTCAATGCAGAGTACTTAAATTTCAAGGAAAAACAAGAAGTAGGTGTCTGTCTGACCACCCTAACCACAATAAAATGATAATGTTTTTTAATAATATTTTAGATATAAGTAGAAGACTCATGTCCCGATGTGATGCATATTTTTTTGTAATTTTTTTCCAAGTAAATAATTAATTATTAATTTTTTATTACAACATTTAGAAAATATAAAAACTCGTATGTCTGACCATCTTAACTTGGTCAAAAATTCATGAAATTCAATTTTTATTTTTTTAATCCTATTGTATGCAAATCATGGAATGTGATGCATGTTTTGGATTCAAAAAATGTGCTATTGTTTGAAAGCTATAGATGTTTTTTAATCAGCCTATCAATTAGGACTTTAGTCATAATTTGAATAGAAAATGATTAATAATTACTTATTAAATTCAAAGTAAAGCATAATTTATATTGGTGGAAATCTAAGAATCACCTTTACAAACCCTTTTCATTTCATCAATTTTGGGTAAAAAAAAGTCATCAGCAACATATCCATCATATTGCCACTTTTTGGCCCATCATGATCCTGCACATACCCTTACAAACTAAAAACTATGCACCCAAGGAACCATGACCCAAAAGGTTTCATTGCTGCTTTGAAAAAAATAATAGAAGTGGATCCTTCATCCATAATTTTTACTATCTTGAAAATGTAATTAGGAACATTTTTTATTTTCAAATCTAGGATGAGAGGAAGGAAAATTATCTCATCTTAAATAAAATAGTGGATAAAGTTACAAGGTCAAATTCCAACTATGACCCTCTACCTAATAATAATGGTGAATTAAATAGGGTCATGTATGTACTTGATAATTTTGAGGACATAGTGGGTGTATTGAGAGAGGAACTCACTATACCAGATAAGGAGAAGGGAATGGCCATTGAATAAGAACTAGCAATAATAGAGGAGGAAAGACCATCTTATCAACTATTACATAAAGTTAGGGTGTACTCTAGGAAGAAGGGGTAATAAAGAAGCATAAAACACTTTGAACCCCTGCTACATCAAAGGGTTCAAGAGCATCATCTCCTATGAGGTCAGTTCCATCTCCTCACAGACAGGCTCCCCCTATCATAATCGGGATTGATTCACCTTCTAGAGTTCCATCTCCATTTGAGCAACCACCACCTAAGAGGCAAAGGATTGAGGTAGCCGAGGTAGTTGATTACCTCGAGTTAGAAGAAGATGAAATCCTTTTCCCAATAGAAGAGATGCAACAAGGAATTCCTTCTCCCCCAAGGGAGGTTGCTTCAAGCATAGGAGATAGCAGCCTCAAATTGGGAAAAGTAGATGTTAGTGGCCTAAATAATGTTGATGATCTAAGGCATGAGGCTTGCAAGATATTTTTGAAGGATGATTCTTTTGTGGAAACTAAAGAATTCAATTATTTTGTATGGAGAGCTAAGGCTCAAGAATATGTAGAGAATGTTGCTAAGGAGAGGAGCTTGCACCTAGAACTTCTTGAGGAAGTTGTTCAAGTAAATGTGAGGAAGATGATGAGGAAGAAATTCCAAAACATCGCACTTGAGAAATGCAGAGCTGTAGTACATAAAAGTGGTGTATTATTACTACCAGAGTTAGATATTGTTGATGCAACTATGCTAGACATAATAAGAAGTGTAAACAAAGATTTTTGCTTCCAAGGGTCTTTCTAGCACTTCTAGGGTTTTTCACCTAAAAGGAGAAAGATGGACCAAAATGCACTATAAAAACTCAATATTAATGTGATATGGATGCAATATACCTAGATGAAATTATCTAAATGCAAAGGACAGATAAAATGGATTGATTATGCATGAAAAACTAAGAAATGCAATGTGTTTGAAAACAAAGTGTGGTATGCAAAAAGAACTATAAAGATGAATAAAAATGCAAGTAAAACCAAACAGAAAGTTGTAAAATTGAATGTGTGCACTTGTAAACTTGCAGGAGATTGGAAATGACTCTGAAAAACTAGAAATGTTGACTTTTTGACTAACGGGGACTCATTCGCCAACCTGGGAAATTTAGTCCTAGATTAGGATTTCTGCTCAAAAGTTTGTTTCTGCCAAAAGGGTATTGGAATCTAAACTCTATTCTGACATGCACCCCTAGTGTGACTCATTTACCACTAGTGGTGAATTAGTCCATTTTGTATTTTCCAAAAATTAAAGTTTCAGATCTGCACTTTGTCACTTGCACTACACTTCCAGATTGAATCCCAGATCTGAATCTTCAAAAAACCTTGCAAAATAGAATATAGTTTATTTTCTAATGAGGGGTTTTCCTTGGTCAAACCCCTAATTTGGTAATTAAGCCTTGGAGGGATAATAAAATCTGCATAAAACCCTAGCCTTAAGTGTGTCTAAGACTAGGAAAATTTGAAGTAAGACAAAACCCTATTCTAATGTGCTAGAATAAGATGTTTAAATGAAACTTGAATGATGTAAGACTTCAATCTAAAAAACCCTACAAAATTTTAAATGAATATTAATTTAACAAGAAAACCTTGAAACTGAAGATAGAGAGAAAATGGAAGATGGAATCACTTTGAAAACAAGTCTTTAGGCTTGATTTGATGGCTAGTTGCATCTCCTCAACCTAGATTTCTCCATGATTATCCATAAGCATCCATAATCTACTCCTTCCAATGTAGGATCTTGAATATGAAGTGAGCTTGAAGCCCTGCAAAAACCCTATCTTTCTATCCTAAAGCTTCAACTTTCCTATTGAAAGACTAATGAATCTTCTTGTGAAAGATATTCAACACTTGAATTTTGAATTTTCTTGGTAAAAATGACTAGATGATGTAAAAAATGACCTAATAACATATATTTATAGGTAGAAATACCTAATTTCCCGTTATTTAGACATGAGAGGTTGACATCCATTGAAAATTTGAATTAAGTCGATGGGTTTCCTACTTAAAATTGAAATTTTTCCCTAAAGGGACTCATTCGCCACCCTTGGTGAATGGGTCCCACCAAAGTAGACTCATTTGCCCAAGGTGGTGAATGGGTTCCACATGTGGTTTTTAGAGGTGGGTTTTTGAGATATGAATAATTTAAGCATTATTTGTCAGGATTTGTATGATTTTTGAGTGAAATGGGCCTCTAGATAGAACACCTTCAGGCCATAGGAATCTATTGGGCATGCCTCCCATGAGGTACCACGATGCTATGTTGATGGCTCTCTGTGAGCACTAGGACATAGATACATGTACATTTATCCTCCCGACTAGGGAGATGATGATTACCTTAGAGGATGTACACCATATTCTCCAAGTTCCTATTCAAGGAGAATGGGTGCACTTCTAAGAGGATCAGTCATTTCATGAGTGAAAGGCTGGCATATAGTACTACCTTGGTGAGCTAGTGGACGATGACTATGTGAGGGCACGAATTGAGCTACCAATGCTACTATATTAGAAAGCTCCAGTAGTGATTCAAATCATGATGCAAATGGTGGTGCTAGTACTCAATCTAGATGGATGGGAAAAACACCTTGATGGAGGATTAGTTCACTTCATTCATGGGATGGAAGAGTATAGGATGGTCTATGCTTGGATACGTTGTATTCTCGAACACTTGTATTATGATCTGGGTCAAAAAAAAATTTAGGAGATAGATAGCATGGTCCATTGCACGCTTCTACAAGTTTGGTGCCTTATGCATATCACATGCACGAGTCCTTTTAGTTTCCAATGTGTTATAGCCATAGTGTATCCTTGAACCTTCAGCTATCCTCTAGGACATTTATGGAAGCATGGAGACTTGCATTTTTGGAGACTTAGATTTGACTAGTTGGAGGAGGTGTTAGGTCTGAAAAGGCAGGTTTGAACCATGAGAGGTTTCCAATCTCTCACAACATTTTTGGATAATGTACAAGAACAATTAATGCAATTGAATCTTCTTCTCTTCAAGTACTACTAGACCTAGGCGGGTATACCTATATGAATGGAGTAGATTTAAATTGTGTTTATTCCCTAAAGCAATTTATCTACAATGGAAAGTGGGAGTAGATAAATGAATTCTTATTTTGGTATAGATTGTATAAGCAATATCAAGGTTAATCCTAATATGTTCAGTTAATAGATGTGAAATATTTAAAATGAAGTAAAACTAAATGATGGAATGTGGGGGACCAGTGCCCTATTTGGTATATGGATTCAAATATAAATCAGAGTTAAGTGACTGATAACTAGAAATAATTCTAACTATTTGGCACTTCTATGTTTATAACTTGTATAAATAGGCAAGGATGTAATTATCAGATTCTTCTTTAATAATCCAAAATAATGATTCTAAGTTGTTGTGAATTATCAAGAGGATTTTAATCTTTACTTGAAAGACCCAATTAATTATGCCACATAGATGTAGCAAAGGACTACTAGGTTTATGTTTTTAAAAAAAAAATCTATTTAGTGAAAATTTGAAATTTCAATGTAGTAGTACTTACATTTTAGGGAAAAAATAAGAAGTTAGTGTCTGTCTGACCACCCTAAGCACAATAAAATGATAATAATTTTTTATAAGATTTTAGATATAAGTAGAGGAATCATGTCTCGATCTGATGCATTTTTTTTCTAATTTTTTTCAATGTAAATAATTAATTATGAATTTTTGATTACAAATTTTGAAAAATATAAAAACTCATATGTTTGACCACCTTAACTTGGTCAAAACTTCATGAAATTCAATTTTTTTTTAATCCTATAGTATGAAAAACATAGAATGTGACACATATTTTGGATTCAAAAAATGTGATATCGTTTGAAAGCTATAGATGTTTTTCAATCAGCGTATCAATTAGGACTTTAGTCGTAATAAAAATAGAAAATTAATAATAATTATTTATTAAATTCAAAGTAAAGCATAAATTATATTCGTGGAAAGTTGAGAATCTCCTTTAAAAACCCTTTTCATTTCATCAATTTTGAGTAAAAAAAAGGTTGTTAGCCACATACCCTACAAATACCCATCATATTGCCACTTTTTGGCCCATAATGATCCTTCACATACCCTTACAACAGATTTCTTCTATGGTGAATAGAGGGCCCATATCATGATTGATCCTTCATTTGGATTATACTTTGATCCTGCATATACCTTTGTTACCCCTTTAGGGCTGAACTTATGTGAGGTATTGTTATTCTTCAAAAAGCTATCAAAAACCAAAGCAAAATTTAAATCTAACCTAGGGAAAATCATAACACCTACATCTTCCAATAGTTTTCATCCCCTCTCAAGGATCATGTCTTCCATTTCTTTCTCCACATTTAACTTTAAACTATTCAATTATTTCCCTTCATTACTTCGTGTTATATTTTCAACTAACTCCCTTATTGATTTCCCTTTTTGCTTGTATAAGAATGCTTTAAATTCTAGAGTTTTCATAAATTCATCATCAGCCACAAACGATTTGTATTCCATCTACCTTGTATCTACATTTGAACTCTCTTCAACATCTGGTTCCCTAGGAGGACATTTGTAATCTTGGGTTCTTAATCTAGAAATTTTATCAACTGTGCTATGAGGCCTATCATCACCAGATGTCTCTTCCCTAGAAGACAAAGTTATACATCTAGCAATCCTCTATTGTATTCACCAACAACCCTTTCTGCTTCTTCCTCCTCCATATTCCTGATTATATCATCATATAGATAGGGTATATGATCATACCCACCCAAGTTCATTTTATTCCTAGCACAGTGAATGTACCCCTCCAGATCACATCCATTTCATGGTGGACCTTTTTTCATATTGTATTGCAACAATTTATTTAGAACCATATCATACCCATCCCTTGATAACATAGTGAAATCACCAAGCATAGTGTGCTAGGAATAAATACCTATTTTCCAAAAGAACTTAGGTTCATGACATCTAAATAACCCAACTACCTAGAAATCTCCAAGTAAGCAATCCTATTAGGCACTGTTTTGGGCAAGATAAAAGGTGTGTCTTCAAATCCATATATTCTGATCATAGTTGCACCTTCCAAATAAATACCAATCTCCCCAATTTTGGTTAATAGGCCCATTGAAGTCCTTGGGTCTAAGAAACATTTTTATTTCATCAGACAATGAATATTCACAAGCATGGTTATATAATATAAACAATGGTTTCACAAAATACTCTTCAAAATGTATAAAACAAGAATTGGAAAATCTACTATCCCAAATGGCAGTCCAAAGTTGAACTGGTAGTAATTTTCCTTCCTTATCCAATTGTGAAACTCTTAACTTCTTAGGCCACAACCTTAACTCTTGTCCATAGTACAATATTATATTCATAAAGATTGAATAATGCTTCAAATGCAAAATAGGAGATCCATTTTTTATTGCCATTAATCATGCATCAAGCCCTTTGAAAATATGTGAGGCATAATCAAAAGGTCTAGAATTATGGCACTAAACATTTGTTGCAACTACCATGGGAACAATTGACATGATAATATTTTTTAATAATAAGATTTTAGATATAAGTAGAGGACTCATGTCTTGATGTGATGCATATTTTTTTGTAATTTGTTTGCAAGTAAATAATTAATTATGAATTTTTTATTACAACTTTAAAAAAATATAAAACTTCATGTGTCTAACCACCTTAACTTGGTCAAAACTTATTGAAATTCAATTCTTTTTTTTTAATCCTATAGTATGCAAAGCATAGAATGTTATGCATGTTTCGGATTCAAAAAATGTTATACCATTTGAAAGCTATAGATGTTTTTCAATCAACCTATCAATCGGGACTTTAGTCACAATTCAAATAGAAAATGAATAATAATAATTTATTAAATTCAAAGTAAAGCATAATGTATATTGGTGGAAAGCTAATAATCTCCTTTAAAAACCCTTTTTGTTTCATCAATTTTGGGTAAAAAAAAGTCTTCAGCCACATACCCTACACATAACCATCATATCGCCACTTTTTGGCCCATCGTGATCCTGCTTATACCCCAATGGTATCCATTCTCAAGAACTCTCTTTCTATCTCTTCATGTATAATTTTTTCATTAGATACTCATTCCAAGTTAAACACTTCACAAATTACAGACTCTGATATGTGTATGAATGGTTTTCCTGATGGATCACAAATAGCTTTGAGCTTTGGGTCATAGTGAGTATCTAACACTCTTGCAAATTCTACGTCTACAAACACATTTGGGAAGACTAATTTTCCTAGCTTAAATTTCCAAGGATTACACATTTGTTCATACCAATTCCTTTAGTGGTAATGAAAAATGAACAACTCATATCCCCTAACTGAGGTCCACATATCACCTATGAGCTTGCATTTATCCTCCAATTTTTCCACTTCTGCTCTAAGCTATGTAGAGCGCTTGGCTTTAGGTCTTGATTTGGACAATTGATCAATTAGGTCTTGATTCAATTTCCTCTCAGCTACCCTTGGCTCATTTTCGGTTTCATTTTTTTTTATTTTTTCCTTTAGGGTGACTACTCTCACCCTATCTCTTGCATTTTGTTTTCTCTAATCTCATACCTTCCATTATATTTCCTTAAAATCATAGAATTGGAAAAAGAAACTATAGAGAACTCACAAGATTTGTTTGAAGTCCTCTGGCTACAAAGTTCTCTAGCTTTTTGTCTGCTCTCCCATTTCTCCCGCTACCAATTCTACAAAAAATATCCTTCCATTATTGTTCTTCAATTTAGGAAATTATCTACTTCATTGCATGTTCGAACCGCCATTAATGTTTCAGCTTTGAGCATGATTTTGCAAATTTTTCAAAATTCTCACTGTCACATCAAATGCTTTCCATCAATAAGACAATTCAAAACTCTAGGCGATCCTTTTTATTCAGGTTAAGTCAACATTCACTGAACACCCTGTTGGTTGGGGAGACATTATATATTTTTCACTAATATCATACAATTTATCCTTCTGATCCATACTACATAGATATAACCAATAATCTTCCCGATGAACCCTTTGATCCATTTGTATCTATATTGGCAAGATATCATGTATCATTGAGACACTTAGCAGTTTCCTTGACATTATAAGTCTCCCTGATGTTCATTCCTTTGTTCTCAAGTATATCGCCAAGACTCTTGATGATGTAATCCCCATTGACATGAAATAGAGAATTGGGAGGAAATTTCAAACTTACACTGATAGCTTTTTTCTTGCTGATATGCTTCTTCGTGCTTCATCAGTGAGATAGGACAGATTTCTTGATGATGGTATTTCATATATAAGACATATATGCTTAGTCTGACTTATAGATCTCACCTCGATAGTGCTTGTCTTGTTGATGAATTTCTTCAACGATGAGACCATGAGCTATGTCTTTTCAATATGTATCCTCCCAAGTAATCTAATTAGTATAAAAAATTTAGCCTCTCGCCGATGTGCCTAAAATACTGCACTGAAATGATATAGCCTGTGAATTGGAGAAACCTACATCTTCTCATCCTGATACAAATTATTTGTTCAAATATTTTTTCTTTGAGGGATTTCAAGATATTAGAGGGTCAAAACTAATGTGATCAATGGTAATTTATGATATGAAGAGAAAATTTCATCAATTTTATACTCAAGATATGGCTTCCTCTAGAGAATATATAAATGTAAAGTACTATAAAATTTTCAAAATTTTATAGTTCCAATAGTGGTTTTGTCTAGGGATGAATGATTGTGAAATCATTGCAAGGATTCAGATCTCTGGAAGAGAAAACTAGACTCTAGGGGTTATGAAAATGAATTTGTGAAGAGGATGGAATGAAAAATGGATATGGGGATGGAAAAAAATGGAAATGACCCTATACTACTATACATGGAAATAATTTTTGTTTCTAGATGAAGGAATTCTAAGATTGTCCATGTACAAGAAATTCCTATTCCTTTTGATTCCCTAAACTACTGTGCATGGAGAAAAAATAATTTAAGAGGTTTGTCAAGAGTTGTCCATGCACTAGCAACCCTCTATGTGTTTCAAGAGAAAAAGTGCTTCAGGAACCGCCCATGTACATGAAACTCTTGTTCTTCACCAAACATATTTTGCAAGTAATATGAGTCTTCTCCTCCTTTTCCAGTGACAATAAATGGACCTAATCACAAGGCTTCAAATTTTCCATGCTTTCCCTTCTCCTGACACCTAGCATTCCACATCAGCACCAAATCATTCTCCTCAAATTTTCTATCTTTAGCTTTCCTATCAAATAGATATTTCATCTGTGACTATAACTTCACATTTTGTTTTTGAGCTGCTCTCCTTATCTCATCAAGTTCTACAAGTTGTTCCATTCTTTCCTCCATTGGTTATGGAATGTCTATATCTTCATGAAGGATAAATTTGTAACTAGTAACAATTTTGTAATGGCATCCTAGCTTGTGTTCCATATACCAGTTCAAATGGGGATTTTCCAATTTCCTTCTTCACAGTGATCCAGTCTACCCACACAACCATTCTCAACTTTGAATCCCACCCATCCAACATCCTCCTTATGATCTTCAGAAGACTTTTATCACTAGACTCTGCCTGGCAATTTTCTTGTGGGTGGTAAGGGGCCGCATAAGAGATAGTAATGCCATACCTACTGCAGAAATTTCTAAACTCATCAAACCTAAAACACATTTCGTTGTCTGTGATCAATCTTACTGGTGTACCAAATCTGGTCAACATATTTTCCATTAGGAAATTTATCACCACCTTGCTTGTTGCTTGTTTAGTTGCAATGGCCTCTACCCATTTAGTGAAATAATCAATAGCTACCAATATCCACTTATGTCCCCACCTTGACTTCTCCTGTATTTCTCCATTGAAATCAATTCCCCATTGGTGGAAAGGGGCTTCAACCTATAAAGGTCTAAGTGGTAAGGCTCCCTAATATTTCATCTTTCTTGAGAAGATTCTAGTAAGCTTCACACTTTCTTACATATGAAAAAGAATAATTAAATACTTTAGGCTAGTAATAGCCTACCCTGAGAATTTTGTGTGTAGTTGTTTTGGAAAAATAGTGTCCTCCACACACTCCTTCATGTATCTCCCTCAAGACATGTTCAACTTGTGATTCTGTTGGTTCTTTTTCACAATGTAACCAGGTTTGTCTTCTAATCTACCTATGCAATTGCCAATTTCAATCAAAGGTAGCTTGAAGGACCTGGACCAACTGATGAGGATTTTTAAAAAGCCTCCTACACTTTGAGCTCTGCAAGACCTAGGAGGGTGATCCTTTAATGTGTTTACAACCTTTGCACCATTATTATAAATGACATTAACAATAGTAGATAATCTCACTTAATATCTCAACATGATAGGATGATATCAACTAGAATTGGCTGTTCATAGACAATATCAACTACATGGAGCATGAGATAACTAAACACAATCCATTGTATAAGATAGTCATTGATTTGCAATTTGTAGCAAGCTCTAAGAAAAGACAAACAAATACTGAACTACACTAATAAATACAACTTAGATCAGTGCCATATATCCATTATAGGAATCAAATTCATAAGCATCTAGAGGTTTATAACAGATTTAATACATGACATATAAAATCCATGACAATATTGCATTACAATTTCATCAGTATGCATTCTAACCCAATACTACTTATCAAATCATTATACAGAACATATCTGCCTATAATCCCATTCAAGCATTTTAATTAATTCCTTGAATTAAAGCTAAAATAGAATCATACACACCACAATAGTGAGATGGATAAAATAACCCTTAGTTATTTCATTCAAAGTTATGATATGCATGTACAATGGAGAGAGATGAGCTTGAATTTATCATTTCAACTCAAATGTGAGTACTGCCATACAACATTAAATCCCCATGAATTCAAATCCTATTACAGAATGACTCAAAACCTAAATTGCATTTCTCTAAAACCATCAAACTTTACAATTTTATCTGCAACATCACCTAGACTAGACAAAAATTATCTAACTTGCTAACTTGTACTTATAGCCTTGAAATCCTTCTTATAGAGAACCAAGGAGCAAACAAGCATCAGGCTAGAAAGTACACATGTCACCAGCCAATTGGAGCACTTGCTGATATTCCAAAATTTGTTACAATAGCCATCACCCTGGAGAATACTCTTTTTCATCATGTCAACTAAGGAAAGTTGATGCAATAAAAGAAACCACAAGAAACCTGCGCCAAGAATTCCATCAACACAAAACTGGAACCGCTGTAACCACAACATCTGATTTGCCACCTGTTAGTAGTCCACTCTTTTTACTCTTCCTCAATCAAATATTTAGTTACCTATTTATGTATTCTTCATCAGTCGTCCAGTCAAAATTAATTACCTCATCCACCTTGGCATTATAAGGTTTGTACTTTAATGCTACTTGATTTGCATCCCTTTCAAAAGATTCCAAAAATGAGCTGGCGCCAATAATCTTATCCATACATCTCACCAACAAATCATAATTTGAGTCATCACAAATTAAATTAATTTGATCATTGATGACCTCATTTGCTTGATCTTTCCAATCTTGGATGACCTGATTTTGCGCTGCTCATCAATTATATCAGGTAGCAATGTGTTACCCCAATCATTGTATTATTCACCAACTCCTTAATCTTCCTACTCAAATCATCTAGTGAGGTCTGAAAACCCTACAATGACTTAACTAATACTTGAGTAGGCTTTAATTATTGGGGCCTATTATTTGTGTCAAACCTTTAGGCCTTATACATGATATCCAAATCACTAGCCCTAGGGATCCAATTTTCAATCAATGGTATCACTACCTCCTGATCCCTATCAATATTCTTTATTGCTTCTAACAACAAAGAATATAAATAATGTATAGATAGAAATTCACTATCAACCTTTTCATTTAAATGCCTCAAGATAGTAGTAACAATCTCCTTTTGCTTTAAAAGAGATCCCTCCTCACTTACCTTTAATGATGCCTACAATTCATCAGTTTTTTGCAAGAGTTGCTTCTTTGTAGGATCAACAGAGCACTTTGTTTCTTCTTCAATTTCCTCTAAAGAAGGGGTGAGGGTAGGATTCTGATTGGGAGATCCTAGTGTGGAAACAATTGGAGAAATAGGAGGGACTGACCCTACTATGGAAGGTAATGTACTAGTTCCTAGAGCACTTGATGTCTCCCCAGTCTACTTATACCTAAACCTTTCCACCTTAGTTTGAAACTCTACATTCTTATGTTGCATCTTATTGTATTCCTCAATCAAGAGGTTATACTTCTCCATTAGGCTCTTCTTTTTAGCCTCCTCCCTTTCATTAGTCTTTTGGGCCAATTTGGCCACATTCACAATATAATTAGTAGCCTCGGTGGTTGAAGTCTCTGAAGCTCTCTTTATTATTAATCCTCCTCTGAAATTTGGATTAATATCAGAAACATCTAGTTTTCTCCCTTGTGGGGCCAATGCCCAAATTGCCAAGGTTTCATACTCTTCACTGAAAGCAGAGTCTTGAAGTGCTGCCTTGACTTCTTATTCACTAGAATCTTGCAAGGGATGCTTGGACTTCAAAATAGCATTAAATGCTACAACATCTGCAGTGTCCCATTCAGGTAGAATCAATACACCAGCCTAACTCACTAGTTTTATTCCTTCCTCAGGAGTCATGTTCTTGAATTTCTCCAACAATTCAGCTTTCACCTCTTCATCATTCTCCTGGTCTGATCTGTCAGGTCTTATTTTTCTTCTTTTCTTACATTTATCTTGATATTATTCAAGTGTCATCCTCCATACCAATTTTAATAATACAAGAGTTTTTAAAAATGTATTGTCATCTAGAAACTCTTTGCATGCTTCCATTCTTGCATCTTGTACACTCTTGCCTTTCATATCTAAATTAGATAAAACCAATTCTGTTGGTCTAGGAGGGGAAGGCATACCAACTTGCATGTCTTGATCAGTAACAATAATTTCATCCATCAAATTATCCTGTGGTTGATCAGTTCTTTGCCTCTTAGGGCTTGGCTCAGATGGTGGTGATGAGGGATTGTCTTCTGGTGATGATTCTAAATCAATAATTTTAATTGCCCGAGGCACTTTGAATTTTGGGCCTAGTTGTGAAGGAAACTTCATAATTTTCTTTCCTTTTCTGTCCACTTCTTCTTCATCACTACTACTATCCTTTTTCCTTATGTAAATGGGTCACCTTTCAATAGGCTAGTAAGATGGCCTTGTTTCAATTGGTCTGGTACCTTGTTCTTGTACACCCAAACTTAGTTCCAAGTTTATCTTTTTGGTTCTCAAAGTTCCCATAATCTCTTTAAATTTCTCCATCAAAAAATCAATTTTCTTATGATATGGACTGAACTCCAACAATGGATCATACTTGGGATCCATTTTATGCACAATATCCAATAGCTTATCATAAGCTATCAATTTCTCCTTATTCAACTCCTACTTATTTAAGTTGAACTCATTTCTAATTAGGTCCTCAGGGAAGTTGAACTCATGTACAAACTTGCCAGTTTTTATTCTTTGTGTAAAAAGAGCAAAGAAACCCTCAGGATCATGTTGCCACTTTGGACCACACCTCAAATGGTAATCATAAAATAATTTATCAAAATGTACCCAACCTCCTTTTGAAAAATCAAAATCAAACACCACTGTATAATCAAGGAAAAATGTTACCTTTCCCCTCCCAGTGAGGTTTTCCTCATGAATACAACATATTTTCCACATAACTTCTGCAAACCCCACTCTTGGCGGCACATTGTATGACAGTATATGAGGGGCTCCCTGGAAACTGTATACTATGAACACTTTGCTGACTGGGTATGGGATAATGTCTCCCAAGTTGTGGGATACTTTTAATTATGGCTTCCTTCTCTTTGGCCTAAGGAAATCATGTAATTCCTCATGGATCCTAGGTATATTCACCATCAGTCTAGCCCTCAATCTAGAAGAAAAGAAATTATCAAATTGAACATAACTAGTGCTTTCCTTATTACAAGATAAATATGCATCCCATATTTGTATTGGCAATTTTTCTCCATCAACTGATTGCCTTAATTTCATCCTCTTAGATAGAAATTCAGTGTTCTTGAACAAGAACATATGCATCAACATACAATACCAAAAGAATTAAGTGTCAATATCATTTTTTTGTAGCTTTGACAATCCTACATGTATCCTCTCAGCCAAGAAAGGGGAAAAGTCATATGTCACAAAGAAGTTAGGGTGTTGTATTTGCACCCCCATGAACATATAAGCAATGGGAATCACTGCACCAGGACTAAAACCCAAAATATGACATAATGAATAAAAAGTAGCCAGGAAATGATTTGCAAAACTGTTTAATCTGAAAGGTTCCTGGTCACTGGGGCTGATATGAAATCTTGAACCCCCTGCCCTAGCCAAATGAGGTGGAAGCAACTTAGCTCTAAAAAGAGACTTCAATTTTACATATTCCTGCTTCATCTCCTCAAGATTGATAGGAACCAAGTCTTCACTCAGTTCACCTAGGTCAAAAATCTGTTGGACCTCTTCTCTATTAATATTCAGTAGAACACCTCCATCATTATCTTTAATTACCCATGTGAAAGGGTCATATCTTGCAGCTATTACCCTAAGCAGGTCTACATCAGGGAAAATATTTGGTATCACCAACTTCCCCATATCATACATCCATCCATTTGAAAAGGGGTGAGGAAAATTCCTCTGTCCATACCACAATCTAAACTTTTCCAAGCCTATGAGAGGAACCCTAGCATCAGCAATGTTAGAGAAATTGTATACTTACCCTTTCCTTGGGATTTTCCCTTGCATTAGAACCAATCCCTTCCTCCTATCATTCATTGACAAGGGTAATTGGTAGAGGAAATCATTGTACAGGTTTGTTTTCAAATATTCAATCTAGCCAGAGTGTTGCTTGGGTGGTGTCATTTTGGACAAACTAGGGCTTCTTTACAACATTATAATTCAAATAGCTCAAACTAACTAGAGATAGATAATTACAAGACAAAACACTACAATTTCTCACAACTATAATTAAACTATAGCGCTAACACATTCATCGACAAGCTAATAGAAAATCCTTTCCCAAATTCAAGTGTAGAATGACTGGGAGGCACAAAAAATAAACTCATGACTTTGTTTGTAGAAATCCAAAATTCTGGCTGCAGAGACTCACATTTCCACCTTTGGCTCTGAGACTGCTCTGCAAAATACTTGAATGGTTTGTGACACAAATAAATCAGAATAACTAATTTTATGTCCACCAAATTATGCTAGCAAGTGTCTCATCTACCATTAAAGCTCACTCACATGCTGCACAAACGACTCCAACCATATTTGATGCAAATTTAAATATTAGTCATCGATCCTTTAGTTTGATCAAATCATCTAATGGCTACCTTCAAAACAGGCTGGCACAATCACCAACATGGCAATAAAGGGCCCACCATACCATACGTCGTGAAGGAAATCCATGTGGTGGTTTCCTGTGACATCGCAATCGATAAAGATCCTGGAACTTTGGATCGCGCAATGGTGGGAAATTATAGATCTTGAATAGTGACTATCCTGTTCCTTCAAACCATTAGTTAGCCTTATCATTATCTGTTGAGCACCTTTTCCACTAAGATCATAACATCTTCATTGATTTGAAGCACGTGCATCTCACAAGAATTTTAGTAACCCGCAACATAACATATTAAAGCTAGGTTAAAATATTTCATTGTTTCTTTGACTCCACTAGATGAGACATGTGGCGGTCACCCACAATATCATGATCAATAAAAAACTTACAATTCTAGATCACACGATGGCGGGCAGCTGTAGATCTTAAGCATCAGTGATCTCAGTCCTTCAACACAGTCTCCAACCTTATCCTTAACCATCAAGCAACTTTCCCATCAAGCTTATAACAGATCTGTCGATTTAAAACATTTGCACCCTGAGAGCACTTTAGTAACCCTCCTTTTAATGTATTTAAGGCTAGATTAATCTATTTCCTTATTCTTTCAGCTCCACCAAATGAGACACGTGGTGGTCACTTGCAATATCCCAATTAGTAAAGATACTACAGCTTTGGATCACGTGATGGCGGGCAACCGTTGATATATGATGGAGATTGATCGACGACACACAAACTGATCTCCCTTGGCCATGCCAAAAGGAGACGTGGAGCCCGCCCGTGATATCACGATCAATAAAGGTCCTGCACTTCCCCATCACATGATGGCGGGCATCCGTTGATATCAGAAGGAAATTTGATCAACGGTAGCACGAATATGATCCCTTCTGTGAAATAAAACATTCATTAAAAGTACAAGGGGACATCACTAGGTGGATGGAAAACAATGACATAAGTTGTTTTTAAAAGATGAAACATGGGGTTAACCAAGACTTAGGGAAAATAAAACCCACAGAGGAAATAAAAATTAAAACCAAAGGGACCAAGCCTAGACAGAATGATGGGGCATAAGTTGTTTTAAAAACCTTCCAAAAGTAACAGCAAAATAGATCCCACCCCAAGCGTAAAGTAAACATAAGGGTTTTACATGAAGACAAAGCTAAAACCACAACCTTTAGAAAATTTTCAACACCATGAAAGACCAATGACATAAGTTAGGGCATGAGTGACAAACAAGGAGAAAAAATTTGAAGCTCCATCAATGGCTCTAGTTGGGGACGTTCATTCCACTAGAATGAAGTGAGAATTCAGAATCTCAGGTAGAGCAGACCAAGATGCATAGACCACCAAAACGGTATTGTTCGGAAAAAACAACCCAAACTATGTACAACATATATACAAAATATACAAACCTAAACTATTGTTCATGGAAAAGGTTACTTCAAGTGAAGTGTAACTTCAAGAACTATCCATGAATTGGTAGCTCAAGAATATCCCCTGTCATATCTTGGAGGAAGTACGAATCTTCACCCCACTTGCCATTAATAAAAAATGGACCCAACTAGATTGCATCAAATTTCCCATGTTTCCCTTTATCTTCTAGTCTGGAATTCCACATCAAAACAAAATCTCCATCTTTGAAAATCCTTGTAGTTGCCTTCTTGTCATACAAATTCTTTACTTGCAACTGCAACTTTTCATTTCTCTTTTGTGCTTCCCTCCTAGTTTCATCTAATTCTATAAGAGCTTCCACTCTCAATTGCATCTCATCATCAATTTCATTATCATATATCTAGACAAACTTATACATTTCAATTAAGTTATTTTGGGGTAACCTGGCATTTATCCCATAAACCAAGTCAAATGGGGAACAACCTATTGCCTTCTTCATAGTTACCCTATCCACCCAGACTACTAATCTTAGCTTAGAATCCCATACCCTCTTATTCAAATCTAGGATTCTTTTAATAATCTTCATCAAGCTTTTATTGCTTGATTTTTCTTGTCCATTTCCCTATGGGTGGTATGGTGATGAATAAGAAATTTGGATGCCATGCTTCTCACAAAATTCTATGTATTCTTCAGATCTAAAACACATTGTGTTGTCTGACAAAATCCTTTTTGGACATCCAAATCTAGTCAATATGTTGCTCATCGGGAAGTCAATTACCACTTTACTAGTGGCTTTCTTTGTTGGAATCGCTTCCACACACTTGGTTAAATAATCAGTGGCCACCAATATCCATGAGTGACCTCCACTAGATTTACATTATATCTCTCCTACAAAATCAATACCCCACTACTGGAATGGAGCTTGTACTATAACTGGTTTTAGAGGCAAGTTACCAAAAAATTTTAACTTACCAAAGAAACATTGACAAGCATCACATGTCTTCACTAGTTGGTGTGCATCCTTAAAAACTGTAGGCCACCAAAATCTAGCCCTCATTATCTTATGTGTAGTTGTTTTAGCCATATAATGCCCTCCACAAACTCCACCATGCATCTCACTCAAAAGTTATTTTTCTTGATCTTGGTCAACACAGTTCAGCGTGACACCTTCTCCATTTCTCCACTAGAGCTTTCCATCTACAATAACTTCAATGTTCTTTTCTCATTTTCACTCAAGTTGTGAGGACATTTCATTCTTTGCAAATAATAAATCACATCTTTATACCATACATAATGCTCCATATCACATATGTGTGATCTATTCTCCTTTTCTAGCAAATTTATTTGATTTGCTTCTAGTTTACTTTGGGCCATAAGCTTGGTCAATCCTTGTCCTCTCACCAGTTTGGTAATCTGGACCTCAATATTGAATTCTTGAATCTGATTTATCCACCTACACCTTCTTCCTAACACTTCCAGCTATGTGAAAATGTCCTTAACAGTAACACTAGGAACATAGGCAATTACAGTAGCTCCCATAAAATAAGGCCTAAAATCCTTCACTAATTTTACTAGTGCATATGCATGTTTTTCATTTATATCATACTTAAGTTATGTATCTTGTAAAGATTTGCTAAAAAAGGCCACAAGTTTTTTAAAACCTTTTACATTTTTTTGAAATAACATAGTTGCAATTATGTGGAATAAAGCAAATGAGAAAATCTGTAATGGTTTGGAAAAATCAGGGGTTCTCAAGATAGGAGCCTCCTTTATTGCTTGCTTAATGGCTTGGAAAGCCTGCACAGACTCATTATCCCATTCAACCTTGGCTCCTTTCTTGAGCATTTTGGAAATAGGGTGAACTATCTCGGCAAAATTTGTCACAAACCTCCTTAAGAAGTTTATTTGTCCAAAGAAAGATTGTATTCCTTCGACATTTCAGGGTTGTGGAACTTTATCAATTGTAAGTACCCTCTCTAGATCAATTTTTACTCCATCCTTGGAAACAATATGTCCCAATAATTTTCCTTATAGTACTACAAACACACATTTGTTTGGATTCAAAGAAATACCATACTCCAAAGCTCTAATGAATATCTTCTCTAGATGCTCACAGTGATCCTCTTCCTTTTTAGAATATGCTGTTAGATCATCTTGGTAGATCACCAAAAAAAAGTTAATGAAATCTGAGAATGCCACATCCATGGCTCTTTGAAAAGTGGCCCTTGCATTTGTTAGACCAAATGACATTCTTACATAAACATATGTTCCCCATGGTGTAGTGAAATTTGTCATAAACTGCTCAGACTCATTGACCATAAGCTGGTTATAACCAGCAAAACCATCCATTATAGACATTAATTCATAGCCTGTCACCCTTTGCAACATGGCTTCCATATTGGGTAATGGATAATTGTTTTTTAATGAAGACACATTCAAATTTCTAAAATCTACACATAACCTGATGTCTCCATTTTTCTTCCTTATTGGTACCAAGTTTGACACCTAGGATGAATGTCTGATTGGCTTGATGATTCCTACATCCCTTAGTTTCATTAACTCTTCTTGCATTTTGGAGGCTAGAGTGGGATTAATAGGCCTTTGTTCTTGTCTGAATGGCTTGGCATCTTCACAAAAAGGAATTTCATGTTGGAAAAGATCCTCCATGTATGCCTCAAGGTCATCATAAGACCATCCAAACACATGCCTAAACTTCCTTAATAAGTCAATTAGCATCCTTCTCACCTTTGGTGACATTGTATTTCCAATATACACCTTCTTTAGGGATGCTTCTATTCCAAGATTTATCTCTTCCAAGTCATCAGGATGGGGAGCAGTGTGATTAGCCTTTGTCTTATCTTGATTATCAAACACTCTTTCTAGTACAACTAGACCCTTTGGAATTGTGTTTGTCTTTAACTGAATGACCTCATTTCCAAATATGGTATCCTTACCATCAATATTTTCAACAAAATCTCCAAATTCAATTTCTTGATGTTCATACTCTCCCACAAAATTCAAAAACCTTAATATGTCATCATCATTATAAAAAACTTGCCAATTTTTTATATTATCAAGGACAGATAGCCTAGTTTACACCTCGACCTTTGAAATTCCAACATAAGATATATCATCTGGTTTTAATGCAATGTTGGCTAATAAATCTGCCACCTTATTTTGACCTCTCTCCATCCATCCTATGCCAAATGCATCAAAGCTCTCCAATTCATCCCAAACATCATTCCTATATTTTTTCAACCTCTTGTTCTTTGATACATACTTGGATCTAACTTGAGAGACCACAAGCTCAAAATCCCCAATTGCTTTGAGCTTCTTGATCCCATGTTTTTCAGCCAATCTCAACCCTAATAACAAGGCTTCATACTCTACCACATTATTTGTGCATTCAAATAACAGAGTGAAAGAGAACCTGAATGTCTTTCCACGTGGTGACCGTAACAAGACACATGCACCAGAGCCTTCCTTTGAACTTGCACCATCAAAATACATAGTCCACAAGTCATCAGATTTTGACAATTGTTTTATTTTTGTATCAATCAATGTAGTAGGCTTGTCATAATTGCTAGAAAATTCCTCAACCCTGAACTCATCTATACCACTATCAATAAAACATGTCATATTTTCAATTGGGCCATGCTCAATCATATGAGATACTTTTGATTCTCTTTCAATTTTAACATCCTTACCATCAATGGAGAAAGTAGCAAATGGAAAATCACATTGCATGTTACCCCCCTTGATGCACTCCATTTTTTTGACGAAAGCATTCCAAAATGAGGTGGGATATCTATGACTAATACAGTCATGACTAAATCTTTGTCAGGGTACTGAGTCAATTTATAAGGCAATGCTTTTATAGTTACAATAACTGGCACCTCTCTTGAATCCATAGCATAGCATTTACCTTGAGTGTATCTACTGTCAAGCCCATTTCCTCCATTATTTTGACTGGCATAACATTATTTGATGCCCCTGAATCTATCATACAGTTCTTTAATGTTTTCCCATTTATATCCACACTTAAGAAAAAAGGGGTTATGTTTTCAAGGCACATGTTAATAGAATTTCCTATATACACAGGGGGAATTTGTGACACAATTCCCTCCACTTCCTTTTCTTTCTCTTTATCCTTCACTTCTTTACCACTCCCTTGTTTAGTCTTATTACTAGCAACATCTATGATCAAGGCTATTGTCTTTTCTTTGTGTTCATTTATTCTCATCATTTCTAACAATGGTACAGTTACTTTAACCTAAGAAAGCACATGAAACATATCTATAGGGGTATATTTAGGCAAATTAGACATCATACCTTCATCATTTTCTTTTCTCTCTGACTAATTACTTCCTCCTAGCTTCTTTTGCTTCTTATCTTCTACAATAGGTTTAGCTACCTTTGTAATCACCTTGGTCTTCACCAGTGACGAAGTCACATCATCTTGAGGCATTGGGGTTTCATTCTTTTTGGTCCAAACCTTATCATTCTTAACCTCTTTGACTTTTACATCTTTTTTGTTGTCAAACTTAATGCCTTTGTTTTTTTCCTTTTGTTCTTTAATAAACAAGCTAGTAGGTCTACCCTGTTTACCACCCATAGTTCTATTTCTCAATTGAAGTGAACTTCTCATTTGAGCAGCCATTTCTTTAGTCAATCTTGCAATCTCTTCTTCTGATGGTCTCCTTAAGGACACTAAATCTTCAACCTGCTCCATATTGCAAGAATTATGATCAAAAGCATCTTCATCATCAGAAAAGACCTGTTGATGATACATCTCACTTCTCTGCCTCTGATTATCCACATCACATTCTTGTATTTCATCATCAAAGGAACACTCTACCTCATAAATGTATGATTTGTCCATACAAACATCTACATCATCCTACTCATATTCTGATGTCTACTCATGAGCATCCTCCTCTATTTCATCAGCAACAAGAAATTGAGCAACACCACAGTAATTTTGATCATGTGGATGTTCACAGACTTCACGCCATGGTCTATCTAGTATTAGATTCAATGAATGTTTCTACAAGGGGTCTGTCGTATGCTGATCATTTTTAGGCTTCTGGCTAGGCAAGATTGGTTTTCCATCTTTCCAACTTGTATTGTAAGGATAATTTTGCAATCTAGGCTGCCTATCATTTCTATTATAGGATTTCCTTTCATTCTCTATACCCTTCTCTAGCTAGCAATAGTTTGTTGTATGTCTTTTAGAGTATTTTAAACCTTTTCCCACTTTTCATCATCCTTAGGCTTTGCAGCCGAAACCTTCTTAGTCTTATTCCTAGGATTTTTCAAAAGTGTAGGTTCTTCTCTCCTACCATACTTCCTAGAAGCTCTTCTATTACTCTCAATATTTATATCCACCCTAAATGCATCCCTCATAGTCTGAGGGTCCTTATCTCTAAGGAGATATGCCATTTTAGCATCAAAAGCATTGAAATATGTAGTTAAATAAACATTTTCATCAAGCCTCAAAACCTGAAAAAATTTATACATTGCTTTCTGAAATCTCAAATTAAACTCTATCATAGGCTCATTCAATGACTTCTTGATGTTATTAAATTCATTTCACATAAAACTAGCATCAGTTTTATTACCATACTGCTCCTTGAAACACTTCTCAAACTCATCCCATGAACCGATACTAGCATTAGGTAGGCCTCTATACCAATCCCTTGCATCTTCTACCAGAGATTGTACAAACAATTTCATTACAACACCTTCATTTTCTACCTCATAATAATTTAGCATATCCATAAAATCCTTCAAGTATTCCTCTACTATTACAACATTATTTCCAGCAAACTTATTCATCTTTTCTCTCAAGTCAGCAGGGATGCGATTTGGATAACCAGGGATACCATCAAGAATAATGGCCTATACCTTTCCAACTGTATAGGTCATTGTTGTAATAATCCTTCATTCATCTAAGGATCAACACCAAACCCTAAATATTATACTCTAGAACATCCTGATTTGGATTTATAGACCTATTTGCATGAGTCTTTAGGCTAGAATTATTAGTGGTGGGGTCTGGATTAGATTTAGGACTGCCCTTTAAAACATCTTGGTGATTTGATGAGGTTGCAACTTGTGTAGCCTCATCCATGTTTTAAATCTTTAGGAAACTTATTTTCCTCTTCATTTCTACATTTGCAGCCTCAATTTTTGTTCTCTCCAACTCTTCTGCCAGAGCCTCACTTTCCTTCCTAGCCTTTTCTAAGGAAGATTCTATTTGAAATGAAACATGTGGCTAGAGATCTTGTTGATTGGGATGGGGAGTCACCTTCTCTTTTATTTTAACCCCCTCCACCTTTTGTTTTCCCTTATCCACAACAGGCTTAGGGTTGGTATTACTTGGTTGAGACTTATCATGATTTGAGGGTTTTGGGTCGACAGGTTTGGGTTTTCCCTTATCCTCACTGGGAGCTCCAGGGTTTTCTTTAGCCACAGGTTTTGCTTCCTTATTAGCAATATTATGTACAACTGGACCCTTAGCACTTGGTTTAGGTTCTACTTGGTTTAGGAGCTTGATTGTTGCCAACTTTCTCATCAACCTATCCCTTTCAATCACAACATCCCTCAACTCTGCTTCTCTTTCTTTTTCTCTTTTCTTCCTGAGCTCAGCTTGCTTTTGGATTTCCTGCCTCCAAGAATTAATTTCTCCAAAAACATCATCAGGTTCAGGCAAAGTCACCTCAAAACTTGATACTAACAAGCCCTTTATTCTGACATGTCACATCTTCTTGAACCGATGTATCAAATAATGAATCAAAAGTTCCACCACTATCTAACTCAGAATTTCTAGACACCAGTTCAAGATTCTTAGGGATAGGGTGTAAAAGCTTACTTGTACCTTGGTGTACAAAGACATGTGACATGAGAGTAGCATTACTAGATTCTGGTCTTTTCTTTATCCAGTCCTTCTTCACTTTGGGAAGTTCACCTTCCAATTTCTGTTTCAAATGATTCTTCATGAATCACCTGGTGTTCTTCATTCTTCGTGCTTTTCCAAAAGTTCTTTCCACTTACAATAAACCTTTCACAATAAAATGTACACTGGTGTAGAGACTTCAGAGTCACCACCCAATTTTATTGGGAATACCAAATACCTAAAGACACATGGTAGAATATAAAAACCTTTGGAACCTTGTACTAACAACACACAAAAGTTCTTTACAACATAACTCTTTATGCTTACGAAAATAGAAGAAGTGGACAAACCTAACACAGAATTATAGGCGCAACCTTCAAATCACAAAAGCACTATGATAACTCTATGCAAAATGGACAACCGACATACTAACAAGAAATATTAAAATTAGCTTCCCAGTAGAGTCACCATTTTGTTGGTTCTTTTTCACAATGTAACCAGGTTTGTCTTCTAATCTACCTATGGAATTTCCAATTCCAATCAAAGGCAGCGCGAAGGACCTACACCAACTGATGAGCACTTTAAAAAATCCTCCTACACTTCAGGCTCTGCAAGACCCAGGAGGGTGATCCCTTAATGTGTTTACAACCTCTGCACCATTATTATAAACACCATTAACAATAGCAGATAATCTCACTTAATAGCTCAACATGATAGGGTAATATCAAATAGAATTGGTTGTTCATAGACAATATCAACTACATGGAGCATGAGATAACTAAACACAATCCATTGTATAAGATAGTCATTGATTTGAAATTTGTAGCAAGCTCTAGGAAAAGACAAACAAATAATGAAATACACTAAGAAATACAACTTAGATCAGTGCCATATATTCATTGCAGGAGTCAAATTCATAAGCATCTAGAGGTTTATAATAGATTTAATACATGACATATAAGATCCCTGACAATATTGCATTATAATTTCATCAGTATGCATTCTAACCCAATACTACTTATCAAATCCTTATACAAAACATATTCACCTATAATCCCATTCAAGCATTTTAATTAATTCTTTCAATTAAAGCTAAAATAAAATCATACACACCACAATAGTGAGATGGGTAAAACAGCCCTTAGTTATTTCATTCAAAGTTCAGATATGCATGTACAATGGAGAGACATGAGCTTGAATTTATCATTTCAACTCAAATGTTAGTACTATCATACAATATTAAATCCCCATTAATTCAAAACCTATTATAGAATGACTCAAAACCTAAATTGCATTTCTCTAAAACCATTGGACTTTACAATTCTCTCTGCAACTTCACTTAGAATCAACAAAAATTATCTAACTTGCTAACCCATACTTTTGGCCTTGAAATCCTTCTTATAGAGAATGAAGGAGAAAACAAGCATCGGGCCAAAAAGTATGCATGTCACCAGCCAATTGCAGCACCTAGTGATATTCCAAAATTTGTTACAACAGCCATCACCCTGGAGAATATTCTTGTTCATGATGTCAGCTAAGGAAAGTTGATGCAATAACAAAAACCACAAGAAACCTGCACTGAGAATGCCATCAACACAAAAATGGAACTATTGTAACCTCAACATCTGATTTGTCACTTGTTAGTAATCCACTCTTTTTACTCTTCCTCAGTCAAATATTTGGTTACCCATTTTTGGTATTCTTCAGCATTCGGCCAGTCAAAATTAATTACCTCATCCACCTTGGCATTATAAGGTTTTTACTTTATTGCTACTTGATTTGCATCCCTTTCAAAAAAATCCAAAAATGAGCTGGTGCCAATAATCTTATCCATACAGCTCACCAACAAATCATAATCTGAGTCATCACAAATTAATTTAATTTGATCATTGATGACCTCATTTGCTTGATCCTGCCATTGTTGGAGTGACCTGATTTTCCCCTGCTCATGAATTATATCAGGTAGCAATGTGTTACTGCAATCATTGAAATTCTTCACCAACTCCTTAATCTTCCTACTCAAATCATCTGGTAAGGTTTGAAAACCCTGCAATGACTTAACTAATACTTGAGTAGGCTTTAATTATTGGGGCCTATTATTTGTGTCAAACCTTGAGGCCTTATACATGATATCCAAATCACTGGCCCTAGGGATCCAATTTTTAATCAATGGTATCACTACCTCCTCATCCCTATCAATATTATTTATTGCTTCTAACAACAAAGAATATAAAGAATGTATAGATAGCAATTTACTATCAACCTTTTCATTTAAATGCCTCAAGACAATAGTAACAATCTCCTTTTGCTTTAAAAGAGATCCCTCCTCACTTACCTTTAATGATGCCTACAATTCATCAATTTTTTGCAAGAGTTTCTTCTTTGCAGGATCAACAAAGCACTATGTTTTTTCTTCAATTTCCTCTAAAGAAGGGGTGAAGGCAGGATTCTGACTGGGAGATCCTAGTGTGGGAACAATTGGAGAAACAGGAGGCATTGACCCTACTATGGAAGGTAATGTACTGGTTCCTAGAGCACTTGTTGTGTCCCAAATCTGGTTATACCTAAACCTTTCAACCTCAATTTTCAACTTCACATTATTTTGTTGCATCTTGTTGTATTCCTCAATCAAGAGGTTATAGTTCTCCATTTGGCTCTTTTTTTCAGCCTCCTCCCTTTCAGCAATCTTTTGGGCCAATTTGGCCATATTCATAGTCAAATTAGTAGCCCTAGTGGTTGAAGTCTCTGAAGCTCTCTTTATTATTAATCCTCCTCTGAAATTTGGATTAATATCATAAACATCTGGTTTTCTCCCTTGTGGGGCCAATGCCCAAATTTCCAAAGTTTCATACTCTTCAGTGAAAGCAAAGTCTAGAAGTGTTGCCTTGACTTCTTCTTCACTAGAATTTTGCAAGGGATGCTTGGACTTCAAAATAGCATTAAATGCTACAACATCTGCAATGTCCCATTCAGGTAGAATCAATACATCAGCCTGACTCACCAGTTTTCTTCCTTCCTCAGGAGTTATACTCTTGAGTTTCTCCATCAATTCAGCTTTCACCTCCTCATCATTCTCCTGGTATGACCTGTCAGGTCTTAGTTCTCTTCTTTTCTTACATTTATCTTGATATTCTTCAAATTTCATCCTCCATACCAATTGCAAGAATATAGAAGTTTTTACAAATGTATTGTCATCTAGAAACTCTTTGCATGCTTCCATTCTTGCATCTTGTACACTCTTACATTTCATATCTAAATCAGATAAAACCAATTATGTTGGTCTAGGAGGGGAAGGCATACCAACTTGCATGTCTTGATTAGTAATAATAATTTCATCAATCAAATTCTCCTATGGTTGATCAATTCTTTGCCTCTTAGGGCTTGGCTCGTATGGTGGTGATGAGGGATTGTCTTCTGGTGATGATTCTAAATCAATAATTTTAATTTCCCCAGGTACTTTGAATTTTGGACCTGGTTGTGAAAGAAACTTCATAATTTTCTTTCCTTTTCTGTCCACTTCTTCTTCATCACTACTGCTATCCTTTTTCCTTTTATAAATGGGGCACCTTTCAGTAGGCTGGTAAGTTGGCCTTCTTTCAATTGGTCTAGCACCTTGTTCTTGTACATCCAAACTCAGTTCCAAGTTTATCTTTTTGGTTCTCAAAGTGCCCATAATCTCTTTGAATTTTTCCATCAGAAAACTAATTTTCTTATAATATGGACTGAACTCCAACAATGGATCATACTTGGGATCCATTTTATGCACAATATCCAATAGCTTATCATAAGCTATCAATTTCTCCTTGTTCAACTCTTGCTTATTTAAGTCAAACTCATTTCTAATCAGGTCCTCAGGGAAGTTGAACTCATGTACAAACTTTCTAGCTTTTATTCTTTGTTTGAAAAGAGCAAAGAAACCCTCGAGATCATGACTCTGCTTTAGACCACACCTCAAATGGTAATCATCAAAGAATTTATCAAAATGTACCCATCCTCCTTTTGAAAAATCAAAATCAGACATTACTGTATAATCAAGGAAAAATGTTCCCTTTCCCCTCCCAGTGAGGTTGTACTCATGAATACAAACTATTTGCCACATAACTTCTACAAACCCCACTCTTGATGGCACATTGTATGGCAGTATATGAGGGGCTCCCTGGAAACCGTATACTCTCAAAACAATGTTGATTGGGTATGGGATAATGTGACCCCAATTATGGTAGACTTTTAATTCTGGCTTCCTCCCCTTTGGCCTATGGAAATCATGTAATTCCTCAGGGATCGTAGGTATATTCACCATCAATCTAGCCCTCAATCTAGAAGCAAAGCAATTATAAAATTGCACATAACTAGTGCTTTCTTTATTACAAGATAAATTTGTAGCTCATATCTGTATTGACAATTTTTCTCCATCAACTGATTGCCTTAATTTCATCCTCTCAGAGAAAAATTCAGCATTCTTGAACAAGAACATATGCATCAGCATAGAATACAAAAAGAATTGAGTGTCGTTATCATTTTTTTGTAGCTTTGACAATCCTTCATGTATCCTCTCAGCCAAGAAAGGGGCAAAGTCATATGTCACAGAGAAGTTAGGGTGTTCTATTTTCACCCCCATGAACATATAAGCAATGGGTATCACCGCACCAGGACTAAAACCCAAAATTTGACATAATGAATAGAAAGTAGCCAAGAAATGATTTGCAAAATAATTTAATCTGAAAGGTTCCTGGTCACTGGGGCTGATATGAAATCTTGAACCCCCAGCCCTAGCTAATTGAGGTGGAAGCAACTTAGCTCTAAAAAGAGACTTCAATTTTTCATACTCTTGATTCATCTCTTCAAGATTGATAGGAACCAAGTCTTCACTAGGTTGAATCACGTCAAAAATCTGTTGGACCTCTTCTTTGTTAACACTCAACAGAACACCTCCATTATTATCTCTAATTACCCGTGTGGCAAGGTCATATCTTGCAGCCACTACCCTTTGCAGGTCTACATCAGGGAAATGACTTGGTACCACCACCTTCCCCATATCATACAACCATCCATTTGAAAAGGGGTGAGGAAAATTCCTTTATCCATACCACAATATGAACATTTCCAAGCCTATGAGAGGAACCCTAACATTGGCAATGTTAGAGTAATTGTATACTAACCCTTCCCCCAGGATTTTCCCTCACATCAGAACCAATCCCTTCCTTCTATCATTCATTGACAAGGGAAATTGATCCAGGAAATCATCGTACAAGTTTCTTTTCAAATATTCAATTTGGCCAGAATGTTGCTTGGGTGGTGCCATTTCAGACAAACTAGGGGTTATTTACAACGTTATAATTGAAATAGGTAGGACTAACTAGAGATAGAAAATTATAGGACAAAACACTGCAATTTCTCACAACTATAATTAAACTATATCCCTAACACATTCATCAACAAGCTCATAGCAAATCCTTTCCCAAATTCAAGTGCAGAATGACTGAGAGGCACAAAAAATAAACTCATAGCTTTGTTCGCAAAAATCCCAAATTCTTGCTACAGAGACTTGCAATTCCACCTTCGACTCTGAGACTGCTCCAAAAAATACTCAAATACTTTGTGATACAAATAAAGTAGAAGAATTAATTTTATGTCACTCAAATTGTGCTAGCAAGTGTCTCATCCACCATTAAAGCTCACTCACTTGCTGCACAAATGGCTCGAACCATATTTGATGCAAATTTAAATCTTAGTTGTCGATCCTTCAGTTTGATCAAATCATCTAATGACTACCTTCAAAATAAGGTGACGCAACTACCAACATGGCAATAAATGGCCCACCATACCATACGCCACGAAGGAAATCCATGTGGTGGTTTCCCGCAACATCACCATCAGTAAAGATCCTATAACTTTGGATCGTGTGATGGCGGGTAACCATAGATCTTGAACAACGACAATCTTGTTCCTTCAAAACATTAGTTGGCCTTATCATTATCTATCGAGCACCTTTTCCGCTGAGATCATAACTTCTTCTTTGATTTGAAGCATGCACATCTCACAAGCATTTTAGTAACCCGCAACATAACATATTAAAGTTGGGTTAAAATATTTCATTGTTTCTTCAGCTCCACCAGTTGAGACACATGGCGGTCGCCCACAATATTGTGATCAATAAAAACCTTGCAATTTTGGATCACATGATGGCGGGCAGCCATAGATCTGAAGCATGAGTGATCTCGGTCCTTCGACATAGTCACAGCCTTATCCTTAACCATCAAGTAGCTTTCCCATCCAGATTATAACAGATCTATCGATTTAAAACACATGCACCCTGAGAGCACTTTAGTAACCTGGCTTTTAATGTATTTAAGGCTGGATTAATGTATTTCCTTATTCTTTCAGCTCCACTAGATGAGACACATGGCAGTCACCTACAATATCGCGATCAGTAAAGATACTATAGCTTTGGATCATGTGATGGTGGGCAACCATTGATATCTAATGGAGATTGATTAACGACACACAAACTGATCTCCTTCAGCCATGCCAAAAGGACACATGGAGCCTACCTGTGATATCACAATCAATAAAGTTCCTGCACTTCCCTATCACGCGATGGTAGGCATCCATTAATATCAGAAGGAAATTTGGTCAACGATAGCACGAATACGATCCCTTCTGCAAAATAAAACATTCATTAAAAGGACAAGGGGACATCACTAGGTGGATGAAAAACAATGACATAAGTTGTTTTTAAAAGATGAAACATGGGGTCAACCAAGACTTAGGGAAAAAAAACCTATAGAGGAAATAAAAATTAAAACCAAAGGGACCAAGCTAGATGGAATGATGGGGCATAAGTTGTTTTAAAAACCTTCCAAAAGTAACAGCAAAATAGATCCCACCCCAAGCATAAAGTAAACATAAGGGTTTTACATGAAGACAAAGCTAAAACCCCAACCCTTAGAAATTTTTCAACACCATGAAATACCAGCGACATAAGGTAGGGCATGAGTGAAAAACAAGGAGCAAAAATTTGAAGCTCCATCAGATTCATCTAGACACAATAATAACATCCCATCCCAATTTTTCCATAACAAATCACCCTCTATGAACTCATACTTAGATGCTTGCAGCTTCAAAGTTCTCCTCTAGTTATCATTCAATCCTTTAGGGAACTTCATGTGTTTGAAGTAATACACAATATTTGTGTACCAAGAAGTATGTTCAATGCTTGCAAATGCATTATCCTCATTCTCTATAATTCAGATTTGATTTGCTTCAATGTTTGTCTTTGCCATCAATTTGGAAAAACCTTGTCCCCTCACTAATTTAGTGATCTGAATCTCCATATCAAATTCTTGGATCTTATTAATCCTTCTACATCTCTTCCTTGTTACTTCTATTTGGACCAAAATATCTTTAACAACTGCATGTGGGACATAGGAAATTAATTTGGCTCCAATAAGATATGGTATGAAAGCCTTTGTTGCTTTGACCAGTGCAAAAGCTTGCTTTTCCATAATGTCATACTTTAACTCTGAGCCCTATAGTGACTTGTTGAAAAAGGATGCATGTTTCTCATGACCCTCATCATTCTTTTGTACCATGACAACTGCTATAGTATGGAATGAGGAAAATAAAAATATTTGAAAAGGTTTGGAAAAATTAGGAGACTTTAAGATAGGGGTTTCTTTAATGTCTTTTTTGATAGATATAAAAGCTTCTAAGGCTTCTACAGTCCAGTCTATCTTTTCTCCCTTTTTTAGCATTTTGGATATGGGTTTAACAATCTGAGAAAAGTTGGACACAAATCTCCTAACAAAGTTAATCTACCCAAAAAATGATTGAATGGACTTAACAATCTTAGGAATGGGAATTTTATATATGGCTTCTACCCTTTTAGGATCTATTCTAATTCCCTCTTTTGACACAATATGCCCTAAAATTTTACCCTCTATAACAACAAAATGGTATTTTTAGGATTCAAACTAATATCATATTCCAAAGCCTTGATGAATATATTTTCCAAGTGTTCCACATGATCTTCAGCCTTTTTTGAATAAGTCGTAAGGTCATCTTGATATACTACCATTATAGCATTGATCAGATCTGCACACGCCACGTCCATAGCCCTTTGGAAGGTTTCCCTTATATTTGTGAGACCAAATGGCATTCTCACATAAACATGTGTTCCCAATGGGGTGGTAAAATTTGTCTTGTACTGCTTAGATTCCTTAACTTTGACTTGATTGTAGCTAGAAAATCCATCCATCATTGACAATAGCTCACATATTGTTACTTTATGCAATATAGCTTCCATGTTAGGGAGAGGATAATTATCTTTGAGGGAAGCAATATTTAAATTTCTAAAGTCCACACCTAGTCTAATATCCCCATTCTTCTTTCTCATTGGAACCAAGTTTGAGACCCATGTTGAATGTCTAATGGGCTTGATAATACCCACATCTCTGAGTTTTCCCAATTCCTTTTGCATTTTTGGTTCTAGAGTTGGGTTGATGGGCCTCTACTATTGGCTGAATGGTTTTGCATATGGATTTAGTGGGATCTCATGTTAAAATAAATCCTCCCTATATGCTTTGAGATCCTCATAGGACCATGCAAAAACATTCTTGTACTTTCTCAACAATGCAATCAGCATTCTCCTTATTGTTGGACTTATTTTCTTTCCACTATATACCTTTTTCGATACTAACTCAGTCCCAAAATTGATTTCTTCAATATCTTCCCTTTTGACTGGTATCTCCTTCATGAGGGTATCTCCTTCATGAGGGATCTATCATTTCCATCATATACTATTTCCAACACCACTAGCCCTTTGGGAAGCTTGTTAGTTTTAAGCTGCAAGACCTCTTTCACAAATACAATTTTCTTTCCATCTACTCCCCCTACAAAAGCATTGAAGTCAATCTCTCGAGCCTTGTATTGATCTATGCAATGAAGAAATTTTAGGAGGTCAGCATCATCATTGAAAACTTTCTAGCTATATATATTGTTAGGGATAGAAGGTCTTGTTTTGAATTCAATTTGAGATATTCCAGCCAATGTAATAGCATCTCTTCTCAATGCCACATTAGCTAAAAAATCTTCCATTATATTTTTTGACATGTCTATCCATTCAATGGAGAAAGCATCAAATAATTCAATTGTATCTCATACAACATTGCTATATTGCTTCAGTCTTTTGTGTTTTGCAACATATTTTTACTTAACTTGTGAAACAACTATCTCAGAATCCCCTAAAACAACTAGAAATTTGATCTTATGTTTAATAGCCATATTTAAACCAGTTAGCAAAGCTTCATACTCTACTATATTGTTTGTACATTCAAATTCTAGCAAAAATAAATATTTAAATGTAGTCCCCTCTGGTGAAATAAAGACTATCCATGCTCCATTGCCCTCTTGGCTACATGCTCCATAGAAATACATCTTCCACACACCATTATGATTTTTGGAAATATGTCTTTCAATTGGATCAGTATTGACTAGTTCAGGATGGACTAGTTCTATCTTGAAACTCTCGAGATCTACATCACAAAAGAAATTTAATTGATCTCAAGAGGCACATACTCTACAATTTGAATCATATGTGGCTCCCTATACAACTTGACTCCTTGACCATTCATTGGTATTGTTGCATACGATAGATCAAATTACACATTTCCCCCAACTTTTTTCATCCATTGTCTTCATAGAAGCATTCCAAACTAAGGAGGAGTATCATAGTTATATCTATATTAAAGGTTGCTTGAGGATAAGCAACCAATTTTACTTCAACATCCTTCATAACACCCACTAGTGGAATAGGTTTTTTGTCCATTGCATAACATTTTCCATTGTTGGTATCCAATCACATGCCAAATTGTTTAATAACAACCATTTGCATGATATTAATTACAACACCAAATTCTATCATACAGTTCCTCACTAGTTTGTTATTTATAATCAATGTAGTGAAGAATGGGTCAACCTATGGAGAATTTATCAGTGTATCCCCTAGACATACCTCAGGAATGTTCACCTTTTCTTGCTTATTGTTGGCCTTATTATTTACTTTGTTCTCAAAAGTTTTTTTTTATCATTCCCATTAGATATTAATTGAATGAAACTATCCCTATACTCCTTAATTTTCATCATTTCAAGTAATGGGATGAACATTTTTACTTGAGATAAAACCTAAGTGAAATCAAAAGAAGAACCTTCTGTTATGATCAATTTCTTTTGCTACAATGTTTCTCCTTTGTTTTCCTCCTTTTCCTTTTTATTTGTTTGATCAATCTTCTATTTTTATTTGTGTAATTCTTTACTTTCTTCTTTCTCAATAGGATTTTATTCCTTCTTATCATGCTGCTTGTTTTCTATTTTATTCAAAGCTCCTTGTGTTATTTCTTTATCTTTCATGAATATTCCTCCTAGGACACCTTCCTTTTCATTGTCTATTCTATTTCTTAGCCAATACTTGTTTTTTTCTTGTTCAACTACAACAATGGTTAGCTTTTTAATTTCCTCTTTCCTTGGTCTTCTTGTATTACATTGAGGTGGTGTACTAGTAGGGCATTATTCTTCATTATTTTCTTAAGAATCTGAAAAAAACTTGTTCTACCATATGGATATTGCATCTTTTGTTTACAACATCGTATTCATAATCTTCCTCTGAAGATGAATACATGTTTTCAATGAGGTGAATGGTGTGAGAGGTTAGATAAATTGTGTGATCTTCTCCTTCATTAAATACTAATACCTCTTCTTCTTGTATTTTCTGAGCTACAATACAGTGATCTGGGGAATGTGGAGCATCACAAATTCCACACCAAAGATTATTGTTAACCATATATGTTGCTTTCCTTTATAAAGGGTCAAGAGTTTCTTTACTTCTAGGTCTATCCACCACAAGCTTTCTATCTTTCTAGTTTGTATTATAAGGCATGTCATGTAGCCTCGACCTTTCATTTTTGTATGTGTTCTACCTATACTGAGGATTATTAATTTGTTGAGGGAGCCTAGGATTATCTCTCTTACTGACCATCCGAGCAACATTTCTATTGTTTTCAATGGTTAGTGCTATTTTCTAAGCTTCAACTAAATCTCTAAGGCACCTTTTTCTAAGTTGATATCTTATTTTTGGATCAAATGCTTTTAGATAAATACTCAATGTTGTAGGATCTTCCAATTTTGACCCAGGTGGTATCTTATTTTGTAATTTGTTAAACATTCGGTTGGAGTCATAAATAGACTCATTTTAATATTTTTGGATGGTTACTAATTCATGGAAGGAAAAATCTAGTACACATTGGTTCCCATATTGTTCAATAAATCAATCCTGAAATTATTAAATCGAATCAATGGAGGATGTTGGTAAGTTGTTAAACCAATCCCTAGCTTCCTTAGTCAATGACATCATAAACAACCTCATTTGTACGTCTTCATACTGCATTTCTAGATCTTGAATAAAAGCATTAAAACTTCTTAGGTGTTCCTTAGCAATAATTGCACTACTTCATATGAATTTTGGGAGAAGGCCTCTCCAACTACTATCCATGGGGTAAGGATACAATTGAAATCCTACTAGGTCAAATTGTCTGATCATGGTTGTGTATTATTGAGGAGGTGGGTTGTGGGTATGTTGATAATGATACAATGGATTGTTGTATTTTGTATGAGGGGTTGGTATATACTGTTGGCCATGAGGTGGTTGAGCATTCAGATAATGTGATGCATTTCATGGTGGAACATTTGGTTGAATTTATTGATTTCCTATATGATATTGTTGTGCCCTTTGTGGATTTGAATGTCTATTATTATTATTTCCTTGCCTGTGAGGTGGTATGTATTTAGAGAGGCTAGCTGTCTGAGCATTAATTTGAGCTTTCTGCAATTTTATTTCTTGGAGTTCTTTTATTGTTTGAAGCCTCTTCTATTCATATTCTACTTTTTCTCTTTCAACTTCTTGTTTTTCAAACTCCAAGTGTGCATCTAGTTCCTACTTAGTCATAAATTCATAATCTCCTTCAGGGGCTATATTATTAATAGGCTCATTCTGATCTCCTTCAGTTCTATGATCATACTCCTACTGATTCCTGACTTTTTTAGCTTCTAGTTATGCATTGAATTCCTCTTGTTTCAAAGGATTTAAATTATAAAAATCATTCTTTTTCTCTTCAAGAGTATGAGGTTCTCCAACTGAACTATTTGTCCACATATCATAGTGATCATATGTCTCACAGTGTGGTTTTGACGTTTTGTCCCTATTTGTCATGCATATGTCATCAAATACTCTCTTACCCTTATCATTCTTGTTTTCCCATTTGTTTTTGTCACTCATACCTCCTTTATACTGGGACCTTCTACCATGCATGTTGAGTTGATTATTGTATACTTTACTTTATCAGAGTCACCACTCACTTTCCTAAAAGTGAGAAAATGTTACAACTTCTTATTCCCAATGGAGCTTGTATAAAAAATTTGACTCAAAAAAAGCCTTGACTCTTAGATGATTCCACAGTAGAGTCACCAAACTGTTAGGTCTCAAAAATGTAGGTTTGAACCACAAGAGGTTGTCAATCTCTCACAACATTTTTGACTAACGTACAAGACCAATTAATGCAATTGAATCTTCTTCTCTTCAGGTAATTCCAGACCTAGGTGGGTATACCTATATGAATGGAGTAGATTTGAATTTTTTTTATTCCCTAAAGCATTTTATCCACAATGGCAAGTGGGAGTGGATAAATGAATTCTTATTTTGGTATAGATTGTATAAGAAATATCAAGGTTAATCCTAATATGTTCAGTTAAGAAATGTGAAATATTTAAAATGAAGTAAAACTAAATGATGGAATGTGGGCGACCAGTGCCCTATTGGTTATATGGAGTCAAATAAAAATTAGCATTAAGTGACTTATAACTATCAATAATTCTAACTATTTGGCACTTCTATGTTTATAACTTGTATAAATAATTAGGGATGTAATTATCAGATTCTTCTTTAATAATCCAAAATAATGATTCTAAGTTGTTGTGAATAATCAAGAGGATTTTAATCTTTACTTGAAAGACCCAATTAATTATGCCACACAATGTAGCAAATGTGCACTGATAAATTAAAAATATGCTTGATAGATCAATTTAAACAACAAAGAAATATTAAATATGAAGAAAAACTGATAATATCTTCAATTAACTTAACAAACAATTGATACCAACATAGAGCCACCGAATCAGAGATTTTCCATTAACTCCTTCAAAATTTACACGTGGATCTTGGTCCTTTTTGATGAAAACATGATTGAAAACTATCTATTGTATACTTCTTCTATTCGCCTATATCTGTTTTGACACTATGAAACAAATAAAAATATATCAAAATTGTGAAAGGACATGTCCTTTCAAAAATATTTTATGCTTAACAACAATAAATAAAACTAGAAATTAGGCTCTATTTAGCCATAAATGAACTTTTGACAAATGATCCAAGTAATCCAGTCGCTCATGTGTGTCAGGATCTCCTAGTGCATTCTGGATTGATATCTTCATTTTCACCATCCTCTTGTTCTGCTCACAAGCCCTGTCTAGTGTTGGATCATTTCTTGTAGCCATCTCTAGAATATTTTGCAGCATCGACTCACATTCCTTAATCCACCTGTGCTTTTCTTTTAATTTTCCTTTGTCTTCAAATAGCATTGGTAGTCCTTTTTTTGAGGCATCAATCAGTCCCTATTCATCCCCCTAAAATTCTTCATGGAAATCTTTGTGTTTTCTTATGAAATGGTTAGCAGTATCGATAGCCACATTATTTGGAATGTCTCTTCTATTTATTTCTTGGAACTTCTCTTGGATTCTATCATCAATTCTCATATGTTCTTTCTTTTCCATATAATTTTTTGAATGTGTTCCCCAAAGTTTACTCAACAAGGTCATCAAGTCAGTTTTCATTTTCTGATCATTGCAATAAGTGCATCATACTTACCCTGAGAATATGCATTTGATCCTTCCCACTACTCTCTTGTATGAGAAATCTCACCATGATTCAATTGCTTAGTGGATCCTAGTGTAATTCCCATCATATATTTCAAGTGATGATTTTCTTTGAGTAATCTTTCATTATTAGCGTTATACATTTCCTTCTCCTTAATTAACATCTAGATTTGGGCCTTATTCAACTTGGCAATATTGATGTTAATCTCTGCAGTAGTTATGGGATCAACTTCTCCAACCTTTAATGTCATTACATGCCAAAAAGCCTTTTCAGTATCAATTACAACACATTTCTTGTGTGGTGGATACAGGGCCCATATCATGAGTGATCCTTCATCTGGATTATACTTTGATCCTACATATACCTCTATTACCCCTTCAAGGTTGAGCTTATGTGTGGTATTGTTATTCTTAAAAAAGCTATCAAAAACCAAAGTAGAATTTAAATCTAACCTAGGAAAAATCATAACACTTGCATCTTCCAACAGTATTCTTGCCCTCTTAGGGGTCATGTCTTCCATTTCTTTCTCCACATTTAACTTTAAACTATTTAATAATTTCCCTTCATTACTTGGTTTTATATTTTCAACTGACTCCCTTATTGATTTCCCTTTTTCCTTATAAGAAAGCTTTAAATTCTGGAGTTTTGATAAATTAATCATCAGCCACAAATGATTTGTGTGCCATCTACCTTGTATCTACATCTAAACTCTCTCCAGCATCTGGTTCCCTAGGAGGACATTTCTAATCTTGGGTTCTTAATCTAGAAATTTTATCAACTGTACTATGAGGCCTATCATCACCAGATGTCTCTTCCCCAGAAGACAATAGATCTGCATCTAGAAATCCTCTATTTTATTCATCAACAACCCTTTCTACTTCTTCCTCCATATTCTTGATCAAATCATCATATAGATAGGCTATATGATCATACCCACCCAAGTTCATTTTATTCCTGGCAAAGTGGATGTACCCCTCTGAATCAAATCCCTTTTGTGGTGGACCTTTTCTCATATTGTATTTCAATATTTTATTTAGAACCATATCGTACCCATCCCTTGATAACACAATGAAATCACCAAAACACAATGTGTTGGGAATAAATTCTTGTTTTCCAAAAGAACTTAGATTCATGACATCTGAATAATCCAACTACCTAGCAATCTCTAAGTAAGCAATCCTATCAGGCACTGTTTTTGGAAAGATAAAAGGTGTATCTTCAAATCCATATATTCTAATCATAGTTGCATCTTCCAAACAATACCAGTCTCCCCAATTGTGGTTAATAGGCCCATTGAAGTCCTTGGGTTTAAGAAACCTTTTTATTTCATCAGAAAATGAATACTCACAAGGATGGTTATATAATATATATATAGTGGTTTCACAAAATACTCTTCAAATGTATAAAACAAGAATTGAAAAATTTGTTGTCCCAAATGGCAGTCTAGAGCTAAAATGGCAATAATTTTCCTTCCTTATCCAATTGTGAAACTCTTAACTTCTCAAGTCACAACCTCAACTCTTGTCCATAGTACAATATTATATGCATAAAGATTGAATAATACTTCAAATGCAAAATAGCAGATCCATTTTTTATCGCCATTAATCATGCATCAAGCCCTTTGAAAATATGTAAGGCATAATCAAAAGGTCTAGAATTATGGCACTAAACATCTATTGCAACTACCATGGGTACAATTGACATGTACTCTGGTGCCTCCATCCCTAATACCTGGCATGCTGAAAAACATGTGTATTTTAGGTATGGTTCAATCAAGTCAACATGAAATGGGGGGCCATCACTATCTTCTAGTGGAATTGAGTTTCCATCCTTCTTTAGTTTATGCAATGGTAACCTCCAACCCTTGTATATGGTATCCATTTTTTAGAACTCTCTTTCTAGCTCTTCATGTACAATTTTTTCATTACATACTCCTTCAAAGTTAAACACTTCACAAATTGTAGACTCTGATATGTGTATGAATGGTTTTCTCAACAAATCACAAATAGCTTTGAGCTTTGGGTCATAGTGAGTAGCTTACACTCTTACCAGTTCTACGTCTACAAACACATTTGGTCAAACTAATTTTCCTAGGTTAAATTTCTAAGGATTACACACTGGTTCATACCGATTCCTTCAGTGGTAATGAAAAATGATCAACTCATATCCCCTAATTGGGGTCCATATATCACCTATGTGCTTGCATTTATCCTCCACTTTTTCCACTTTTTCCCTAAGCTATGAAGAGTACCTAGCTTTAGGTCCTAAGCCGGGAAATTGATCAATTAGGTCTTGGTTTAGTTTCCTCTTAGCTACCCTTAGCTCATTTTCAGTTTCAATTTTTAGCTTTTTTCCTTTAGGGTGACTACTCTCATCCTGTCTCTTTCCTTTTTTTTCTCTAAGCTCATACCTTCCATTATATTTCCTTAAAATCATAGAATTGGAAAATGAAATTGTAGAGAACTCACAATATTTGTTTGAAGTCCTCTGGCTACAAAATTCTCTAGCTTTTCATCTGCTCTCCCGTTTCTCCCATTGCCAATTCTATAGAAAATCTCCTTCAATTATTATTTTTCAATTCAGGAAATTATCTACTTCATTGTGTTTTTGTGCTACCATTAATGTTTTAGCTCTAAGCATGAGTTTTTAATTTTTTAAAAATTCTCACTGTCAAATCAAATGATTCCCATTGGCAAGACAATTCAAAACTCTAGGTGATCCTTTTTATTTGGGTTAAGTCAACATTCACTGAACACCCTATTGGTCAAGGAGACATTATATCTTTTTCACCGATATCATACAATTTATCCTTCTAATCCACATTACATATATATCACCAAGAATCACCTTGATGAACCCTTTGATCCATTCATAGCTATATCGACAAGAGATCATGTATTGTTGAGACACTTAGCAGTTTCCCTGACATTATAAGTCTCCCTGATGTTCATTTCTTTATTCTCAAGTATATCACCAAGACTCTTGCTGATGTAGCCCCCATTGGTGTGACATGGAGAATCGGGAGGACATTTCAAACTTACCCTGATAGCTTTTTTCTTGCTAATATGCTTCTTCATGCTTCATTGGTGAGACAAGACGGATTTCTCGCTGATGGTATTTTATCGGTAAGACATATATGCTTGTTTTGACTTATAGATCTCACCCTGATAGTGCTTGTCTTGCCAATGAATTTCTTCATCGGCAAGACCATGAGTTGTGTCTTTCCGATATGTATCCTCCCAAGTAATATGATCGGTAAAACAATTTTAATCTCTCGCCGATGTGCCTAAAATCCTACACTGAAATAATATAGCCTATGAATCAGAGAGATATGCATCTTCTAACGCTGATATGAGTTATTTGTTCAAATATTTTTTCTTGGAGGGATTTGAAGATATCAGAGGGTCAAAACTAATGTGATCAATGGTAATTAATGATATGCAGAGAAAATTTCTTCAATTTTATACTCAAGATATAGGTTCCTTTGGGGAATATATAAATGTAAACTACTATAAAATTGTTCCAATAGGAGGATGAGATCCTTTGGAGACCTTATCAGCTAACATTATAGTGGTAAGATCCCATGAGATAGTTAAGGAGGATACAACTAGATAAATTTTTGGCCAGCCAACATAACTACATAATACGTCCCTTCTATTATTATCGAGTCATGTGGTAGTTGAGACAAGTGCAAACACCACCGAGGGCATGCCCCTTTATCAAGAGATCAATGTGGAGTGGCCAAAGACTAGTTGATACTATATGACTCACTATAGACCATGTTTCCTAGAGTGACTGTAATGACTCAGATCACAATCAGCCTCTAGTCTTCGATGTTGATGACATCGGTAGCATAGATGAGCATGAGGAGTGGTGGATAGTGACATGACCAGCTCCTACATTCTTGATATATTTCCCTATAGGTGATGCGGGACTAGTTCCAAATGAGGGAGATGAGGTAGTGGGCAAGGCCGAAGAGGTACGATACAGGGATAAAGGCATATTCACTAATGTTATGGATGATGAGTATGATGAGGATGTAGATCTTAACTGTGATGGCCAAGATGGAGGAGACAAGGAGGATGAGGAGGAGGAGCCACCCCTAAGTGAAAGTGATGAGGTAGCAACTAGGTGGGATTTCTACTATTAGGTAGCTACAAAGATATTTCCTACATCCATTGATGAGGAGGAGATGGACCTAGATTATGTGCCCCCATCAATCATGGAGGAGGATCCAAAGTCACTTAGACCATTCTCAAGGTTACGGGAAACATATGAGAATTTGAGACAACTCTATCATACTGAGATTGTAGGATAGTCATCCAAGACTCTAGCAGATGTGGAGAGACTTCAGGCAGAGGTATCACAGCTATAGGAAGATAGGAAGCAGATAGCAGGGGAGCATTAGGTGGCCATTGGATGGATACATGGCCTACAGTTTGCACTTAGGTTCAATGAATCAAGGTCATAATCACATACGATCATCTCCTAATGTCCTACTACTAGATCATAAGCACTAGAGCCTAAGGGGTCTAGTTCCCATAGACCTCAGTAATATTGTATATAGTGATGATATGTACATAAAAATTTGGATATATATATCTATGAGCATTTGATGTTTTATGATTTGTCTTAATGTGTTTGAATGTTAAATGGAAATGGTATTAATTAAATAACCTTGGTAAGATTACTTAATTAATTTCTTCATGATTTAGAAAATTTAATGTGATCTAAGTAAAACTTATTACAGTTTCTTTTAGATACAACATGATGATTAAACATGTTATGCTAAATTAAATATATTTATTTATCTAACTTATCGTAACAGATACGATGAATTTGAATAGTAAGAAATCTAAAGTAATTATAAAAAATGAATTAAATAATCACTTTAGTGCTCAAGACATATGGATGATTGATTTTTCAAGAATGAAGCAATGTGAAATCATATAGGATATGACCTAATAGCTCTAACAACACTGCTTTATCATTCATACTATTCAAAGGGATTAGATATAATATTGGCGCAAATGAGAAACATTGATAGGTTATTTAAGGGGTGTGCCATCTAGTTTAGTTAACATGCATCCACTAGACCCAAATGTTTTGTCAATAATGTAAGATCCTAACCAATCAGAACTAAATTTTTCACGTTCATTTGGGTCGGCATTGACGTTGTGTTGATTAGTAGATAAAACTAAGTCACCCTTGTGGAATAATCGAGGGATAAAATTAAGGTTGTAATGATTATGTTTCATTTCACAATAAGCTTGGAGATGTTTAGAGCGTTAATGCATTGTTCATCAAGCATTTCAAGCTAATGTAATCATTGTTTTCAATAATGTGTATCATCAACAAGTCCTTGAAGAGAAATTCTTAGTGTAGGAATTTCTAACTCCAAGGGCATTATTGCTTCACTACCATAGACAAAATTATAAGGTGTGGTCCTTGTGGAAGATCAAACACTTGTACGATAGGCCCAAAGTGCATCATGTAATTGTGTGTGCCAATCCGTATGATTTTTATTAATAGTTTTTTTTTAAAAAAAATCAAGAACTTTATTATTTGATTCAACTTGAACATTAGATTATGGGTAAAAAGGTGTTAAAAATTGATGTTGGATATTAAAGGTTTCCAAAAATTTATTCACTTCATTATTCTTAAATGGCATGCCATTATCAGAAACTAATGCAAAATGGAGTCTAAAGTGAGCAATAATGTGTTCTAAGATGAAACGACATATTACTTGAGCTATTGTAGATCGAAGAGGAATGGCATCTACCCATTTTGTGAGATAATCAATTATAGTGATGATAAAGGTATGTCCAGTAGAAGGAGGTGAAATTTTTCCTATAATGTCCAATAATAAAATCATAAAGGGCCATATCAAAAGTTGAGTTTGAATTTCACTAGTAGGAGCATGACGTAAATTGCTATGTTCCTAAAATTTATGACATTTTTGAACATAATCAAAGCAATCTTGTTCCATGTTGCACCAATAATACCCACTACGGATAATTTTTTGAACCAACATTTTCCCTCCAAAATGTCCACCACAAGCACCTTCATGGGCTTGGTGAAGTGCTAGAGGTATCATAGATTTGGTTAGGCATCTAAGTAAGATACCATTGAATGAACTTTGATATAGCACATCAACAAGGATTATATATTTAAATGCAATCTTTTGTAAATGAGCACAAAATTTTTTGGTTGTTGGCTTGGGAAAGGTACCCCTTTTCAAATAGTTGACTATGGTATCATACAATTCACTCAAGTTTTCCTCAATTGTTGTTAAAACCTCTTCTATTTTTGTATCGATCAAAGGGTTCATGATAGGGTGAATAGTGAATGTGATTTTTTTCAAAGGATCTTGAGGGGATATAAGAGAGTCTACACTTGCCATTGCATCTGCAAGCTGATTATCTTTTCATAGGATGTTATCAAAGGTAAATATCTAAAACTTCTCAACCAAGTGCATGATAAGATCTTTGTATTTGGATAATTTGTCATGCTTGGCTTGATATGTCCCATTTATTTGTTTAATTAATAATTACAAGTCACCAAAGATGTTAATATATTTGACACCCATGATTAAAGCAACATGCAACCCAAAAATTAACACCTCATACTCAGTTGTGTTATTCATACATAGGAAATTTAATCGATATGACAAGGGAATAGGCTTTCCTATGGGTGAGATCAATATAACCCCAACACCATAGCTTGTTCTACACTTAGATCCATCAAAATATAATTCTCATGTTTTAGCTTCTATTTTTAACACACTATCATGAGGAAAAGAGTCATTGTTGGGTAACACTAGAGGGGAAGGGCATCAGCTAAGTGGTTGGTCAAGGATTGGCCTTTGATTGCTTTTTGTGAAAAAAACTTAAGGTCAAACTCAGTCAACAACATTACCCATTTAGCTAGACGTCCTAATAAGTTTACTTTATTAAAAATATGTTTGAGAGGATCAAATTTTGTTATTACTTGTATTTCAACATTTAGTAAATAATGTCAGAACTTACTAGTAGCAAATACAAGAGCCAAACATTGTTTTCAATTGATGTGTATCATGTTTCATAATCAATTAAAGTTTGACTACTGTAATAAATAGGATGTTATTTTCCATTGTCATCTTGTTGAGCCAACAATGTTGTGAGAGCATGGGTTGATGTGGCTATGTAAGGGATGAATGGTTTGTTTGGCATAATGGGTTCTAAAATGGGTGGAGTTGCAAGGTATTCCTTCAAAATTTCAAAGGCCTATTTACAATCCTCATTCCAATAAAAAGGCACATCCTTCTTGAGGAGATGTGTGAAAGGTAATATTTGATCAGCTAAGGAGGTGACAAAATGATAGATGACTTGAATTCTTCCTTGTAACGTTCACAATTGACTCCAAATACACACTTTTTTCGGATTGAGTCTCATGTTGTATTTATGAATTCATTCAAAGATTTTTCGAAGGACATTCACATTGTCTTGTCTTGTTAAGGATTTGGAAAGGATGTCATCAACATAATCTTCCAATATTTTATGTATGTAGTCATGGAATATCAATGTCATTTCTCTTTGATAAGTTGTGCCTGCATTCTTTAATCCAAAAAAACATTCCCGAAATAGTTGTGAATGTTGTCTTGTACTAATCTTGTGGGTTGATGAAGATTTGATTATAGCTACAAATTCCATCCATGAATGACAACAAAGCATGTCTAGCAGTTGAATCCATGATCATGTCAATATTAGGAAGGGGCAAATTGTCCTTTAAGGAGGCTTTATTCAAGTCACAAAAAATCATACATATCATAATATGATTATTAAGTTTAGCAACTGCAACAATGTTTGAGATCTAAGGAGACTAATCAGTAGGTCGAATGAAACCTGTGTCAAGGAGTTTTTCAAGTTCTCCTTTAACATGCAAGGTTATCTTAGGGTTCATTTTACATATCTTTTGTCAAACAGGCTTAGCATTGTCAGCAAGAATAATGTTATGTGTTACTATCTTCGAGTATATTCCTAGCATATCTAAATATTTCCAAGCAAAATTTTTAGGAAAATCATGAAGCAAGGTTGTAGTATCCTCTTGTTCATCATCATCAAGGTACTTCCCAATCTTAATAACCTTTTCTTTATCATCTATGTCCATTGGTATTGTTGGATGTTGTGGTTGTGTTGCTGATATACAGTTGTCATTGATGTCAACACTATTAACATTTGATGTATTGAAGGTTGTATATGTCGAGGATATTGAGAAAATTGTAAAAGAAAGTATTCTAGGTTCCTAGTAGAACTATGACGGTCATGAAGGTGTCTTGTTCTGCACGTTGAAGATCAATTACTATGGACTAAAGGGTTTATTTTTGAGTGTATCTAGTCCATCCATTGGAAGCTTCAGAGGTCCACATGAAGATTTGTTTGAATTATGAAGATCTATGTTTTGACAGTGTCTTTCTATGGTCTCTGTTAGTGTTCTTGATTAAAGATGGTATAATTCTAGCAATTCTAGTTGTTGTGGATGTTTCTTTGTTGTTCCTTGGTGTTCATGGATGTTTCTAGATCATCCTTTATCTTTTTTGTACATCCGTGTAAATCAATGTGCTCATGGTCAAATATTGTTATCGGTATGTTAAGGTTTTCACGTTCTTGGCTGAGATGATGGGTATAACATGTTGTGAATCATTAGAGATTAAAATTTGAATGTTTGGCATGCTCGAGGATATTTTTTTGGGTCTTATCATTTCATTAGCCGATGATGTTTGATCCACATTGAAAATTTATTTGTAAATTTGGGCTGACATTGAAACTATGTTTCATATTTCTGGCCAACTAGGTTGTTGATGTAATTCCTTGTTGCAGATATATAACAGCTATTATTTTAACGAAGTTAGTGTGTGAATAAGAGTGAATGTATGCCAGAGCAAGTGAAGATGTGTGAATAGTTTCCAAATCACTCGATTGCAGAGTAGAGTGAGAAGAAATTTGACTGAAGTGTGAAGAAGGTTTTTTGTGCTTAACTGGAACTGTAATCAGGCTTGTGTAGAAGCTATTTTCTTAGTTCATACTCTATAGATCTAATCCATATTGTTGTGTATTTTTGGGCAGTGATCCCTCTTGTATTTGAGCAGTGAGCTCTAGGCAGTGTGCCTAAATGCATTTCCATTCCCATTATATCTTTCATTATACATTTAATATGGTATAATCTTGTGGACTAACATCCATCATGGATTTTCCCCTAATAGGGTTTCCACATAAAAAAATCTTGGTGTTCTCTTTATTTTTGATGTGTTGAATGTTTATGGTTTATTGTTTATTCATCAAACTTGAGGTTGAGTTAAGTAAAGTTTGAAAATTTTTAATTATTCTATGACAACTGATTCACCCCCACTCTCAATTGTTTATCCTTGTTTTGAAAACAATTGGTATTAGATCAAGTTCCTCTAAAGAAGTTTAAAATCTTGAGGTGATCCAAGATGGCATCAAACAAGAAGGACAATCCTAGATTTGATGGAACAAATTACTCATTATGGAAAGCTAGGATGGAGTGTCATTTGAAGTGTATTGGTGAACACTTCTAGAAAATTACAAAGAATCAATATGTTATTCCTCATAATGGTCCTTCCACTGCTGATGAGATTAAAGAGGTTGGGAATAATGTGAGGGCTATGGAAGCTTTGCTAAGTGCTTTAATAGATTTGAAAGTGATAAATGTGTTAGGTCTGAAGACAACTCATGAGATGTGGATGAAGCTGGAAACTTTGTATGAAGGAGATGTACATGTGAAGATGGCTAATCTACAAAGTTTGAAAGGAAAGTATGAAAATTTGAAGATGGGTGAAGATGAAAATATTTCTTATTTTATGCAAAGAGTAAATGAACTAGTGATGGGTATTAGATGTGCTGGTGGTACCCTGGATGAGGAAGAAATTGTGGCTAAAATTCTTAGATCATTGCCTCCCTCCTACAAAGAAAAGGCTCATGCTATTGACGAACCTAGATCATTGACGAATGTGACATTGATACATTAATTGGTAAACTTGCTGCTTTTGAGTTGAGTGAATTTGGTGAATCTACTCCTAAGACTGAAAATACATTTAAGGCTATTGTATCCAAAAGAAACAAGCAAACGTATCATCTGGGAGAGATTTCTAAAGAGACATTCAATTATGAGGAAGAAATGAAACAACTTGAAGATGAAGAAAGAGAGGTAGAAGAATTGGAAGCACCGATTATGAAGAAAGAAGGTAGAGGACAAGGTAAGTATAAAGGAAAGTTGCCTATCAAATGTTTTTCTTGTAGTAAAATAGGTCATTTTCCATCAAGGTGTCCTAAAAGAGTTCCTAGAGCTAAGCCTTACAAATCCAGATTCCAAAAGAAATTATATTTTGCTGAAGAAGGTGTGACTGATGATGAGTCTAATAAAGATAATGGAAATGAAGATGATTGGATTTTCATTGCTATCAAGGAAAATAGTCTTGTGGCTACTGAATCTCCTAAAGTTGAGAAATATCTTGTAGCCTGAATTGAAGAAAAGGATTAGTGGGTCATTGACAATGAATGCTCACATCATATGACTAGTGACAAAAGAAAATTTGTAAGTCTAGAGAAGTATGACAATGGGGTTGTAAGATTTGGAGATAACAATGCTTGTGTAATTTGTGGCAAAGGATCTATTTGTCTTGGTGGTAAGCATAGCACTGATGATGTTCTTTATGTTGAAGGATTGAAGCACAACCTATTGAGTGTTGGACAGATGGTGGACAAGGTATATGATCTTTAGTTCAAAGATGGAAGATGCAGGATATATGGAAGTTCTAGAAATGTAATTGCCTCAGGTAAACAAATAAAAGGTAATATTTTTTACCTGAATGATACCAATGAAATTTGGTTATGGAATAGAAGGTTGTGTCATGTGAATTTTGATAACATTGTCAAAATAAATTCCACTCAAGCAAAAAGAGATCTACCTAAGCTAGTGAAGCCTGCTAGCACAATTTACAAAGAGTTTCAAATGGGAAAACATACTAGAGTTTCTTTTCGGATTAAACATCATTCAAATGGATTGTTGGAGCTGGTATATATTGATCTATATGGTCTCTCTAGAGTCAAAAGTCTTCATGGTGAAAGGTACTTTATGCTTCTTATTGATGATTATTCTAGAATGATATGGGTTGCTTTCTTAAGAGAAAATGTGAATCATTAGAATAGTTCAAAAGTTTCAAAGCTATGGTAGAAAATGAGAAAGGTATTAAAATAAAATGCTTAATTATTTCTGTGAAGAGCATGGAATCAGAAGACAATTATTTGCTCCCCAAAGCCCTCAACAGAATGGTGTTGTTGGGAGAAATAATAGAACAATTCCGAATGCTACTAGAACAATGATGATTGAAGTAAATATGCCTCACATCAACTGGAGTGAAGAAGTAAGCACTGTTGTGTATACTTTGAACCAAGTAAATGTAAATGGTAATTTTGGTAAGACTCCTTTTGAACTATGGTTTGGTTATAAGACTACTGTTAAATATTTCATAATCTTTGGAAGTAAGTGTTATATCAAGAGAAGAGATGATATAGGAAAGTTTGATGCAAGAAGTGATGAAGGAATCTTTCTAGGTTACTCTACTAGAAGCAAGGCCTACCGGTCCTATAACAAAAGATTAAGAAAAATGGCTGAGAGTGCAAGTGTCATAGTTGATGAGGACTCTGCTAAATCATCCATATATTGTGGATATGATTCAGATGAAGACAATACAAACAAAGGGAAGAATGTTCAAACACAAAATCAATTTCAAATTGTACCATATGTTCTGGTAATACAACTTCAATTTGTTCCAATAAATCAAGATAGTTAGGAAGTAAATACAAGTGCAAGTACAAAAGAAAGAACAAAAGAATTAGATGTTCAAGAGAGTCCTAAAACTTTGAGGTATGTAAAGCTAAATCATTTAGAATTATAGGATATAAGAATAAGGGTATGCAAACTAGAAGAAAGATTACAGAAGAGTATTGCTTGATTTCCAAGATTGAACATAAAGATGTCAAAGAAGCCTACAATGATGAACACTAGATGGAAGCTATGAAGGAAGAACTGATGTAGATTGAAAATAATGATACATGGATACTTTTTCCTAGACCTAAAGACAAGAATGTGATTGGTACTAAATGGGTCTTTCAGAATAAGCTGAATGAACAAGGTGAAGTGGTCCAGAATAAAGCCAAACTAGTATGTAAAGGGTATTCACAAATGGAAGGTATTTATTTTGAAGAATCCTTTACCACTGTTGTGATAATTAAGGCCATAAGGTTATTTCTTGCTTATGCTACATAAAAGAACTATAAATTCTATCAAATGGATGTGAAGTCATCTTTTCTGAATGGTGAGCTAGAAGAAGTATACATTGAACAACCTGATGGATTTCAAGTAACTCACAAAGAATACATGGTTTTCTGATTGAAGAAATATTTCTATGGACTCAAGAAATCCCCTAGAGCCTAGTATGCTAGATTAGACAAGGGTATGTGTAGGATCATCATGGAAAAAATTGGCCCTTAAGTGGAAAAAATTTAGAAAAATCAAAGAGAGGCAATTTGACATAAAAATATAAATAAGTTATCTATATTATTTCAAAAATATGTAAGAATAGTATCTGTAGCAAATTGAATGTAGTTTCTAAACTACTAGGTTTATTTAAAAAAGAAAAAAAAAACTATTTGGTGAAAATTTGATATTTCAATGTAGTGATACTTAAAATTCAGGGAAAAAATAAGAAGTAGGTGTCTGTCTGACCACCCTAACCACAATAAAATGATAATATTTTATATAAGTAGAGGACTCATGTCTCGATGTGATGCATATATATATATTTTTTCTAAGTAAATAATTAATTATGAATTTTTATTACAACTTTAAAAAAATAAAACTCATATGTCCGACCACCTTAACTTGGTCAAAACCTCATGAATTCAAATTTTATTTTTTAATCTCTGTAGTATGCAACATAGAATGTGACACATGTTTCAGATTCAAAAAATGTGATACCGTTTGAAAGCTATAGATGTTTTTCAATCAACCTATCAATCAGGACTTTAGTCGTAATTCAAGTAGAAACTAAATAATAATTATTTATTAAATTCAAAGCAAAGCATAATTTATATTGGTGGAAAGCTGAGAATCTCCTTTAAAAACCCTTTTCATTTCATCAATTTTGGGTAAAAAAAAGTTGTCAACCACATACCCTACACATACCCATCATATTGCCACTTTTTGACCCATCATGATCCTGCACTTACCCACAAATACTTACTAAAGATTGGATTCAATAAAGGTATTGTTGATAGCAATTTATATTTCAAATTGGATCTTGAAAAAAAATTAATTATTGAGGTCTTTGTTGATGACATTATTTTTAGAGGAGATGATAATCTATGTATGAGGTTTGTTGATGAAATGAAGAGTGAATTTGAGATGAGTACGATTGGAGAGATGAAGTTCTTTCTAGGATTGCAAGTTACTTAGACAAGGGGATCTTCATATCTCAATCAAAATATGTGAGAAATGCTAAAGAATTTTGGCATGGATGACTCAAAACCTGTTTGTACTCCCATGGTAACTGGATGTAAGTTGACACAGAATGATGATTCTCCTAATGCAAATCAGACAAGATATAGGTAGATGATTGGTGTTTTGCTCTATTTAACTCAGACCAGACTAGACATTATGAATGTTGTATGTATAGTTGCTAGATTTTAGGCTGATCCAAAAGAGTCTCATGTGACTGGTGTTAAGGGAATCTTCAGGTATCTAAAAGTAACTATTGATTTTGGCTTTTGGTATCCTAATGATGATGATCTTACTTTAAAAGCATATACTGATGTGGATTGGGCAAGAGATGTAGATGACAAAAAAAAGTACTAGTGGTGGTGCTTTCTTCCTAGGGAAGAAGCTAGTGTCTTGGTTGAGCAAAAAGAAGAAATCCATTTCTCTATCTACTACTGAGGTAGAGTATATTTTTGCTGCAAACAACTGTACTCAGGTGATGTGGATGAAATAGATGCTGAAAGATATCAGAGTAGTATATGATGAACCTACTGTGATATGTTGTGACAACTCAAGTGCAATAAACATATCAAAGAATTTGGTCCTATACTCTAAGACCAAGCATTTATCAATCAAGTTTTACTTCTTAAGACAAAAAGGGTATGTGCAGGATCATGATGGACCAAAAAGTGGTGATATGATGGGTCTTTGTAGGGTATGTGGCTGATGACTTTTTGTTTACCCAAAATTAACAAAACGAAAAGGGTTTTTAAAGGAGATTCTCAACTTTCCACCAATATAAATTATGCTTTACTTTGAATTTCATAAATAATTATTATTCATTTTCTATTTGAATTATGACCAAAGTCCTAATTGATAGGCTGATTGAAAATAATCTATAGCTTTCAAATGGTGTCATATTTTTTGAATCTGAAACATGTGTCACATTATATGCTTCGTATACTATAGGATTAAAAGAAAATTGAATTTCATGAAGTTTTGACCAAGTTAAGGTGGTTAGACGTATGAGTTTTTATATTTTTTAAAATTTGTAATAAAAAAATCATAATTAATTATTTACTTGGAAAAATTACAAAAAAATATGCATCACATCGGGACATGAGTCCTCTACTCATATCTAAAATATTATAAGAAAATATTATCATTTTATTGTGGTTAGAGTGGTCAGATAGACACCTACTTCTTAGCTCTTCCCTGAAATTTAAGTATTACTGCATTGAAATTTCAAATTTTCACCAAATATATTTTGGATCTTAAAAAATAAACCTATTAGTTTAGAAACTACATTCAATTTGCTACAAATTCTATTGTTACATATTTTTGAAATAATATAGATAACTTATTCAAATTTTTACATCAAGTTTCCTAACTCTGATTTTTCTAAATTTTTTTCCACTTGAGGGCCTATTTTTTCCATGATGATCCTGCACATACCCAAAAGTGAGTAAGAAAGAAGCTAGACTAGAGTATGTACCTACCAAAGAATAGATTGTAGACATTTTCCCCAAGTTGTTGCCAAAGGATACTTTTGAGTATATCAGAGGGATACTAGAGGTGATTACCCCTCCTAATTTTAACTAAAGATGTATTTTGCTTGCATCAATCCGTGTGCTTCATAAATATTTCCTAATCCAAATTAATGTTTTCATGGCTGCTACTCAGGGAGAGTATTCAAATGTGTAGATATGTGGTTTAGAGCTTGTATGTGGGAAGATAATGCTTATCTTTTCCATTTATGTCAAAGCAGGAGAAGAGTCATGTGAAAAATTGTGAATTTTATGGGGAGAAGAGTCTTGTGGGGTGAAGACCATGCAAAAGAAGTCAAGGAAGAAGAATCAGAATCTAAGGAGGAGTAAGTGTTGATTGAGAGTTGTGTTGATGGTTTTTTTCACATCATATGTTCCCATCAATGCCAAAGGGGTAGATTGTTGGATGTTGTGGTTGGGTTATTGATATATGGTTGTCATTGATGTCAACAATATTAGCATTTGATTTATTGAAGACTGTATATGTCAAGGACATTGAGAAAATTGTAAAAGAAAGTATTCTAGGTTCCTAGTGGAACTATGAAGGTCATGAAGGTGTCTTGTTATGTATGTTGAAGATCAATTGTTGTGGACTTAAGGGTTTATTTTTGATTGTATCTAGTCCATCCATTGGAAGTTTCAAAGGTCCACGTGAAGATTTGTGTTCTGACAGTGTTTATGTGGTCTCTGTTAGTGTTCTTGATTAAAGATGGTATAATTCTGGTAATTATATTTGCTGCAGATGTTTCTCTATTATTCCTTGGTGTTCATGGATGTTTCTAGATCATTCTCTATCTTTTTTATGCGTCTACATAAATTGGTGTGCTCATGGTCAAAGATTTTTCTCGGTATGTTCGGGTTTTCATGTTCTTGGCTGACATGATGGGTGTAATGTGTTGGGGATCTTTGGAGATTAAAATTCAAATGTTTGGCATGCTTGATGATATTTTTTTGGATCTTATCATGATATTAGCCAATGGTGTTTGATCCACATTGAAAATTTATTTGTAAATTTGGGTTGACATTGAAAATATGTTTCATATTTCTGGCTGACTAGGTTGTTGATGTAATTCCTTGTTGTAGATATATAAGAGTGATTGTTTCAACGAAGTTAGTGTGTGCATAATTTCAAATGTATGCTAGAGAAAGTGTAGATGTGCGAATAGTGTCCAAATCATTTGATTGTAGAGCAGAGTGAGAAGAAATTTGAGTGAAGTGTGAACAAAGTTTTATGTGCTTAACTGGAACTATAATTAGGCTTGTGTAGAAGTTATTTTCTTAGTTTATACTTTGTGGATCTAATCCATATTGTTGTGAATTTTTGGGCAATAAACCCTCTTGTATTTGAGTAGTGAGCTCTAGGAAATGTGCCTGAATGCATGTGCATTCCCATTATATCTTTCATTATACTTTTAATAGTGTATACTCTTATGGACTAACATCCATTGTGGTTTTTCCCCTAACAGGGTTTCTACATAAAAAATCTTGGTGATCTCTGTGTTTCTAATGTATTAAATGTTTATGGTTTATTGTTTATTCATAAAATTTGAGATTGAGTTAAGTAAAGTTTGAAAAGGTTTAAATATTTTGTGACAACTGATTCACCCCCCTCTTGGTTGTCTTTCCTTGCTTTTCCAACACATATATCAATTGTGTCTCCTAAGGGGAGTGCATTAGACTTTGGAAATTTAGGATCACATGGTTCCATGCTCGTGTTTTTCTCATTAGTATCACCATATTTTTGTGTGGTACTTATCATAGCGCTAGTAATTTTTCTCTTGGAAGAAGATGGCTTATCAGAAGCACCTAACATTTGTTTCAAGGATTCATTAATTTCAACGTACTCCTAGGATGGTGGGGAATCCATATCGAGGAATTTAGGATGTTTTAACTATGTGAGATTGATTCTTGGTTTACATGTGATGGTGTTGATATTGAGTGATGGGAATTGAGTTGCTTTTGTTATCTTAGAAAAGGAAGACCCTAAATCAGTCTTTGTCTCTTATGTATTAGGTTCTATAGGGACATGAATGCCTTGTCTATTCTTTCCACATCCTTTACCATTATATCCCAATTGTTTCATAAGTTTGTAGCCTCATCGATAAATTATTTCCATTTCCTTTGGATTGGGTGGTTTTTGATAACCTATCTCATCAAAATTTGTTGTGTAGGCTGTATTTTCTTCTAAAGTAGATGAGGTAGATGTTGGGGAGGATTCTTCAGACTTTTGAGTTTTCATAACCATTGGTTGTTCTTTTTTTTCATCCTCTCTTCATGTGATTATGTATTTATCCATAAATGAAGGTGTGAATTCTAATGTACCCCAATCATCACCTAAAAATTTAGACATTGATTCTTCTTGTTGTTTATTGGTATCAAGATCTTCTATGTGAGATGTTGGAATTGAAGTGTTTAGAGGAATTGTTGTTCCTTTTTCAAGTTGTAAGAATCTTTCAAACTCGGGGTCTATTGCAACTTGATAAACTTTATTGTTATAGAAATATTTCATTATTTGATGAAGTTTTGAAGGTACCGCATGCATCTCATGAATCCATAGCCTTCCCAAAAGAAGATTGTATGCAAGATCATAGGGCATGACATGAATAGGAGTTTGCAAGGTAACCACTCTGACTATGATAGGTATAGTGATTAGACCAAGTAGTTTCTTTGTAATATTGTCAAATCCTCTAATAGATAAGGAATCAGGTTTGATTTGTGATTTATCCACATGTAACTAATCTAGGAGATTTACAATACACACATTAAGGGTAGAGCCATTGTCAACAAGGGTTTGTTTGATGCCTATTGTATTGTATTGAGAAATTATCATAAAGGCCTCATTTTGTTTCCTTAATTCTAATAGAGGGAGCTCATGTTGATGAAAGGTAATTTTTACATTAACTACATTCATTCCTTGTATAAGAGTTGCCACATCAGTTGTGTTTGTACCAGGAGGAACCGCTATTTGTTGCAATGTCATTTGGAGCATAGAATGATAGTTTGGTGAATTTTGAAGAAAAACCCAAAGGGATACTTTGGAGGGGGTGCTCTTAAGTTGGTCAACAAGTTCATACTCCCTTAATCAAGGAGCACTAAGCAATATGGAATTGGGAAAAGGAAAGAAATTTCAGGTTGGATGTGGTGGCTACAAGTTATTTCTAGTGTAATGTGTGTGGGAAACAACATCATGCTTAGGTGGGTAAAGGGTAAACTCAAGTTTAGGTGGAGGTTGAGGTTGATGTGAAGGTGGGTAAAGGACAAGTTGGGGTTGAATTACATTTACATATTTTATTTTAAGTTACTCACAAAAAACCTTAGTGGATGGTTTGTGTGAGATGAAGTCCTCAAGGGCTTCATCTAACAAATCAAAGTCATCACTACTAAAAGTTATGGGAGATAAGTTATCGTTAATTGGTTTGGTTTTTTCATCACAAGCCTTAGTGGATGAATTTAGTGAGAGGAAGCCTTGTAGAGATTCATCTAACCTATCAGAGTCATCACTACTAAGAGGTTTGGAGAATATAGTTTTCCTAAAGTGAAGCATGGTTTTGATTATTTCATTGGATTGGTTAATGTTTTTGTTTGCATTTTTTGATGAATATAATCTAAATGAACTAGGAACTAATGCTGAAAATGAACATTGTAAAAATATAATTCTATCCATAATTTCCATTAAAGTAAATGATTCTAACACTAATGATTTGAATGTAATAGAAAATAACCAAACAAAAATAGAAAAGTAACTAGAACAAATCAAAGGTTCAAAACTAAAAACTGAATTCTAGAAACAATGATGCAAAATTTGTACTGGGACTGACTCGCCCAAGATGGAAAATGAGTCCCAGTAGGGGTACTTTGATTTTTTTTTCATTTTTTTTTTCTATGTTTTTAGGTTTGTACAATGCTAATCTAAAGTGAAAATATAGAATTTCAATAGTTTGAATTATTGTAAATGCAATAATGAGATCTATGTGATCTTTTCACTAATACAATTTTTGAAAACCCTAGGATGGAAAACAATGCAACACCTAATGCAATGTTGATGAAACCTAGCCCTAGGATGTAAATGCACTTGAAATCATACGTAAAAATGTTTTAAGGATGGGTTCACCAAAATGTAAACAAAGATTTTGGCTTCCAAGGGTTTTTCTAGCACTTCTAGGGTTTTTCACCCAAAAGGAGAAAGATGGGCCAAAATGCAATGTAAATACTCAATATTAATGTGATATGGATGCAATATGCCTAGATGAGATGATCTAAATGCAAAGGACTAAAAAAATGGACTGATTATGCATGCACAACTAAGAAATGCAATGTGTTTGAAAACATAGTGTGGAATGCAAAAATAACTAAAAAGATGAATAGAAATGCAAGTAAAACCAAAGATAAAGCTATAAAAAATAAATGTGTGCACTTGTAAACTTGTTCGAGATTGGAAATGACTGAAAATTTGGAAATGTTGAATTTTTGACTGACTGGGTCTCTTTCGTCGACCTGGGAAAATTAGTCTCAGATTAGGGTTTCTACCAAAAGGGTATTAGAATCCACACTCTATTCTAATAGACACCCCTAGTGGGACTCATTTTCCACTAGTGGTTAATTAGTCCTTTTCTCATTTTCTAAAACTTAAAGTTTCAAATCTACACTTTGTCACCTACACTACACTTCTAGATTGAATCTTGGATTTGAATCTTTGAAAACACCTGCAAAACAAAATATAATTTATTTTCTAATGGGTGGTTTTCCTTGGTCAAACCCTTGATTTGGTAATTAAACCTTCGAGGGATAATAAAATCTACATAAAACCCTAGCCTTAAGTGTATCCAAGACTAGGAAAATCTGAAGTAAGACAAAACCCTATTCTAATGTGCTAGAATAAGATGTTTAAGTGAAACTTGAATGATGTAATACTTCAACCTAAAAAACCTTACAACATTTTAAATGAATATTAATGACATGAAAACCTTAAATCTAAAGATAGAGAGAAAATGGAAGATGAAATGACTTTGAAAACAAGTCTTTAGGCTCGATTTGATGGCTAGTTGCATCTACTCAACCTATATTTCTCCATGACTCTACATAGGCATCCATAATCAACTCCTTGCAATGTAGGATCTTGAATAGGAAGTGAGCTTGAAGACCTACAAAAACCCTATCTTTCTATCGTAACTTAGCTTTAACTTTGCTATAGAAAGACTAATGAATCTTGTAAAATATATTCAACACTTGACTTTTTAATTTGCTTGGTAAAAATGACTAGATGATGTGAAAAATGACCTAATAACACATATTTATAGGCATCAATACCTAATTTCTTGTTATTTAGAACTAAGGGGCCAACATCCATTGAAAAATTGAATTAAGTTAGTGTGTTTCCCACTTAAAATTGAAAATTTCTCCAAAAGGGACTCATTCGCCTCCCTTGGAAAATGGATTCCACCAGAGGGGACTCATTCACCCAACATGCTTTTTAGAGGTGATTTTTTTGAGATATGAATAATTTAAGCATTATTTGTCAAAAAAATTATGATTTTTGAGTGAAATGGGCCTCTAGATAAAAAATAATGAGCATTAGGGGCCTATAAATGCAGTTTTTAAGGGGTGATTGGTGCAAGGGTGTCTAAAATGGGACCAAATTAGGCCATAGATTGTACTTTATGCAAAGGAGTACAAATTTTGTGTCCACAAGAAGGCATGAAAAGTACCTATTTCAAATAGAGTAAGAAACCAAATTAGTGTTAAAAGGGTCAGCCTTCAGTGAGGAATGTGATGCCTTGGCATTTTGGTCACTATCTCTAGGCTCTAGGAAGCCAAATGTTGTAGAACCAACCAAATTCAGTGGGAAATTGATTATTAAAAGAGTCTCTGACACTCCAACATTAGAAACAATAAAGATGACAATCAATGTTGCTAAATTCACTAAGGCAATAGTGGAGAATGTCACTACAGAAAGAGAATTATATAGAGGCAAGTATAATGATATTATTGATGAGTACAATAAGTGTTAACAAAAGGTGGTTGAGCTAGAAATAGAGTTAGAATTATTCAAGAAACATATAGAAACATTGAAGACCCAGGGCCCATCAACTTCAAGTTATGTTGCACCTACTTCCCCAATTACTCATCATCAATATCCTCCTCCACCTGAGCAATCATTAGCAATAATTCCATACAATTTGGGCCAAGAATCAATTGTAATTGAGGACCCAAGCACATTAACTATAGGTCCATCAAATGAGCCCAGAAAAGAATAATTATTTCTACAGATTGAATTATATAAGAAATTGTTGGCAAAGGTTCAGGACATAATGTATGATAATAATTCAAAGATTGTTTGTAAAGTTTTTGAGCATATGAATAAGAAGATTTAGGGTAAGTTGAATAGTATTCATTTGAATTATTCTTTAATGTTGCAAGAAATAAAGTTGTCTCAAAGAGACAAGGATTTAGCTACTCCAATCATTGATAGATGGATCCCCAAGGTGGACAATTTGAATCTCGTAGCATTTGGTTTTGCACATTAGAAGGACAAATATCCAAAGATTTAACCAACGTTTAAATTTTTTAATGAAATAAAGGAACAAAGGTTTCAAGGGTATGCTACTCCTTTGGAAGTAAAAGTAAGAGAGTTAAATTCAAAATTTGATGAGGTAGAATTGGTATTGTTGCCTGATATTCAATATACATATGATGAGGTAAAACCTCTACAATCATGGAAAGATCAGTTGGATATGACTATTGCTGCCCAATAATCCCTCATATGTGAGAGTGTTGATATTGATTTATGGAAGAATACTTGTGAAAATTTGTATTTCACCATTAGCTTCCTTATAGAGAGAGGATGGATGAACTGCTGGAATTTAATTAGCCTTTTGATACATAATACGAATTATGAAAGAAGACATTAATTGATTAATTAGAGTTATAGAAATGAGAATGGAGAACATATATACAAGGTGAAGTATAGTACAAGTCTAGCCTTAGAAATTATAATGTATTAAAGATATGTTTCCCCTAATTCAATATGTGATAGATAAAGCTGACTGTTGGTGACTTGGACTAGTGTTGGATGATGACTTGGATATTGATCCACATGGTTCTTTATTTTTCTCACACATTTTGTTCTTTTAGTGAAAAGGAGTAATGATGCTTCAATGGTTTGAGGACCACTCTCTTCAACAAACTACCATTTGGAAGGCATGGGAATCTCCACTGATTGGAAGGAAACCTTTGTCTCAATGAGGAATACTATCTCAATTTGTTGTAACCATTCCTCATGGAATGACCGGTATTAGTTGTTAAATGAAAATATGACAAGTGTACTTTTGGCCTGAAGCTTGTTTTTCTCCCTTGTTTCTTATAAAAGGGAATTCATGGCCATTAGTGTAGATCTCTTTTTGAATTATGGATCTGAAAATGGAAATGTATAACATAGAGAAAATACATTTTGAGTTTGTATGTTAGGTTTTGAGTCAAGCAAATAAGTTTTATAAATGGTATGGTTTTCAAGCATATCTAAATGAACAATGTAAACTTTTGAGTCTATTGTCTCACCATTTGTAATATTTAATATGAGTTATTAATGAAAACCCGATCAATAATCTTTCATTAATTTTCATTATGTTTTGCAGTGGAATATGCTTTAATTCTGAATTTGATTTAATCAATTGGTTAAAACACCTTGATTAAAGCAAATTTTAATATTAATATTTAGTAGATCTGATAAGTATTCACATATTCTAATAAAATAATATGTGTATTGTAATGCAATTATACAAAGATCATGGTTGTTTGAAATTAAACTTACCTTATAGTTCAATTTATTGTGTTTCAACTACTTGCCCTAAAATAAGAAACTAATCTAACAGGTGTTAAGTGAATTTCCTATGGTTTTGATGTTTCAATTTGAGGAAAAAATTCATAAAAAAGTGTCTAATCAATCCATTTTGTTTAAGTTTTGTTTTTTGTTTTATTATTAGCTTTAGGTGTTTAATCCTTTTAAAGGAATTGTTAGTTTCTTGAAGGATTTCATCTAGTTAGCATTTCAATGGGAATATATCTACTCAGTATACAATGTATGATATACTTTATTAGAAAGTTACAAGATGCACATTGTGGGATCACCCTCCTAGTTTGTTTAGAGCCTAAAGTATAGGAGGGATGCATTATATCTTCCTCTCATTTGTTGGCCAATCACCTCTTGAGTAATCAAGAATTGAATCTGGTAAATTCATGGATGCTCAGTGAGATTTGCTTGGTTCTTTAAAAATAACCAACAGATGGGTGACTCTTCTGGGGATCATGTTTGATAAAATATTTTTTCTCTAGAGTGCCATGTCTTGGATCACTATGATTTATAGTGATATTCATCTTTAGAGTTATTCTATTGAAGTTTCTATTAACCATTGCTCAGATTTGTTCTAGACTCCCCGCCATTTCTTTGTTTAGAATTCATTGCCCAAAGTTCAACCCAAATTGCCCCATCTTTGAAAAGGCTTGCTTGAGTCTGTAAAGGTCAATGTTAAGTCTTCTATGTAAAATTTAAGGGTATTATAAAATTTGCATAAAATTGTAATACCATTGCTATAAATTCATCCCAATCAATTTGGGTGGTGACTCTAAAGTCTCCACACTAGTGTGTAAAAATACCTGAAGTTATCAAAGAAATTAAGCTAAATAATAAAAAAAGATTGAGAAGGTTGATAAGAGAAAAGAAGACACAAAAAAAAATGTGGGGAACCCATGCCAATATGAAGAAACATCTCGAGTAAAGATTGGAGGGAGAATTGTAAAAGAAAACTTGTGAAAAATGGAAAGCAACTGATACGGGAACAGGTAAGTCTACTGCTCATCCAACTCCTGAGCATGAAATTCATTCTAGTTGTAGTTCTAAATGTGAAAGAAATTTTTTATAGACTTAAGTGATAATACTTCTCTTGAAATAGGGAAAGTTACAATGAAAACTATTGTGAGTGAGAAACATTCAAATCAAGCCTTAATGGCTAAACAAAGAAGAGAGAAGGAAAGGATAAAACAAGATAATGTAAATTTTATTCATGCTAGAGTTACAAGGCGTTTGATCTCAAATTCTAACACAAATACTCCCTTCCTCATGACTTGTTGATTTGGTTTGATGAATATGCCCATAATTATGGTGGAATTATAGAGACATCAGATTCTGATACCATCTTACCAAGAGAGGATGAAATCTTCAATTATTTTTAGCAACTTAAAAGATAAGCATTAAGACTAGATGAATTGAGGAGAAGGAGGGATAAGGAGAAAGAAGAAAGGATAAGGGAATCTATTGTTGAGAGAGACATGCTATGAAGAAAATTTGAGCAATGAAAGAACTAGAATAATTAGCAACTAAATCTACTCATAAAGCTAGTCCTATAGTTAGAGAGATTGTACATAGGGAGTGTATAACTTCCTCAACCAATAATTCTTGTGTAAATACATAGACCAATCCTACTGTGAAAGCTTGTATTGTAGTTGATCATGTCCCTAGTAATACAAATGTTCTTTCCTAGACTGTTGATAAGGGAAAGAAACTTATTGAGGGTATAAATATAAATGAGGGAGGTTCCTCTTAGAGGGACACAACACATAATAATACTATTTCCTTGGCTAATGGGTTAATAAAATAGAATGAGGAATTGAAAAAAAGAGTGAATAATATGGAATTGTTAGCTATGACATAGAGATGAAGAAGAAACTAGTTTTCTTTGAATCCACCATAAAGGGTTATGTTCCTGAAACCCAAATCCCTCATCCCCATGCATCATCTCCAAATCCCCATTTGAATGATAAACCTTTTCCCAATACAAACCATTCCTCTTTGTCTTCACAGTAATAAAATAAGGCTAGGACTACTCAACAACATGATCAAGATGATTCCCAACTGAGAGTAGTTGACATTGGAATGTGATGCAAGAGCATCTTGACCAAATCATGATTCTATGGAGGGATTTTTGAGGATTGATCAAAATTTGGTGTCTTAACCTTGTATAGGGTTTTATATGTCATTTTACACATGTATTAGAAGAATTAGGAGGTCATAGTCTCCTATTTTGCAATAAATGTAAAAAGTTGTCCAAAAAGTGCAAAAATTGTAAAAGATGTAAAATTGCACAAAATAGATATACACAAGAAATATGAAAGGTCACTTGGGTTTTAGGAATTGGTAGGAAGTTAGAAATTAGTTAGAAATTGAAGATTCATGTTGTAAATTCCTTTAAAAGACCTTGTAGATAGTTGAGAAGGGGTGGGTGATTGAAGTTGATGGAGCTTCTAAAATTCTGAGGAATTTTCTCATTCCCAATGGGGTTGGTCTGTATTTTAAACCCTTATCCACATGAGTGAGTAGGGTTTTCCTTGCAAGGGTATGCAAATGTTACAATCATGCATTGACCTACTCTATTGGTCTTCGGTCCCATAAGTCATCTTTTGAGCCACATTGCACATTGGTTTACTAAACCCTTTGGTCTAAAGCATTGGTCACTTTATTATCCCATCAACTTTAGCCTTTTCCCTAAGTTGGATCTTAAATTTTCTCACTGACTTAAACTTAAGTCATTCACCCTCAAAGGTCATATCACCGTTGGCCTAACTAAAGCCTCTTATTAAAAGCTAACATTGTCTGGCATGCAGGTTTTGAGATTTAAGGATCCAAGATGAGATCTTGGTCGTACCCTGCTAGCTCATGGACGGTAAGTGCCGGTAGGTTAAAAGCAGCAAGGCTAGAAAAATAAGGATGCATGTCCTTGTACAATCATGAGGCCCAGTTCCCAATATCATGCCCATCATCCAATTCCTTCAACAAATGGTCGAGATAAAATCTCGGGAATGATCTTCACCATTCCCCGCTGGCTCGTTGGGAGAAAGTGAATGCTAGTTAAGACTAGCGAGATCAACGTGTTCTTGACATTTGTCTCGATCTATTCATTTTGTGCAATGGGTAGAGCCTATTGATAGAGAGACTATCATATGAGATGGATGAACATAATTGGCCGAGAACACATCAACGAAGCATAGCTGGAATTCAAAAATGGTCAAAACTAATACTAGCCACTTGATTAGCCACCCAGGAAAAAGATCAATGGCCTATATTCAAAGCTAATAAATGGCACATGATAGCCATTTTAATCTACAACCAGTGCACATTAATGGCCAGATTTCTATAGGAGTGATCAAATTGATCTTTGTGCATGTGAGGATTTAATTGCAAGCAATCATGAAGTGCAATCTGTAGACTTTCATGCACTTGCAAACAAAACAGTGACAATATGCATTGTGGGAGTAAATGGTGACTCCCCAACACCCCTAGGAACAGTTGCTAGACCAAAACCACTTCCACAAGAGAGAGAATGGCAAGAAATCTTGCTTCATAATGCAAGATTGAATATTGGTTGAATATGATTGAATTGATGCCATTGTACAAGAGATGCCTTACTTATAAAGGAAAGGTTGAGATATAGGATTAGACAAGATCATGCCAAGTGTCTTAATCCTATGACATGAGACAACTAACTACTTAGGAATAATGCAATAGAGCTAGATAAGATAAGTTCTAGAAAATCCAACTAAGAATTCTAGAAAAAATCTTTTTCCTAAGTAAACTTAATATGTGAATATGTCCCCTAATTACCTAGTGAATGAATTAGCTAGGTACAAGATATTTATTCACACCAACATGCATGCCAAAAATTTGCCCACTTTTCCTGTGTGATTTTTCTCATTTAGTATTGGTAATTGATAACCTCAGCTTGCTTAATAAATAGAAGTGAATGAGTTGCTATTCTGATCATAGCAACTAAGTAGCCTAGTCTTCAAACTGTTGCAAAGAGAGAAAATTGAGAGTGTGTGTTCCTTGGTTGAAAAATGACCAAGTTTGGTTCCACATCAATCCCAGTATGCAGGTCTTTGTAGCTTTGGTCTCAAAAGTATTGTGATGAAGGCTCGGGATAGGAACAAAGCATTCATGGGGATGTAAAAGAGGAGTCCTTGCCAGTGATTACCAGATGCAACCATGAAGTGAAAAAATAGGCTAGAAGCTCGATGTAAGTAGAAATAAAGCAAGAAGAAGTTGTTGGTCCTTCCAATAGAACTTGGTGAAAGCTTTGGTATGGTCGTGGTTAGTTCAGTCAATAAAATTCTCCTATCGACCTTATCAAAAATTCATCAAAAACCAAGATGGAGACTGATTCCAATTACCGCTAGTATTCGGTGATTGTGGGCCAAGCTATGTCATCTAGGTTAGAGGTACTTTCTATCCCTCCTTTGGCTATTAAGACTCCGAGAGGGAGATATGTTGCTATGATGAATGAAGAGAAGGTTGAAGAAGGGGCAGAAGTATCATCTCCAACCCTTTCTCTTACTCAGAGTGGTCGTGTATACTAAGGCATGTGTGTTTCTAACAGAAGGTCTTCTGGTGTATGAGATGAAGGTAGTGGGTGATAAATTTTTGTATTGATAAATTTTTGTGTTGCTAACAAGATTGATTGTATGAGTTAACATGTAGTCTCAGAACTTCTGTGAGGAAAATACTACTGCAAGACAAGCCTTCTTGATGAAAGTGTAGTTGAGTTCATGACCTATTAGCGTTCAACTGATGTAATAAATTTCCCGTTCTTTTCCTGTAGAGTCCTCTTGTGCTAATAATGCCCCCAAAGATGTCTCTATTGTGGCAACATACAAGATTAGAGGTTTGTCCATATTTGGTGGTACTAGAATTGGTGGGTTCATTAGGTATTCCTTGATCTATTGAAAGGCCGTTTCACACTTATCATCATTTGAAAGGAACATTTTTATATAGTAGATGTGTGAAAGGTAGACTCTTATCTGCCAGCTGTGCAATGAACCTTCGTATAGATTGAAGTCATCCCTATAATGATCTCAACTAACTGATATTCCTTGGTGGATGCATCTCCATGATTTCTTGTACCTTGGTAGGATCTACTTCAATTCCCTTTGCTGATACTATGTATCCCAAGATTTTTCCAGATGTGACCCCAAAAATACATTTCTTAGGGTTAAGGTGAACTTTGAACTTTTCCAACCTTGCAAATATTTTGGATAACACTTTGAGATGTCCTTCTCTTGTGTATGACTTTTCCAATATGTCATCTACACAATCTTCCATGAATGTGTGCATCATGTCATGAAAAATTGTAGTCATAGCTCTTTGGTAAGTAGCCCCAGTGTTCTTTAGATGGAAAGGCATGACATTTCAATAGTAAGTCCCCCATGGACATGTAAACATTGTTTTGTCCTGGTCTTCAGGTGCAATCTTGATTTGGTTGTAACCAGAAAAACCATCCATTAGTGAATACATGGCATGGCCCACTATCAGATCAACTATAGTAATGATGTTTGGAAGTAGGAAGTCATCCTTAGGACATACTTTATTAAGATCTCTGAAATCTATGCACACTCTGACACTTTTGTCGGGCTTGGAAACATGAACAATATTGGAGATCCATTTTTCATAGTTGATTGATCTTATAAATCCCACATCAAGAAGTTTTCTGAGTTCTTCCTTAACTAGTAGTGCAACATGAGGATGCGTCTTTCTGAGTTTTTTTTTTACAGGTTTAACTCCTAGTTTGATGGACAAGTGATTCATTATAAGATTAGGATTAAGACTTGGCATGTATGCATAAGACCAAGAGAAGTTTACTTGATTTTCTCTAAGAAAATCCATGAACTCAGGTACTTCTTCATCTGTCAATGATGCAGCCAACTGTAGAATCCTTGGTTTTTCTATAGTTTCAAGATTTACCTCTTTTTTAGGCTCAATCAAGATAGGAGATTGCTCATGATAGTGCTCTAGGAGAGTTTCAAGTATCCCATCATCTAGTGCCTTAAAAAGGTTTTCACCATCTGATACGCTCTTTGTTTTATCTTTTGTTTGATCTAACACTACCAGATTCTTGTTTTCACCATTAGATCTTTCTTTTTTATTTTATTTTTGTAGCTATGAGACTTGACACTCTCCTGATTAAATACTCTATGCCAAAAATTTCTAGTGGAACAATAATTTGTGTTGTCTGCGGAAACGAAGTTCACAATAGATTCATTGCTTGAAAACATAGGTATATTGATAAGTTTAAATAGATCCCAATTAATGAGATCAGGATGGATCAAAGGTAGGAGATCATTGGGTTGCATGAAATTGGCTATGGTTATGGTCATAACGGAATTGTCTATGGGATCCAAGGTATGAGGAAAATCAAAGATGATATTGTTCTCACGATAGTCTTGTTCGATTAAACCTGACTCAATATCACTAGAATCATAGTCACCTTGTAGTTCAGATCCTTGCGGTTGGGACCCTAACCCTTCACCTTCGATTAGAGTTGGGGTGTACTTGTGTATCACATTGACCCTTTTTCCCCTCTAGAACTCATCATTATAGATGGTGTCCCATTCGTATTCACTAAAATCTATGTCGAAGTTATTATCCACAAAATTTTGAATTGTTGTTTAACAAGCTTCCCTTGTATTAGACCCTTCTTGCAATGTGAGGACAGTATCATGCAATTTCTTGGATGCTCTTTCTTTTGAGTTAGTATCATAACCCAGTCCTGTTTTATCTCTTGCAGCAAGTCCTGGAAGGTGAATAGGCTCAACTACTTCTTCTTTTCTCTTTCTAACAAGACCATTACCATCATAGCCCATCTTTTGCATGATTGAATATCCTTTACCATATTGATCAGTAGGTAGTTTGACATTAAGAACTATTTCATCTTCATATTTATAGAGCCAACTTGGAACTTCTCTATCCTCAGAATCTTCCATGGGGAATTTTTCTTTGATAAATCGTCCATTAAACTTAGTATTTGGCTCTATTGGTGGTTTTGTTGATTTTGATTCTACAGATATTTGTTTTTGTGCTATAGAAGGTTGTCCATGTGACTGAGCTGATATAGGTAGATTATCAAGACAGAAAGAGTACTCCCCTACTCCATTGTCCTTGAACCGTAGTTGCTTGTCAAAGCTTTTGGTTAACTAATTGATTTGTGTATCAACTTTGAGAGAAGTACTAGCAGGAGCTTCTCGATTGTTGGGGACCAAAGTGTCTTGACTAGCTTTGATGTTGGCACAAGTCTGACTATTTGAATTATCAGTTGGTATTGTGATCTCCTATTTTTCATAAGGAAACTTAAGACATTGATGATATGTGGATGAGACAACTTGCATTTCATGGATCCAAGGATGACCCAACAAGATTTTGTATGCAAGATCATGGTCTAATACTTGACAAAAAGTATTCTTAATAACAAGTCCCACTCTTATTGGCATCATGATTAAACCCTTGGATGCTCTTTCCTCATCATCGTAGGATTTAATAGTAATCTTTCTTCTGGGGAAAATGGAGTCCTCAGAAAATCCTAAAGCCTGAACTAACTTCATGGTACATATGTTCAAACCAACACCTCCATCTATTAGGATGCGTCTAACATGAAACTTGTGGATTATGACTTCTAAGTATAGTGATGAATTATGTGGACGTGTCATGGAAAAACCATCTTTTTCAAAGAATGAGAGGCATGTGGGTGAGGACAAGTGTCCCACCATGGCTTGAAATCAGTCCACATCTAGATCAGTGGATACAATTGTTTCAACAAGGGCCTTTTCTAGAATTTCCTTGTGTGCTGGGGAAATCTTTAGGAGTTCTAATATAGAAATTTGAGCAGGAGTTTTTAGAAGTTTATTGACTAAGTCATATTGATGTTGAGGCAGAGGTATAGTGGATTTTGAAGAAGCACCCTTTAAGACAACTTTAGCATGTGCCCTTTTTGTTGCTTTAACTTCTATATATTCCATCTTTTCCTTAACTTTTATAACATTGACCCGCTCGTCATTAGTGTAGATATGATTGATTATATGATCATTGATATGATTCACAATTTTTCTAGAAGACACCCTTTTGATAGCTTGGCAATGGGTTGCGAAATGCTTGGTGATCCTCATTTGTTTGTTGGTGTCCTTCTATTGTGATGGTACCATTTTTTATTAAGTATTGGACATTATTTTTTAGGGCTTGACAATTATTCGTGCGATGGCCCTTGCACCAATGATATTCACAATAGTATGCATCATTCCATGATGGTGGCTTCACACTGGGTTCAAAGTTGCGTTGAGGCAGCAAAGTAGGAACATTTTTAGCCATCAATTCTTTGAATGTAGATTCCAAGGATTCACCCAATGGAGTAAAAGTTCTTCTGCTAGAGAAGAATGAAGATCATTGTAGATTTGTGGTCGAGGCATTGCTTAAGGCATTATTGTTGTTATCATTTCCAAAGTAAGCTTGATTGGTCATTCCCTTGATTGGGAGTAGAAGTTTGATTCACGTTATTCCTTGGAGGAGGAGGATTGTTTCCCTGATTTGTGACCGAGTTAACATTGTTATAGTTATTGTTGTGAGGAGCACTTGAAGTACTAAGAAAAAATGGCTTGGTAGAGACATGATTTGCATCTACAACACCATCATTCACCACGTTTTTGTTGCAATTCCAAAACTTAGATTTTCCATTGTGGTGATTGGACGATCTAGGATTGTCCTTATCAAGTTTTATTATCCTTTTCTGGACCAAGCCACTTTCAATGGTGATGGAATTTTCAATCAATTTCTGAAAAGAGGGAGGAAAATGAAGATTAAGATGATAGCTCAACTCTTGATCTAAGTTGTTTATGAAAGTGGTGATCTTTTCCTTTTCAAGAACATGACATGGATGTCTAGCGAACAATCTTCTCCATCTCTGAAGAAATGTAATAAATGGTTCACCAAGATTTTGTTTAGCCTTGTAGAGATCAATCATGGTTATTTGATGCTATATATTGTAGGAATATTGTGATATGAACTCGTTAATCAATTCCTCAAATGTCTTGACAGGTGGTGTGATTTTTGATAGCCATTCCATAGATTGGCCTCCAAGACTTCTAGAAAACAAGCACATCAAGTATGTATCCTCATGGGTAAACTCTAAAGTCATATTTTGGAAGTCCCTAATATGATCAATTGGATTTTGTTTCCCATTGTAATGATCAAACTTTGGGATTTCATAATGTTTGGGAAATGGGATCATGTTGAGGCATTGATCAAAGGGATAAGGACAGATGTCATCAAGAGCATATGTCTTCATTGTGGTTCCCCATTGTAGGTCTTTAATTTTTCCTTGAAGTGCCTTGACCTATTAAGACAAGGCACTAATATCAGACATGGGTGTGTCATCAAGACTTTTTTAAAAGTTCTCAGTATCAAAATCATGAGGCAATTTAGCTCATTTGTCAGCAAAATATAGGGAATATTTCTCTTTGTTGAGCTCTAAGATCGTTTCTAAGGCTTTGTGAAATTTAGAATCTTGCTCCACTTCTCTAAGGTAATTTTCTTCATCTCGTTCATCATCACTATCTACAGGAGTTCTGCTCATGTCTTTGTTGGAAGGGAACAATTTTTTTTCTTTCATCCATGTTGTCGTTAAAGAGGGGATTTTGACTCACACTATAAAGGGGATTACTATTCTCACCTTCTTCTTGAATTCTTTGGGTATCTTCTTGTTGAATATCCTCTTTCAGCTTATTGTATTGAGATCTTGTAAAAATAGGCATATGGTTTTGAAATGTTCTTCTAGACTTAGATCACAATTTGATAAGTGCAAAAATGATGATGTTTTGATCCGATAAGATGAAAATATTATGATATGATCAAAAGACGTTCCTAATTTTGATTGTGGCTTCCAATGATAAAGGATATTAGAATCCTATTGGGGAAATTGAATCAATAATCAAAAATTTGTTTGAAAGGTGCACTTTTAAGATTTGATCCTTGTTTTTGAAGTATATCAAATAGCCTAATTAAAATCACTGAAGGATTTGACTGGGATTTGTTGGATATTGGATATTCAATAGAAGGTTGTGGTAGATAATCGAAGTTGAGAGGTTGATTGTGATTGTGTCGTTGTGATAGAGCTCTTCTTTGAAAATAGGCTCGTGAATATAAAGGCTCTACAATGTACTCGTTAGTAAATCCCCTAGAAAAATCTCGGTATCTATGGATGAACTCGGGGTAATGGAGCAAGACGTTTCAACTTTTATACAAAAAATTTCTATGTTGCAAGTTTTTCTTGTAACCTAAATGTTTCTTGGGTTTCTTGATCCTATTGACAATCAATTTCTTAACAAATTTGGTTTATTTCCACTCTCTAAGCATGAGATAAATGTCAAAATGCTACTAGACCAAAGATGTTACAAACTCAGATCTATCAAAAGTAATAATCCTAGAAAGTGACAGATGTGCTATTCTATACCCTATATGAATTGCAGAAATAGGTCCATGAACCAAATAAATAGTCAAATGTGCTACAATAGACCCCAGATGTGCTACTTTGTGTCCTATATGTGCTACAAAAAAAATAAAATTGACAATGACCAAGATTGTTCATAGAAAACTTAGCCTATGCACCGAAACAGGCTCTAAATGTGTTGAACTAACCAGTGAATCTGCTAGAACAGACCTTATATGCGCTAAGATATCACCTAGATGTGCTAAAATAGTTTTCCAAAGTAGTTTTTTGAATAGTTTTTGAACAATTTCAGCTGAATTTTTGAATGTTCATCTTGGATGATCTTTTATCTAAATTAGTGTGATTGAAAACACAGTAAACATTCTAAAAATAACTATTTTTAAGCCCTATACTAAACATCAATTGTATGTTCAAAATGTTTTTCAAAAAGTGTTTTCACAAGTTTTGCACATAAAAGACAATTCAGGCAGACTCACTCTTAGTACTCAAGTAGGTCATCATAATAACCACAACCCACATCTTAGAACTGCGTCGACTCACACAACTGTGTCACTCCCAAAGGGGTACCCATGTTTTTGTCTTTTCTAGGTGTGTACTCAGAGTGATGAAAGTGGATACCAGATCCCTTGAGCAAACAATCCTTGGTAGTTATATGGTGAGTGTCTTGGGGGAAAATTCTTCCCTCCCCTGGCACTATGATTATCAGGATGTTCAGAAACTGACACAATTGGCTACTACACTAGGTTCATAGTAAGGGTTTCCATTCAGTGTGGCAATAATAAACTCCCTCAAGAGACCTCCCAACCTTTATAATAAAGGCTTTGGGGATGGCTATCTTGCACACTACCAACAAAAGTGGGTTTCCCTAGATTTTCTTTAAATTTTATAGTGGGGTGGAATAGCCTGGCTTTGGCTTGAACCCACTTGGGTCATTCCTCTTAGGTGAGTGATTTTTCCCATAAGAGCAAGCCCTCTACACGATGTAATAAAGCATTAAAATTGTAGAAATTCAAAAGGAAAGTTTGGTATTTTGATCACCCAGTTAACGGGAGAGCATAGACCTATTTCCATAGAAAAAGTAGACAGTGTTAGTTTTAGAGCCCAAATGACAATGATTTAATCTATGTGAAGATGTTGCTTCACAACAAGCATGGGATTCATTTTAACTGCAAAAATCAATGTGTGGTGACTATCCTAGGATTGCTTCTTTTTAAATTACATGTCTATCCTAGGATTGGTTCATTTTAAATTGTTGTGTCTACCCTAGGGTTGCTTCTTTTTAACCAGAAAAAGCTCTATCTATGGAAGGCGTAAGACTTAGAACTTTGTTTAGTTACAACTTGTAAGCGCTAAAAGATCATACAAAAGTGCTAAAACAAAACCCATAAGTGCTACAAAAAAACTTAAATGCACTAAAAGAAATCCTAAATGCACTAATCTAAGAATACAAAAAAAAAAAAAATTACAATTTTAAATGAAGTGAGCTAAATGGATGTGCCTTTTGTTCCCTAGATGCACTGAAATAGTTCCTGGATGCACCAAAAGACCTGCAAAAGTGCTGATAGAAGCCTTGGATGTGATAAATAAACCCATGGATGCGCTAAAATGCAATTTTTTTTAAAATCCAAACTTCAGAACATGAAACCTATCAGAAAACCTACAAGTAGAAGTTAAAAACGAGGCAAAATCCCCACAGTGGGCACCAAAAATGTGTGATAAATTTTATACATATACAATAACTATAATCAAGTCTCCTCTACACCTATCAAAATTCTGATAAAAAATCACTTTTGATTTACCTTTGGGCTGATCAAATGAATTCATTTAAAATTTATGTTTTGTAAGCATGTAGCCCTTATTATAAGCTTCCTAAAATGTATAATTTTAAATATGTTTAATTTGATTATTATATTTATTTTTTATGTATTTTGAATGTAGGATTTTCAATTAACATCACATTTTTTGCTTCACACATATGAAAAAATAGAAAAATAGAGAATTTTTTTTTATAAAAAATACATGTTCACTAGGTATTGATGTCATTATTCCAAAAAAAAAAAAGAATAAGTTAATTAAAATGAATAAAAAAAGAGTTATGCGGGCCAAAGTACACCTCTATCCAAATTATAATTAGTGTGACTTGGAAAATTAATTAAAAAAACATATATGTAACAAAAAAT
>VDFB02271358.1:113310199-113410539 GCA_007258455.2 Sequoia sempervirens
GAACTTGGGGATTTGAGATCCTCTGCATGTAAGAAGCTCCATTTTCTGAATAATAAAATTATTCTCTTGTTTGTGGGTTATTTTCTAAGTCTCGGGTTGTGCCCTCATCAACTAAGCACATATGTACCAGATACCACTTCTTAAGAGAGAAAGTTATGGATTAAAGAAGTAAGATTGGAGTATGTGTGCACAAAGGAATAAGTTGTAGATATCTTCACAAAGAAAATTTAAAAGGATATATTTGTGTATCTCAGATATAAGCTAGGGGTTGTTGCCCCTCTTCCATCTAGCTAGATGCATAGTTGGTGCATTTATATAGGGGGGAAAATTCAAGACACATTTGTGTCCCTAGTTTGATGTTAGCTACCTCTTAGGAGGAGAAGATAGAAGAATGTTGAGGCGTGTACAAATAGGGAGAGCTTGCATGTTGTTTCAAGTTCATTTGAAGATCATTTTCCATTTTTCCTTGATGTCAAAGCGAGAGAGATAGAGCAAGGGGGAGACATTGCATATCCTATTAGTGTTGCTCTTGGTGGTGTGGCGATCAATACCAAAGGGGGATATTATCGTAAGTATGTGGTAGAGTTTTCATTTATGTCAAAAGTATTAAGGTTCTTGATGATGTTGTCTCTAGTGTCAGCATGGTGGTAGTGTGTGGTTGGCTATAAATGCTACAATTAGGATGTTAAGTATAGTGTATGAGGGTTGAATTTCATGAGTTGCTATAACAATTCTTTCTTGTTTCTCATGAATGAGTGTATGATTCTATGAATGTTTTATTCAATGTTTGTTGATGTAAAGTTGTATAAAAGAATTTCTTATAGTTAATGGCTCAAGATATTGCTTTGAAATGCTCTGGAGAATGCTTTGCATTCCTATGCGTTTTATAATATGTACGTGCAACTTCAAGGATAGACAAAGTCAAGTGTAAAGTAGTGTGTGTAGACACATAAAATATACTGATTGACATTATGCATATGATCTTGACTTACTAACATCGTTTCTCCCTAAATCATCCCTCAGTCTAACCATTTAATCAAATTTCCTTATCTGATTAAATTCATCAATATTCCTCTCTTAAATGAATAAATCATTTTATCTAATTTAGTCAATCTCTTTTGTTAATTAAATCAATCCATCTGATCTAATTATCCCTATTTAATTAAATAATTAGTTATTTGATTAAATCTCTAAAGTCTATCCATTAAATTAAATAAATTAAAACCTTATTTGATTTAGTATAACACCATCTCTTTTAATTAAATAAATCAGAATCCATATTTAATTAGCCTCTTATCATATTCCTCTCTTATTTGATTTAAATAAATCCATAAATTTGAGTCAAATAGGTCACATCATCTAACCTCTCTCATTAAATTAATTAACCCTTAATTAATTTAATCTCATCTCATGTCCATCCTCTAGATAATTACAAGTTGCACATGAAAATAGATTTAATTCATTTATTAAATCTCTATTTTCCTCACAAGGCATCTTTTGGAATATTCTCTCAATTTGAATTGAAAAAATTCCAAGTCAACATGTACATCCAACAAGGCAATAAATTCATCTTAAATGTCCTTTGCCTTGAGCCAAGTGTCATTTATTGCATTTTCCCTTCCCTCTTACATGTCATTTCAACAAATTTGAAATTCAAAATTATGCATTTATAGGCACAAACCCCAAATCTTGCACATCCTCCATCCATTCATAGCTTGACAAGTGGCATCTTGCCATTGGATGAATGTTAGTCCCACATTGATCAAATTTAGACATTCATCCATCTTGGAATTCTATAAATAAAGAGCTCATATCCTCATTTGAGGATTCACAATTTATGCAAAGTTACCATGCTCAAATATCTCTCAAATTTCATCCATTATCCTTGAGATCATAACTAAGTTTTTGCATATTTTCAGCTTGGAGCACTCATCTCTCACCAACAAAGTGGATCAATCATCTTCAACACATCAAGTTGCATCTTAGGAATTGGGAAAGGGCCAATTTTCACATTAAATTGGCACCAATTCCCCCATGGGATCGTGAGTTTGCACATTTAAATTAAGATTCAATCTATTTTGTTCTTTTTATCATGCTTTTCATTGTTTTCTTTCCTAATTTGAGTTTGTAAATGGATTTCATGGGGAATCCTTGTTTTGGCTTGTAATATCTTGTCTAACTTGTTTATTCTTGTTGTTTGTAGGTACCAAGGTTGGGGTTTGCAAAGTGTGTTCCCATTTTCAAATCATAGATGTCACCAAAAAAAATTCCTAAGAATAAAGAAGAATGTATTATTACAGTCATGGAAGGTTCTAATAAATGCTTTAGATTTATTCGTAGTTTTTGTTGTTTCCTTGGTGTTTGGAGAGTGATTTTTCATGTCTATCTATTGTATCATCTCAATTTTCAAATGTTGAAGCATACCAAAAGTTGAATTGTCAAAGTTAAATCTCTTAACTTTATTGTTTAGTTTTGCAATACATACTAGTTCTATGCTTGCTTTCTTGTGTCATCATAATGATGCATGAAGTTTTGAAAGAAGGGCATGGAAAAATTCTTGAATATTATTTAATGTTTGTGATGTAATCAATATGATGATATCTTATCCCTTTGGTAGAACTTATGGTTTGGAGTTAATATTTTGAGGGTTGATTATTTGTTGGGCTGACTTAATTCTTTAAGTTGTTTGTGTCAAATATTTGTGGTGTGTGCTAGAATGGGAATGTGTGTAGAGTTAACTTAGGTCTTTATTATCTCATGGCTTGGATTGCATTGAATTTCTAATTCCCATGGATGTTTTGAAGCTAACTCAATAAGGTTGTTGCACATTTCATGTTCATACATTTCAGGATGGCCGACATGGAGAATTTTTTTATTCCTATGGAAGGTATAAATGAAAGATCATGTGTGTGATCAAGGAGTACAAGATTTCAATGTGTGATTAATAAAATTTATCAAAAGCAATGCACTGAAGGCAGAGGAATGTCTGTGAATTTCTAAAAAAAGTGTTTGATGTATGCTAGAGGTAGTGAGCCAAAAGAAAAATAGTTTAAGTGCAAAATATAATGAGATGACTAAAATGTGTGCGAGTGTTGGAGGAAATGAGCCAAAGGTAAAATGTTCAAGTGTGAATGTTGAAGGAAATGATCCAAAACGTAGAGGTGTATAAGTGATAAAAGCAATGAGCCAAAGATAGTAGGAGTGTTGTGGTAGTGATTGATCATCTAATTCATCAAAGTGTTGTATTATGAGGTTGTAGCCTCATTTTATAAGTGTCAAATATGGATTTTTAAAATTACTTAGGTTAAAGACGTTAAAACCTATTACATAATTATTGTTTCAATTTTGTGGGGTTGGATATGAATAGTAGCTCAAAGCAATTCTCACTATTGTTTTTCCCTTGTTGAGTTTTCCATGTAAATCTAGTGTTGTGGTTTTTTTCTCTTTTATTAAAAGCTTTATTTGGTTAAGGAAGTAATAATTTTTGGTTGATAATTTGAATTGAATTAATTTTAGCATACTAATTCACCCCACCTCTTAGTGTATATGTGTGTTCTAATAGACTCATGGAGTACTTAACCCTAGATGTAATGTTCTATAATATCCCAATTGATGCTAAAAGGGGAGTATTCTCTTATCATGGTTTGTATTGTTAAGCTACAACTCACAAATATTTTAATAATTTAATGCTCTCCTAACCAGAACCTATCAAACTTTTTGTGCTCACCTTTTATCTAAAGTGATTTATGCTAGTATAAAACCATGCCAAATATGTGAAATGATTCAACTTTTTCTTTTCTTTTTTAAACTCACATTGGCTATACCTTCGTGTTTAGAAAATTGTTCGATATCTGTATTTTTTTCTCTAAACTAAAAGTAATAGTGTTAGAAACCTGTCCCCTAGCCTATTATTTTTGTTTTGAAAGTCATATAAGAAATAAAGAGTTTTTTTTATATAGATTTATTAGGAAGACATGATTTAATTTGGAGATTAAGTGGTAAGGTGAAGTACCTAAAGAATTTTAGCTCTTATCTTATTATCTCATAAAGTGTAAATTTTTCTCTAATAAATTTACAATAGTATCCAACTTTTTTATTGACTAAACCATACCATTACCTTTTGGGAGATGGAATTAAATTTAGAGTGCTATGTATTCAATATCCTATTTAGGAAATTTCAAAGAGGTGAACATAAGTCCGTTATCACATACTAAAGAAAATGGAATTTAAAAATTGAGTGTGATGCTCTCCTTGAGAAATTTTAATACCACCTTATTCATGCAATATTGACATGATTGGGCTTTGGCGACCTATTTTAGTATATATATCATTATAATAATATATTTTTTGGTGACCAATAGTGCAAATGGGTATATCTCCATGAGTAGTTCTAGTAGAAAGAGATTTTTATATTCCCTTAATAGATAATTTTAGGAAATATTGAACAAATTCACATGTACATTAGTTTAGTACCCTACTCTTAACATTTTTTTTGGTTTTAGTTGACCCTTATTCATGTATAATTACAAATAAAATATTTTAAGAGTTGATCAAGGTTTTTATTTCTAAAGAATTTGAGGTAGATTCAATCATGATTTCTTCTAAGCATTGGGTAAGGGAAAGATAATGGATCCAATTTTTTTCTAAAAAGTGGAAGTATTTTTCTTGAAAATAAAAGGCTCATATTTGGAGTAACAATTTGAAGAAATTACACAAAATATTAACATGGTGTAGAAATATGAAATGTAGAAATTTTCTTTAATTTTTTCAAATCCATAATTTATTCTAATACCAAGATGATAAAAATTTATTTTGAATAAGATGTACAAAAGTGACTTTAAAAATTGCATGTTTTGGGCCAAAACATGCATGTGTGTAAAAAGAATAAGTTTGACGCAAATCAAGGTATTTTTAAATTATATTTGCATAAATGTTAATAGGATGGTGAATCTTGATTAATATTTTTGTTTTTGTAATTTTTAATAAAATATTTTTTCTTATTACTTTTTATTGGCCTAATTTGTGTTCTTTAAAATCCCTTATTTATGAATGACATTATTTGATAAAAACTATTTTTAAAATGAAAACAAATTTTCATGTAGAGAATTATGTCTAGATTGGTCAAACAATTTTTTCTTGAAAAAATTCAAAACTAGAAGGTATGTTAAAAAATAGTAATATATGTCATTTTAATTTGATGAGTACCTTTATTTAAAAATTAATTAATAAATAAAAAATATGTGCAATAGTAAAAAAATTACATATTTACAAACTAGAAATTGTCATTTATAATAAGTTTTAATATTTAAAAAAAATTTATAAAAAATGTCATCAACCATATTCCTAAAGTCAAAAAATTTAATTTTTATTAACATGAAATTATACTTGTATATCTAAGGATAAGGTTGGGTTTTCAAGACTAAAACTAAAGAAAAAATATTAGTTCCAAATTTATTTTTTAGAATGTGTACCATGCACAAAACATATAGCTATTCTGAAAAGTAATAGATATATGGTATAAATATAATGGGTACCCATTTTAGAAACTAAAATGAGTATACATTTTGTTTATGTAAGAACTTGGGCATAGACACCCATTTCATAATAGGTACCCATTTTTTACAAAAAAATATAGTTGTTCATTTTGGGATTTCTTTCCTCGTAATACTTCAACTAAAAGAACACTTAAGTTCTTGCACTTAACCTAATACTATATTCTTAAATATAAAATTATTTATCTTGAGGTGCAACACTCCTCATTTGATGGAGTAAACATTGGTTGTACATTTTTAATTAAGTAAATAAAATATCACATTATTTTACATAATATCCCTTAGAAGAACATAAAGAACTTACTATTGGTACAATATCTCAGGATCAACCTCTAAAATGGTACATTCCAACCCTTATCCTTTAACCAATATAATTAGAGTCACTTCTAAAATAAAATATTATAATTTAATATCACCCATTTATCTATTTAGTTATCATTTTCTCCTTGTAGGAGCAGATCCTTCATGGCTACATCAAGTACTATGATAAGAACATTCCTTATGATAATATAATGTTTAAATTTATTCTTATATTTGACCAATTTATAGGCTTGGTTTTTTGTATTGGGCTCATAGAGTTTTACATCTTTGAAAGGAGCACTCATGAAAGAAACTAGTCTCTCACCTTCTTGGTCCTTTCATGATCTTAGCATAGTGATAGAAGTATAATTTTGTTAGTCACTCAAGGACTCATGCCTCTAGGATCACATGCAAAAACCAAAAACAACCTTCTACCTTCTACAAGGAAAATCAAGAACAACAAATTGCAACAATGCATGCAATCTATGGCCAATATACAATACTCAAGACAATACTGATATATTGGGCTTATGGCTATATTGAATTATCTAGGATGTAAAAATTATTCCTTTCTTATAAATTCAAAATGTGGGATAGGATTAGACAAGACCTTGATATGTGTCTTGATCTTGTACAATGAGATTACCCCAATAATATTAAATGACCTAGAACACAAGCATTAAATGTCAAAAGACAAGTGGAAGCTAATGATTAACTAGAAATAATCCCCCCTGATTAATACTAACTAGAAATATTCCCTCCTAGGACCTAAGTTGGAAACATTTAAATAGGACCTAGATAGGTAAAACACCTATTTACACCAACATTCCCCCTTAAGTACAACATAGGGAAACAACTATTATGAAAAAATGCAAGGATGGGTCTTAGCTACAAGGCGATATTAGGTACCCATGTATATATCCTATGTAATCTCTCACAAATAGATAAAAGGAGTAAACCTAGTGGAAGAAAACTTCTCCCCAAAAGAGATATTACATATAAAATACTCTTAATGATGAATGAGAAGGACAAAACCCCATTTGAGGAAAAAAAACCCCTCATTAATAGAGAAGAAGAGGCACCATGAAATCGCCCTTAAAGGTGAGTCTCTTGCAATGATAGAAGCTCAACATTCAAAATTTTAAATGATCCAATCTCACTGAATAACATTTCTCCTCATAGGAAGAAACAAAAATAGGTAGATATGTAGGATGTCCTCCAATTAGTGAAAGAAACATGTAGGAAGAGGAATGATATGTGATGTCTCTTAACTACACTCAAGGGTCTCTATGTTGATGTCAAAATATGACACACTCCAAAAGAACATTCTAGGCTACAAAGTTGACTATGTCAATCTAGAATCTCCTAGAGATTGATCTAGAACATACTCAAAAGATAAAGATGCCTCCTTTGAAGATAAAGAAGCCCCCTTGAAATTTATTCCAATAGTATGCATGCTCATGTCAAGATGCAAAGAGTGATCATGTAGAGAATGAACAAAATAGTTGGAGTATTCCCTTGCAATAGCTAAATAAGAACTATCTCCATCAAAGAGAATATGCAGGCAATTAGTAGTGACTCCCAAATCTAAAATGTGAGACTCAATAAATAACCCAACAATATCTATCAAGTATTTATGCAAAGTATATGTACTTGAAAGGTGATGTAGATATTGTTGTAGTGAATTGTAAGAGGCCAAACATACACCAAGTTGAGAATCATCAAATGTAACGAAAGATGGAGGAGATGAGATGAAAGGATCAAGAATAGGATATAATGTGAGAACACACATGTTCAAGAAGAAATTTATTTTCATTGATTCATGGTTCATACTAGAAGTGTAATCAACAAGTAAAGGAACAATGTCATCACTAGAAGAAAAATTTGTAAAGGTATACAATTGAGATGACTAATTAGTCATCGTATTAGCAAGAATCTCTCTACTTTCCAAGTCTTAAATAATAACTAAATCATAAGTAATTCCATAGTCATCCTATCTCCACCATGTCTACTCTAATATATGAAAATGAGATTGTTCATAAAATGTGGTATACACAAAACACCCTTGAAAGTGTTTTCCCCAAAAATAATAGACCCCTTATGAAGTACACTAATGAATGTATTATTTATCATAAAAATATAATAGATAGTGCAAGGCTCAAAATAATATAATATATATTGTGAAGATTCCATATGATGAGATAGTCCTAAATATAGAAGTCATCTCCTTGATTCATGACTTGGAAAAACACAAAGAGCTTTAGCTATAGTTTGATGTTTGTCCTTTTTAGACTACTTTGAAGAAGGTAACTTATACATTTTATAAAGAAAATCAATTTGATTAATTTTTAGAAGATGTGTCAACTCATTAGTATCCTTCTTATAAAAAGAATTTTCTTCATTCCCAAGCTTCTTGAAACATGAACAAGTATACTTCTCCTTCTTAGATTATTTATCTAAGGAAGATGATCTATTCTTTCATTGATTTGGATTTGGATTGTTCTTTGATTTCTTCAATTATTATCAATATTTTTTAATTCTTTAACTTGACTAGCTAGCAATGCCTAATATTTAGAAGACTTGATGAGACCCATCAAGATACACTTTTATTTCTCATGTATCAACATCTCAAATAATAATGTAAATGCAAGTGTAGTATATGCAAACCCCATACTCAACCTATGAGTGTCAAAGCTAGAAACAAAAGTAGCAAAATAAGGACCAAGTTTGTATAATTGACTGTAGATCAACTAAATGTCCTTATCAATTCCACATAATTTATATTTCTCTTTTATTTCATTAACCTTAGTTATGTAGTCTTGGATGTTTTCAAAGTTCTTAGGATCAAGGCTCATTAAATCGTTATAAAGTTGATAGCCTCTTACTTCATCTATAGAACCATATTTTTTTTCAATTGATTGGGAAAACCTCATGATAATTCTTACATGATTCAATTTGAAACAATAAATCTTTAGAAGCTAGTTTATGAAGACATGCAAGAGCTTTGGTATGTTCAATCATTAATTTTATCTTGTTCTCATCATTTGTAGGTTCAAGTACCTTATTTTAAACATATAGGGAGTTACCTTCATTCATTAGTGTACTCCATGCATGTTAATACCATGTTGCATAGCTATGTGATGTTAGCAAAGGAACCTTATAATAATCCATGAAAATGAGAAAAGAGTAGGAAAATAGATCAAACAATGCACCAAGAGACCCCCCAATCCTATCAATTAATAATCACCCCAATAATATGTTTTCCACTTTATATGTAGTATGTTTACAATGTTAGAACTATGTTCCAGATTTATAATGTCAAGATGGATCAAAGATGGAAAAATTAAAAAATAATCTCACAATGAGATCCTCAAAATGAAAATAACATTTCCCAATATGATTTACACTATAAATGAAGCATTCCCAAGTGGGAAAAAATTCTCTTGGTTATAGTATGTCTAAGTAAACAACCAAAACGAATAATAGCACAAATGTGAATAAAAGAAACTTGAGGCTAAATCTATAAAAATACATGAATCAAAATGTAGAGTTCATCAATACCTTTGTAACACCATAATAATTGTGAAAATCAAAGATCATGGAAGAAAGAAAAATATGACTTTGACCAACAATAAAATCCATGATTTTCCACAATCTCTGACTTTTCCACAATCTATAATTTTCATGATTCTTTTTATTGTTGGTCGAACTCAAAGGTCCAAAAAGGAAAATGTGAATTCGACTAGTAATAAAATTCACTTAAGCTAAAATATGAGAAAATGGATTATACCACCATCAGGTGCTCGAAACCATTTGTAAGTTGATATGTTGTCTACAATTTTTTTACACCTAGGTGAAAATTTATTCACAAAAAAATTCCCTATTAGGGCCTTTAGGGGTTAAAATTAGCACTAGGGGCTAAAAATTTCTAGCATTTGGTCATACATATGACAACTCAAGCTGCATATAGTGTAAGAAAATTTCTCCCACTATCGCAATGGAATATGGGTGGAGTGGAGGAGTTTATAAGTGGGGACACGAATGTGACAACCCTATGTGTCACCTGGGTACAATCCCTACTAATTGAAGGACAAGGGGCTTAAGATTCCTCAAGGCTTAAGTCTTAAAAAAGAAAAGAAAAAGCATAACAATATAATATTAAATCATTAAAAAATTATTAATTATTAAACTAATCATTCGTACCATTCAAGTGTACTGATGTGACAGTACAATGCTAATGATAGGTTGGATACTGACTTGACACATGTACCATGATGACAATGGATGATGTAAACTTAACAAATGCCAGAAGTCACAGAGGACAATGACTATAGTGGATGATACATCACAATATGATGCAATACAAGTTTTATGGTATGGATCTGTACTTTATAGATTTCATAGAACTATATACATGAGAATTTTTCAACCCTAGCAAACCCTCAAAAAATGGTCCAATTTTTTTGGTAAGGTATTAAGTATTTTATATGAAAATAGTGGGTTTTTGGAATTTTGGGCTCAACTGTGAGGTCTATTTCACCCCAATGTGCACTATGCAAAAGCTCAAGCTCAAATCATCCTTAGATCTAAGAAGGGGTTTTGCAATTTTGAAGCTCTAATATCATCTTAGAGTCACTCAAGGACTCAAGACTCCAAAAGCCCCTATAAAAACAAAAAGAAACCTTCTACAAGAGAGAAATGCAAAAACATGAAGTTCCAACAATGGATGCAAGATATGCCCAATATACAATACTCAATATTGTAATGATATATTGGACTTACAACTGAATTGAATTGTCTCGGATGTGATGAGGGACAAGCCACCTAAAACCACACAAATCAGAAAAATAGACACCAACATAGAAAATGCGAGACAAAAAAAACCCACTTTCAATTATTTTTAGATAATAAAATTACAGATTCAAAACTTACATGATACAGCCTCATGGGATTGATTCATTACCACAAAATAAACTAAGAAAATAAAATCTACTATTCGGAGCCATAATATACACTATTAGGGCCACCTTCTACAACCCCCACTTAACCCTTTTTATTTTCCACAATAACCACCCTAAAATGTTGTAGAAAGTTTAAATTTCCCCTTTTTGTTTTGGCGCCAAATGCCCCATCGATTGATTTATGGCCTAGGAATTTTTTTTTTTATGAAATTCACTTTTTTAAGGACCAACTTCATGGGGCCATAACTTTTGATCTAGGTGTTTGATTTGAGATTATTGCATATCATTGGAAATATCTCGACGAGCTCTACAATGGGTGAACCCATCACAAGTAAGTTAAGCCACTTTTGAGTTGTTTTGGGGCCTCTAAAGTTTTATAGCTGAATTTGAAGCTACATTGGAGAAATTTTTGAGGACATAAACTTTAATTTCTTTGAAACTATGCAGGGTATTTAGTTGATTCTTCGGCAACTAGAATTTTTTTTCAGCTCTGCTCCTTGGGGTAAATTTTCACGTCTATATGAGCCCATTTAGGCTAACTTACTAAAAATAGTAAGTGACAATTTTTCACTATTTTGATGCCTAGTAGTCTTATACCCCTTAAGCACCATCATGGGACTTGAAAAAACTTAAGAAAATAAATAATTTTTTTTTTTTGGGTGATGCAAGATTTCCCTACACTGTTGGATGCTCCTACATCACACACCCAAGGTAATTTGAAAATTGATCCTATCACTTCTCAAGAGTTAAAGGGAAACCAAGATGGTTAACCTTAGCCTCAGATAACCATGATGAATCTTCAATGGGCCTTTCTCTCCATTTCACCAAGTACTCTACATATTATTTGTTTCTTGTGCTTCTACCCACATGGTTATCCAAGATTTCTTCTATATCTTCCTTCTCTAAAGTAGGTGTTGGAATTTTCCATTGTTCTTTTATCAACCCCTCTTTTATATCACCTTCATGATACTCTGTCAAATCAACAATGTTGAACACAAGATAAATGTTTATTCCATTAGGCAACTCTACCTCATAAGCATTTCCCGAATCATGCTTCTTCAAGATCTTGCATGCTCCAAACTTCTTCATCTTTAACTTGTATCTACCAATTGGAAACCTTTTCTTTCACAAATGAACCATGACTTCATATCCTACTTGAAACTCCTTATACCTCCTCTTATTTTCCTAAGCCTCATATTGTGTGTTCATCTTATTGATATGTTTCTTTACCTCTTCATGAAAATTCTTTAGGTGCTCAGCAAAATCTTTAGCCTCAACACTACTCTTCTCCCCCTTATCCATCTTTCTTAGTTCAAAATCAGTTCTTGGACTACTCCCATATACAATCTAGAATGGCAATTTTCCAATGCTCCTATTGATAGAATTGTTGTAAGAAAATTTTTCCTCTAGTATAATCAAATCCCATCCCTTGGGCTTATCTCAAAATAAGCATCTTAGAAAGTTTCCAAAACTCCTATTCACCACCTCTATTTGTCCATCAGTCTATGGATGGTGTGCAAAACTAAACTTCAAATCTATCTTTAGCTTCTTCCATAATGTGCTCCAGAAATAACAAACAAATTTGATATCTCTATATGAGACTATACTCTTTGGTAGAACATGTAGTCTCACTAAATCTTTGAAAAAAATCTTTGCAACATGAATAACATCACTGGTCTTATGACACAGAATTAAATGTGCCATCTTTAAAAATCTATCCACCACAAAAAATATGGAATCATGCCATCTCTGTGTCCTTTGCAAGCCAAGAAAAAAAATCATGCTAATATCCTCCCATGGTCTCACAAGTACAGGTAATGTCTGATACAATCCCGTATTCTGACTTATTCCTTTCACCATCTAGCATACTCTACCACTTTGTACAAACTTCTTGAAATCTTTTTGTAATTGTGGCTAATAATAATTCTCACTGACAAGAGCAATGCTCTTATCTCAACCATAGTTTCTAGCCAATCCTCCACTATGTTTCTCCTTGATTAGATTCTCTCTCATAGAACTCCTTGGAAAACACAATTGGCTTCCTCTAAACAACATCCCATCTTGGACTAAGAAATCCAACCATCTCATCCTAAAAAATGTAAAAGGTTCCAAACAAGACTTCCAATATTTTGCAAAGTCTAGATCTTCTAGATACAAAATATCGAGTTCATTGAACCCAACAACCTCTATATTCATCTCTATTAAAAATTTTTTCCTTCTACTTAAGGAATCTGCAACTCTGTTTGACCTTCCACTCATGTGCTTCAAAACAAAAGTATAACTCTACAAAAATCAACCCATTTCAAGTTCCTTTGATTCAACTTTCCTTGACTATTGAGATAGTACAAATCTTGGTGATCAGTATATAAAACAAATTCTTTTGGAAACAAATAGTGTGTCCATTTCTTTAAAGGATAAACTATAGCATAAAAATCTTGATCACAGACAAAATATTTCTTCTTAGCATCATTTAACTTCTCACTAAAATAGACAACATGATTACTTTCTTGACTTAAAACAACTCCTATGGTAGTGCCACTAGCATCACAATCTACCTAAAAAAAATTATTGAAATATAAAAGGGCCAAAATAGGTTGCTCTGAAACTTTCTTCTTCAACATATCAAAACTTTTGGCTACTCCTATAGTTTGCTTAAACTCTTTTCTATCCCCCCTCATTGCTTCAGTTAGAAGTGCACAAATACTACTGAAACTCTCAATAAGCTTTCTATAAAAACTTGATAGGCCATGCAATGATCTTGCCTCTATAACAATCCTCAAGGTAGGTCATTCAATGATAGCTCTCACCTTCTCTGGATCCATTTTAAGACCCTATGGTGAGACAAAAAATCCCAAATACACCAAATCCCTTTTCACAGAACTACATTTTTTCAAATTAATCAACAACTTCTCCTCCCTTAGCTTCTCAAAAACTTTCTAGATATGCATTTGGTGCTCCTCCAATTTCTTACTAAAAATCAAAATATCATCCAAATAAACAATAATGAATTTTCCTAAACAATCTTTTAATACCTCATTCATAAGCCGCATAAATGTGCTTGGTGCATTGGTTAGCCCAAAAGGAATGACTAACCACTCATACAAGCCCTCCTTGGTTTTAAAGGTTGTCTTCCATTCATCTCCTTCTCTAATACAGATCTGGTGATATCCTCTCTTTAAATCTATGTTTGTGAAGTACTTAGCCCCACTCAAATAATCCATAATGTCATCCATCCTTAGCAAGGGGAATCTATACTTGATGGTGATCTTGTTGATGGCTCTAGAATATGTACACATATTCCATTCCCCATCCTTCTTTGGTACTAGTACTATAGGTACTACACATGGACTCAAACTCTCTCGAATCAATCCTTTCCACAACAACTCTTGCACTTATCTATTCAACTATTTGCTCTCTGCTAGATTCATACAATGAGTTTCCTTATTTGGAAAACTAGATCTAGGAATCAGGTCCATCTGACAACTAATATTTCTTATGGGAGGCAAACCTTCAGGTACATTATCATAAATAATAGCTTGAAACTCATTCAACAAGTCTAAAACCTCTATAGCTACCTCAATAGTATATTCTTTATCAACTCAAGGGATCAATGCAAAACACATATGCTCACACTTCATACCTTCTAGGAACTTTCTTCCATCAACCAAACAAATTCTTGCATTATTGTATACCTTTTCCTCCATCTCTTTCAAGGGATTCAACTTATAATGAACTCCATCCTTTGTCAAAGAATAGGTGTTGGAATGTCCATCATGTACTACTTGTCAATCAAACTACCATGATTTTCCTAAAAAAATATGACAAACATCCATAGGCATAATATCACACAATACCTCATAATGGTAATTTCTAATCTTGAAATTTACTAGATGTTGTTCATTTACCAACGGTTTTTGGTCCTTTTGCAACCAAGCAATTTGGTATGGGTTCAAATGTCTTCTTCTCTCCAACCATAACTTACTAACCATTTCTTCTAAAACAAGGTTATTAGTACTACCTCCATCAATAATAACATTGCAAACTTTACCTTCACACTTACATCTGGTCTTCCTTTTAGTTGGCTCCTCCTCATTTAGCAAGGCTCTTTTAGTAACAAGAACCTCTCCTCTTTTTGCATCCTTAGTATGTGAAGAATCAACATCTTCATCAACATGTGCAACTCATGCATCACCCTTAGGTCTTCTATTTGTCCTTCATTGATGTTGAGGACACTCATAGGCTCTATGTCCTTCTTCTCCACACTAGAAACAGGTTCCAAAAAAGTCTCCTCTTCTCAGTCCTCATCCAAATCTTCCCCTTCCTCTTTCATCTCCATTATTCTAATCATGAGGATGGTAGGTATTATCTCCTTTCTAGTTCTGGTTTCTATTGGAGACTTAACCCTTCTTTTGATCTTCATTTCGACCTCCATATGACTATCCACTAGTCTTTCCTCCACAACCTTGACCTCATTGTTTTTTCTCAGACCTCTTCTTTAGTCATTCTTCAACCTTTCAAGAAAACTAATAAGAATCCTCAATGGTGTTCATTCTTACCGATGCCAATTCTTCTTGCATGATTGGCTTCAAACCATTGATATAATGAGCAATTTTCTCTTTATTCACCTCAGAATGCCCTATCTGAATCAAGACCTTGTGAAATTCCTCTGTGTATAATTTCACCATCCTTGTCCCTTGCATCAAGCTTTGCATCTTCTTGAGTAGCTCCAATTCATAATTGATGCAGAACATCCCATAACAACCTTCAACAACATCATTTCATTAGGATAAATCAAACCCAATGAGAATCAGGAGAAGATCAAATAACCAATTCATCCAATAATCACTCATTCTTTCAACATTAATGTCATAAGCAACTCACCATTTCAACATCTATAAATTCTCTCAGCCTTTCATAAGGCAACCATCAGTAATTTAACACAAGATAACTATATGAATACAAATCTGATAAAAAATCATTCATTTCATACCTTCATTCTTCAAAGAACTCTGTTACCAAGGAAAAAGTAAAACCAATCAATCATTATCACCATGACAATCTTCATTTCCAAATTACTTCTTTTAAGGAAAATTGACCACAATCTCTTCTCAGTCCTGAATACATCTCAGGCATCATCAATTTGACACAATCAAATAAAAAATCCTATTTGGATTCACTAGAGAAAACCATTCTTTCATTGCTCACAAGAAACCGCATACACCAAAATAGCAAGTTAGCACTCTAAACTTCTACCAGGGCATAATATCAACCAATACATCATAATCAACATGTTCTTTGTCAGAAATAAATAAGATAAACTACCCATAACTTTGTTTTGTCAACAACCAGACCCTACTTTACTCCTAGGGCTAACCTTGCTCCAATCAACCAAAATAGTGAAATTTCCTTCAAATGCTTCTTCCAAACATATTGAAACATTTCACAACATCAATAATACTAAATTATATCAAACACTAGTATTCCACTTACCATTTTCATCAGTTTCTCTATTTTGTAACCAAATCATCTTATGCCTAGTATGTCATCAACCCTTGTATTGGGTGGCATTGATGAAGTTGTCAAATCCAACTTCAGAGTCCAAGAACACCTACATGCAAGAATACCTATCACAGGGAAGAAAAAATGGAGAAAGAGAGAAAGAGATATTTTGCTCTGTGAAATTGAAAAAGCTGTATATCCTCAACAACTAAATTAGCATAATTACATAAAAGATCAATCCTTAAGAAAGGAGATCAACAAAACCCTAAAAGGATAACATATTTAATAATTAATATAATTATTAAATGTCTTATTATGCAAACTAAGGAAAAATGTTAAGAAGGAGATAAAGGTAATTTAATTAACATGATTAAATTTAAAACTTTACTCTAACACCCCCCTTAAGATGAGTAAAAGTGCAGCTACAAACATATGCAAGAAAGAAAGGTAACTACAATGCTAGTAAGTAAACTTGGGTCCTGGCAACAAGGCCAGATAAGGTACCCAATTACAACCAAATCTCTATAAAGTGGAGAAATAGAGAAAACCTCATGGGAAAAACTCTACTCCAAAAAGAGAAGAAAGCATGCTAAAAAAAAATGAAAGAAGGAAGGAAGGCCTCACTAAGACCCCCCAAGGACAACTTCCTTCACCCCAAGCATGGAGCGCAACTGAAGATAGCGCGGCGATGCCAAAGGTTTAGTGAAGATGTCTGCAACCTACTCCTCTATAGGAATGTACTCCAAGATGAGAGAACCATCCTGAATCAACTGCCTGATGAAGTGCATGTGGATTTCAATGTGCTTAGTCCGCTGATGCTCCACTGGGTTACAAGAAATATAAATGGAACTTTGATTGTCACACCAAATCATAGTGGGACTATCAGCAGGAAACCCAAACTCTATCATCAACTGTCGAAGCCATAAAACCTCCTGACTAGCTAACACTACTACACGGTACTCAACCTCTGTAGATGATAATGCAATAGCTGACTGCTTCTTGCAAGACCATGTAATAGGACTAGAACCAAGGAAAAAAATAAAGCCAGAAGTAGACTTCTGATCATCGACATCACCAGCCCAATCTGAGTCAGTAAAGCCAACAATGTGAGGGGATCCTGATGTGTAGAGAATGCCATAATGAGTGGTGCCTTGAATGTACCTCAAAATACATTTGGTTGCTTGCCAATGACTCTCATGTGGATCATGTGAGAATCGAGAGACAAGGCCAACCGCAAAGGAAAGATCAAGACATGAGTGTGTCAGGTACAACAAACTGCCAACCAACTGTCTATACAGAGTAGTATCCACGAAAGAAGTAGTAAAAGTGGAAGACAAGACAACACCTGACTGAAAAGGTGTGGGCGCAGGCTTGCAATCAAGCATGCCAAAGTGCTGGAGCATATTAAGAGCATACTTCTACTGAAATAAGGAAATCCCATCTGAAGACTGAATAACCTGCAGGCCCAAATAATATTGCAAAAGTCCAAGATCTATCATCTCAAACCGCTCCATCAATGCTCACTGAACATCCTAAATCATGGAAGATGAGCTACCTGTAATGATGAGATCATCGACATATAGCACAAGAATCAAAAGATCACCCTCCTAACGCCAAATGTACACTGTGTGATCGAAATGGCAACGTGTGAAGTGAGTGGAAAGCAAAAAAGAGTCCATCTTCTCATACCAAGCCCGAGGGGCTTGTTTGAGACCATACAATGAATGCCAAAGTCTACAAACCAAAGAAGAGTCCTACACAAAACCGTGAGGCTACTCCATATAGATCTCCTCATGTAGGTCCCCATGCAAGAAGGCACTCTTCACATCCATCTGAAACACTAACCATCCCTGTGAAGCTGCAAGTGAAAGTACAAAGTGAATAGAATTCATCTTAGCGATAGGGAAAAAGGTCTCAGAGTAATCAATACCCTCCACCTGAGAAAAACCCTTCACAACAAGACGTGCCTTATACTTATCAATAGAACCATCTGCAACATACTTGGTACGGTATAGCCACTTGCACCGATCCAACTTTCTTCCCTTAGGAAGAGGACAAAGATCCCAAGTTTGATTCTTCATCAAAGAAGAATACTCCTCATCCATAGCCTTATCCCACTCAAGGTGACCTGTTGCCTCTGAAAACTTTTTAGGATCACATGACTCAAAAGACTAGAACTAGATGTCTGAGCACAAGTATGACGAGTATCTGAAGGATCATCTGCCAAAGAACCAGCTGCATCAACAGTGACACGGTCCCACCTAGGAAAGGATAGAGCAACTGGTGGTGGTGGAGATGGTGGATCATCATCTACATCATCCTCAAGAGATAAGTAATCCTCAAGTGATGAAGAGGGAGGAGTAGGCAATGAGGGAGAAGCTGGTGATGGAGAATCCATCTGAGGATAGCGCTCATCAAACTGGACATCCCGCCAAAACAAGACCTCTCTAGAATCAGGATCAAACAACCTGTACACTTTAACATCCTCACAGTAGCCAACAAATATGAGTGGTCAGCTCTTCCTCTCCATGGATTTCCTCTGAGCATCAGGAATAAATGCCCAAGCCTCACTACCAAAAACTCAAAATGTAGAAATATCAAGCTTGACATGGGTCCAAGCCTCCTCAGGAGTCATATGTCACAATGCCTTATGACGCATCTGATTCTGAATATAATTGGCACAATTGACTTACTCATCCCAGAAGGAAGAACTCATAGCTCGAGACTGTATCATACAATTTTCCATCTCCCATAAGGTTCTGTTCTTTCTCTCAGTGACACCATTCTGCCGAGGGGTGTAAGGGACTGTAAACTAATGCTGTAAACCATGCTCAGTGCAAAAATCTGTAAAAGCCTAATTAACATATTCCCCCCCATTATCTTTGCGTATCCTCTTAATATAAAGTCCAGATTGCTTCTCCACAAATGTCTTAAAAATCCTAAATGAGTCAAAGGCATCAGACTTGTACTTAAGAAAGTACACCCATGTATGTCTGGAGAAGTCATCAATAAAAGTGAGCACATAGCAGGCCCTTGAAAAGGAAGGAGTCAGAAAGGACATAAGATCACTATGTACCAACTCTAGGGGTGCCCTAGCACGAGTGGCTTGACCCTTAGGAAAAGGATCTCGATGATGTTTGCCAAGAACACAACCTCGACATACACCATCAGTACAAGAAATCTGTGGGAGCCCAATCACAAGTGCCTGAGTACTCATCTGCTGTAAATATCTGTAATTGACATGGCCAGAATGCTCATGCCAAAGCCTGCTCATTGAATCTGCATGTGTTATAAGAGAGGAACCAATAGTGTCTGAACTCTCAAAGCCATCAAATCTATATAAGCGTGATGCAGAATCCACACTCCCAGTAGCCACAACCAAGTCAGGATCATGAAGGTCTCGAATAACCACATCATGTGGTGAGAACTCAACTATCTTACCAGAGCCAGAGTGGAAAATCTAATAAACAGATAGAAGGTTTATCGAAATGTCAGGAACCAAAAGCACATCTTGTAGACAACCACCATCCAATGAAACAGTAACTGAACCCTGAACTGAAAGTTGTGCTGAGTCACCAACTGCAATCTGTGAAGTAGCACTATGAGCAAGTGCAGTGACTAAATCTTGTGAGTGTGAGATATGGTGCGAAACACCAGAGTCAATAATCCATGTGGATCCTAAAGATGAGGCACATGCAGAAAGAGCATGACCTTTCCCCATGGATGGAGAAGGAGGCTGAGGTGAGGAAATATGATGCTGCTACATGGCTTCCTCTAAAGCCTCTAATTGTTTCCAAAACCTGGAAACTGGATGTCCTTCCTTGCCACAGAAACTACAAGGATCACCTGGATTCTTCTTAGTCTTGGAGGAAGACTCACCAAACTTAGAAGATTTACCCTGTTTAGGATTGGATTGGGGTTTTGAATTTGTTTTAGGTGGTGGCTTGGAGGAACTCTCACTACCAACTGAATTTTTCTTTGGCTTCTATTTATGTTTTTGTTTCCCTTAGGATGGTTGAGCAACCGATGCTTTATTCTTTGATCCAAGAAGAGTATCCAACTGTGTGAGCTTGGCTTTCTCTTGTGTCAATCGATCACAGAATACCTCAAGAGAAGGCATGGTAAAATGTGGACCCAAAGCATCCATGGTGGAATAGAAGGTAGAAGAGAAAATCTGGAAGGATCCTCAAAGCTTAGATAGAATCAGGTAAATGCACTCTGTATCTGTTTTGTTTTTACAACCCTGTAACAAAGATTTGAGAGATTTGAATTTCATCAGGAAATCCCCAATAGAAGGAAAGGAATCAGGTACCAAAGTGGTCACTTCTGCCTCAATCTAAAGTGCTCGAAACTGATTAATGGTGCCAAAAAGTGTTTCAAACTTCAACCACATAGCTCGAGGAGTTGCACAACCCTCGAGATGAAAGAGAAGACTATCTGAAACATGCAAGGATAACAACCCCATGGCCTCATCCATTATGTTCCTGTGCTGAAAGATCTCAAATTGACATTGCAACTAAGGTTGAACATCATCCAAACATGACCATAAACCTTTGGACATGAGAATTCTTGTCATCTGTTCCTTCCAGGTATGATAATTGTGTGGGGAAAGATGCTCAACTGAAGAAGAGTCCGCCATTAAACCCTGCACCTATGCCTTCTTGTTTTTTTAATTATTATGTGATCTTTTAGAATAGACAAAAGATGCAGAAGGGTTTGATTTTTTTTGAGAGTTTTGGTGTTCTAGTTTTCTGATGGAAAATACAGAAAGCAAGAAAAAAAACACCCCCCCACAATACGAAAACCCAAAATCCAGTACAATTTTTTAAAGCGGAAAAGCTTGAAAAAGCAAAAAATGCTTCATACTAAATTTTGTGTACTTGGTAAATTTTTGATGAAAAAAAGTTACAGATCTAGAAAGAGCGTGAGAAGATCTTTCCAATGCCTACTTGTTTTAAAAAAACGGAGTTTGTATGCAAAAGTTATGGCTCTGGGAGTGCGAAAAGCTTTATCTGACTTTGACTGCGCAAAACGGCAACCAAACTAGAAATTTTTTTAAAAAATTCTCACCATCAGATCAGGCTTGGAGTCAGCTTTCCAACGCCTATTTTCATTCAAAAATCCGAGCTAAAACGCCCGAGATAGGCCCATTTGACTGAAAGTAGCTCCAAAAAACACACACAAAAAAAATTTAAAGCCTTCAGGGGCTAAAAAACACAAGGCCCTTGGTCGCCTGGGTGGACCAAGGGGCTGAGTGCACTGTTGGAGCAGAGCTATCGGTGGAGCGGCGTAGAGCTAGTGGCGGGCCGAGCTGTTTGATGGTGGGTCGCTGGCCGGCCGTGGGCCGAGGGAGCCGCTGGCCGAGCGGCCCCCTGGTGGCTACTGGGCAGCACTGGGGTGGCCGTCGAGCGGCAGCTGGGCGGCGGAGTAGTTACAAACGGGGAGCGCACAAAATCTAACAAAAAACCTTTGTTTTTTGTTATTTTTTAAAAAAAAATTTGCACGTTTTGCCTCAAAAAATGAGCCTGGGGCCGTACGGCCCTAAGCCTAATTTGTTTTTTGCCTCCCCAGTCGACATTGGCCAAATCTGTCAAGCTTTATATGGAAATATAGGTTTCTGGCCACTCTGAATCCAACTGTGAGGTCCTTTTGGGCCCAAAATGCACCCAAAAATTAGAGTAACCCAGATCCACACAAAAATACCCTGTAAACCTGTGAAAGCCAGATCTAACCCTTTCAACCCCAAATTCTTCAAAAACAAGAATAGGCTGCAATAGGTCTGTGCTCTGATACCATGATGAAGTTGTCAAATCCAACTTCAGAGTCCAAGAACACCTGCATGCAAGAATACCTATCACAGGGAAGAAAAAATGGAGAAAGAGAGAAAGAGATATTTTGCTCTGTGAAATTGAAAAAGTTGTATATCCTCAACAACTAAATTAGCATAATTACATAAATGATCGATCCTTAAGAAAGGAGATCAACAAAACCCTAAAAGGATAATACATTTAATAATTAATATAATTATTAAATGTCTTATTATGCAAACTAAGGTGAAATGTTAAGAAGGAGATAAAGGTAATTTAATTAACATGATTAAATTTAAACCTTTACTCTAACAGACATCACTTCAAGTTCAGAGCATGATTACAAACTCCATAGACATTTAGAGACCATTTAACATCCATAATAACATAACAAAAAATTTCAATAGTCTTCCTTAAGGAAATGATCAAATTCTCAAACAGAACGCTAGAAAAGGCTACTAGATTAGCCCATTTTAACAAAGCAAGTGATCTCTAAAATCTACCAAACCACTAATCAACCTCAAAAATTACTTGTTAATGCTACAAAACTCTATATTTTAACACTTTTGAGGATTAAGAGGCTTCAAAACATGTTCCTTCAAACCCTTGTTTCTAGGGTGAAATGCACAAAACCGGTGAGGGTTTCTTGAACAAAGCATTTGCAAACCTCTATTTCTCTGGCCACCACCTGGAACATGATTGTTTATATCTTCCAAGACCTTTGGAACCAATTCCAAACCCATGCACTTGATATTTCTCCATTGTCATGCTGGAAATTGTTCATTCTGACTAAAAAACTTAGAATTTTCTCCTTTAACAAAGAAAATCTTCCACATCTTTTCTTACCCCTGTACAAAAACATGATTAACATTGAAAATACATTAAAATCAATCCATTCCACTAACCATATAACCCTACATCAGTGGAATGGACATTGTTTCTTGTTAGACTCTCAAAACCACAATGAGGAGATCATTGCCCAAGTACAGGGAAAGTTATTTTTTTTCTTTTTTTTCCCTCTTGAAACTAACTTCCTAAATGTATACAAATAGGGAAGTAACTTTGAAGATCCTATACAACCAATACAAAAGTGGAAACAATAAAAGAATGTTGTAATTTCAGAAAAAATAGGGGTTTCTTATTCAAAACTAATTACAAGAATACTAAGTTCTCTTTTCGCACACCTTACAAGGCTCTTATAGTTTTCTTTCCCTCCTTGCAACTTATTTTCTAACTCCCATTCAGTTCAAATTTCCTCTTATTTCCTAATATGCTTGATTTATGCCTTTTTGTTTACATAATCACATTTTAACAACAATAGTGTATTATTTGTTTTTTTCCCACTTTGACCAGTTTAGACCCATTTACATGATGTGAATACATTAAAATTAGTCATTCATGACCTTGACACATGCTTTTTGAACTTAGACACACAAATTTATCAAACTAGCCTTTTGAAGGCATTTACAAGATCTAGGTGCTCCTACACTAGTAATCGACTGGAATAAATTGTTTCTTCAATTTTAACACCATTCTATCCCATCTACAAAATTTATCTTTCCCTTGTCTTCCTCTTTATAACTGGAACTCTTTCCACTATATACTAGTGTGACCTTTTAATTTTGTCTTTGTAAACCTCACTCTATCAGGATCTTCAATCTCCTCAATCTCAAAAAATTCCTCTATGTCATTGATCGAAGCAATCAATTCTTCAGGATTTAGATTTCCAGTAAAAGTTGAAACCTCCATTTTAGGTCTCTTCCCAATGCTTGAGATCACTCACAACAATATTCTTTCTCCAAGATCCATTGGATCTTGCTCTTCCTCTTCCATTTCATATTCATTGTCATCTCTATCTCATTGCACATCTCTTCTTCGAATGTCTTGTTGCAAGGTTTCTAATCTCATCTCTAGGTGGATCTCTTCCTCCACCACCTTGGTCTCTAACTTTACCATATTGGGAAAGTCTTGGAGCAATCTTGAACTCAACCCACACTCACAGGTCCTATTCCAACTACCTCATGTTTGGTGCTCTATTACAGGCTCAAGAACTCCTACTTTGATGCTACTTGATGAGGGCCAAGCCACCTGAAACCACACAAATCACAACAATAGACACCAACATAGAAAATATGAGACATAAAAATAACCCACTTTCAATTATTTTTAGATAATGAAATTACATATTCAAAACTTACATGCTACAGCTTCATGCACTTGATTCATTACCACAAAATCAACTCAAAAAATAAAATCTACTATTTGAAGCCACAATCTGCACTATCAGGGCCACCTTCTATAACCCCCAACTAACCCTTTTTATTTTCCATGATAACTACCCTAGAATGTTCTAAAAAGTTCAAATTTCCCCTTTATGTTCTGGCACCAAATGTCCCACCATATGATTTCTTCCCTAGGAAGATTTTTTTTTATGAAATTCACTTTTTGAAGGACCAACTTTGCATGGCCATAACTTCTGATATGGGTGTCCAATTTTCTATTATTGCATATTGTTGGAAAGCTCTCGAGGAGCTCTACAATGTGTGAACCCACCATAGTTGGTTTGGCCACTTTTTGAGCGGTTTTGGGGCCTCTAAATTTTTATATCAAAATTTGAAGCTACATCGAAGAAATTTCTCTAGATTGAAACTTTAATTTCCCCTAAACCGTGCAAGGTATTGAGGTGATTCTTTCATGACCCGAATTTTTTTTCAGCTCTGCTCCTTGGGGTAAATTTCATGTCCATACAAGCCCATTTAGGAAGACTAAAAATAGTAAGTTCCCGATTTTTACTATTTTTGATGCTTGGTAGTCTTATACCCCTTAAGTTCCATCATAGGACTTAAAACAACTAAATAAAATAAAGAAAACATTTTTTTTGAGTGATGCAAGATTTCCCTACATCATTGGATGCTCGTGCATCAGGGTGTACAAATGATACCTTACTTATAAAGTCAAAATGTGGAATAATATTAGAAAATATATTGACATGTGTCTTAGTCTTGTGCAATGAGATAACTACCCCAACAAATATTAAATGACATAGGAAAAAATAATTAAATTCCAAGAGATAAGTGACAACTAATGCTTAACTTGAAATATTCTCTACTAATTAATGCTAACTAGAAATATTCCATCCTAGGGCCTACGTGGAATTTTTTGGTCCTTTTCATGAACTAAACTTGATCTCAACAATTATCTATGAACTTTCCAAATTCAATAGTTGATAATTGTGAGGATTGGCCAATGAAGAGGTGAAAGCTTGCTAGGATTTTTCTCTACACTTCGCGATCTGCAAGACTCAAGAGGGTGATCCCTACAGTGTACCTTATGATAATCTTGAACGAATCACCACATATATTGTAAATAATAGATACATCTTCATATAAATGAAAATTAGAAGAAATCCTTCAAGAATCTGGACAATTATTTAAGAAATAATCACCTCAAGCAAAGAATGGACAATGTCACATGAAAATTTAAAACAATTTAAGGTGAATGAATGATATTATTTATGAATTTGTTCTTTGAATAGTAGGGTTGAATCAATGATTTCAAAGTTAATCAAAGCAAAAAAATAGTGTCATATGCATGGGCGATGAATTCAAATTTGAAATAGACTGTAATACAATAGTAACCAAACTTAGCATCCTAGATAATTATAATACTGTATTACAGTAAAACAACTCTAGATAACATTCTAGAACAAAGACTACTTATTAAATCCTTATATCTAATCACATGAAACCATGATTCTATCAAAGAAATTTAAATAATTACTTGAATTAATGCAAAGATAGAATCATACACTCAATTGAAACACAATTGAAGACCAAACAAAAGATCCTTGACCATTTTATTGATAATTCTTATGATAAAATACATAAGGAGAGTAATTGCTTTAGAATTTTCACCTTTCCATTTAAATGCTATTACTATTATACAACATTATGCCTATTAGTAGACTCAACTTCAAAACCTAAGACTCAACTCTAATTCCATTTCTTTGTGCTTGCATTACAAAATTATTTGCATCAGAACATAACTCTATCAACCAAAGACTCATACAATTAGCATTTAATTTCCTTTTATAAGCATAACAAAGCAAACAAGCTTAAGGACAAATTTTACATTTTGTCACATTTACATTTTACATTCATTTCAAAACATCCCCAAAAGTAATTATACTTGCAACTCAAAAAAAGGGGGAAATCAAATTAGATGTGTTTTTCATAAGAAAAATGTTTTCCACATGCCCACTGAGATAGTAGAATTAAAACATAAAAGCAATAAAAAGGAAAAGAATAGACCACATCCACATCAACAACACCTTGTCATCAACTTTATAACCTAGAGGAGATAATATTTTAACCATACTTCATCCAAGGATTAATCTACAAATTATCCAAGCCATTTATCATACTCCTCCTTAGTGGGCCATTATGTATCCAAAAATTTATGTACCTTAGTGTTGTGCTAATTATATTTGGCATCAATTAGTACCTTGGCCTATATGACAAATGCATCCATGTTTCCCTCAATCCCTATCATATCATCCATAACACCATTCAACATATTATAATCTATAAGAGTGACTAATTCCTTGAAGTGTGGGATAAGACCTGCCAACCCATCCTTCCAAGTTCAAAAATCCTTCAACTCCCATTCATCATTTAGTATCTTGGGCATGCCATGCCCCTCAATATCTCTAAACATCTTCAATTTTCTTTGTAGGTGCATACCCAATTTTCCATGAAATGTTAAAATTTCACCCAATAGATCATCTACCTTTATTATATTAGGGATGTGCATCGGTTCCTTAGGATCTTCTTTCATATTTGGTATCATTTCTTTAAGTGCTCCAACCCTTACACTCCACTTATTCTAGTCATTCTGGAAGGCATATTGAACTTGCACATACCTCTTATGAGCTTCATGAATGTTTTTATAAACATTCCAAATGTTATCAAAGCTATGCACCAACCTAGAAACTTTGTGCTTTAGGATGTCAAATTTTTTTTATGTGTATAGCTTTGTGATTTCCTCCTTAGCCTTCTTTACATTTTCTTTCTCCAAGTGCAATTCCTTCTTTAAGCACTGGATCCTCAATGAAAAATTCTCCCCATATTTTGTAAATAGATTAGAGGAGGAAGAATTTGGATAGGGAAAAGTCTTTTGTGTTGAACTAGAAGCACTAGAAACCATTCTATTATACTCATCCAACAACTTATTATACTTAATACAATATTTTTTCATATCTATCATGTAAAATTTGAGCTATATCAACACTCAACATGGAATCATGCATGGTCAATTGTGTAACCTAAGTAGGAGTGATCTCAGTAGCTCCCTTCATCACTACAACAAAAATTACTTGCTCATTAGACTTAATAACCTTGGGCTTCCTAGTATTTTGTGTCATAGACCATATTGTAAGGGTATACAATTTTGGGCTAAACCCCAAACCAAACACCTTACTATCAAAATTATCTTTAGAGATAGAAGAATTGGGATCCTTCCTTATTGCATCTAATGCAATATCAAATGTAAGGTCCCACCCCAACAACAATAGGATGCCACTCCCTTTGAAAAAACTTCTTGCCTCCTAAGGTGTAATAACAATAATCTCCATTATTTTATCTTCATCTTTCTCAACTTCCTCATGCAATGAGTGATCAACTTGTGCCTTTGCATCCTCTATCCTTTTCTTATTGTCCTATATTTTCATTTTTATGACAAAATATCTAAATTCAATAGTTTGGAAAAATGTGTCATCACTCATGAAATCCCTACAATCCTTTATTTTGACATCATCATCTTTGTCCTCATCATATTCCCAATTAATTATTCTATTGGTAGGAACATCAATATTGAGAGCATCCTCCCTCTTAGGGGAGGGGAATCTTTGATAAATCTCTTGTTCCATAGGAAAATTCTTGGTATATTCTTCTTTTGCATGGCCTCAACCTCCTTGCTCAGTTTCAAAATAAGTCACCAATGGGGTGATTATAGGTTCATCACCTATCTCCAATGGTTGCAATTGAATGCTTTGAGTTATAGAGTGAGTCAGTTGGCTCCTTATTTGTGCATCATGGTGATCCTTGAAAACCGTGGCTTTTACTTTGGCCTCTTTAACCTTATCAAAAAATATTTTATCTTTTAAGTCCCCCAAAATCATCTTAGCCTAAATAAACTGGTCCTTTATTTCAGCATAAGGACTCACATAGAAGAGGTTTTCCTTTAGTGTCTTCTTCTCAATGGCACATATATTCTTCCATTCATTTTTTCTTTCAGTAACCTCATCATTTGAGGAAAAATTTCTAATCACATTTTTTGTGTATAAGAAGTGATGCTACCTATGAGACCTTCCTCTTGCTATCCTCTGCATATCAATCACTGCTTTAGGATCACAATATCTTACTTGATCTCGTTTCATTATGTAATTATTTAGGAGAGTGACAAACTTCTCAATACCTTATTTTTATGTGATTACAAGGCATGAAAATGCATATTTAGTGTTGATTAGAGATGCTTTCCTAAAACTTCTAAAGTGTTCCTTATCCATGGAATCTAATTTCCACATTATCTTCATGAAAGAAAGTCTATCTGACACATATACTAGTAGTTGATGAGGTGGCACTAAAGATTCATAAACCATAACTGTAGTATAGCCAATATGAAAATATAGTCTGCCTAGTTGAACTTCTTTGTTGTGTTCTCTTTAAATTCTAACAGCCTCAAAATTTCCTTTACACCCCTAGAAATACTATACATGGACTTCAAACCTAATTTCTCTAACAGAATGAACTTGAAACCATTACAGAAAGTAGCATAATTTCAATCTGGATAGTGTATATCCCAAATGTGGGTTCACATGTGCATGGGAAATATACTGTCTTGAGTATCCCTTTCTCTTAATCTCATGAAATTTTTCCATACCTTCTTACCTCCCCATAGTAGCATATGCATTAATAGTGAATAATTTCTGCAATAAAGAGGATTCCTTGCATCCTTAAAATTCACTAAATTGGTGTGAAGTTCAGCTGCTATAACCATAACCATCATAGGAATATTCATCTTGATATCATACTTTCTGTGCAAAACCTGATACAATGCATAATCAGTGTTCATGAAATAGTCCTCAAATTCATCATAGTCAAAAGGCTCGACATCCCTAGGCCCAAAAGGTACACCTTTCTTGTTAAAATAATGCCTTCTATGCCTTGGTAGAACATTTTTCTATAGTCAAATTTTTTATCCTCATACACTAAATATAAGGCACCAAACTTGATTGACTCAGTGGTGGATGGATTCAAATTGAAATCCTCAAAAATTTAACTCCTTGGAATATCCAGCATGGGGGATCCATTTGGAAACCTCTTGATAAATTTGTCATTTGGGTCATAGAACTTAGCCAAACCTCCACAAAAACACTTAGAACAACTAGCTTTCAAATGTCACATGTCTAAACATGACATGGTGGATGACTGGAAAATATACTATTAAAATCATAGAGGAAAAGGTCCCAAGGACTCTGAGGCACAACAACATCACCTACCCCATGTGCCAAATCCTAAAATGGCTTATTAAAATGCCCTCACCAATTTCTCTTTTCCCAACTGATTTCAATTATGATGCTAGATCATTGGATGCTTCTTCCTTAAACCTAGTGTAATCTCTTTTTACTAACCTATTCTTCCTAGACACTTTAGGCTCCTCTGACTTAGAAACATTGTCCTTAGGTTTTTATTTTTGAACCCTCTTTTGTTTGGGTTTCCTCTTAGGTGGAGAAGACTCACCAAGTTGACTCATTTTGCAAGGTTTCAGGAAGTTTTGGTTTTAAATTAACCAAGAACTACAACTTCTATTCTCAGGCTCACAAGGTCTACATAAATTTGACAATTATTTACCCCACTCAAATTTTACATTAACCATAAAAATATTTTTCTGAAAAAAAATAATGATAACTTTAAGTTGTAAACGCTACAATTTATCCTCAACCCTCAAATTACCCAATGCTAAAGATTACACACAAGGTAATATGAAATTAAATTACCCACAACAACCAACACTTCATTCTTCAAATTTTCTTTGCTTGAAGCTCATCTCCTCTTTTCTACTCTTGAATTCTAATGGAAATGGCTGAAAAATGGCCAATTCACTCTTTTAATGGCCTAAAAATAATTAGATTTTGCATTAATGGTGAAATATTGTTCACATGAGAAAACAAGAATGTTTCTTACACTTAGCCATTTAGATTTGAATTTCAACCATTGATGTATTTTATTTAAAACTCAATCAATGGTTCTCCTTTTTCTTCGTCCATCACTTTTTTCTTTCCACCATCCTACTTTAAATCATAGATGATACCTTGAGAGACTACCATTTGGTTGCTCCATGTTTTACAATACTTCTTTTGTTTGACCATCGTGCATTGCTTTAATCACCATCACTTTACAATACGAAAGAGCAATGTGAAGAGTAGGTCTAATGGAAAGAATATTCACTAGAATATTCCCCCATCACTCATCTCGCATCAGCGTAATACTTCAAAATTCCACTCATACTCCAAAAATGTGAAGACCTCAAGCAATGCAAAGAAACGTAGAGGATCACCATGCTCATCACTCATCACTGTAGTTCATTTGAAATGAAAAATCTTTCAATGATACACAATGCAAGTGATGGCACAATATTTTGACAGGTGGCATGATTATAACCCATAGTTGTTTACTTCCAATTACTCATCGCTCAAATGAATTGAGCATTAAAATTTTTTCCATGATATGAAGAACTAATGTGATGCGAAGTAACCACAAAGGCCATTGTGTGTCATGGAAAAGGTTAAGTGAGGTAAAAGACTTTAATGATGCAAAGGATGGAAGTGATGCAAGAGAAACATAATCCATCACACGTCGTGGAAGTGAAATGAAAGGCCAAATGCTTGTGGCGATATGCGATGCAAGGAAACTGGGTTCATCACTTATCGCAGAAATGAAACTGATGAGCAAAAAAGTTTCATAGATGGGTGATACAAAGACTTCAAGTTACAATAATTATCACATGCTTCAAATTGGTTCATAAAGAAGGGGCCACCTAGGTAAAATGAAGAGCAAGGACTTAGAAAAGACTTAAGACCATACTCAACCTACGGTAGAAAGATTAAATATTTGAAATATTTGACTTTATAAAACATCAACCCCTGAACCAAAATGAAAGGAAAAAAAATTACGTGATGGGAAAAATGGGAGTTCTAGGCATAAAGTTCCAATGACCACATGGGTACATACGCTTAATATGTAATGTAGACAATTAGAGACCTAGCTAGCAATTCAACAAAATATTAGACCAAAAGAACAAGGATTAGGAAGGAAGGAAAATATGTTAAGTAGAACTCACCTATATAGCATAAAACCCTAAACCCTTGTGATATAAACTTTAACCAATGAGCAAGAACAAGGTTAATAAGATAACCAAACAATGTTTTAGGTCAGTGGAACACAAAATTTTGAAGTTTCCACCCGTGGCTCCAACTAGGGATGCATGCCTCTTGCAGGCATGACAATATTTTAGATCTCATGGTGAAGTATACCAAGCACAAAGAAAACCCAAAAAATAAGGGACCTGCTTGGACAAGGCAAGAAGAGAAAACCCAATCAAACCAAACCTATATACAAAATATGCAACATTTACAATGTACATGGAGAAAAACACATTTCAAGAGAAATACAACTTCAAGAACTATCCATGTATTGGAAATTTAAGAGGTTCACCTGTCAAACTTTATAGAAAGTAGGAGTCCTCACCATGTGTATTTTCTATCAAATAAGGGCCCAAGCATAGACGGTAAAAATTTCCATGCTTTCCTTTATCTCCATCCCTAACATTGCACATTAAAACCATACTCCCTACTTCAAACTTTCTCATTTAGGCTCTTCTATCATACATATTTTTAACTTGCATTTGTAGTTTTGCATTATCTTTTTGAGGTTCTCTTCTCATCTCATCCACTTCAGTGAGAGCTTCAATTTTGTGTTGCATCTCATCACATAAATCACCATCATACTCCTTGATGAACTTGTAAATTTTCATCAAGTTATTTTGAGGAAACCTTGTAGTGATACCATATACCAAATCAAATGGAGAATGTCTAGTTGCTTTCTTAATTTTTACCCTATCTGCCCATAATGCCAACTTCAACTTTGAATCCCAGTCTCTCTTGTTCTTCTCAACCATTATTTTGATGATTTTTCATAAGTCTCTTATTGCTTGATTCAGCCTGGTCATTTCCTTTTGGATGATAAGTGAATGAATAAGATGCTTGGATCCCATACTTATTGCAGAAATATGTAAACTCCTCAAATCTAAAACACATGGAATTATCTGAGACAATTTTTTTAGGCACACCAAATCTAATGATTATGCTTTCTAATAAAAATTAAATCACCAATTTACTTGTTTCTCTTTTAGTAGGGATTGCCTCTACCCATTTGGTAAAGTAATTTATAGCAACTAGAATCCATGAGCGCCCACCACTGGACTTATCGGATATTTCTCCTATAATGTCAATGCCCCACTATTGAAATGGTGCTTGAACTGAGACATGTCTCAATGGTAGATTTATTGAGAACTTGAGTTTCCTAGAAAACCTCTGGTAGGCATCACATGCCTTCACTAATTTATGTGCATCCCTAAAAAATATAGGCCATCAAAAACCTACTCTTAGAACCTTGTGAGCAGTGGTCTTAGCCATGTGATTTCCTACACAACTCCATCATACATTTCATCAAAAATCTTAGAAGCTTGGGTATCATCAACACATTTCATAAAAACTCCATTAGGACTTCTCCACTGCAATTCATCATTGATGATCACATATTTTATTGCTTTCAATTTTAGAGTTCTCTTTTCATTATCAACCAAACCATCAGGGAATTTCATTGTTTACAAGTATCAGATAATGTTCTTATACCACTCATAGGTCTACATGTCACAAACTAGTGATAGCTCTACATAATCCACCTGGTTTACTTTGTTGGCATCCATATTTGTCTCAACCATTAACTTAGCTAATCCTTGCCCATAACCAACTTAGTGATTTGAATTTCATGTTGAACTCCTGAATTTTGTTAATCCATTTGCATCTTTTACATATAGCTTCATATTTTAGAGTAAAGATGTGTTTAAGTGCAACACTAGGAACATATGCAATGATCGTTGCTTCCACAAGATATATTCTAACATTCTTTATTTATTTAACTAGTGCATAAGATTATTTTTCCATCAGATTGTATTTGAACTTTGCAGCTTGCAAGGACTTGATAAAAAATGCTATTGGTTGTTCATAACCTTCATCATTTTTCTGCAAGAAAACTCCTGCAACTATGTGAAATGAACAAAATGAGAAAAGATGAAAAGGATTTAAGAAATATGGGGATTTTAGAATCGAGGATTCCTTAATAGCCTATTTGATACTTTGAAAAGATTTTGGAGGCTCCTCACCCCATACTAATTTTTCATTCTTCCTAAGCATTTTGGATCTATAGGACAACTGATTTCTGCAAAATTTGTAACAAACCTTCTTATGAAATTTATCTTCCCAAGCAAAGACTAGATACCTTTGAAATTCTTGGGATGAGGGATCTTATCTCTTGCGGCTACATGTTTTGGATCAATCCTAACTCCTTTAGAAGAAATGTGCCCAAGTAGCTTCCCTTCCTTCAATCCAAACACTCACTTCTTGGGATTCAACAAGATCCCATATTCCAATTCCTTCTTAAATACTTTATCCAAATGCATAAAGTGATCCTCTTCTTTATTATTATATGCATTCAAATCATCTTGATAAATTGATATAAATATTTCTATAAATTCTGCAAAGGCCACATCCATGGCTCTCTAAAAGATAGCCTTTTCATTTGTAAATCCAAATGGCATTCTTACATAGACATATGTTCCCCATGGTGTTATAAAATTTTAGTGTAGTAAAATGCATACCCTTTGCATTTTCACACTTGTTTGGGCCCGCCTTGCTTTATTTATCCTTCTTTATGGCTTAATTGCTCCTATTTTCCATCCACAAGCCTTATGAATTACATCTTTTTCTAGTTAATCCCCACATTCTCCAATTCATAAATGATATTTTAATGAATTCATCAGTGTGTCCCTGATTTTTGGGTTGGGACTAAAATGCCACATAGGGCATCTTTGTCCGCCAAGGCTCTTGGGACCCTAATTTTGAGATATCTTGATCACCCATTTTGGTGTCTATGATCCAAGTTTTTAGGACTTGGGACTAAGACACCACATAGGGAATCTTAGCCCTCCTTAAGTCATTTACAAGATTTTATTTCAAATTTTGGGGGGATTTAGCCTTCTTTATTTAATGAATTCATATGTCAGCTTGGTGTGATGTAATTTTGAGATATTAAGCATAAATAAGTATAAATACAAGGTTCCTTCTCACATTTTTCATCCTAGGCAATCCAACAAGCATTCAAGCATCCAAGTATTTTGTGAGAGCATTCAAGATCATATTGCTCAAGAATTTGGAGTCATTTTAAGATTCAAGCAACATATCAAAGAGTTCTTGCATCGTGTGTGTTGTTGTGCTAATGTTTGTGATGTAGGGTTTTTATTCAAGGAATGAATTCAAGTCCTATCTTTCAAGCATTCAAGATCCATATCCATTTTATCCATTGCAAACAAGTTTGCATACTTTATAAGGGTTTGGTGAGTTATAACATTGCATGTTGTTCATTCACCATTTCCTTCATTATTGCTATTTCATTTCAAGGTTTAATTACCAAAAAGGGGTTTGACCAAGGCAAACCCCCATTCACTAACAAACAACATGCTTTTCCCACCTTGCATATTTGAGATTGTAGACCTAGGTTGAAGACTTGGAGATCAATTAGAGTGAAAAATTGTAAAATTTGCAAAGTTTCATTACAAAGTTATCATCTTCACATAAACTCATCTATAGGTTGAATTCAGAAGTTTCAGATCCTGAGATCAGAAAGGAAGCAAGTGTAGACCTTGGAGCTCAGGATCCTATCTAGAGTTTGTAGAAATTTAGAATAGGACTAATACGCCATCTTGGGCATCTTAGTCCTCTTGAGCCTATTTTTTAGACATTCCTTTAGATTTGGTTCTAACATCTGAAGACTCCATATTTACCTCAAAAATAGCAACGGGACTAATATGCAACTCTAGGCATATGAGTCATTGATAACACTTTTTGGCACCATCTTTACATTTCTATAATCCTCACAACATCTCCAGACTTCCCAGGTACACATATCATATCTCCCTATTGCATAATTTCATTATTTTCATCTCTCACTTAGCTTACATTTCTAGTTCTAGGTCATTTTGCATATCACATTATGTTTTCCATCATTCTCTTTTCTTAGCATTTGCTTGGTGGTGAACCCATTAGAACTCAAAGAACCCCCTCCTAGGCCCTTTCCTAATTGTGAATTAACTCACCTTATGAGTTTGTTACTCAATCCAATTGGGACTCCTAGGACATTAGTGAATGATTAGAGGAAAAAGAGTGATATCTCAAGTTATGCATTTTTCTCCTCATCATTTTGGTAAACCTGACTTTTAAGAATTCATTTCTAATTTGGAGTCCATTAAAGTCCTTACATCTATATTGAATTCATTCTTGCATTGCATCTTGCATTAGTGAAAGTGCATCTAACTTATATTTCATTTTGCATTAGTGAAATTGCATTTAGGGTTTCCTATATTTGCATTAGTGAAAGTTCATATAGGTTGCATTTTTACTTTATTGCATCATTTCATTTCCTTGAAAAATTGAAAAGTGTATTGTTCTTCATCTTCCTTGCACTTATAAAAATTCTTATTTCATTCAAAAGTGAAAAAAATTGCATTTCATATTGCATTCAATTCTTTGTTCCTAGCTATATTTTCTTTCACTTATTTGCACATTTTTATGTCTTTGAGCATCAATATCTTGCATAGGAAATCTATCAAAACTTTGGACATTCCATAATTCATTTTTTTTATGCAAAAAAACCTCTATTAGGACTAAAATTTCCTTCCTAGTGTCATAGTCCCTCTCAATATTTTTGCTTCAAAAGTCTCTCTTTGTTGTTTGTTGTCTATTTCAACCTCTAGAACTTCAGAATCTCACCAAGAGGACCAAGACACTGTTCATGGTGTCTTAGTCCCTATTGAATTTGACTCTCTAGTTTTTAGGGTCTGAAATTGATTTTCTTTGTTTCTATGGGCTTCCTTTTATTTTTTATTTTGGTTTCAAGATTTGTTGTTATTCCAATTTCTTTCATTTCAAGCACATTTGTCCAATCTTGCATCATGGATATGTGCTTTGGAAAATTATGGATGTCCTTGAAATATTTGGTAGATGTGTCAAATTTTACCTTTGGTAATGATCCTAATGACATTGAACTCATGTTCACTCAACTCCTAATGCATGTGTGATGTTGACATCATTGGAGAAGATGACGACAACATGCATATGTTCCTAAATGATTGTCTTGAAAACATTGAAGCTAATGCATATTTATATCCCTTCATGAAACAACTAGACCCTCCCATAATACCACCTCTTTAGATGTTTGGTTACTTACATCTTGAAATTGAAGCAAAATTTGAACCTAGGTTCCCTACAATAGGTGAGCCTAGCTCCTCTAAACAAGTAAATACTCAACCGTATTATGATAACAAGGTAAGAAACACTCCTATCAACCTAGAAGAAACATATGGAAAAGGCTTCACCACCTTGAGCAAAAAATGATGTGACAAAATAAGTGAACATGAAATTCATCAACTCTTAGAGAAAAAACCAACCAATGAAAACACAAAAGGATTAAGATACCAAGATCCCTCTCATAATGAAAATCCTCCTCGAGAATATCTAAGGCATTGAAGTGATGGTACAACGATCTTGGATTTTCCCCCTAATTTGAATATACTTCTTCCTAAAGAACAACCAATAGATCATAAAATGACAAGGATGATAGGATACCTTAGGTCCTCCTCCTTATTCAACTACAAAAGTTGGAGAATCTAGCTAGAGCAAAACATCTCATGGAAAAAAGAAACCTCAGTACCCTTTTCTACCATCTTCAACTAAGAAAACTTTACATATCCTTTTAAGTCAAGGACTTATTACATTACCACCCATGCCTGAAAATTGATTTTCAAATACTAAGAACAAAAACACATCTTGTTGCAAATATCATAGAATTTTTGGTCATAGTAGTTATAGAAATCCAAATTTGGACACTTAATTTATCCAAATTTATCCCCTCCCATCTAAACATCCTATTATTTGTATTAATTAAGTAATATTACTATTATTTAATAATAGCCTTAATTCTACCAAATCCCTAAGGTATTTAGTTAATAATTAAATACCTTATCTCTTTAATCCTCCTTTTCATCAAATGAATTAAATAAATATGACATTTATTTAATTCCACACATGTCACATCCTTTTCTTAATCTCAATCAACCTCCTAATTCCATCATTAGGAATGTGCACATGCCTAATCCTTGATTAGGATGTGTCACATCCTCCAAAATTTGCAAGTTGGCCCCTAATCTCTCTTAGCCACATAACCCTCCTCTAATCCTTCATTAACTAGCCTAATCAACCTCCCAAGGAATTTTTAATTCCTTTTATCCTTCCAAGGAATATTTAAATCATTTTTCTCTCCCCCATGGGATCTTTGACTTGTCACATCAAGTCACATGTGAACTCTTCCCCTTTTCCCATGCATCTTCTAGAATCTTTGGCTTGTCACATCAAGTCACATGTGACAAGTGCTTACCTTTTTGGACATATTTTCTTATCTAAGGTACTTTCCACCTCTCCCTTTGGAACCTTGTATTATCCACAAGATTCTCCAATCATGTGAATTTTAAATTCACTTTTTATTCCTCCAAGGAATCTTCTCATCTCCCAAGGTACTTGCAAGGTACTTGTCTTTATTCCACATCATGTACCCTCCTTCCACCTCATTTACACATCACCATTTCTAGGCCATCTCGCATTCCACATGTCAATATGTGAGGGCTTGTGAGTCCTCAACTCACCATAGCCCTTCATATTGACCTTGTTGGATGAATCTCAACTGTTGAATTCTCTAGAGAATTCAACTTCCTCTATAAATACCCTCTCTTTTCTCTCATTTGGTGGGTTTATCATTGTGCTAACCAAACTCTTGCAAAATTTTCATTTGATCCATACTTAGCAAAAAACTTTCATTCCTTGCATCCATCATACCATTTTCACTCATTTCTCATCCATCTTGCATCTCATATCAACATCTTTTGTCATCCAAGGAGCATACATAAAATAAAACATCAAGGGACAACCAAAGGATCAATTCAAGACAAGGTAAATATGCTGTTAGTTATCTCATTTTGTTTTGAATCCAACTAGGACAATCTTGAGGTGTTAGGTTTTTTTATTGTTTCTTGCACATTTCTTGTTGTTGCTCGTTTCTGGAACAATATTTTTTCCTGGTCATAGTACCAATGCATGTCACATCTTAAAACAAGAATTTAAAAGGATTGAAATTATAGAAATAATCCCTTAAAGTGGGATCCTTTTCATGTAATAGTTTTAGAATATTCTATTCTCACTATTACATGATCCTTTCTCATCACCTACCTCGACCCATTCTTGTCTTGCACACAGTGGGGACAAGAAGCAGATGGGCTTGTCCTAGTAAGGAATTTATTATTGTCCCTTAGGTTCATTATCTACCTTCTGCTTATACAAACTAAGATTGGGCAGGTGGATGACTTTTTTTAGGTTCACTCACCTATGCCTTACTAGTCTTTTTCATTATTCTTACATGTGCATAACGTGATCCCCCGTGATGTTATGTTTGATGTTTCTCTCTCTCTATGTGCATTCCTCTATTTGTACCTTCATTCTTCTATATGTCATATAATTTTCCCTTTTGATTGATCTTTTCTCTTTACTTTCATTTTCATTTCTTGTGTTTTCCTTTTGGGGATGACGCAAGCCATCAAGACATTCATGTCTCCTTCATGTTGACCCAAAATATTTTTCATTATCTTTTATTTTCCTTTCATTTTCCTTTTCATTTGTCTTTTTTTTCCTTTTGGAGATGACACAAGGCATCAAGACACCCTATGTCTCTTCCATGTTGACCCAAAAGACTTTCTTTTCTCTTTGTTTTCACTCTCTTTGTGTCATTCTTCTAGTTCTATGCGTATTTGGGGAATGATGATAGTTTCAAGCTTTCTAAAAACATTGCAACAAAGAACATACTAACCCCAAATCCATAGATCCCTTATGTGTTTTGTGTTTTCATTTCAGGGGCAACCCCTCCCTTTTTCTTTTCTCTTGCATGACACAACTTTACTTAGAAACATATGACTTGGCATAGGGCTTTCCAAGTTGGCTCTCATGTCTTCCTTCTTGTTTACATTTTCATTTGCTAATTTAAAGTAATTTCTAACAACATGGTGTTAGCAATTTCTTTAAAGTGGGGGCATACATTGGCATTATTTTAGGATGATTTTTCTTGCACTTTTTTTATTTATTTTAATGTTCTTTGATGTGAATTTCTTATTTCACACAATGTGTTTTCCTCTTTGTGGCAAAATTTGGAGTAATGTTCTTCAAGAGTCTGACCTATCTCAATATATTATATTCCCCTTAGTGGTGATGCAATGCACTTTATCCCTTAAGTGGTGAATCTTTTATCCTTTGATCGTTCCTCTCTTGGAGACATTAGGAACAATGTCCCCTAAGAGTAAGACCTCACATGAACTAAGCAAAATACCTTTGAGCATCACTCTTTCTTTTCTCTTTTTTTTTTCCTTATTAAATTCATGGAGGTATGACTTTTATATGGTCCCTTGGGACTCATCTAGTGAACACCTAGCTTCACTAGCCTTGTGAGCATGCATTTTTGTAACTTATTGAAGTCATGGAGGTATGGCTTTGATATGGTCCCCTAGGGCTTACCTAGTGAACACCTAGCTTCACTAGCCCATGTGAGGATGCATTTTTGTACCTTATTAAATTCATGGAGGTATAGCTTTGATATGGTCCCATGGGGCTCACCTAGTAAACACCTAGGTTCACTAGCTCGTGTGAGCATGCATTTTTGTACCTTATTAAAGTCATGGAGGTATGGCTTTAATATGGTCCCTTGGGGATCACCTAGTGGAAAATTAACTCCCACTAACCCTCGTGAGCGTGCATTTTTTTTTTGCATAGTGGACAACGTATTCCACTTGTAAACTTCTTTTTGGACAAATAGCCTAGACCCAATCCACCACGTTGGACGACCAATCAAAGCTTGATCTATTGTATTTTTTTTCTTTTTCTTTTTCTTTTATCCTATCTTTGATGGCTTCATATATCATTTGCAAGTGTGTTCCTTTTTTCTTATGTTGGTTTTTCCATAGGACCTTGATCTTGGGGGCTTGGCCACCCTCTTTATTATTTTCATCTTATCTTTATAGCATTTGTACATTTGAACCCCTCTTGATTGTGTGGTTGGATACTTTAGTGTGAGTTTGAAGTAGGTTCATCCTCTCACTAAAGTGAAAGCTAAATGCAGTGTAGTAAAATATACACCGTTTGTATTTTCACACTTGTTTGGGTCTGCCTTGCTTTATTTATGCTTCTTTATGGCTTAATTGGTCATATTTTGTGTCCACAATCCCTATGAATTACATCTTTTTTTGAATAATCTTGAAATTCTATAATGCATAAATGAAAATTTAATGACTTCATTAGTGTGTCCCTAATTTTTGGGTTAGGACTAAAACCCCACCTAGGGCATCTTTATCCCCCAAGGCTCTCGAGATTGTGATTTTGAGTATCCTGATTAGGTCCCTTTTTGGTGTCTGTGCTCCAAGTTTTAGGACTTGGGACTAAGACACCACCTAGGGTGTCTTAGTCCTCCTTGAGTCATTTTTCAGGATTTAAGTTCAAATTCTAGTGATATTTAGCCTGCTTTATTTAATGAATTCATATGTTGGCTTGGTGTAATGTAATTTTGAGATATTAAGCATAGATAAGTATAAATAAAAGGTTCCTTCTCTCATTTTTCATCCTAAGAAATCCATCAAGTATTCAAGCATCAAAGTATTTTGTGAGAGCATTCAAGAGTAGATTTATCAAGCATTTGGAGCCATTTCAAGATTCAAGCATCATATCAAAGAGTTCTTACATCATGTGTGTTTTTGTGCTAACATTTGTGATGTAGGGTTTTGATTCAAGCAAGAAATTCAAGTCCTATCTTTCAAGCATTCAAGATCCATATTCATTATATCCATTGCAAACAAGTTTGCATACTTTATAAGGGTTTGGTGAGTTGTAACATTGCATGTTGTTCATTCACCATTTCATTCATTACTGCTATTTCATTTCAAGGTTTAATTACCAAAGAGGGGTTTGACCAAGGAAAACCCCCATTCACTAAAAAACAACATGCTTTTCCCACCTTGCATGTTTGTGATTGCAGATCTAGGTTTAATACTTGAAGATTACATGGAGTGCAAAGTTGTAAAAGTTGCAAAGTTTCATTACAGAGCTATCATCTTCATGGAAACCCATCTATAAGCTTAACCCGAAAGTTTCAAAACCTGAGATCAGAAAGAAAGCAAGTGCAAAACTTGCAGTTGAGGATCATGTTAAGAGTTTATAGAAATTTAGAATGGGATTAATACACCATCTTGGGCGCCTTAGTCCTCTCAAGACTATTTTTTAGAGATTCTTTTAGATCCAGTTCAGACATCCGAAGACTCCATATTTGTCTCGAAAATAAACAACGATACTAATACGCTACTCTAGGAATCTTACTCCATAGCAATTTTTTGTAGCATCTTTACATTTCTAGAATCCTCATATCTCCAAACTTCCCAGGTACACATATCATATCTCTCTATTGCATAATTTCATTATTTGCATCTCTCATTTAGCTTACATTTCTAGTTTTAGGTCATTTTTCATATCACGTTGTGTTTTCCAACATTCTCTTTTCCAAGAATTTTCTTGGTGGTGAACCCCTTAGAACTCAAAGAACCCCCTCCTAGGTCCTTTCCTAATTATGAATTGACTCACCTTGTGAGGTTGTTAGTCAATCCAATTGGGACTCCTAGGACATTAGTGAAATATTAGTGGAAAAAGAGTGACATCTCAAGGTATCCATTTGTCTCCTCATCAAAAATCTATCTTGTATTGCTCAAATTCTTTGAATACTACTTGATTGTAGCCTAAAACTAAATCCATCATGGATAAAAACTCACAACGAGTTACCCTTTGTAACATGTCTTCCATGTTTGGTAGTGGGTAATTGTCTTTCAACAATGACACAATTAGGTTTCTAAAATCAACACAAAGTCTAATGTCACCATTCTTCTTTCTGAATGGAACCAAATTTGAAACCCATGTTGAGTGTCTAATGGGCTTGATGATCCTAGCATCCTTTAATTTTATGAGTTCCTCTTACATTTTAGGTTGCAATTTGGGATTTTTTGGTCTCTTATTTTTCCTAAAGGGTTTTACATTTGGATTTAAAGGTATCTCATTTTGAAATAAATCTTCTCTATATGCCTTCAAGTCATCATAAAACCATGCAAACACATTTTTGTACTTTCTCAACAAAACAATAAACAATGCTTTTACCTGAGGTTTCATCTTTTTCCAATGTAGAATTTTTAAGGAGAATTCTCTCTACCTAGATTTACTTCTTCCAAATCCTCCTTGTGAGTGGATGTCTTTTTAGCATTACTTCTATCAAGGCCATCAAAAACCCTTTGTAACACAACCAAAACCTTTGGAATCTTATTGGTTTTCAACTAAAAGATCTTATTTCCAAACAATGTTTCCTTACCATCCACATCCTCTACAAAATCCTGAAATTCAATTTCTTGACCCTCATATTCATCTACACATTGCATGAATCTCAAGATGTCATCATCATTAAAAACATGCCAGTTATGTATGTTATCAAGAGCTAAAGGTCTGACTTGCACTTCAACTTTTGAAATGCCAGCAAAAGTAATAAAATTTGATGCAAGAGTAATATTGGCAAGTAAATTTGTCACTCAATTTTTGCTCCTATCCAAACAATCAATACCAAATGCATTAAACTATTCTATTGAGTCCCAAACAATATTCCTATACTACTTTAGCCTATTATTTTTTTATGCATATCTTGACATAACTTGAGAAACAATAAGCTATAAATCTCCTATAACCCTTAGCTTCTTAATTCCATGTTTCTCAGCTTCTTTATAACCCTAGTAGCAAAGCTTCATGAATACTCAACTACATTTTTTGTGCATCCAAACAATAATGAAAATGATAACTTAAAACTTTTATGAATAGGAGAGATGAGTATCACCACTGCACCAACTCCTTCCTTTGAGAAAGCACCATCAAAATGCATGTTACATAAGTCATCATTTTTTTCTTGTTTCACTACTTCTTTCTCAAGGGGTGTAGGCTATTTTTATTCTTCTTAGAACTCTTCAACCTTGAAGTTATCCATATTGATATCCACAAAATAAATTCTATCTTCTTGTTCCATAAATTAAGTCATGTGTGTAGCTCTTGGTTCCCTCATAAGCTTGATTTCTTTTCCCTTGATTGGTGATGTGGCAAAGGACATTTCATAATGCATGCTTCCTCTCATGGAGGCACTCCACTTCCTTGATAATGACATACCATAATTTGGTGGGATGTTCAACACAACCATCCTCACAACAAAATCCTTGTCAAGAAAAGCAACTAGTCTATATGGGACATCCTTAATCACTCCTATGACTGGGATCTATCTTGAATCCATGGCATAACATTTTCCATAGGCAAAATTTATTTTGAAGCCCATTTCTTTCATTATCTCTACCAACATGATGTCAGATGAATCTCCTAAATCAATCATGCAACTTTTTAGAAACTTACCATAAAAAATCAAAGTTAAATAAAATGGATCAATATTACTTGGGTAAGCTGCAATAGTAGGGATTTCACCAATTCCTCCCTCTATTACCTCTTCACTTACTTGATTTCTTATCACTTGAGGTTGACTAGACACACTTTTATCTTCACGGGCCTTGGCAAAACCATTGATAAGGACCATTTCATTTTTATTATGCAAATCAATTCTCATCATTTCCATTAATGGAACCATCACCTTGACTTGGCAAAGTGATGCAGGGGAATCCAGAATCATTCAAAAAATTGAGGTAGTTGACAGTGAATTTGTAGAGTACTAGATTATTACATTTGATTACCAACTCAGTATATTAATGAGCAGAGGTTGTGGATTAAAGGGTTTTTTGTCAAGTACATCTAATTTTTCCATGTTAAGTTTCATAGGTCCACATGAAGATTTGATCGAGTTATGAAAATCTATGTTTTGACAGTAGTTCAGTTATTCTAGTTGCTGAACCTGATAGAAGAGGAGATGATTCTAGTAATATGAGTTGTTACAGATGTTTTTGTGGTGATTTTTGATGCTCTTTGATTTTTCTAGATCATGTGTTGGTGGTCCACATTGATCTTTTTTCTCGCAATTGGTGAATTTATTTTGTGAGTTCATATTTTCCATGTTCTTGGCTAACAGGGTGCAAGTAGCATGTCATGGACCTTCAAGGATTAAATTTTGAAGATGTTTCATGTTCAAGGATGTTTTTTTGGGTCCTTTCTTTGTTGTGGCTAACATTGGATGGTTCACATAGTAAATTGTTTATTGTTTCAGGCTGGCCTATTTGATTTTGCACGTTATCTTACCAGTCGTTGTATTTAGGCCAACATGTTAATGGTTAGATGATTTGAGGATGATATAAATAGAAGAGAGAGGATAGAGACAGAAGGATAGAAGATGGTGCATCAATAAGTTGCTCGATAGTATGAAGCATGAAGCACAGTGATGAAGTATTATGATCTGGAAGAATCTCAGAGCAAAAAGAGTGTGGAGCAAGAGAAGAAGATAATGGAAGATTGTTGTTATCTGAGTTAATTGTAATCCCTAGGCTACGGACTAGAATCTATAAGCCCTAGAGGCATATGTAATGTGTTTTGAGACTTAATAAATTAAGGAATGACCTTTGAGGGTTGGGGTTTTTTTTCCTGTTAGGTTTTTCCCAGGATATATCTTATGTCTTATGTTCATGAATGCCTTTGATCTTTTTGTGGATTAGCTATTAATTTGTGTTGCATATTTTTTGTGATCATGGAGTTAGTAATTTAGACTATAAGGCTGGACAGTCCCTAATTGGATCCTCCTATTTTACTAGATTAAATGGTATCAAAGCTAGTTTTGAATCTGTTAGCTAATTGTGAATCTGTTGGGAAGAAGATAGTGTTGAAAGAAGTGTGAAACCCTAGAAGTAATAAGTGTCAGCATAGAAGGATGATCGAGGCAAGAAAGATTTAGGTAAGCATTTAGATTTAGTTTCTTATCTATTTTTTTTCAATGGGGAAGATGGGGAAGAGGATGAAGAAGGAAAATGAAACACTAATATGCGAAGGGGATACTTTGGAGGAAGAATTGTGTGAAATAAAGAAGTGTAATTTAGAATTGAGGGAGAGAAATGAAGAACTAGAAATAGAGTTGGATATGTTTTAGGGAGTTGAAAAGAAGTTGGAAAAGGTGGAAAAGAGGAAAAATTATGTAGAGGAAAGTTTGAAAGAGTTGAATAAAGAGAATAGTTGGCAAAAGAATGAAATATCTCATTTGAAGAAATATGTTGATAAGTTGGAGCAATCACTTATTGCATGCTAGAAGGAGAATGATAATTTGAGATCTAAGCCTAAATTTTGTGATGTTTCTTGTGATACTAATGATTCATGAGATGTTTTAGAAGTTTCTTTAGAAGGTGAAGTTGAAGGTAACAATGTAATGAAGCTTGCAATTATTGGTGATGCTATCAGTTTTTAAATCATGCAGAGAATGGGATATAAAGGAAAAGGATTAGGAAAGAATCAACGAGGAATTACATAAACTATTGAACCAATACTAAGAACCAAAAGTGAAGGCCTTGGATATGACAGAGGTAAGGATGTTGCTACAAGTTAAAACCATTCAAATAAAAGAAGAAAAAGTATGTACTATTCACATTGTAATAGGAATGGACATGAAAAGGAATTGTGTTGGGATCTATATCCTTGTAAGTTATATGGTTAATTTTGAAAAGATATGTTGGGATAAAATAAGAAGGAGAAAGCCTATGAAAAATTGTAAGTAGATGAATTATGGATGGATTGATGGAGCAAAGTGGAAACATGTTACTTGTATGTTTAGAAGATTGTACAAATAGAGGAACTCATATGATGGAGGAAAAGAGGGAGCAAGATGTAGAGAAAGAACAACTTATGCTAAGTAGAAAAAAACAAGGACAATTATTCAAACTATAAAGGAAGAGGTGAAAAAAGTCATAATGCTTATCACAATGTAGGGTATCGAGGGAGTGAAAGAGGATTTTCTAGAAGAGGAACCTATTTTCAAGTTTGTAGGAAGAAAGAATCAAGCATTGAGTGTCATCAAGAACCTAATACCAATGAAAGAGAAGCAGTAAAAGATGCAGAGATAGTTTGTGTAGGTGAAGAAGAGTCTGTTGATACCAAATTAGTTTATGCAGAGGAAGGGGAGCCTTTGGAGGTATCAAATTTCATAGTGGAATCAGAAGAAGGTGAACCATTGATCTTAAGGAGAAAATTTATGTACCAGAGAAAAGTAAATATGAATGAAGGAATAGAAACAGAGGATGATCTTGAGGCAACTTGTGGAGAAGGCTTACATAGACAACCGGCTAGTGAGGCAGTGTAAGGCTTGTCAGTAGATTTCCAAATCTTAACCATGACAAGATGAAGAACCTGAGGAAACTTACAGGGTGGGCTTGCTCAGACCGCCAACCAGTGAGGCATTACAAGGCTTGCAAGTAGAACATTGAACCAATTCAAAGAGAATAACTTGAGGTAGTTTTGCAAGGTGGACTTGAACAAAACTTCAACCTTGAGGAAGTTGCAAGTACTTACAAACAAATCGTTGGACCAATTCAAAGAACTTAGAAGAACCTGAGGTAGTTTTGCATGGTGGACTTGAATAGAACATTGACCTTGAGGTAGTTGCAAGTTCCTATGGATAGATCACTGAACCAATTCCTGAAATAATAGATCAAAGTGAAGAGGCTCAATTTTCAAATAACCCTAAAAGTCTGATGCAAGGGCATCTAAAATCATTCAAAAAATTGCTGCAGTTGACAGTGAAGTTGCAGAGTACTAGATTATCATTTGATTGCTAGCTTAGTATGTTGATGAGCAATAGTTGTGGATTAAAGGGTTTTTTTTTAGTACATCTAGTATTTCCATGTTAAGTTTCAGAGGTCTACATGAAGATTTGATCGAGTTATGAAAATTTGTGTTTTAATAGTTGTTCAATTATTATAGTTGGTGAACTTGATTAAAGATGAGGTGATTCTAGTAATTTCAGTTGTTGCAGATGTTTATATGGTGATTCGTGATGCTCATGGTTGTTTCCAAAACATGTATTGGTGGTCCAAATTGATCTTTGTTCTCAAGATTGGCGAATTTATTTTGTGAGTTCATATTTTCCATGTTCTTGGCTGGCAGGGTGTTGTAGCATGTTGTGGACCTTCGAGGATTAAATTTTGAAGATGTTTCATGTTCGAGGATGTTGTTTTGGGTCCTTGATTTGTTGTGGCTAACATTGGTTGGTTTGCATAGTAAGTTTTTTATTTTTTGGGGCCGACCTATTTGAGCTTGCACATTATCTTACTATCCATTGTATTTAGGCCGACATGTTAATGGTCAGATGATTTGCAGATGATATAAATAGAAGAGAGAGGAAAAAGAGAGGACAAAAGATGGTGGATCGATAAGGTGCTTGACAGTAAAAAGCATGAAGCATAGCAATGAACTATTTTGATCAAGAAGAATCTCATAGTAGAAAGAGTGTGGAGCAGGAGAAGAAGATGATAGAAAATTATTGTTATCTAAGTTAATTGTAATCCTTGGGTTGAGGCCTAGAATTTGTAATCCCTGGAGGCATATGTGATGTGTTTTTAAGACTTCATAATATAAGGAATGAACTTTGAAGGCTAGGTTTTTGTTTCTTGTTAGGGTTTTCCCAGGATATATCTTATGTATGGTGTTCATGAATGTCTTTGATCTTTCTGTGGATTAGCTATTAATTTTTATTGCATATCTATTGTGATCGGGGAGTTAGTAATTTAGGCTACAAGGATAGATAGTCCTTAATTGGATCCTCCTACCTTGACTACATTAAAAAGCAACTGAAACTTGGGTATTTCATAAGGGAGTACACTTTTCTCTCCAATATTGTCCTTTTGAGGCTCCAAATTCTTCTTAGTCTTACTTTCTAATTTTGTTTCTTGATCTACATTTGAATTTTGAGTTTTTTCTTTCACAACAGGTGAAATGGACTCACTAGATTTCTTGGTTGATTTATCTTCCTTGGCCCAAATATTAGGTCCCTTACTGTACTTGGCTTTGACCTCTTCCTTTTTAAATGTTACCAATTCTTTTGTTTTAGTTCCTTTTTTCTCTACGTTTTTCTCCTTCATAAATATACTACTTGGCTTACCTTTGTCAAAATTCACAACTCTATTTCTCAAATTATGAATGTTTTTGGCTTTCCCTACTAATGTTGTTATTTGTTGATATTCCTTATCAGAAGGTCTTCTCAAGCACACATTCATTCCATTCATTTCCATAGAAAAAATATTATCCTCAACCTCTTCATCCTCATCAAGGAAAATTTGTTGATGATAAGCATTTGATTTCTAACTTTGGCATTCAACGTCCACTTAATGTGACTCTTCATCCAAAGAACATTCCTCATTAGAAAAATCTAATCTATGCATAAGTACATGAACCTCCACATCACTTTCCTCTAGTATCTCATAATCATCTCACTAATTTTGTTCTTCTATAAACTATCTTGCCACTGAGCATGTTTGAAAGGCATGTGGTAGTTGGAAAACAACACACCAGGGTGTTTCATTAGTAAAATTAATAGTTTTTTAATAAAGGATTAGGGGGAACTTTTCTTTGTGTGTTCTTTTGGTTGTTTTGAATTGGTTTTTCATTGTGCAAATTGGTGTTATAAGGATGATCCTACAACCTAGGAGGTTTTTCATTTTTCTAAAAAAATTAGCTTGTCATTTCTAAGCCCTTTCACTTACCTTGTAAGTCTATATCTGATATCCTTCATAGAACTTGCAACTTTGTCAATATTGTCCTCAAGAGAAGGTCCTTTATCAAGAGAGTGGTTATCTTCTTTATTTGGGTTCTTCAATATATTGGCATCATCTCTTCTCCCAACTTTTCTTGATACTCTTCTATTATCGTCAATATGGAATAGCATTTTAAAAGCCTCCCTCAAGTATTGAGAATTCTTATCTTGTAGGAGATAACTCATTTTTGAATCAACTTCATTGCAATAGTTTATTAGGAAGAAATTATCGTTAAGCCTTAGATCAACAGGAAATCTATTCATTGCCTTTTGAAATCTTGTTTTCAAATCAATAACCATCTCATTTAAGCCTTTAGAGATATTGTTGAATTCACTAAGAAAAAATCTTACATCAATATTATTACCTTATTGTTCTCTAAATAACCTCTTAAATTCTTCCCAAGAACCAATACTCTCAGTGGGTAAAGACCTATACCATTTCTTGGCATCTTTTGTAAGTGATTGAATGAAAAGTTTCATCATAACATCCTCAACCTCCACCTCAAAATCATCCATGACATTGAAAAATGATTTTAAATGGTCCTTACCACTTAGTGCATTGCTACCAGAGAATTTAACTAATGAAGCCCTAATATCCTCATGGAATTGATTTGGGTAGCTAGGAATCCCAACAAAACATATTTTTCGGTACCCATACACTTGTATTGGCCTTTTAGTGAACCGGTCTCTATGGTTTTCTTGAGGTTCATCGTCATCTCCATCACCGGATTTCTTGTTACCTTTCCCATTGCCACCTCCACCATTACCCTCTCCACCTCTAGATTGAGTGTTATTATTTTTATGGTTACCTCCACCTCCACTACCTTGATCTCCAATGTCACTTCCACTAGGAACATGTTCACCTAATTTAGTATTGTTTGATTGGGGATCAAAGTTAGTATGAATAGAACTTGAAGCTCATGGAATAGGAATAAAGGTTTTTAGGAATGCTATTTTCCTTTCCATTTCTACATTAGCAACAACAATTTTTATTTTTATTAGTTCTTGTTGCAACTTTTCATTAGCTAGTTGCAACCTTAATACTTCAAGGTCAGGAGGTGCATTTGATGGGCTCGATCTAGTTTCAATTTTTTTTGTGGATGTATTAGTAGATGGAGTATTTGTATTTGTACTTGGGGTGGATTTCTTATGCTTACCATGGTTAATTAGTTGAGATTTCCTAACAATAGTGGAGGGATCTATGACTTTAGTTGTTGTGATAGAAGTAGTATATGTACTTGCAATGAAAGTTCCCATAGGAATAGTCACTTTAGGAGGATCAAGAGTTTCCTTAGCAAAAAATTTAGAATTATTTTTAGGAAATGGTTCTTCCTTCATCGTTTCTCTCATTTTCTCAACCCTCTTTCTTAGGGAGTCTCTATTCAACATTTTTTCTCTTATTTTCTCCTCTCTTTCCCTTGCTTGTCTCAATCCAAACTCCTTGATTATGAGATCTTCCTCTTGCAAAGCTTGCATATCCCTATTTATGTTATCTTCATCCTCTAGGACAACATCAGAATCACTAGGTTCAGGAGTGTAATATCTAAGATTTATTGGTTCTCTCTTAGAGGAATGGTGTGGGACTCTATTACGAGATCTTCCTCTAGGGTTGAAACTATAATAATTGAAAATAATAGTACCCCTAGGATTTACCCTTGTAGCTAGGGATTCACCATCCTTATACCCTAATCTCCATATTTCTTCTTCCTTTTATTTTAAAGAATTACAGTCAAAATGACTACCAGGGATTTCACTAGTAGGAAATCCTTCCTCATTTGTATTATACATACCAAATTCATACGCTTCTTCATGAGAATTTACATCATGAAAATTTTAATTTAAATTAGCTGATGCTTTAGCAAGATATTTAGTAGACTTACTTGATTCATCATTCTTTAATTTCCAAGATGACTTCTTATTCTTTGGTAATTCAAACTCCAACTTCTTCTCCATGTTTCTTTGATTTCTTAACTTTGCAATAGAACAAGAGGCTTTAGAGTCACCACCCACAATATGGGAAAACAAAAAAGGATCACACTTTTGAGAAATGTTTACAATTTTAGAGAATATTTTGAACACAACTCGATAGGAAATGAGATATGGGACAAAAAATTGACTCACAGAAACTAAAATAAACTTTTGATGACAATTAACTTGAATTATTCTTAAAATGACAAAGATAAATGAATTTTATTTGACTTTGATTGTAACACATTTGACATAAACACATTGGACTAGCATTTCCCCCAGTAGAGTCATCATTTTTTTGGTGTTTTTAATGAACCAAACTTGATCTCAACAATTATCTATGAAGTTGCTAATTTCAATGGTTGATAACTATGAGGATTGGCCAATGAATAGGTGAAAGCTTGCTAGGATTTCCCTCTGCACTTCAGGCTTTGCAAGACCTGAGAGCATGATCCCTACAATGTAACTTATGATAGTATTGTGCCAATTACCGTGTAGACATTGTAAATAATAGATACATTCTCATATAAATGCAAATTAGATGAAATACTTCAAGAATAAGGAAAATTCTTTAGAAAATAATAACCTAAAGCAGAAAATGGATAGCCTCACATGATATTTTTTTAAAAATTAAGGTGAATGAATGATATACTTTATGAATTTTTTTTTTTGAATGGTTGGGCTAGCACAATGACTTCAAAGTTAACCAAAGAAAATGAATAGTTTCTTATCCATGGGTGATGAATTGAAATTTTAAATAGAATGTAATATAAAAGTAACCAAACTTAGCATCCCGAACAATTATAATACTACATTATAGTAAAATAACTCTAACATTTGAGAACAAAGGCTACTTATCAAATCCTTATATCTAATCACATGAATCCATGATTTTATCAAAGCAATTTAATTAATTCCTTGAATTAATGCAAAGAAAGAATCATACACTCAACTAAAACACAATTGAAGACCAATTAAAATATCCCTGATCAATTTATTGATAATTCATATGAAATATACATAAGAAGAGTAATTGCTTTAGATTATGCACCTTTCCATTCAAATGCTAGTAATGTTATACAACATTATGCCTATTACTAGACTCAAATTCAAAACCTAAGACCCAACTCTAATTCTATTTCTTTGTGCTTGTATTACAAAATTATTTACATGATATCGAAACTTTATGAACAAAAGACCTATATAATTGGGCTTGAATTACCTTTTATAAGCATAAGGGAGAAAACAAGCTTCAGGTCAAATTGTACATTTTTTCACATTTACATTTGACATTCATTTCATTTACATTTCAAAACATCCCTAAAATCAATTTTATTTGCAACTCAAAGAAGGGTAATCATATGAGACCAAAAATCCCTTTGCACATTGCTAAAGAAGATAATTCCTACCCTCCGAAGGGAATCCTTCATCATTTTAGCAACAACAACCTTGAACTAGATGTCTTTTCCACAAGAAAAATGTTTTCCATGTGCCCACTGAGATAATAGAATTAAAATGAAAAGGAAGACCGCATCCACATTAGCAACACCTTTTCGCAAACTTTATAATTGTTTGGTGATAATATTTTAACCATACTTCATCCAAGGCTTAATTTTCGAACTTTCCTAGCCATGTATTATTCTCCTCCTTGGTGGGCCATTCTGTATCTAACAATTTTTGCACCTTAGTGTTGTGCTGATTATATTTGGAACCAATTAGTACCCTGGTCTCTTTGAAAAATGCATCCATGTTGACCTCGATCCCTATCATATCATCAATAGTAGCATTCAACATAGTATAATCTGTAAGAGTGATTACATCTTTGAAGTGTGGGAGAATACTTTCCAACTCATCCTTCGAAGTGCTAAAATCCTTTAGCTCCCCTTCATAATATAGTATCTTGGGCATGCCATGCCCCTCTATATCTCTAAACATCTTCAATTTTCTTTATAATTGCATGGCTAATTTACCATGAAATGCTGAAATTTCACCCAATAGATCAACTACCTTTATTATATTAGGGATGTGCATAGGTGCCTTAGGATCCTCTTTCATATTTGGTATCATTTATTTAAGTTCTTTAACCCTTGTAATCGACTTACTCCAGTCATTCTGGAAGGCATTCTAAACTTGCACATACCTCTTATGAGCTTCATGAATGTTTTTATAAACATTCCAAATGTTATTAGACCTACGCACCACCCTAGAAACCATGTTCTTTAGGATTTCATCAAAAATGTTTGTGGCTACCTTTGTGGTTTCCTCCTCAGACTTCTTTACATTTTCCTTCCCCATGCACAATTCCTCCTTTAAGCTTTGAATCCTCAATGAAAAAGTATACCTATCTTGTGTAGATAGACCAGAGGAGGAAGAAGTTGGAGAGGGAAAATTCTTTTGTGTTGAAATAGCAGTAGTAACAACCATTCTATTATACTCATCCAACAACTTATTATACTTATCTAATAATTTTTCATATCTATTGTGTGAAATTTGAATTGTATCAACACTAAACATGGTAGCATGCATGGTCAATTGTACTACCTAAGTAGGAGTAATGTCAATAGCTCTCCTCACCACCACAACACTAATTAATTCCTCAATAGAATTAATAAACTTGATCTTCCTAGTATTTGGTGCCATAGACCATATTGTAAGCATATGCAATTTCGGGCTAAACCCAAAACCAAACACCTTATTGTCAAAATGTTCTTCAAAGATAGAAGCAGTGGGATCCTTCCTTATTGCATCTATAATGATGGAAAAAGTATCCCTTTTCCTCACTTAATTTGGGAATGGTTAACATTAAAATTGAATTAATGTTGCCTTGATATAGTGTTGTAATGTGTTTACTACATTCACATTGGATTTAGGGTAGACCTAATTTTTGCTTAATTTAATGTTGCAAAGTGTATTTATTTACACCTTCACATTAATTTATGGTCCCTTATAAACAAAATAGACTTAAGTATGCCTTATTTGGGGTGTTGTAAAGTGTATCCTAACACTTTCACACTAATCTAGGGTTTCATTAAATAATTGGGTTTCTTTATGCCTTATTTGGCCTTATTTTTCATCCAAAAGCCTTAATTACTGCATATTTCTAACGATAATCTTGACATCAATTAACATATAATCATAATTCAGCTATTTTTAGGTTGTGTGGCCCAAATTGAGTGATTTAGGACTCATACACCACCTTGGGTGTATGAGTCCCACCTAGGCTTTTGGGCCCCAATCCTAATTTTACATCATTCTATGCATTTATGAAAATGTGTCCCATAGTTAAGTCTAATGGGAATCATGCACCACTTTTGGTGTATGAGTCCCATGTGGCCCAAAATTAGATTTAATTGAAATTATTGGTGGGATTTTATCCTCCTAGATCTGATGTCGACTTATAGTGTTGTGATTTTGAGAAATTAGGTATAAACAAGTATAAATATAAGGTTATTTCACTCATTTTTCACTTAAGACTTCCATGAGAGCATTCCTTATAGAAAATGAGTTCACAAGAGCATTCAAGAGTTTACAAGACTTTACAAGAGTATTCAAGATCATTTCTAAGGCATTCAAGGGTAGAATTCTTCATCAATTGTTGCAACAATTCAAGATCCATCATAATTTCAAGGTTATCAAGCATCAAGTATGTTATTGAGCTAGTGTTGTGATGTTATATTCAAGATCCAAGATTAAGAATTGTCCTATAGTTATTCCAAGATCTAGATCTACATCCTTCATGGCCAGTTCATGTTAGATTGTTGATCTACAAGACATCATTCAAGGTTTTATTATTCATGTTTCATTTCACTATTTCATTATCTCATCATTTAGTTTAATTACCTAAAAGGTGTTTGACCAAGGAAAACCCCTATTCTATAACAAGAAAAAAGTTTTTCTCTTTCTACATGTGTGATTGCTGTTAGAAAACTGGGAATCTGTTGCTAGACTAAAATACTTCCACAAGAGAGAAATAATGGTGAGAATGCTTGCTATCAATATGCAAGATTGATTCATGATTGAATTGATACAAATGTACAAGATGAGGCTTGCTTATAAAAGGAAAGCATGCAACAACCAAATCTTATCTTGAGCAACAAAATAGCTCGATAAGATAAAGATAAGATCCTATAACTTAGGAATTAAAGATTGCCTAAGTAAACTTATGAAGATGTAATTAAATAGTTAATTACACCAACACCCCCCATAAGTGCAACTTAGGGAGAATATTATAATGCAAACTACTATGGGTTCTAGCAACTAGGCCATGTTAGGTGCCCATTTACAGATGCAAATAAAATGCAATCTCTCATAAAGCAGAGAAAAGGGGAAAACCCAGTGGGAAGAAAACCCCTCTCCAAAAGAGAGAAAACAAAAAACAAGCATGACGAATGTAAACATGATGTATGGAGGACTCAATGATACCCCCCAAGGACTACATCCATCATGAATATACAATAAATGACCCCCCCATAAGAGGGAAGTAATGAGATAAGATATCCCCCCATGATATATGATCTCCTGCAAGTATGGTTAATGTCTGAAGACAAAACAAAATCCAATGCCTACAAACAATGTTTCTCCCCTTAGGAAGAAGATACACCAAGTACAACTGCAGGAATGATTCCCATTCTGGATAGGAAGTAGGAAGAAGAATCCATATGTATGAAGATTGCGTCTCTGAAATATGCTCATGTGTTGCCAAGTTCTTGGATGATGAAGATGATGCCACAATCCAATCAGGTACATGCCCAATCACAATAAACTGTGACAAACCAGGAACAAGTGGAAACTGATCTTGAGCAAACTCCATAGACAAACAAGAAGTGATAATAGTGGACCCATGACTATCATCAAATAGGAGAGATAGACTCTCAAATTGGTCCTCCAAATCTGAAATGTGAGACTCCACAAACAAAGAAGCAATGTCTATCAAATAGGAATCCCAATCAGGAAGACTATCAGATACCTGTTGCAATGAATCAATGGTAGTACACAATGACTATCAGATCTAGGTGTATTGGAGATTGAAGATCCTTTGAATATTAGGTTACACGGTTGAAGAAACTCGTCAAGTCATCATAAGGTTGTCATCTTCACTAAAATTCACTTAAAGGTTGCAAATCAGGGTTTCATATATGGAAATGAAGTGTGGAATGAGGAGTAGATATAGGAGATTAGATTCAATTATTAACTCTTTAAAAAAGCTAAGTGATACTGATATTGCACTTGTGGTGTATGAGTCCCAATATAGCATATTTTTCCATATTTTAGTTATTTGAGATCATATACTATCAGATTCCAGTTTTGGCATAAAAACCCTAATATGGGACTAAATCGCCCAGACTGGCATATGAGTCCTAGTGGGCATTAAATAGAAAGTTTTCAAGGTTTTGGATTTTTTTTCCTCATCACTCTTAAAGGTCCACCTCTATTCATTTCCAGTATGATATTTTGTATTTTAGTTTCATTTCTTAGGTCTTCTAGTTAGGTTTTTCATGGTACTTTGCATGATTCATTTCTCTTGTCTCTCCAAGCCCTAGCTTGGTGTTGAACACCTCTTTTAGTATTTAACCACACCCTAGGACACCATATTGCAAGATATCTTCCCCCCTTTCTACACTCGGATTGGGATATCTAGGGTTTCCTTGAGTGAAACATATGGGAAATAAGTCTAGGTCCCTAAACACGTAGTTTGTGTTCCATTTCCAAAAAGGTGGAATACTTATTTTTTGTTATTTTATTTTTGTGAAACTACATTTATAACATCTTAATTCTAATTTGGAGTGCATCATAAACCTAGATCTAGCTTGTACTAACATGGCATTAGGTTTTTCATTAAAGCTAATTGCCATCTAGTGTTTCTAATTCTTGAATTAGTGAAAGTGCATATAGGTTGCATTTTTGCATATTGCATCATCGAATTTCATTTGAAAACTATAATTCAACATAGTCTAGACATCATACAAAATAAAAACCTTGACTTTCACTTAGATTTTGTTGATTTTGGTACAAAAACCCTAAACTGGGACTCATACACCCCTTTGGGAAATTTAGTTCCAGTGTAGGTGGTTTTTCCTTACTTTTGGGTATTTTGTGGTGATTGTTATTCAACATTCAAACCCTTGAGAAACACTGACTGGGACTCATACACCCCTATAGGTAATTTAGTCCTAGATCAGGCCTAAAACTTCCTTCTACAACACTAAAAACATTTTTTCTATACCACTTAAGCTTGTTGGTGTAGTGTCAAAAAATGGGTCCTTTGACATTTTCGCACTCATTTGGGTCCTCCTTGTGGATTTTGGATTAATTTTGCCTTGATTTAGTGTTGTAATGTTGATATCACATTCAAACTAGATCTTGGTCCCTCATGAACTAATGGAATTTAATGGTGCCTTACAAATGTTTTGTGAATTGTTGTAACACATTTTCACACTTCTCTAGGGTTTTATCAATGAACTAAGCATAATAAACATAATTTTAATCATAATTAATCTTAATCTTTCCTTGTTTGGAGTGTTGTAAATTTTTGTAACACACTTTCACATTCCTCTAGGCTTTTCATTAATAATTGGGCTTTCTTATGCTTTAATTGGCCCTATTTTGCATCCATAAGCCTCATTTATTGCATCTTTTCAAGGATAATCTTGACACCAATCAGTAATCAAACATAATTCAGGTGTTCTTGGATTGTGTGGCCCATATTTAGTGTTTGGGGCTTATTCACCACCTTGGGTGAATGATTCCCACCTATGTCTTTTTGGCCCCAATGTAGGTTTCACACATTTCTAGACACTTTTGTTTTTTGTCCCATACATTATGTGTAATGGGAATCATTTGCCACCTTGGGTGAATGAGTCCCATTTGATTTTATTCTCCTAAACTTGATGTTGGCTTGTAGTGTTTTAATTTTAGGAATTATTGCATAATTTGTTGGAAGAATGAAGAAGATCTCATTATGTAGCTGTGAAAGAGTTTTTGTGCATTACCCTAACCTTCTAGTTTTCGTTTTCATTTTTTATTCTTGTAAAGGAAACAGGGTTTAAAGTAAGGCCGGTAAGGAGATCGAGCAATGCACCATAGGGTGGCTACACACTTTTTTCTTGATCATTTTCCTTTTTGAAGGGGTGCCTAAGACACATGTCAGAATGGCAAGGATTCACTATAAAACATTCTTCGAAAAGCATAAATTTCTCAACCGAGTGACGTGTCACCTCTCTACCAAAGGAGGACTATGTTTTTTAAAGATTGGTGGGAATTTCTCTTTTCTCTCTGCTTGTCATGGGACAGAAGCTTCCAGTCAGTGCTACAAGGTGATATGATTGAGTTAGAGGAATTAATTTTTGAAATATCGTTCTTTAGGATTGGATCCAATTTGCTCTCTCTTCAAAATATCTAGAGGACATTAATGCAGTAGCTGAAAAGTTAACAAAAAATTATTTTGATACCTAACCAAGGGCTTACAAATTAGATTGCAAGCTATCAAGTATCAACACCAGGCAACATTTACTTTTGGGTAGGGCGGTGTTTCTCTCTTTGACGAATATAAAAGAAAGGTTTCAGCATCAGATGAAGAGGGATTTTTTTTAAGAAGAGGAATTTTCCAAGAGGAAGTTGTTTTCTCTAAGAAGAGGGATTGCTTTTCTTTTAAATTATTTTAGATTTTATGAATTATATTTTAGAAAACAAGTTATAAAACTAACTTATTCTAGAAAATTATATCTATTAAGGTTTAAACTATTATCGGATTGGCATCTGACCTTTGTTTCAAAGTTTAGTTTTATTTAAAAGCACGAAATATCAAGAGGAAGTTTTGAGACTATGCATGTATCACCTTTTTCAAGTCTTCTCTCTTTATACTATCATTTTGAATGAAACATTATGTCTTGTAAGATATATTCTGATAGTTTAAATAGCGGATTTCTATACTTTATGCTTGTACTATAAAGTAGCATTTTGGGAAAATTGAGCTATGTCATTGGACTTTTCCATTATCTTTGAAGTGTTTATTTTTCTATGCTATGCCATATTGGGAGACAGGGTTCTTATAATTTTTGAAATATTATTGTTTTACTCTAAGGGTTTTTTATGTTTGATCGGACCTCAATGAACACTACCTGCAAAAAGATTTGAAAGTCTACACTATGCTTGAAGTTAGCCTTTGTTGTTCATTCTCTTTCCAACAATGAGGGGTTGTGGTGTTCTGTGTCATCTATATCAATCATAGGAATATTCTAAGTTTGAAATTTTGTAAAAGCTTTGGCGTATCACCTTTCATGTTTTAAATTTTCATTTCTTCTTTCTCCCTTATCTTAATAACCCCAAAAGAAGAGCCAATTTTCTATAAAAAACTTGGAGGTATTTAGTGAGATGCAATTTGTCCCCCACTCACTGAATTTTCCATAAGACTGTCAGAGAGGTAGTAGCTTTGATGATCAACAATTATTTTTCTAGCATTCCCGGTAGGATCGAAGTTTTTCCAATCGCCTGATCAAGAAGTCAGAAATATTTCCTAAAACAAGCTAAGGAAGGAAACTGGAAATTTCATGCCCAAAGTCCAAATGAGAGCATCCTTAAAAGGTCATTTCCAATACTCCCAGTTGCCTACCTCAAACCCTAGAAGGAGAAGAACTAGAATCTCTATATCACCTATAAGGAGTAATAGAGGAAGAAGTCAAAGCCCCTTATCAAGAGCCTTATCTACTCAGCTCAGAGGATTAAATTTCAAGATAAGATTTCCTGTATACTTGATTCATAAAAATCTTTTCCTCATTACTCAAGTACCTCCTCCTGCTCTTAGTAACTTTGTGACGTGGGATAGTGGCAACCCATTACAACCACCTACACCCCCCAGATATATGGCCCACTATACCTACCAATTCCCTCAAGGCTATCCCAAATTTTTTCAGAGAATAATTTAAAACTCCTTCCAAACACCTTCAAGATATAGCAAAGGTATGTAGAGTGCATAACATAGTAGAAGAGAACATTTCTGTAAGGCTATTAGCTGCCTCTTTTAAAGGAAAAGCCCAAGATTGGTATCGATCCTTGGTCTCAGGTTTTATTATCTCATGGGACCAGCTTGGACGATGCTTGTTTGAACGTTTTTCAGAGAAAGGGGATCGCTCTTCACTACTACATTAGTTAATTACCATTAAGAGGGGTCCCAAAGAAGCCATGCATGACTTCAACACCAGGTTTGACAAAACCTAGCAGAGGATTCCCTTGACTACTCACCCTCTACCTACTATGGAATTCATGTTTTACCTAAAGGCTATCAATCTAGACATCATGGTTATGATAACTTCCATGGGCTGAGATATCGTGCTTGACACTTACGAAGTGGCAGTACAAGTGGAAAATAGTTTGATCAACTTGAGAAACTCCTGCCTTTACTTCCCATGCCTATGTTTGCAAAACCCTCTGGAATGATACAAGAAGGAACCTATTCAAATACATCTAGTGTGCAAAGTAGTGCTTCGAGCACACCCCAATCTATGTACATATATCCTTTAGAACAAAGCAACACGTTGGGCTCAAGTTTAGTCATGACTGACATTAACAACATGAGAACCTCATGCATAATTTTTCTAATGAATTGGTCATTCTCAAATGACAGCAGGAAACACCAATGAAAGGGAACACTCAAAATTATGGCAGAAGGAATCTCCCTTATCAACAAAACTCCTACCAAGGTTTCTCTCAACAAGGAAGCCAACAGACAACATCCAAAAACCAGATAGTTTCGGTTACCATGCCACTTCAAATGGTGAAAGGAAGTCAAAGAAAAGAATTGATCCCAAGCAAGAATAAATTGGTGGAAGAAGTTGACACATGGTGCTTCACTTGCAGTGATGATCATTTATCGCAGGATTGCCAAAAAGAAAATATGTGGAAATGGACGATAGAACTAAAAGGAAAAAACCCACCTCTGAAAACAAATGAATGTAGGTCATCTGAAGTAGAGGATGTTCATTTCCCAGCATAATCACAAGGGGTCCCCTCAAAGTAAGAAGTGGACGTAGGGCTCAAACAAGCATTATTCTCATGGTTGGAAGGAGAAGATGTAGTGTATGCAAATGAAGCTCAGACGAATGGTGTTTCGCCAATACTGTCTGATTACAACACGAGATCTAAAAGGAGGTTCACAGGGGAATATGTGCAACAAATCCTACCATGTTCATAGCCGCGACAACTATTTCCTCCAAAAAGATAGGATGCACCACCCATCGTACAACCTTTTCCACAACAACAAAAGGTGCCATTAGTAGAAAAGGAGGTGAACAAAGGAACAACCCTAGTTATGATAGAACCCCCTTTTTCAAAAACAAAAGAGATACCACCATTTAAGTCAAAGGCCTAGATATTTGGGATGCTTGACATAGTAGAGAAATTAAAGAAGGCACCTACCAATGTATCATTATGGAAAGTTATTTCAATTCTTGAGCAGAAAACTCTGTTTTAGGAAGCATTAGAGGTAGAAGGTAAAGGGTTCAAGGAAGGTGCAACTCAGTTGGACAATCAAAGAGAGAATGATAAATCTGCACCTAGCCCTCATAATATGAAAGCAATGACTTATACAAATAATGGAAACAGTGTCAAGGAAAAGGAGGTAAGCAGAGCAAAACCCACACCTTTCTTTTTGACATTTATAATAGGAGATAAATTGTTGCATAATAATATGATTGATTTGGGGGCAAGTAAGATTGTCATGCCAAAGCAAGTGGAGGATGCCTTAAAACTAACATATGAACCCCTTGAAAGAAGAATCATGCAATTAGATAGAAAAAGGGTCCTAACCATTGGTTAGATAAAGGATTTGTCTTTGACTCTTTTCTCCTACCCAAGCCAAACAATCACCCAGGAAGTGGGAGTGATAGATATTTTGCCACTTTTTGGGATGTGCTTATCAAGGGATTTCACTACCAAACTCGATGCATATTTGGTGCTTGATTGGTCCCATTTTATTTTTTGGACTAAGCAAGGAGCGAAGATGAAGATTCTTTCAGAGCCATTACATCCCAAACATATTGCAGACAATGCATTCCTATGCTTCGAGGTCACGTATACAACTATATCTTAATAGGAGAAGTATTGTGATGAGATGCTAGAAGACGAAGAGGATACAAGTGAGCCAACTCCTAAAGAGGAATTTTTTCTTAACCAATTCATTGAGTTTGATCCCTTTGGTAACTTCCATGCAACCAGGCTCAACACTTATGTAATTTTTGATGACAATCAAGTTTTCTCGAAGCTAGTAAAAAACTACGAGAAATTTGATGACCTACTAGATAATTGGTTGTGGGCTCTTTTCTTTGATGGTGCCAACTATAAGGCTGATGCTAGTGCGAGTGTCTGTTTTCTCTCTCCAATGCAATTTGAGATGCTCAGAGCTTATCATTTCATGTTCTCATGCTCAAATAATGATGTTGATTATGAGGCCTTAGTTCATAGCCTAAATCTTGCATAGAGAATGGGTATAAAGAGATTATAAGTTTCCAAAGATTCAAGAGATTTAGAGCTGGTGGTTAGTCAGGTTTGTGGCCAAGCATCAACAAAAAATACCCAAATGAGGTCATACAAACATCAATTCTGGGACTTGATCGAGGGTTTCAAAGCTTTCAACATACAAGTAATTCCCCAATCACAAAACATTATAGCCGACCGAATGGCGTTGGTCAGGTTGCAATTTGAACCAAATTTTGACTCAACCAAGAAAAATGTTGTTCAAGTCATTGTCTGACCCTCTATTCCAGACAATGAAGAGAATTAGAAAGTTTTCGATAATGATACCCAAATAGCTACCTTCATACAAAAGGGAGGAATGACTTCTGGCACTCCATCCATAGAAATAGAATTCTTTGAAGGACAAGTCATCCAATTAAAAGGGAATAAGCTTCTGAGGGGATTAATTTCCCTGGAGAACCTTTTTGACTACGAAGATGCAAGAAAAGGAAAAAGAAGGTTTATGGCAGATGAAAAGGATTATGAAGAACTTGATGTCGGGAATGGCAGAAGGTTGAAAGTCAAAAAGGAGGTTCTGACTAAAGATAAAGAAAGACTAAGGGATTTATGTTATGAGTATTATGGGGTTATGCCTTGGACTTATTATTATTTTAGAGGTTATGACCCAAGTATAATCCAACATGCCATCGACTTGGAGGATGGGTCTAAACCTATCTAACAAAAGCAAAGGCATGTCAATCCAAAGATTGAGGCATTGATGGTGCAAGAGCTTACCAAACTAATCAAGTCCAAGATAATATATCCACTCAAACATTCTACTTGGGTGTCAAATCTCGTGCCTTCAATGGAGAAAATTTTATAGATAATAGCTGGGTCTAAAATGTTCTCACTCCTTGATGGTTTTTAGGGTATAACTAGGTGTATGTGAAGGAGAGCGACCAACACAAAAAAAGTTTTACCAATAAGTGGGGAATGTATGCATATGCTAAAATTCCATTTGTCTTGTCAAATGCTGGTGCGAGCTTTCAATGAGTAATGGATATCACCTTCAAGGGTTTAATTAACTTGATCATTCTAATATATCTAGATGACTTGATAGTATTTTCAAAATCAAGAAAAGATCACTTTGATCATCTAGAAAGATTTTCCAGAAATGTCAATAGTTTGGGATTTCTCTAAATCCAAAACAAATGTTTTTTTGGGGTACCTCAAGGTAAGCTACTTGGCTTTATAGTCTCAAAAGAAGGAATAGCAATAGATCCTGAGAGGGTTAGGTCCATAATGGAATTACCTCTACTAGTGAACCAAAAGAAACTCCAGTCATTCCTGGGAAAGATCAATTTCATCAACAGGTTCATTTTTTACTTCGCCGGTATTATAAGGCCTATTTAACTAATTCTAAAAAAGAATCTACTTTTCAAATGGACCTCAGAGAGGAAAGAGACTTTTGAGCAAATACAGATGGAGGGGATCAAAATGAAGGAGAACATCCTATTGCATTCTATTCTAGGACTTTGAAAGGGTATGAGATGAGGTATAACTTTGTAGAAAAACAAGACTTTGCTATAGTTAAAATTTTGAAGAAATTTCAACACTTGGTGTCAACCAATAAAATCAATATTCTCATAGCACATCCTAATGTGCAGGAGTACATAACGAAGGGCGAGATCACTAAAAAAAGAGAAAACTTGATTATTAAGATTTTAGAGTATGATGTGGATATCAAATCGACTAAGCTAGTCCAAGGAAGAGGTCTATGTGAATATATGGCATAGTAAGAAAGTTTCACGACTGAAAGAGAAACTAGCCAAGTCTACTCAAATCAATTTTAATCTGATGAATCTTGGGTTGCTAATTGAACACGACACATGCAAAAAGGATATTACCCAACCAGTCTTCCATCTAACAAAAGGAGGTACTATTGGCTACAAGGCCCAAGGTATGTACTAATAGAAGATATTCTTTTTAAAAGGAATTATGATGGTGTGCTACTTTGGTGCCTTGACGCCCTATAGGAATAGAGGGTTCTTAATGAATTTCACCATAGTACTGAGGGTGGACATTTTTCTACCAAAACCACCAATTTGAAAATAATGAGGGAAAGTTATTATTGGCCCTTTGTGTTCACAGAAGTGTATCATCTAGTATAGAAGTGTACTCAATGCCAATATTTTGTTGGAAAAAGAAGGAACACCACTCAACCCCTGAGCCCAATTGTGACAGAAGAACCCTTTGCCCAATGGGGTCTAGATTTTATCGGTATGATAAATCCTCTGTCTAGTGTGTGAACACAAGTGGATCCTCATAGCGATCTATTACTTCACAAGGTGGGCAGACGCTGTAGCCCTAAAAAATGCAACAAAAGGAGAAATTGTTAATTTTCTCAAAGAATTAGTGACCAGGTTTGAGCCCCCCAAAACCATCATATCTAATGATGGAAAAAAAATTGTCAGGTTAGGGATGACAGATTTTTCTATCCGGCATGGATTTTTTCTTAAAAATTCATCAAATTATTATCCACAAGGAAATGGGTTAGTAGAATCCACCAACAAAAACCTAATTAGGTTAATTAAATGCATTGGGTCAAAACAAAAAAGGACTAGCACAAGCATTTATAAGTACCTTTGTGGGTGGACCAAATTACCCCCAAGAAAATCTTGAAAACTTTGCCCTATGAGTTGGTATACCAAAAGGAGGTAATAATTCCAATTTTCATAGAGATCCCTGTTCTATAACTATTGAAAGCATTGGAAGTTGAAGAAAATGGTAGAATGGAAGTACGACTAGTTGAACTCCTTAGACTAGAAGAAGATAGAGAAAAAGCTCATGGGGCCATGATCAACCGCCAACAAATAGTCAAGCGATGGTTTGACAAAAATGCCTCTAGTCCAGAGTTTAAGGAAGGGAGCTTAGTGTTAAAGTATGATGAACGTACTGCAAAACTGGGACAACACACAAAATTTGAAGCACTATGGAAAGGACCTTTCTAAATTGGTGAATGTAAAGAAAATAATGCATATGAACTTGAAGATCTGGAAGGAAATGCCTTAGGTATACCGGTGAACAGTATGTGTCTAAATATTTTCCATTAAAACTGCATATCTTTTAAAAGCTTTGGATAGCTATGTATCATATGTAAATTTTTGTAATTGTTTCAAAGTTTTTGAATAAAACCTAGGACACTAGGAATAAGTAGAACTTTGTATTATATCGAAATTTCTACATATATGAAAGCCCAAGCCCAAATTCAAGTACAGAGCTTTCCTGAGTGAGCCCAAAAAGGGTTTACAAAGAAAAAGATAGATAAGAAAGGAGCACACAAAAGATTTTCGAGGTGCCCTCAACTGTCACCCAAGAATAAGAAAAGACTCACTATCAAGCTATTTTTCTTTTTCTTATTCTCTCCATTCGGTTGCAAAATGAGTAACAAAGGAAAAAATAGACACAGATGCAGGCCCAAGGCCTACTCATTGCTACTCTGCACTAGGAAATTGAAGTGTTTCCTCCAGGCTAGTCCTTTAACCAGTTCCATGCCATACTCACAGAGCAAGAAGATAGTCGTTGGTTGAGAAGAATGTTGATGTGTCACCACATCCATAGTGCGGAAATCAAAAAGGAAGGGTAGCCAGGGCACATCTATTCCAAAGTCCACATGCCTCTGAAGGTCCATGGTACTCAAGATGCCAACACTCGGGATAGCTACTTGCACTATTTCTCTAAGCCATTCCATCAATGAAGTGTCAAACACCTCTCAAAAGAGCTCAATTATCATAGGTTTGGACACGTTTAGGTCCAACAGTGAGGCCACAAAGTGAGAAAGCATATTGCAATTATTCTGAAGATGGTTCTCATCGGAAACAAAGTCAATACCCACAACTCATTTGAACACAGTCATGATAAGTGGGTCACATTTCTTGACCAACCTTTTGATTCAGTCATTGGTAATTTTTCCCACAAAGCTATATTGCAACCTCTATGGAAGGAGTTGAATAGAGGTTCCCAAGCCAGGAGCCATTCTGATAAAATGATGAATCCTAGAAGAAGGGAAAAGAATTAGAAAAGAAGGCCAACTAAGTTAGAGAGCTTTGTGTTTGAATGAATATTGAAAAAGGTGGTGTGACTATATATAGAAAAGGCCAATCGATGAAAATGATCGACATAATATCTACCTTTGGCCAAATGGCAACAAAAAACTTAAGGGAAAAATGGACTAGAGTAGACAAATCATAGAGAGAGTACTAAGGAATGTCTTAAGAAATAAATTGGTATGTTGGGAGTAAATTCTCTAGTGCATTAATTGTTGACATGTGTCCATTTCCATTATCAATGCCAACTATCCCATTTATGAGAAAAGATGGGGTTAACACATATTAAAAGAAAGATCTTCAACAAATTAATTGTTGCATTTTTCAAGGGTACTTTACATCACTTCAACATGTTTAGTATGACAGGAAGCACGCTTCTTGAGGAAATATTTCTTTTTTGATTAGGAGGCAGTGAAAGGAATGTACTAATTCCATCCTCACAATACTTTTTGGAATTCCCAAGAGATACAAATTTTTAGCCCACACATATCATCTTGGTGGCATCATTTAATAAGCTCAATAGTAGTAGCATGGCCTTGAGTGCATGTACCAACAAAAGCATTAATTGTGCTCAAAAGTATACTTTCCTTTCCATAAAAAAGGGTTCTTGACCATTATCCCTAAGAAGTCCTCTACAACTCTTGATACAATCATGGTGAAATCCTCAACCTCTAGGAGACATACCATAGTTTTGAGCCAATGACCTAGTTATGCTAATATTTTTGGCCAAAAATCTTTCACCAATGCTCCAGCTATAGAAGAATGACCTTTAGAGTATTGCAAGAAGGTGCCTATAGATAAGCCTATAAAAAGAGAGGCAATACATGACATCATTGACAATTTTTTTGATCCTAAGCTATCGGTCAATCCTAAAAGCCTCAGAGAAGGCACATTTCAAAGGAAGGTAAAGTATAAGACATCCGATAGCTTTGTGTTTTGATTATGAGATTGTGGCTTGCCGCAGTTCATGTTACTTGCCATACATCCATGCTCTAAATTGGTCAATGCATGTGCTAAGAGATTTGAAGTAATAAGGATTATCCAAAGTGGCAGGATTAGAGTTACCATATCAGCTCAAGCCATATGGGAGATGTGTATCCCTTCAGTTTGGGACTCAAAGTCGTTCAAAAGACAAAAGATGATCTAGTTGGGGAAGAAACGACTAGAAGAACAAACTTTTATGAAGAAGAAATAAGGAAGCAACCAGATAGGAGCCATGTTCCTTTCCCTCTGCCATATGATATTTTCAAAAGGGATACTCAGGTGGTATTTTCAATGCTAGGCTGGGTATTTGGCCTCGACAATGATACCCAATTTTTTCCTTTTTAGTTTGGCATGGTTTTTGAGCTAAAAAGAGAAAAAATCCAAAATCATTATGATTTTTTTGAGTTAATAGCCAGGAACATGTTGGACTAGTTTAAAAATTATGGGACCGATTCTAAATTTAGGTACCCTTCCTTCTTGGCTCATTTAATTTTGCATCAAAATTTTGAGTATTTTGGGAAAAATGTGCCAGTATCTAGGTTGGATGAAAAGAACTGCCTTCAGTCAGTTTCTGTATGGACCCATCCACTTTCTAGAATAGGAAATTATTATGGGTTTGTGGATTTCTTTTTGAGGCCTGTACTCCAAGATTTATTGCTTCACCCTAGGAGACATTTTTCTCTTAAGGTTTTACAATGGATGAGGATCTCACAAAACCTAGTGGATTACTTCTCACGTGCAGATTTCACATTCATTAGGTTTCATGGTTTCTCCAACGAGTCTTTTCAGCTCCCTAGGTTTGTAACAGACTGGGTTTTTGCATTGGAAGCATGCCGCAAGTTGACTGTTGTTGAAAAAATATATGGTGTAGGAAGGAACAAAAAAAAGTTTTATCCACTTCCTCTGAATATTTCTAACAGTTAGGTATTGCTCACCAAGCAATTTTGTGAAGAAGAACTCAAGTATTTATTGGTAATTTTGGGTTTGGTTCTCATTTGTGATAAGTGAGACTATAATTTGAGAGGAATTTATAGCGTAAAGCATGAGGAGAGGGAATACTTCAAAAGAAGAAAGAACATGACTTAGGAGAGTGCACAAGTATATGTTGACTTAAAGTACATCCCCTTCAAGTGACAAGAATGGCTAAGTTTTTATACTCCAAAGGTCCAGTATGTCAAGAACCTTCCAATAAATAAATCCCTCAATACTCAACTAAAGAAGTGAGGATGATCAGAAAGAAAGAAGGAAAATTTCTAGAGGTTCCTACAAGAATTGCATTGTCACAACTCCCTTGTTAGAAAATTCCCACATGATAAAGAATTTGAGTATCTTTATGGTAAGGAGGCCATAATTGGCAACAATAATCTAGAAACTAGCCATGAAATCAATGCAAAGCAAGTTCAACAGTAGATCCACAAACCTTGAGAATTAGGGGGAAAAAGGATTCGAGGAAGAAATATTTGTAGGCCCTATCTACCTCAAGTGCCCAAAGTAAAGGAAAGAAAGCTCAAAGGTAAACAAGAGCGTCATTCATTATAGTTTCTAAGGGTCAGTTCTCAAAAGGATTGGTGGTCAGAAGAACAAATCATGTTAGATTTGGTCAAGAGAAAAGAAAGCGGATGGAAGGCCTAGGTCTAACTGAAGTGTTGGCCCAAGGAGAAGAAGTGGAGTCCACTCTCCAAGATATTTTGACCATTGTGGCCCAGGTAAGTCTTACTCCTCCTTCTCTTCCATTTTTTTCCTCTTTGGTTACCCCACTTCCTCCTCTTTTCAGAAGGAATCCTCCCTCCACAGAATTTGATTTAATAATCCTAAATACCCCTTTCCTTGATCAGAATGAAATTCCTAAGGTTACCCCACACTCCGAATGAGCAACATCTATTTTAGTTGCTGCTAATTCTTTATTTTCTCTATCAAGTGCCCCTTTTGAAAAGGTTGAAGCATTAGTACTAACCCCCATACCTAATCCACTGACTTTTGAGCGGAAACCTTTCCACCCCTGATGTCTCTATCTAGCTCCACCGGAAGAAACCCTACTCTTTTTAGTTTTCCTCCTGGTGCCTCTATTATAGCGCAGAATATTGATATTCCTAAAACTATCCAAGATCATTTCAATGTGACAAAAATGGCCTGATGAAATGCTAAATAGAGACATCTCTTGAAAAATGTTGAGTTACCTACTGCTAAGAAGATCGAGGCTTGTTATAATGAGGAGCGAAATTCTCTTTTGATTAGTACCATGACCTTGCTTGTGGCTAATCCTAAAGGAAAAATGCAACTTGAAGATTATGACATCAAGACAATAGGCCTAGATCTAACCGAAACATGTCTTTGAGACAAAGTGATCCTAGCTAAGACCACCCAGCAAGTGGTATACACAGACTGTGAAAAGCTAGATAGGAGGTTAAAAAAGTGAGAGGTGAAATTGGTAAATGTAAAGGAAACAGTAGGAAGATTGCGCATGGAGCTCAAAGCTAAAGATTTCAAATTGGATCGCATCATATAGGTTTAGGGTAAATAGGGAGAAGACTTAAAATTACTTGAAGAAGCACAAAACTAGCATGTTTGGGTACACTTACCAAAATTAAAGGGGTAAAATCTGATCTCGCCATCCAACATCAAATCAACGCGGGGTACAAAAGTACTCAAGAAAATTTGTAGGAGCTGGGTAATTTCTAATCTTAGTTTTTCGACGCTATTTGGAAGGCACAAATAGACATAGAAAAGTTGAAGCTAGAAAAACAAGAAGTCGTGTCCGCATTGCAAGCCTATGATTTAGAAAAACAAAAGGTAAGCTTCGAAGTAACAAACACCCTTTAGAAAAAGGGGCAGTTAGAGGAAGACACAAAGGATAAGGAGATTTAGTTCAATTAACAGTTGGTCATTGCTCAAGAAATTGGGTCCCTCCCACTATTGAGAAGACTGGTATCTTCGCATTGGGAGTGAATTATAGCCACAATCCTTGTTCTTCAGCCTATTTTTCAATTTTTGAAGGAGGTCTAGGAAATCAATGAGAAAATTGGCTCAACGGCCGATCAGGTTTTGCAGAAATGTGACTCTCAAGTGGCAGAATCATAGAGTTTCATTTTCATACTTTATGTGGCTTCTGATGAAATGTTGAAGGATGATGGAATTGCTGACAGAAGAACTACCTACATCAAAGCCAGTGAAATTGTCAACTCTCAGAAGATTGCCAAGAAGTGTGAAGATTTCTAGTTAGTGTTAGTAGGGAAAGTTGAAGAGATTAAAGAGGATTTTAATGTCTTGATCAACTATGGATTATCCCCTTTATTTTCCCTAGAAGAAATGGTGCAAACTGTGGAGAAAATTACTAAGGCCATCAAATATAAGGACCAAACTGCAACTGAGCTTCCAAGTTCAAGTATGGTGTGTATGGCTGATGAAGTTGAATGCAAGATTTTTCACCTTTCTCCCCTTTATCATTACCTTGAAGTGGTTACTAACAAATGGGGGGTCATTTCTTTCAAAGATTTTTTCCAACTTGATAAATCCTATAGGCTCATTTGTAATATGTCTTTACCCATAGAAGAAGAATGGCAAGCGCAACACTCCTCCTTTTTCAAGCTTCAAGAATTTCCAAAGAGTTGGATTCGTACCTCTGCAAGCAAAGGCCCTATGAGTCACTAGAACTATGAAATATTTTTTATGCATTACCCTAAACTTCCAATTTTTGTTTTCATTTTTTATTCTTGCAAAGGAAATAGGGTTTAAGGTAAGGCCGCTAAGGAGAGCAAGCAATGCACCATAGGGTGGTTGCACACTTTTTCCTTGATCATTTTCCTTTTGGACGGGTGCCTAAGACATGTGTCAGAATGGCAGGGATTCACTGTAAAACATTCTTCAGAAAGCATAAAGTTCCCAACCAAGTGACATATCACCTCTCTATCAAAGGAGGACTATGTTTTTTAAAGATTGGCGGGACTTTCTCTTTTCTCTTTTCTTGTTGTGGGACGAAAGCTTCTAGTCAGTACTATAAGGTGATATGATTGACTCAGAGGAATTAATTGCTGAAATATCATTCTTTAGGTTTGGATCCAATATTGCTCTCTCTCTTCAAAATATCTAGAGGACATCAATGCAGTAGCTAAAAAGTTAATGCAAAAGTCTTTTGAGACCTAACCAAGGGATTGCAAATCAGATTCCAAGCTATTGGGTATCAACATCTAGCAATATTTACTTCTAGATAGGGTGGTGTTTCTCTCTTTGACGAATATAAAAGAAAGGTTTCGACATCAAATGAAGAGGGATTTTTTTTCAGAAGAGGAACTTTCCAAGAGGAACTGTTTTCTTCAAAAAGAGGGATTTCTTTTCTTTTAAATTTTCTTAGAGTTTATGAATTATATTCCAGAAAATACATTATAAAGCTACTTTATTCTAGAAAATTATATCTATTAAGGTTTAAACTATTGTCGGATTGGCATCTGACCTTTGTTTCAAAGTTTAGTTTTATTTAAAAGCACAAAATATTAAGAGGAATTTTTTGAGACTGTGCATGTATGGCCTTTTTCAAGTCTTCTCTCTTTATACTATTGTTTTGAATGAAACACTGTGTCTTGTAAGCTATATTCTGATAGTTTAAATTGTGGATTTCTATGCTTTATGCTTGTACTATAAAGTAGCATTTTGGGAAAATCAAACTATGTCATTGGAATTTTCTGTTATCTTTGAAGTGTTTATTTTTCTGTGCTATATTGTATTGGGAGATAGAGTTCTTATAATTTCTAAAATATTATTCTTTTACTTTAAGGGATTTTTATGTTTGATCGGACCTCAATGAACACTACCTGCAGAAAAATTTGAAAGTCTACACTTGCTTGAAGTTAGCCTTTGTTGTTCATTCTCTTTCCAACAATGATGGGTTGTGGTGTTTTGTGTCATCTATATCAATCATAGGAATATTTTGAGTTTGAAATGTTGTAAAATATTTGGCATATCGCCTTTCATTTTTTACATTTTCATTTCTTCTTTCTCCCTTATCTTAAAAACCCCATTTAGAAGAGCCAACTTTCTATAAAAAACCTAAAGGTATTCAGTGAGATGTAATTTTTCCCCCACTCGTTGAAATTCCCATAAGACTATCGAAGAGGTGCAAGATTTGATGATCAACAACAAATTTTTTTTTTTCATTAATTTCACCATGTTATATGAGTTGCAATTGCAAGTTTAAGTTCAAGATTCATTCGGTATTCTGATCCAGTATGATAGTTATTATCCCCTGGTATTTTGGTCTACAATCCTCTACTAATGAATATCATAGCTTGTGGTTTTTAGAGTTGGATATTGGATATTAAAAGGTTGTATATTTAGAATCTCATGTGCATAGGTGCTTGTATGGAGAGTGGGAATTATTCTTATGTTGCATTTTGTTATTAAGTTTATCTCTAGCTGACCTAATGAATAGTTGATGTTGTAGTGAGTTGATTTTGTGTTACAGATGTATGTGTGACCTATCTTAGGTCCATGCTAACATGTTGTAGTGTACTACACACTTCAATTGTTTTGGAAAGGTTTTGTACAAGCTTGAAGCTGACAATCAATATTTTTGGTGAATAAGGATTGCATCTAATTAGGCTGACCTAATTGATGCTTGTAGATGAGTCAGATATATATATTGGATAGTTTTGAGATTGATGGTGTGAAGTGTGTGAAGATATTCAAGTATGCAAAGATGATGAAGTGTGAAAAGTTAGTTTACTGAGCATTGAAGGAACTAAATCAACACTTGTTAGGTGTAACTTTATCAGTTCATTTTCTGGTTGTAATCCATTTCTTCATTGTATCTTTGTAGGTAGTCAGCCACCCTTTGTAATATCTTATAACTGGTTATACTATATTGTGAGCTAATCCTCACCGTGGTTTTTCCTATTTTAGGTTTTCCACATAAAAATCTTGGTGTTCATGTGTTGTGTGTTTTTATGTTCTTCTAATGGTCTTTCTAATTCTTACTATTATATGCATTGGAGTAATTGGATGGTGTTTGTTCAATAAGTTTAAGAAGATACTAATTCACCCCTCCCCCCTCCAATTATTTTTGGTATTCAATAATTGGTATCAGAGCTTGGTTCCTCTAAGAAGCCTAATATCTTGAGGAAGATCTTGAAGATTGAAAAAAAAGGATGGTATAGAAGAACACTGGGCTACTCTTGAAGATCTTGACAAGGTTGAAAATGAAAACAAAGATTTAAAAGAAAATATTGATGAGGCAAATGAATACATCCAAAAATTGAAATATCAATTGAAGAAATTCTAGGAAAGACACAGAGAAGTAAGTGAGCAATTAAAACAAGAAAATTAAGAGATCACCATATTGAAGGTGCAAGTGGAGGAAAAGAAGAGAATTGAAGATTTTTTGAATAAAGTGGTGAAAATAAAGACTGATGAATGCTCAAGGCTTGAACAAGAATTCATAAACCTAAAAGTTGATCTAGAAAAAGCTATACTTTGTGAAGATTTGTTCAAGAAAAGCTCCACCAAGCTCAATGAGTGATTACGAGACAAAAACCAACTAAAGACAAAGGTGGTTTGGGAATGGAAGCAGGTGAAAGCTCAAAGGCTATGTAGACCCCAAACATAGTGGACAATCAAAAGACTCAAGATAAAGGAAAATAAAGAAGAAATCCAAGAATCTTTGCTAGAAGATTGCCTATTAGACAACCAAATTCTCAAAGGTACCCATCTTTCAATGGTGTTTTTTTTTCATGCAATAAATTTGGTCACAAGGCAACAGAGTGTAGAAGTAGAATAAACCAGTATGCTAGATCCTTCTCTGTACAATGCTTTGCATGCAAGAAATTTGGACATAGAGCTAGTGAATGTAGAACTTAGATGATGAATTGGTTTAATGGAGGAAGAATGAATCAATCCTTTGTTGGCTACTACTATGCATATAATAAGTTTGGACACAAATAAAATTAGTGTAGATCAAGGGTTAATAGAGGTCAAAAAAATAAAAAACATGTTGTTTGCTACAATTGCAACAAGCTCAAACACATTTCAAGAGTATGTAGAAGTAAAGTGGGAAAGTGTTCTGATCTATTCTATGCCCTCATCTAGGGTAGATAATTCCTCTGGAAATTAGATGCAACATGGTCTTAGGGTGAGCATAACAAAAAATTGTTCAACCCCCTTTGGATATCTGGCATGTCAAACTCTGACATAAAGGTATGTTGCAAAGAATGGATAAATAGAGTTGATGCAAAAGGAACCAGAAGAAAAGTTGCAAGCATGTTCATTTGCAGAGTGAATTAGGGTTTTTCAGTGTAGTGAAGAAGGTTTTTATTAGCTTTTTGAATTCTATCGCATTTAATGCAAAATAGGGCAGCTTGTTGATCTATAAAGAGGATTTGTGAGGTGTTTTGATCACTTGTGCATTTAAAGAAAGTGGAGAGTGATTTGGAGCAATCTTGAGGTGATTTGGAGAGTGAGCTGTGAAAGCCCTAGTTCTAGTTTTCATGAAAGAAAAAGGTATTTTACTCTTCTGTAACATTGTGGGTTTGTGTGAATCTTCTTTCTCAAATAATTAGAGGATGGTTTGTGAAAAGATGGAAACTCCTATAGTTGTAAATTTGTCAGAAAGACCTAAACATTCCTACAAGAAGTATTTTATGAAGGTATTTGAAGATGACCCTTTGGGTGCCTTCTCATCAATTCCTCACGATGTCATGCCCACTGAAGAAACTAGAATGCAAATTCATGTTAAAACTGATGAGTATAATCATAGAAAATTGATAGATATATGGTAGAATGAGCTCACTCGAGATGATTTCTTGATAAAACACGAGTATGCAAATATTTTTGTAAAGAAGTTGCATCGGTGGAATTATTTTCCTAACTTTAGCTCCATAGTTGATGACAAATATGTTAAACCAACTCTTATTAGAATTCATGATAAGCTTTTGTGGACTGATAGACCTCACCTTATAACCAAAGAAGTTATTAAGGCAGTTACCAGACTCTGTGATACCAGACTAGTATCAGTGTTGAAGTCTATGAAAAATGAAGTGGTGATGGAACTTACTAAAGTAAAATTTGACAGAAGGGCTCTTGCAACAAAACATATTACCAATCTTGTTGTGTAGTATGCAACTATAATGATTGGTCACAAGATATACTTCAAAAATAGGGAAAACTTTGTGTCTACTATATCTATATACACTAGATATGACATGACATCTAATGCTAAAGAATATGATCTGTGTGAACTTCTTCAATAGAAATTGTATGAAAAGATGATAAGGGAGAAGAAATATGCATTTAAGTTTGGTTCCCTAATTTTTTTTATTGTTCTATTTTCATAGATGATTGCCTAGAAGAGATGATGTGGTGATTTGGGATACATCAAAACTTGTTGCAAATAAAATTCTTGATTATATGTATAGCTTGGGTGATTTGAAGAGTCGAGACAATTCTCTAACAACATTCTTTGTTATATTCAAAAGCAGCATGAATGAATATGAAAGGATTCCTAAGAAAAATGTTGAAAATTATAAGAATGACATTATATTTCATGTCTCCTCTGATGAGTGCATGATTGAAGTTGTTGAACCCCGGACTATCCAAATTGAACCATTGGGTTATGAAGTTATAGAGGATGAAGCAGAAGGCTATGTACAAGTTTTGTTGAAAATTCCAAAAGATAACAGTGAACCAAGAGTAGGTACTTATGAGGAAAAATCTATGGAAATTCACTTAAATCATAAGAAGCCTATGATAAGAAAGAATGCAAATAAAATACTTAGAAAGGTTGGCTTCATTGATGAACATATTGCACAAGGAAGAGCCAAGCAAGTGTAGATGGATAGAGAATCATTAGGACTAAGGAGATCTGATAGGACTACTCCTTCAAAGCCAACCACAACTCCTACATTAGTGAAGGTAGAGTCTAGTGCTCTTGGTAAAGGAAAAGGCTTGGCTCCGTCTAGACCCACTACAAGATCTGGAAAAAGGAAAGAGACTCCTCTGGTGGCACCATTCAAGAGAGGTAAAAAGGAAAAGGAAACAAGGGAGATGAACCTCAGTATCACCAAAGAGCAAGAAGAAGTGGAGGAAGACCCTGGAGCTAAATTTTTAAGAAAGAAGAAAGGGAATATTCCCTCTGGTGAAGGTGCTTCATAGGAAACAAGTGTTGGAACTAAAATATTTCATTATGTGTCATCCTCTAAAGAAGATGAAGAACAAGGTTTTGGTGTTCATGTGCACACCAAACCAAACTTGAAGAAGGAAAAGGTGTTAGAAGAGGCATCTCTAGACTAGGAAGAACAAAAAGCCTCACCAGTAATACCTGGTTCCCCTCTCATATTAGAGGCATTGGTTAATAGCCTGGTACATTTTGGAGATATGTTGCAACCCAAAGTATAACTTTATACTAAAGTAGGTAGAGAGGATAGGAAAACATTGATTTTGGATATTCTTCAATATGTTATTATTGTGGAAGTTAGTTGGGACTATGTTAAGAAAAATGTGCCTGAAAAATTGTGGGAGACCCTGATGAAAAGGAGATCAAAGCTTGTTCAGTTGGAAGAAAAGATAAGAAATGAGGTATTTGAGAAAATTGGGTCCTCTCCGACCCTAGATTATTTGGAAACCTTGAATAAGGTATGCTCAAAGATGTTTCTGATGAAGAAAAGGGTACAAAATTTGAAGACAAAAGATAAAAAGAAAATAAAGAAAATAAAGAAAGAAACTATAGAAGCCATCAGAGGTATGGCTGAGAAATATTGTATGTTTGGTACACTCCCATCCAGTCTTGCACCTAAATTAGGAGAATAAGGTTTTGTAGAGGTTAAGGAAGACATTCCTCTAGAAACAAATGATACAAATATCCTTCTAAAAACAGGTGTTATAAATGATCCTCCAGAGATAGAGAAACAAAATTAGGAAGACGCTGAAGAAAAAAAGCTTAATGTTGTCCCTGCAGAGCTAGATGAAGGTGAATTAGATAAAAATGAAGGTGTAAAAAGTAAAGATGAAGATGAAAGAAATGAAGAAAAAAGAAACAAAGATGAAAAAGAAGAAGAAAAAGTAGTAGTAGAAGAAGAAAAAATAGAGGAAGAAGAAAGAATTGGGGAATCTTCTAGGAAGAATTAAGAAGATCAAAGGCAGCTTATAGAATCACAAAAGGTCCTCCAAAGAATCTTCCTTTGACAAAGATGTATTAAAAGGCTTGTTATCCAATCAAATTAGATTCCAGCCAAAAATTCCTCTAGAACTTCTACAACTCCCCATGATTCAAGGTAGTGTGGATTTGGACAAGATTTCTCTTGTTCACAAATTGGTGTTAAGGGATGCATTGCATGCATTCGAAAGAAAAGAAATTTTGGAAACACATCAAAAGGGGAAAAAGCTTATTGATGATGCTCTCAAATTTTTGCAGGAGGCCACCCTCAGTACATATCTCACTTTGATAGAGAATCTGATACTTTTATTGGACTCCTCTAAGGAGTATGGCTCTAGACTTGGTGAGAAGACAAGGCAAGAGAATGAGGAGAAATTGGCAGAGAAAAGGATTTTGGCACTTCATGATAAGTGTGCTCTAGCACAAACTAATGTCTGGAGAAGAACTTAAAATTTTTGCAAGCTTGTTAGTCTGAAGCAAAAACTATATTTTCTTACTACATAATGTGGTTATATGCCACATAGAAATCAAAGATCTCATGGACACCATTGAGTCCAAGTTGACATTTGTTTCTAGTACATACAATGCATCTAAAGACAGAGACAAGTCAACTTGGAATGCTGTCACTACTCACAGAGATAAATTATTTATTCTAAAAAAGTAGAAAAAAGACATCATTAGAAGATTTAGTTAGCTAGGTGACCTTGTGAGAATGGAGTACACTCTAATGGCCAATGCTTTGGAAAATGCAAATTTTTTGGAAAAGATCAAACTAAATCTAGGATCTCTGGATGATGTAGAAGAAAGTATGATGGAATTAGAATCTCTAAACAAAATGTTGATATTTGCTAAGAAGAGTTCGGAGAATGGAAAGTTATCATGGCAAGGTATTCTTAACGATATTCAAGGCTCACCTTCCTCTGGGTAATTATTTTTTATTTTTCATATTTTTGGACCACCCTTTGTCCTTGATGTCAAAGGGGGAGATAATGTCATGGACTGAAAAGGGAAGAGTGTGTTGCACATAGGAGGTTACATAGGAGGTTTGTACATTCTTTTGGCACATGTTGCCATCAATGAAAAAGGGGGAGATTGTTGGAAGAATGAAGAAGAACATCTCATTATGCAACTTTTGTTTTGTCATTGATGTCCCCATGTTATATGAGTTTCAACTGCAAGTTTAAGTTCAAGCTTGATTGGGTATCCTAAACCAATATGATAGTCATTATCCTCTGGTATTTTGGTCCACAATCCTTTGTTGATGAATATCATAGCTTTTGGTTTTGGGGTTTCTTCTTGGATGTTATAAGGTTGTATGTTCAAAATCTCATGTGCATAGGCGCTTGTATGGAGGGTTGGCATTATTTTGTTGTTGCATTGTGTTATTAGGTCTATCTCTGGCCGATCTAATGAATAGTTGATGTTGTAATGAATTTATTTTGTGTTGTAGATGTATGTTTGACCTATCTTAGGTCCATTTCAACATGTTGTAGTGTGCTACATTCTTGAATTATTTTTGGAAATGTTTTGCACAAGTTTGAATGCAACAGTCAATACTTTTGGTGAATAAGGGTTGCATCTAATTAGGCTGACCTAATTAATGCTTGTAGATGAGTCAAATATATATATTGGACAATTTTAAGATTGATGGTGCAAAGTGTGTGAATATAGTCAAGTATGTAAAGATGATGAAGTGTGCAAAGTCAGTTTACTAAGCATAAAAGGAACTAAATCAACACTTGTTAGGTGTAACTTTATTAGTTCATTTTCTAGTTGTAAGCCATTTCTAAACTATATCTTTGTAAGAAGTGAGCCTCCCATTTTGGACAATGAGTCATGGTAGTGAGCCATCCTTTGTAATATCTTATAACCAGTTATACTATATTGTGAGCTAATCCTCATTGCATGTGGGTTTTCCCATTTTGGGTTTTACACATAAAAATCTTGGTGTTCATGTGTTGTGTTTTTTTATGTTTTTGCAATGCTCTTGCTCATTTTTACTATTATATGCATTGGAGTAATTGTATGGTTTTTTTCAATAAGTTTAAGAAGATATTAATTCGCCACCCCTCTCAATATCTTGGGTATTCAACATAATTAAGTATAAATACAAGGTTCTTTCACTCATTTTAATCCCAATTATTAAAGTATTCATATCCTAACATTCAATATTTTAGAAGAGATCATTAAGCATTCACAAGAGCATTCAAGGAATTTCAAGGGAATATTATCAAGAATTCAAGATCACTCTTCAAGCATTAATCATCATGTCAAAGATTGCATTCTTCATTTTTGTTATGGTGCTAACATTTGTGATGTAGAGTTCATGATCCAAGCAAGCATTGCATTCAAGATCTATCTCCTTCAAGCAAGAATCAAGAACCACAACCATTGTATTCATTTCCAGCATAATTTCAACACTTAATTGCAATGGTTTGGTGGGTTGCAACATTACTATTTTTTCATTCATTATTCTCCTTTCATATTTACTTTCATTTTAAGGTTTAATTACCAATAAGGGGTTTGACCAAGGAAAACCCCTATTCACTAACCCCACAAATTTTTTCCTTCTTCTTGTGTGTGATTTGTAGGGTTAGGTTGTATATTTGTTAAGAAGAAAAGTTGGAGAAAACTTGTCAAGTTGTTAAAGTTGCTAGATTTGTCATCAAGCCTTAGAGAAGCTTGGAGCAGGTCTAAAAGTGGCAATTTGCAGTTATACATCCAAAAACTAGTCAAAAAGAGAAAAATAGATTGAGAGGCATAGAATCTGATCCATAATTTTGAGAAAATATAAGTGACTGATTCACCACTATTGGAAAATGAGTCCCACTATACAGGCTTGATCAAGATTTTTACAGATTTGGATGCCCTTTTGGCTGAAACCTGCTCCAATGCATTTTCCCAAAAAATGGACTAATTCGCCCAACTTGGAAAATGATTCCTATACAACAAATTTTTCAATGATCCAGACCTCTATTCTACCTTCTTTATTATTCTAGGTGCACACTTCTAGTCTCATAGCTTTTTACTGCATTTTTTTCATCTTTCTAGTTCATTTTGCATATGACATCGTGTTTTGCAATTCATTGTCTTTTCCAATTTTACACTTGGTGGTGAATCCCTCATTAGATATAATTCAATCCATAGAACAATACCTTTTCCAGATTTCAATCTTATTTTCATTAAAATCTTAAGGGTTTGTTCTTAAGTGAAGAGTAAGAAAATTGTCTCTCTCCTTTTAGGTCCAAAATCCTAGAACTGAAAGAGAGTATACCATTTTCATCTTTTCAGCTGGTGACCTATAGTATCAGTCTAGAAAGTTTTAGTAACTTCTATTTTATGCATCTAGGTCAAAAAAATCAATTTAGGGTAGTCATATTTGAATTCTTCCTAAATCATTTCATTTGAAAATGTTCAGATTCCTAAAACTTTACATAATATGGATAAAAGTACCTTTCACTTTTGCATAGACAACGTTTACATTCATAAGGCTTTGGATAAGTTTGATAAAAATGCTTTTCTTTTCTTCATACACATTGTTTACATTCTTTAAGTTTTTCATACATCGGTTAAAATTACTTTTCATCTTTGGATATACATTGTTTATATTCTTGAAGCATTGCATAAGAGGTTAGATATACTTTTCATTTTTGGTCAAACAATGCTAGTACCTTACCTATCTAGGCATGCTAAGAAAAAGTTCATATCCTCTCACTATGAGAAGGCTTTAGTGAAAGAGAATGCAATCTTTGACAATCATAACAATCATATTAGTTATTCTCCAAATCTCTCTCATATTTGTGAAGAAGGTATTTTGGTGTTAGAAGAACCAATCAATGAGAGTTTTGAGAGTCCTCATTTTTTCTCTCCTCCTACCTATATTATTGGAAAATACATTGATGAAAAAAGGGACAAAATCATAGGTAATCATGATGATTACATAATACAATAAGAGACTATTAAAAATTCAACTAGTCTATATTCATCTCCCAACACCTTTCCCTCTTATGATAATATTTTAGAAGATGAAATTGTAGGTGAGGAGGATATGTTGGCATTAGATGATCAAATATTTAAGATCTATGACAACCCTCTATATATTCTTCTTTCTCTACCTATCCTATTTTAGAAGACATTATGGGACAAAGGAATGAAAGTATGGAAAATCATGAAAATCACATTTTTTCTTCTCCTAGTATCTCTCATAGTTGTGAAGAAGATACTTTGATGTTAGAAACTACAATTAATGAAATTCATGAGAATCTTAGTCGCCACTTTTCCCCTAGGGAAAACCTTATTGAACAATAAAATATAACCATTGGTAACTCTCCTACTTGTGATGAAGTAATTTTAGAAGAACCGACCTTTGAATGTCATCAACATCTAGTTTATAGTTCTCCTAAAAACTCTCCTACAGAGGAGGATATCATGGTGCAAGAAAATGACAACATTTTGGCTTCCTTAGATGATGGTGAAAATATGATACTAGATGCCCCTTCATTAGAAAGACATCAAACTGAGACCATTGAGGTTATGAGTGCACAAGTGTCCATTAGATCCCCCTTGATTAATGGACCTCCTACATACTCTATGGGAAATCCTAAGAATCCTCTAATTCACTACCCACCCTCACAATGACCACAAACTCAAAAAAAATCAAACTTATCCTTTACCAACCTAAGAATAATGTTTCACAACAACCAAATTACTATACCATTTCTCATACATATAACACTAGAAACAATCTGCAACCAAGAAAAACACCCTCAACATCTCTCCCATTTCCTAACCCTATCCTACCTAGCCCTCTTCATTTTCCTTCACAAAGAAAAAAGGAGTACAATCTTGTTGAACTTCTAAAGAATACTCTTGCTAAAATATCATTATGGGACCTTTCTCAAGCCTCCCATCATTATCATAAAATGATTCAAAATTCCTTACAACAAGTTCCTACCCCTCCTAATGTGCAATTGAATGACACAATAGCCATGATTCAAGAAATGAATACTGACATTTTTTTCCACCAACATAAACTCCCTCCTTTGGAATTGCAAAAACAACATAATGCTTTCATGATAATAGCTAGATACAATAGAACATGCATAAAGAAAACCCTTGTTGATAATGGATCCACTCTTAATGTGTGTAGTGTAAACTTTTTGGATAGGCTTGGTGTGGATAAATCAAAAAATCAACTTGATTCTTTATCTATTCATGGATTCAACAATGTAGGAAAACAACTGCTTGGTGTGATCACTTTGCCTATTATAGCTAGAAAGGCCACATTAGAAACAACAATCCATGTTATGCCTCATGTTATTTCATATAATATTCTCTTAGGAAGACCGTGGATTCATGCAATGAATGGGGTGTCTTATACTATTCATTATATAATAAAATATGTCTACAACAACAAAGTGTACATACTCAAAGCTGATCCTGAACCAAACAGTTGTTTGAGCATTGATAGAAACAAGGAAAACCCTTTGAAAAAATTAACACCAACTACACAAGTAGAAACTGTGCAAAAAAAAGACAAAGAAAAACATATTGAGGAAGTCACAAAGCTATTAGAAGATTCTTGGGGTTCCTTAGATTTCACACCATCATTCATGGGTGAATACAAGATCATAGATAAAGAATTTGAAAAGAGAAAAAAGAAATCAATGTTGAAAAACAAGGTGAAGAAAGCTTGCAATATGAACTTAAATGTGTGAATGCAAATCTGAAATATGTAGATTAACCTTAGCCTTAGTGTGAAGAAAGAATGAGAGAGAGAGATAGAACAATATAACACATGCAACAACAGATTTACGTGGAGAAACCCCGAAGGGAAAAAACTCCACCACCGAAAGAGAGGCAAGTATATTACTGATAATCTTCAATATTACATGCAGCAATAGACTTCTCTTATCATTCCCTGTAAATCCAGCAGCACCCTGTTACCCCTGCAAAACTGAATTCTTAATAACACTAGCTCAAGGCCCCAATTTATAGAGATTTGTGAGGATGAAAACCACCATGGTTTCACCAAACAATAGGCAGCAATACCACCTAGAAAAACCCACGCCTCCCTCCTTGAAATGGTCAAAAATACCAAAAATAGCCTCTTACAGATGCTCTTACAGCTGTCATAAGGCATCTTTTATGCATGGGTGCCTGGGGTCTAAAAATAGCATATTCTGTCATAGGGAATCTGTCATACTGTCATAGCATCTTATGACAACTTGCATGCATGTCATAGATGCTCTTACAACACCCTATTTTGACCCACAACCTTATTTTAGAAGATTCCAAGGTGTGACACCTAGCTAATTTGTCCTTTTCCATAAGGATAAACGATAATGGTAACACTGCATTTACATAGTCTCTTTCACCACTGTTGGTCAAACAGTTTCACCTCTTATGGGTAAATGTACAAAACACTTTAGGAGAATAATAAAATAAAGGATTTACAAGGTTGATGACACCTAAATCCTAACAATCAATAATGTCAACAAACAAGGTGAAGAAAGCTTGCAATATGAACTTAAATGTGTGAATGCAAATCTGAAATATGTAGATTAACCTTAGCCTTAGTGTGAAGAAAGAATGAGAGAGAGAGATAGAACAATATAACACATGCAACAACAAATTTACGTGGAGAAACCCCGAAGGGAAAAAACTCCACCACCGAAAGAGAGGCAAGTATATTACTGATAATCTTCAATATTACATGCAGCAATAGACTTCTCTTATCATTCCCTGTAAATCCAACAGCACCCTGTTACCCTGCAAAATTGAATTCTTAATAACACTAGCTCAAGGCCCCAATTTATAGAGATTTGTGAGAATGAAAACCACCATGGTTTCACCAAAAAATAGGCAGCAATACCACCTAGAAAAACCCATGTCTCCCTCCTTGAAATGGTCAAAAATACCAAAAATAGCCTCTTACAGATGCTCTTATAGCTGTCATAAGGCATCTTTTATGAATGGGTGCCTAGGGTCTAAAAATAGCATATTCTGTCATAGGGAATCTGTCATACTGTCATAGCATCTTATGACAACTTGCATGCATGTCATAGATGCTCTTACAACACCCTATTTTGACCCACAACCTTATTTTAGAAGATTCCAAGGTGGGACACCTAGCTAATTTGTCCTTTTCCATAAGGATAAATGGTAATGGTAACACTGCATTTACATAGTCTCTTTCTGTTGGTCAAACAGTTTCACCTCTTATGGGTAAATGTACAAAACACTTTAGGAGAATAATAAAATAAAGGATTTACAAGGTTGATGACACCTAAATCCTAACAATCAATAATGTCAACAAAGAAGGTGAAGAAAGCTTGCAATATGAACTTAAATGTGTGAATGCAAATCTGAAATATGTAGATTAACCTTAGCCTTAGTGTGAAGAAAGAATGAGAGAGATAGAACAATATAACACATGCAACAACAGATTTACGTGGAGAAACCCCGAAGGGAAAAAACTCCACCACCGAAAGAGAGGCAAGTATATTACTGATAATCTTCAATATTACATGCAGCAATAGACTTCTCTTATCATTCCTTGTAAATCCAAGCAGCACCCTGTTACCCTGCAAAATTGAATTCTTAATAACACTAGCTCAAGGCCCCAATTTATAGAGATTTGTGAGAATGAAAACCACCATGGTTTCACCAAACAATAGGCAGCAATACCACCTAGAAAAACCCACGCCTCCCTCCTTGAAATGGTCAAAAATACCAAAAATAGCCTCTTACAAATGCTCTTACAGCTGTCATAAGGCATCTTTTATGCATGGGTGCCTGGGGTCTAAAAATAGCATATTCTGTCATAGGGAATCTGTCATACTGTCATAGCATCTTATGACAACTTGCATGCATGTCATAGATGCTCTTACAACACCCTATTTTGACCCACAACCTTATTTTAGAAGATTCCAAGGTGGGACACCTAGCTAATTTGTCCTTTTCCATAAGGATAAACGGTAATGGTAACACTGCATTTACATAGTCTCTTTCACCATTGTTGGTCAAACAGTTTCACCTCTTATGGGTAAATGTACAAAACACTTTAGGAGAATAATAAAATAAAGGATTTACAAGGTTTGATGACACCTAAATCCTAACAATCAATAATGTCAACAAACAAGGTGAAGAAAGCTTGCAATATGAACTTAAATGTGTGAATGCAAATCTGAAATATGTAGATTAACCTTAGCCTTAGTGTGAAGAAAGAATGAGAGAGAGAGATAGAACAATATAACACATGCAACAAGCAGATTTACGTGGAGAAACCCTAAAGGGAAAAAACTCCACCACCGAAAGAGAGGCAAGTATATTACTGATAATCTTCAATATTACATGCAGCAATAGACTTCTCTTATCATTCCCTGTAAATCCAGTAGCACCCTGTTACCCCTGCAAAACTGAATTTTAATAACACTAGCTCAAGGCCCCAATTTATAGAGATTTGTGAGGATGAAAACCACCATGGTTTCAACAAACAATAGGCAGCAATACCACCTAGAAAAACCCATGCCTCCCTCCTTGAAATGGTCAAAAATACCAAAAATAGCCTCTTACAGATGCTCTTACAGCTGTCATAAGGCATCTTTTATGCATGGGCGCCTGGGGTCTAAAAATAGCATATTCTGTCATAGGGAATCTGTCATACTGTCATAGCATCTTATGACAACTTGCATGCATGTCATAGATGCTCTTACAACACCCTATTTTGACCCACAACCTTATTTTAGAAGATTCCAAGGTGGGATGCCTAGCTAATTTGTCCTTTTCCATAAGGATAAACTATAACGGTACACTGCATTTACATAGTCTCTTTCACCACTGTTGGTCAAACAGTTTCACCTCTTATGGGTAAATGTACAAAAAACTTTAGGAGAATAATAAAATAAAGGATTTACAAGGTTGATGACACCTAAATCCTAACAATCAATAATGTCAACATAAAATCGAGACGGCCCTTTGAAAGCATCCACCTCAACTACTTTAGATGATCAAGCAAATTATAGAACAAACTTTGACAAAACTGACTATGAACAACCACCGAATCCTAAAGAAATGAAACAACTTTGTGGAAAAGGTTATGAACTTATGAAGCAACTTGGATATAATGGAAAAGGATGTGGTGATAGAGAACAAGGTATCTATTTCCCTATAGAGCCTCACATGCAAGAAAAGACCAGTGGTCTTGGTTATTGTCCCTTGAAAGAAACAAACAAGCCTTCCCTTAATATCAACGCTATTACAAAAGATTCCTCTAATCCAACTTTACCATTCATGAACTAATCGAAACTAGTTGTCATGAGTATTATCATTTGAAAGAATCAAAAGAAATAGAGAACTCTTCGTTTAATATCAATATCACACAAAACACTAACGATTGGACTATGTTAGATTTTAAACCTTCCTTTAAAGAAGAAAAAAAAATCCCACAATCTAAAGAATCTTGTGTAAGTATGCCATCTTGTACTAAGCAAGAAATATCTTTGTTGCAAAATAAAGCAACACCTTTTACTATTTATCAAGAGAGTATCTTATCGAGACTCCTCCAAGATCATTTGATATCTCTCCCTCCAAGAACACAAAAGAAATTTTATTACAAGAATTAATTTTGTGCATATAATAGAGTTTGTGGTCATTCTACTAATGAATGTAAGGCTTTAAATAACAAAATTCAACATCTTAGCAACTATGGTGCTATTCCTTGTGTTGAAGCACCTAGTTCCTCTAATTGAAACTTATTTTCATCCTATACGGCTCATCCTTGTCTTGCACTAAGTGGGGGCAAGGGGTTAGGTGGCCTTGTCCTAATATGTCACTTGTCATTGTCTCTTTTGGCTAGTTGATTTCCTTTCATTTACATATAAGAGAAAATGTGGGATGTGGATGACATTCCTTAAGTTGGATTGCATGTGACATACCAAGTTATACATTTTGGAGGCAACCCATTCCCTTTTTCATGATGTGGCTTATTGGAAACAAATGAATTGGCATAGGGATTTCTGAGTAAGCTCTCATTTATTCTTCTACTTTAAATCAATTGCTCACAACAATGGTGTTAGCAAACACTTTAAAGTGGGGGCATACATACACATTCATGTTTCACTGTGTGATTTTCTTTATTCTTGCGATGCATCCTTTTCTTGGTGGTGTCATTGGGTTTGATTTCCTCCCAGAGCATGATATTTCTTTGACTTGTCCTCTCTTGGAGACATTAATCATGATTTTCTCAAAGATGAGACCATACATGAACTAAGAAAAATCCGTTTGGACATACCTTACACTATTTTTGATTTATAATATATTTCATATGGCCACCTTGCATAACACACTTTACTTTCCTGCTGTGCCATCTTGTTTGTTCATGAGTTTCAATCATATGGATTTTTGTTTGTCTCATGAAGCTTGAAGTTCATTTTTTTGTGGAACCTTGTCAAATTTATCAGGAGGTATAGCTTTGGTATGGTTAGTATATGATGAGAAGCCTAAACATGGGAAATACTTTCTCATTATATAGTGAGAAGCTGATACAAATGTGTGACTTTCTCACTAAGCCACCCTTTGGATACTCACCCAACAGATAGCCCAATGTTCTATTGCCTTAGAGTGAGCGTGCATTTTTGGAAAAATATCTCAGATCTGATCCACATTTTGTTAGACAGAATATTGAAGCTTGATCCACCCCTTTTTTCTTTCATTGGGTTTTGTTCCTTTTTATTTTAGTTATTGAAATTTCAAGTTTGTGTATCTTGATGTTGCATATCATACACCTTTTGTGTGTCCTTTCATCCTTATGTTGGTTTGATGTATGATCTTGGATCCTGGGGGCTTGTCCACCTCCTTTGATCTTTTTATCCATTTTCCATCCTCATTTGTACACTAGGACCCCTCTTGAATTTTTGTACTTTAGTGTGAGTTTGAAGTAGGTTCATCCTCTCACTAAAGTTGGGGCTAAATGTAATGATGGAAAAAGTATCCCTTTTCCCCAATTAATTTTGGAATGGTTAACATTAAAATGGACCTAATACTACCTTGATCTAGTGTTTTAATGTGTTTTCTATGGGTATGTGCAGGATCATCATGGAAAAACAAGCCCTTAAGTGTGATGAAAATTCAAAAAATCGAGTTAGGAAACTTGGCGTAAAAAATTGAATAAGTTATCTATATTATTTCAAAATATGTAAGAATAGAATCTATAGCAAATTGAATGTAGTTTCTAAACTGCTAGGTTTTTTATTTTTAAATCTATTTGGTGAAAATTTGAAATTTCAATGCAGAGTACTTAAATTTTAGAGAAAAATAAAGTAGGTGTCTGTTTGACCACCCTAATCACAATAAAATGATAATATTTTTTTTATAATATTTTAGATATAAGTAGAGGTCTCATGTCCCAATGTGATGCATATTTTTGTAATTTTTTTCCAAGTAAATAATTAATTATAATTTTTTATTAATTTTTTTAAAAATATAAAAACTTGTATGTCTAACCACCTTAACTTGGTCAAAACTTCATGAAATTCATTTTTTAATCCTATAATATGTGAAGCATAGAATGTGATGCATGTTTGAATTCAAAAATGTGATATCATTTGAAAGATATAGATGTTTTCAATCAATCTATCAATCAGAATTTAGTTGTAATTCAAATAGAAAATGAATAATAATTATTTATTAAATTCAAAGTAAAGCATAATTTATATTGGTGGAAAGCCGAGAATCTCCTTTAAAACCCTTTTCGTTTCATCAATTTTCGGTAAAAATAAAGTTGTCAGCCAAATACCCTATGCATACCCATCATATCACCACTTTTTGGCCCATCATGATCCTACACATACCCCTACATTCACATTGAATTTAGGGCCCTTTAAGCTAAATAGACCTAATTTTTCCTTAATTTAGTGTTGTAAAGTGTTTTTATTTACACCTTCACATTAAGTTTTGGGCCCTTGTAAACCAAATGGACTTAAGTATGCCTTATTTGGTGTGTTGTAAAGTGTATCCTAACACTTTCACACTAATTTGGGGTTTCATTAAATAAATGGGATTCTTTATGTCTTATTTGGCCTTATTTTGCATCCAAAAGCATTAATTAATGCATATTTCTGAGGATAATCCTAACATAAACCAACATCTAATCATAGTTCAGGTGCTTTTATGTTGTGTGGCCCAGATTTAGTGATTTGAGACTCATATGCCACCTTGGGCATATGAGTCCCACCTAGGTTTTTGGGCCCCAATTATGATTTCACATCATTCTAAGCATTTTTGAAAATGTGTCCAATAGTTAAGACTAATGGAACTCATATGCCACTTTTGGCATATGAGTCCCATGTGGCCCAAAATAAAATTCAATTCAAATTCTTGGCACGATTTTATCCTCCTAGATCTGATGCTGGCTTGTAGTGTTGTAATTTCTAGAAATTAGGCATAACCAAGTATAAATACAAGGTTATTTCAATCATTTTCACCTAAGACTTCCATGAGAGCATTCCTTATAGAAAATTTGAGTTCACAAGAGCATTCAAGAGTTTACAAGACTTCACAAGAGTATTCAAGATCATTTCTAAGAAATTCAAGGGCACAATTCTTCATCAATTGTTGCAAAAATTCAAGATCCATCATCATTTCAAGGTTATCAAGCATCAATCATATTGTTGATCTAGTGCTATGATGTTGTATTCAAGATCCCAAGATTAAGCATTGTCCTACACTTATTTCAAGATCTAGATATACATCCTTCATGGCCACTTCATGTTAGATTGTTGGTCTACAAGAAATCATTCAAGGTATCATTTTTCATGTTTCATTTTCCATGTTTCATGTTTCATGTCCTTATTTCATTATCTCATTAGTTGGTTTAATCACCTAAAAGGGTTTTGACCAAGGAAAACCCCTATTCTATAACAATCAACAATTTTTTCACTGTCTACAAGTGTGATTGCAGATCTAGGTGTCTTGGAGCTTGAATATCCTTTGAAGATTAGGTTGCAAGGTTGAAGAAAGTCATCAAGTCATCACAAGGTTGTCATCTTAACTAAAAGTCACCTACATGATGTAAATCAGGGTTTCAAATCTAGAAATGAACTATGGAAGGAAGAGCGGAGATAGGAGAGTAGATTTGGGTGTTAACCCTTAGAAAAATATGAGCGAGACTAATACACCACTTGTGGTGTATGAGTCCCAATATAGCATATTTTCCATATTTCAGTTGTTTCTAATAATACACTGTTAAATTCAAGTTTTGGCACAAAAACCCTAGTCTGGGACTAAATCACCTAGACTGGCATATGAGTCCCAGTGGGCATTAAACAAGCTTTTCCTTATTTTGGAGCTTTTTGTGGCCTCATCAATTTTCTAGGTGTACCTTTGTTCATGTCTAGTTTGATATTCTATATTTCAGTTTCATTTCCTAGGTCATCTAGTTAGGCTTTACATGGTACTTTGCATGATTCATTTATCTCTTGTCTTTCCAATCCCTAGCTTGGTGGTGAACCCCTCTTTTAGTCTTTAATCACACCCTAGGACACCCTATTACAAGATCTCTTCCTCCCTTTCTAAATTCGTCTTGGGATCTCTAGGGTTTCCTTGAGTGAAACTTGTGGGAAATAGCTATAGGTCCCTAAACACCTAGTTTGTGCTCCACCTCTCAAAAGGTGGAGTACTTATTTCCATCATTTCAACATCTAATGCAATAGAACATGTGCGACCCCACTCTGAAAACAACAAGATATCTCTCCCTTTGATAAAACTTCTTCCCTCTTGGTGTGTAATAGTAGCAATCTCCTTCATTATTTTATCTTATTCATCTTTCTTAGCTTCCTCCTATAATGAGGGATAAAATTAGACCTTTGCATCCTATATCCTTTTCTTGATGTCATAGCTTTTGATTTGGATGAAAAAATCTCTAAATTCCTTAGTTTGGACAAAATTTTCAACACTCATGAAATCCCTACAAGACTTTATTCATATATCATCTTTGTACTCATCATATTCCCACTTAATTATTCTATTGGTAGGAATATCAATATTGAGAGCATCCTCTCTCTTAGGGGATGGGAATATTTGATTATCCTCTTGTTCCATAGGAATATGGTTGATAGATTCTTCTTGTCTATGGCCTCCACCACCTTGCTTAGTTCTAGGATAATTCACCAATGGGGTGATCACAGGTTCATCACCTATCTCCAATGGTTTCAATTGAATGCCTTGAGATATAGAGTGATCCAGTTCACTCCTTGTAGACCATTGTGCTCCTTGGAAACCTTGGCTTTTACATCAGCCTCTTTAACTATTAAACAAGTGGATGACAATAGAGAGGAGGGGTGAATCATTTGTTACAAAATTCAAACTTAAAACTTCAACACTTATTAATTCCACAACCACACTATTTTGTTATTAAGAGCATGAAACATAAATAATAGAAAGTAATTTAACACAATAAACACTATGTGGAAAAACCAAGGAGGGAAAAACCACGGTGAGGATTAACTCACAATATAAAGTAGTTTCAAACTGAAACTAAAAGGCTCACTACCAAGGGCTCATTGCCTTGAAAGGACTCACTATCCTAATACAAAAGCTCACTGCTTACAAGAGAGGATCACTTCCTACAAAAATATTGACAAAATAAAATTGTGCTTTATAGCCAAAATGAACTAAGAATAGTGCACCTAACAAGTGTTGATGGAGTTCTGGTTATGCACAATAGACTGATTCAGCACACTTTGTCCTTTTTGCTCACTTCCAAATTTTCAATCACAACTACTTCATTGATTTCGTACATACACATACACTTCTATTTCTATGTCTATCTCACACATAAAACTATCCAACATATTCATTTATATACATGATCTCTTTCACAACCAACAATTAGGTCGGCCTAATTAGATGCATTTCATATTTACCAAAAATACTAACTCCTAGCTCCAATCATTCACAAAATATTTCCAAGAAAATAATTCAAACCTCCAGCATGCTACATTATGTTAGCATAGACCTAAAATAGGTTGCACATATATCTGTACAACAAAATTAATTCATCGTATCATAATTACCCCCAAGAAGTCGGCTAGGAATAGACTTCAATGCAAAAAAGAAATAAACATTATGTTGGTTGCCACAATGTTGCACGAGCATCTGAGCATGTAATATTATGAACATGCATGCCTTCAATGGCCATAAAAAATTTCTCAAAACTGTAAGAATTAATTACCAACAATGGAGAAATGTGGACTAGAATACCAGAGAGTTTAGCTCGAATACCAGTTCGAATACTAGACCAAAATACCAAATCAAGCACAACCTTAAATTTGTAATCACAGCATGGTGACATCAATGACAACAAAAAACTATAGAGGTAGCCAATCTTCATTTTTCCAACAATCTCCCCCTTTGTCATTGATGGAAACATGTAAAAGAAATTCTCCTTCAAACTCTTCCAACATTTCAAATCTCTTCCCATACACTAACTCTGCTCTAACTCTCTCCCCCTTTGACATCAATGGCAAAGGGTGGCCAAAAAAAGATGTAAACAAAATTTTAAACATGGTGACATCAAAAGTCAAAAAGATTCCAATTCACTAAAAAAACTTCTAGCCATCCAAAAATTTCAATTAGCATTTTTTTTTTCTTTTTCTTCTTTTCCATAGCAAAAACAACAAAAATTGAACATTCAGGATTCAAGTAAAAATGACAGTCTTCACCTAAAATGCTTTCTTGTGTCTTTCCTCAAGAACTGGATGCAATTTCTTCCAGTTAAATATAGCTAAATCCATTCTTGTGTAGATGCTTTCCAATAAGCTCAACAAAGTAAAAGAGGGTAACCAATATGAACGCTTCCTTTCAACATCTTCTGCATTAGTAAGTATTCTGGAAAGATGATCTAACCAGACCTCAGCAATCTCCTTAAGGAACCAGAAGGTTTTTACTACATCATCTCTCTGTCTTTATACAACAACCAATTTAGCTTGCAGTTCACCAACTCTCAATATTTTCTTTCCTTCTTTATCTTCAAATATGTCAAAAAAATTTCCAATGTTGTTCACTTCAAATTCAATTGCTTCAATTCTACTTCTAAAATTATCTACTGCAGTAGGCCATTGGAGACAATACTTGTAAATGTCTGATAGTTCTTTAATGAATTTCTTTGTTTCCACGATCAGTTTAGATAATCTCTCTTTAGCTTTAACACACCTATTTTCAACCAAAGCTTCAAACTTACGTCCTTCTGGACCTTCAAGCAACATTCTTTTTACAACAATCTCAACTAGTTTTTCTAGCAAGAAATCAGAAACAACTAATACTCCAATACCTTTCCAAAGTAAGTATTCTACCAAAGCATCATCAATCTTTAGTCTGTCAATAGGAGAGGTTGCATTCCATAATTCACCAATCTTTTTCATCTTCCCTTTAACTATCATAGACTGGATGTCATCAGGGGATACTTTCTCCTTTTCTTTTGAAATGTCAATGATATCTTCAGTTATAATTTTTCTTTTCTTTGATTCTGAAGGGGAAACACTAATTACAACCTCCAATTCCTTTTTACCAGAGAAAGATCCCACTACAAACTAACTCGACACAAATATACTGGAGCAAATATTTGTTTTCAATGATGTGAAATAAGATTTACACATACTTGCATTATCTGCCAATGCCTCCAAGTACCTATGGACTTGTTTTACAATAGGAATCCCAAATGCCCATTCCCCATTATCTTTTCCTAGCAGGGAACTCAAAATGTAAAACACCAAGCACACCAGCAAAGATGCAAAATGAAAAGAATAACTCACAATTACCAACATTCAAACATTTTTAGAAATATTCTCAAGCAACAAGCTAAAAAAATCAAATTTCTTGTTCTCCTTAACCATCATATGTGCAAGGGTATGTGCAAGATCATGATGGGCCAAAAAGTGGCAATATGATGGGTATGTGGCTAATGACTTTTTTTTTACCCAAAATTTATGAAACGAAAAGGGTTTTTAAAGGAAATGCTCAGCTTTCCACCAATATAAATTATGTTTTACTTTGAATTTAATAAGTAATTATTATTCATTTTCTATTTGAATTATGACTAAAGTCCTGATTGATAGGGTGATTGAAAAACATCTATAGCTTTGAAACGGTATCACTTTGTTTAAATCCATAACATGCATCACATTCTATGCTTCACATACTATAGGATTAAAAAAATAAAAAATGAATTTCATGAATTTTTTACCAAGTTATGGTGGTCAGACATACAAGTTTTTATATTTTTTAAAAGTTGTAATAAAAAATTCATAATTAATTATTTACTTGGAAAAAATTATAAAAAAATATGCATCACATCAGGATATGAGTCCTCTACTTATATCTAAAATCTTATAAAAAAATATTATCATTTTATTATGGTTAGGGTGGTTAGACAAACACCTACTTCTTATTTTGTCCCTAAAATTTAAGTACTACTGCAATGAAATTTATTTTCACCAAATAGATTTTTATTTTTTATAAAAACTTAGTAGTTTAGAAACTACATTCAATTTTCCACAGATTCTATTCTTACATATTTTTGAAATAATATAGATAACTTATTCAAAATTTTATGTCAAGTTGCCTAATTCTGTTTTTTCTGAATTTTTGCCCACTTAAAATAGGCCCTTAAGTGCCAAAAATTTAGAAAATAAAGAGTTAGACATCTTGGCGTAAAAGTGAATAAGTTATCTATATTATTTCAAAAATATGTTAGAAAAATTTGTAGCAAATTGAATGTAATTTCCTAAACTTCTAGAGCTTATTTTTAAAAAATAAAATCTATTTGGTGAAAAGTGAGAACTAAATGCTTAAATTGGAAAAAATAAGATGTTATCTGACCACCCTAACCACAATAAAATGATAATATATTTTTATAAGATTTTAGATATAAGTAGAGGACTCATGTCCCAATGTGATGCATATTTTTTTGTAATTTTTTTCCAAGTAAATAATTAATTATAATTTTTTTATTAGAACTTTTAAAAAATATAAAAACTCGTATGCCTAACCACCTTAACTTGGTCAAAAATTCATGACATTCAATTTTACTTTCTTTAATTCTATAGTATACGAAGCATAGAATGTGACACATATTTTGGATTCAAAAAATGTGATACCATTTGAAAGCTATAGATGTTTTTCAATCAGCCTATCAATTAGGACTTTAGTTGTAATTCAAATAGAAAATGAATAATAATTATTTATTAAATTCAAAGTAAAGCATAATTTATATTGGTGGAAAGTTGAGAATATCCTTTAAAAACCCTTTTCGTTTCATTAATTTTGAGTTAAAAAAAAGTCGTCAGCCACATACCCTACAAATACCCATCATATCACCACTTTTTGGCCCATCATGATCCTGCACATACCCTGATCCTCCACATACCCGCAATATAAACAACAATAGCTAATGTGGAACCTTCATGATTTCTAAAATACATCTTGTAAGAAATGTTGTATGCAACATACCTTATAGCCAAATCCCCAAGAGTGTTTATCGATAGAGCTTGTGGGCCTTTACTAATGCCAGTCAATTCCTCCACATCTTTGTACTTCACACTTTTATTTCTGGGAAGATCTCCAATACTACATAAGCCAGTAATTGTCTTGATCGCTTCCTTCGTAACTAAGTAGGGTTTTTCCAATACAATATTTTCATTCTTGAAATGATTCAACAAGAACAAAATAAACTCTTTATCAACAACCCACACAAATTCATTGCACAAATCGACACCTAGGGTTTTTATGTTCTCTAATTTGGTTTCATTTAGCCCTAGTTCCATTTCTTTCATCTTTCTATCATTAAATTCTTCTAACTCAACTCCTTTCAGCTTTGAAGGAATGATGCTACTTGATTCTCTATCCATTTCTACATTTTCTTTAATTAGTTAGTCGAAACTTCTTCATTTTTCTTCTTCCCCTTTTATAAACAGAGAAACAAATTCCAGATTACTTGAGTCAATTTTTGAATTCCCTTCAGAATTTCTCAAGCTCGCTTCAAGATCACTTTAGAGCACCTTCCAAGTTCTTCAAATGCTTAATTAATCGATAAGATTCACAAATTTTAACTTACACACCATCAAATTTACCCTAAACGCATTAAATGTGGAAAACATCAAAAAGTTGCTAAAGCATTCTTCTCAACACAGAAAACCTTAATTTATTCTACAAATCATCATGATAACATGTTTTCTTCTGATTCTCTTTCCACAACCTCTGATTCTTCATTCTTCACATCTCATCCTCATGCTAGCTTCTAACACACCATTTATCCAGGGGATTTTATAATTTTTTGATAATGCTCCACCCAAGACCATGCTAGTTCTAATTCCTCGAGGATTCTTTTGTACTAGATAAGGGCACAGATTCATCAATCACTTCATTTTTTTCTTCCTCTTTCTTCTTCCATATCTTATTCATCTCTTGCTTCATTTCTTCTTTGTCGACCTTCTTTACCGAATCATTCTTCTCTATCGGAGTGAACTTCTTTCCTTTCTTTCTTCTAAGAACCTTTGAAACATGTCCTAGTTTATTACAATTATAACAGATAACTTTTTTTATTACCTTGGCCTCCATTTCCTCTCGATCTACATTGATTTTCTCTATGTCTAAATTTGTTACAATTATAACAATAGCCATTAAAGAACTTATTCATTTTTCCTTCATTAAATATGTTCCTCATTACCCAACTTATTATTCTCACCTGAGATCCGCATTCAGTAAATTTATGTCAAACCTTCTTACATTCAAAACATTGTCTGGTGAAGGGTCTAGAAAACTGATTATACCTACTCCTAGGTATGTGCAGGATCATCATGGAAAGAATAGGCCCTTAAGTGGCAAAAAATTTAGAAAAATCAGAGTTAAGAAATTGGACATAAAAATTTGAATAAGTTATCTATATTATTTCAAAAATATGTAAGAATAGAATTTGTACTCCAAATTGAATGTAGTTTCTAAACTAGATTTATTTTTAAAAAAAGAATCTATTTGGTGAAAATTTGAAATTTCAATGTAGTAGTACTTAAATTTCAGGGAAAAAATAAGTAGGTGTATGTCTGACCACCCTAACAATAATAAAATGATAATATATTTTTATAAGATTTTAGATATAAGTAGAGGACTCATGTCTTGATGTGATGCATATTTTTTGTAATTTTTTTTCCAAGTAAGTAGTGAATTTTGAAATTTTATTACAAATTTTAAAAAATATAAAAAATTGTATGTTTAGCCACCTTAACTTGGTCAAAACTGTAATTCCAATTTTTTTTTTATCCTCGATTATGTGAAGAATAGAATGTGACACATGTTTTAGATTCAAAAAATGTGATACAGTTTGAAAGCTATAGATGTTTTTCAATCAGCCTATCCATCAAGACTTTAGCCATAATTCAAATAGAAAATGAATAATAATTATTTATTAAATTCAAAGTAAAGAATAATTTATATTGGTGGAAAACTAAGAATCTCATTTAAAAACCCTTTTCGTTTCATTAATTTTGGGTAAAAAAAAGTCGTCAGCCACATACCCTACACATACCCATCATATCACCACTTTTTGGCCCATCATGATCCTGGACATACCCTCCTGCATTTTTTTTCCTTGTGACCATATTTATTATAGAAGAAACAAATACCATTGAAAGAGGGATACCTTTTTGCATTAGGTTGTCTCACAGGTGGTCTCTTTGTAAAGTTTCTTCAATTTCTCTTCTTCTTTCTTTTTTCCTGACTTTTCTGATTGTCTTCAGAACTTTCACTTGCATCAATTTCTAGACCAACTTTGTCTTTACTTGATTTTTTTTAGCAATCAATTCTTCAAGCTTATCAAAACTTGAATTGAAATTATTCTCATAGAGCTTTTCCTTTTCAAGTTCAATCCTTAGGTTCACCACCTCCTATTCAAGTTTAGAGCATTCATTAGCTTTGTTCTGCACCATTGTATTAAAAAAATCTTCAATTCTCTTCTTCTCTTCTTTTGTGATTTTTAGTCCAATTATCTCTTGTCTCAACTGCTCACTCACTTCCCTATGTCTTTCTTTGAATTTTATTTGTTGTTCTTTCAGCTTCTAGACACATTCATTTGCTTCATCTAGATTCTCCATCAAATCTATATTTTCATTTTAAACTCTTAAAAGATATTTAAGTGTAGTTTAGAGTTCTTCTTTATCATCCATATGATCAACCATCAGGATCCTCCTTAAGTGGTTAATCTCTACACCAATGAATCAAAGCTCTAATACCAATTGTTAAACAAGTGTAGGACAACTGAGAGGGGGGGTTGAATCGGTTGTCACAAAATTCAAACTTAAAAATTCAACACTTATTAATTCCACAACCACACTATTTTGTTATTAAGTAAGAGCATGAAACACAATAAACACAAAAATTTACATGGAAAACCTGAGGGAAAACCATGGTGATGATTAACTCACAATATAAAGTAGTTTCAAACTAAAAATAAAAGGCTCACCGCCAAGGGATCACTGAATTGAAGGGACTCATTGTCCTGATACAAAAGCTCACTGCTTACAAGAGAGGCTCGCTACCTACAAAAATATTGAAAAAACAAGATTGAGCTTTACAACCAAAATGAACTAAGAAGAGTGCACCTAACAAGTGTTGATGTAGTTCCAGTAATGCTCAATAGATTGATTCAGCACACTTCATCCTTTTCGCTCACTTCTAAATTTTCAATCACAACTACTTCATTGATTTTGCACATACACATACACTTCTATTTCTTTGTCTATCTCACACATAAAACTGTCCAACATATTCATTTATATACTTGATCTTTTTTGCAAGCATCAATTAGGTCGTCCTAATTAGATTCATTTCATATTTACCAAAAATACTAATTGTCGGCTCCAATCATTCACAAATATTTCCAAGAAAGTAATTCGAACCTCTAGTACACTACATTATGTCAGAATAGACCTAAAATAGGTTGCACATATATCCACACAACAAAATTAATTCACCGTATCATAATTACCCCAAGAAGTCAACCAAGAATAGACTTTAATGCAAAAAATAAATAAACCTTCTGTTGGTTGCCACAATTTTGTATGAGCATCTGAGCATGTAATATTTTGAGCATGAATGCCTTCAACAACCATAAACAATTTCTCAAAACTGCAAGCGTTAATTACCAACTATGGAGAAATGTAGACTAGAATACCGGAGAGTGTAGCTTGAACACTGGTTTAGATACTGGATCAAAATACTAGATTAGGCACAACCTTAAACTTGTAATCACAACATGGT
>VDFB02271358.1:113410639-113556094 GCA_007258455.2 Sequoia sempervirens
TTATAGCCTGCAAATATTATTATGATGCCACCATCGTATCGAATGATGTCATAGTACCTAACATTACTCTCCTTAATCATCATTAAATTCGGTAGATTTCCCATGAGTGATATCATAATCTATTAAGGCTCTGACGTTATCTCCTAGGTCATTAAGATTCAACCATGTCTATTGCCCATTTTGTTTGACTCCCTCATTAGAAAAATAGTCAGCCACATTATTTGCTTCCCTAAAGATGTGGGATATTCTAACCTTATCAAAGTTGGATAATAAAGATATAGCTTCTTCTATCCAACATTTAATAGTCCATGAGGGGGGGGACTTGCCTAGGAGACACTCTATAATGTTTTTAGAGTCACCCTTAATCCATATATTTTAAAATTTCATTCTATTAGCAAGGTCAATTACCTAGAAAGCTCCAATGGATTCAACTAAGTGATTAGAATGTGTGTCCAAGGAGATAGCCACTGCTGCAACAAACTTACCATTATAATCTCTTATCACTCCCCCACTCCCTGTTGGCCCCAGATTTCCCTTGGCCACCCCATCAAAATTAGCTTTATCTAGTCCCTGGGAGGGTGACTCCATCTAATACCTTCACAGTTCTTTTTAGCTGGTCTTGAAGCCTTAGAAACATCACTCTTGATATTCCAATCTTTTTCCATCTTGAGGTCATAGTTAGAATAGACCACAACCTCCATATTCTCATGAAAAGTGATATTATTGATATTTTCCACCATCAACCTGTATTTTTTCTCATACACAATATTCTCTGGAGCTTCCCTATCCCTAAAGATTATATTATTTCCCTCCTTCCACACACCCTAGGCTATATATGGGAAAGTAAAAGACCATAATTTGTGGATAGTATGATTCAAGGAGGGAGCATTCCACTAAATAAAAGGGTCTTCGATAGAGGAAAGAATCACCCACGAGATATTCCAAATAGAGAAATCTTCCCCAAATAGAAGTCACATACAGATAGTGGAGGAACAGGTGGTTACCAGTTTCAGCTTCTTCCTTACACAAGTAACAATGATTCAAGATCTAGATGCCACGCTTGCAGAGATTATCCACCATGAGCACTTTATCTTGGAGAAGAATCCAAAAGAATATGTTGACCTTAGGATTCATGTGTTTATTCCATTCTTTAGCCCAAAAGGGAGGGGAGCGGGCAAAAGGGATAGCAAAGAGATAGCTAAAGAGACCGAGTAGCTACCAGAAGGGTTAGCTATCCAAACTAAAAGATCATCCTACTGGCTCAACCCCATCCTAACTACCATTAGAGAGGATTGAATCAACACTAGGTCCAAACTGATCTAGTATAGATTCACCCATCCCCCATTACTCCAGTAGTCCTTGACATGAGTCCCATAAATTTCCTTGTAGGTATTAGCCCATCCATTGAAGCTTTCATATGATTTTAAAGGCTCCTTCATTAACCATATATCTTTTGAAAACCTTGCTTGATTCCCATTTCTTATGCGCCATCTGACTCCCAAATCAATAATGTCTCTCCCTCTAATCATATCATCCTAGATAGTTGAACCACGGGGTAGATTTGGAGAGTCCAAAAAAGTCTTATGAGACCCAATATTTTCCATATATTTCCTCTTTGAAATACTATTCCATTCTCCATTGGACAAGAAAGCTCTCCAGATTTTCTTTGCAAGGAGAGCCCTATTCATCATTCTAATCTTTTTAAGACCCAAACCTCCCAAATTTTTAGGTCTACAAACAAAATCCCATCTAATAAGAGGCATTCTTTTACTCTCTTCAACACTTGACCATAGAAAGTATTTTTGAATTTTTTCAATAGCATCCGCATACTTGGAGGGGATTTTAAAAAGACTTAAGGCATAGATTGGAAGGTTCTGAAAAGTAGATTTGAGGAGCTAGATTTTTCTAGCTTGGCTAAGAAGATCTCCTTTCCATCCAACAAGATTTTTATTGAACCTATCAACCAAAGAGTTCCAAAAGGACTCGGGAGGCTTAAGGCCCAAAGGTAGGCCAAGATAAATTGATGGTAAAGATTCCACTCTGCATCCAAGAATTTTGGAAATCTTATTCTGTCTTGGCTCCAAAGTGTTGAAGAAGAATAAAGAGCTTTTATGTCTATTAACCATCTGACCAGATGCCTTCTCATAATCATCCAAGACTTTTTTAAGATTCCTAGCTTCTTCCACTGTAGATCTCCCCATCAAAATGGTATCATCCACAAATTGTTGGTGGGAGCAGTCCAAATTAATGGAAAAGGCCTCAATCCCACTAAGGATCCCTGATCAACAATTCTTTTCAAGTTCCTTCTGAGGCACTATTCCATAATAGTAAATAAAATACGAGAAATGGGGTCTCCCTGCCTTAAACCTCTAGAATTCTTTAAAAAGGGTGAAGGGGACCCATTCACCATAATAGAAATAGAAGCAATAGAGATAATTTGACCAACCATCTGAAGGAATCTATTGCTAAAGCCAAACAACCTCATAATTTTGAGTAAGAAATCCCAGTCAACACGATCATAGGCTTTTGAAATTTTTAATTTAAGAAGAAAACCTTTGGTCTTAGATTCTATTAGTGAATGAACATTTTCATGGACTGTAATAATTGAGTCAATGATTTTCCTTCTAGGAACGAAGCCATTTAGTTGAGGAGAGATTAGACTTGAATTCAAAACCTTAGAGATAATTTTATAGAAAGAATTGCAAAGGCTGATAGGCTTGAAAGCTTCAAAATCTATAGCTCTTGGACATTTAGGGATGAAGACTAGAAAAGTAGCATTTAGTTCCTTTAGGAGACTCCTTGACCCAAAGAACTCTTTAATAGCATTCACCACATCCTCTTCTACAATCTCCCAGAACCACTAAAAGAAGAACATAGGAAACTCATCAGGTCTCGGAGCCCTTACCTTCAAAAGAGAAGACAACTCTCTTTATTTCTTCCTTGGACAAAATAGTAGTTAGCAACTTATTATCTTCCTCCTTAACAAGCTTAGGGATGGCCTCTGAAAGATAATCTTGCATTGCATGATTTACTCCATCACTCCCCGAAAGAAGATTACTGAAGAAAAAGGGTAGCTTGTGTTCATATGTCATCATCCTTCTCAAAACAACTTTCATTGTAATCAATATGTGTAATCCTATTAGTGGCCTTATGTTTTAGTGCTGACATGTGAAAATATCTAGTATTTTTATCTCTAGCTAACAACCATATAGCCCTAGATCTTTGTCTCCAAAATTCCTCTTCTTTGGTTATTATATCATGCATCTTCACATGCAACTCATTTTCTTTCATCCTGTTATGAGCAAAAAATCCCTCCAGCTAGCTTTTTTCTTGTATATCCTTCAATTCAAGCTGTAATTCAAACTTGATACCAAATATATTACCAAAGGCTTCTAAATTTCATCTTCAACTCCTATTTTTGACCTCCCTCAGTTTCAAGTACCAATCTTGAACATAGCTATCCTAGAAATAGAGATATTCCACCATTTCCTAACCTCCTCAAGGAGCTAAGGGTGGGATAGCCACATGTGTTCAAATCTAAAGGGGAAATTCCTCTTAGCCAAGATAGGATCTGCCACAAAACTAATAGGATAGTGATCATATCCCACTCTAGAGAGAGCCTTTAAAGAAAAAAAATACTCTAAAAAAAATTGATCAAAAATTAAAGTTCTTTCTAATCAAACTTGAGTCAAGTCCTTACCAATTCTTCAATTTGACAACGTATAGGAAGCTCCTTGCAGCTCAAGATAAATCAACACTTGATTATTAATGAAGTCCATAAGATCCATCCTACTTTTCAGGTTCACCTGGGATCCTCCAAACTTCTCATTTTCCTGAAGAGGGTTATTGCAGTCTCCCATAACAACCCAGGTTTCATTAATGAATTTCCTATGGAAGGAAACCAACTCTTACCAAAAGGTCTTTTTGTCTATCTTCCCATTTGGAGCATAATTGTTAGACTAGATCCACCAAAAATTATCTTTGATATGGGTAAACCTAGTGGCCACATGATTTGTACTCTCAAACAAAGGTACACCTTTAATAAAGTTCAAATTCCAAAAGGCAACAATTCTCCCAGAGGCACCTTCAGAACTATTACCATGCAGCCCACAAAAATTAAACATTTTAATATTTTCCACTTTCTCTTTAGGCATTTTGGATTCTTGGACAAGTAAAATATCAGGTTTATGATCCCTAACAAAATTTTGCAACACATCATGCTTATGGAGGCTATTCAATCCCCTTATATTCCATGACATAATCTTCATATCTTACTAGGGGATTGGAGTTTAATACAAATTTCAAGAATGGTTTTCTTAACACCATCTACTATATCCTGAAAGCTTCCTTGCTCCCTATGCCATCTTGCAGATCTTCTTCCTTTACTACTCTTTGTGGTCCTTCAATCTTCCTTGGCTCTATTTCTAGTTGAGACTCCTATCGGTGTACTCTACTATTTGTTTTTCTTCTTCTTCTTCCTGGTATGGGAATTAACATCTTCTCTTTCATAATCTTCTTGACTATCATTCTCTTTTCCTGAATCCCAACCCTTTTCTAAAAGCCCTTTTTTATCCAATGGAAGGGTATCCATCAATCCGTTATTAAACTAGGTTGTGTTCTCACTCAAGTTCACCAGAGTCTAACTCGAGTCCCTGAAGGTATCCTTAACAATTTCCTGAGAATCAATTGATTCTGAATCATGCACTAAAACCTAGCTATATAGGCCTCTACCTTAAAAAGTTGAGGCCATAATGGGAATCCCAATATCCAACGTCAGGTTACCTTCCTTCATCAGAACACTAGAGCCCTGACTTAGAATGTCTTCCAGGCCAATCTCTCCATCCTCCTTCCCATTAGAATCATTCTCTGGCTTATTGTCTAGAGGCTCCTGGATCTCCAGGCCAATCTCTCCATCCTCCTTCCTACTAGTTTCATTCTCTAGGATATTATTAAGAGGCTTCTGAAACTCCAAATCAACCTGAATCCTTGCATCATCCTTATTTTTTAGGGGCTTTCACAAGTTCCTTTGATGCCTTACTCTTGCTCTCTCCAATATGTTTTACTTTGTTTACTTTTCCATCCCCTTCAAACTTCCTTTTCTAGATTGTCATCAGTTTAGGTTGGGGCTTCTCTTTTACATCACTGGCATTAAGCGAGCATTTCTTTTCCTAGTGGCCTAATTTTCTACATTTAAAGCAGGCAAAAGGAATTGTTTCAAGCTCAATAGCTTGAACCCAAGTTCCCAACTTCGATTGTATTTCAATAGAAGATGGGAGGTTAGAATTTTGGGACACACCAACACAAATTCTAGCAAACACAAGCCTTTTCCTAGTTTCCATCATCAGATCTATTGAAAAAATCTCACCAAATGAGTTTGCCAAACTGCTAAAGACATCCTCATTCCAATATTCCAATGGAAGACTAGGAAGTCTAGCCCAAACTAGGAAATTCTCAAAAATGGAGTCTGAAAGATCCAATTTTTTTGTCCATTTCTTAAGAGCCAAGGAGGACTTTCCTATAACCTAGGGACCCCCACTCCTCATGACCAAAATACCCTCCTTACAAGTAAACTCAAAAGCAAAGTATCCCTTAAGTAAAGCATAAAAAATAACTTGGTGATTAGTTCTCCACTTCTTTTTAACAAAAGCCCTAACAATTTCAATATTTGGTCTAGGGATCATAAATTTTCCAACCAACACTTTGTCCATTAGAGAAATATTATGATCAATGACCAGATCAGGGATAGAAATGGTAAACTTACCCTTGGTCAGATCCAACCAGTCTTGTAAATGTTCTTTCATTATCAAAATCTATATATTTTGTTTCTTTTATAGATGATTATAGTAGGACATTTTTTTATTTCCTCAGAAGTAAATCTGAAGTCTTTAGTCGATTTAAGGAGTTTGAGGCCTTGGTATAAAATCATACTAATAGAAATATTAAGTGTTTGACGACTAATAATGGTAGTGAGTTTTGTTTCATAGAGCTTGAAAAGTTCTGTAAATAGCACGACATTAAGAGACATAAGACAACTACCTAGAATCCACAACAAAATGGAGTTGCAGAGAGGATGAACAAAATATTGATGGAGAGGGCTAAGATTATGTTGAGTGGTGCTAGCATTGAAGAAATTTTTTGGGCTAAAGCAGTAGCCACTGTATGTTATTTGATCAATAGATCTCCTACATTAGTGCTCATTGGAAAGGAACCCATGGAGGCATGGTCTAATAAAAATCCTTCTATGAGACATCTCAGAGTATTTGGTTGTGAAGCTTATGCTCATTTTATGATTGAGAAGAGGTCTAAATTGGAGAAAAAGGATGTTAAGTGTATCTTTTTTAGCTATGGTGTCAGTGTGAAAGGGTGCAAGATTTGGGATCCAAAAGATCAAAAGGTTCTCTACAATAGAAGTGTGATCTTCAGAGAGATGAAACCTTCCTCTGTTGAGTTGCAACTAGAGAAAGAGGAGAAACAAAAGAAGAAGGTGGTTCAAATTCCACCTACTCCGAAAAAAGAAGAACCAAGTACTCCTATTAGACCTGATGATGGGGAGAGCTCAAGTAGCTCTGAAATTTCTGAAGAAGAAGAAGAACCTCTACCTTGACCTTTGCGGAGGTCTACATGAGTTAGGTGAAAACTAAAAATGATTGGTTATTCGTTATTAGATTCCAGTTGCATTTTTTCATTGATTACTAATACAGATGAGCCTAGGATGGTTAGAGAGGCAATGTGTATGAATGATTTAGATTCTTGGATGCAAGCCATGGACGAAGAAATGGATTTATTAAAGAAAAAAGATGTGGGATTTGATACCTTTTCCTACTGGATGAAAATCTGTTGGTTGTAATTGGGTTTTCAAGAAAATGTGTGGTCCAAATGGCAGTGTTGAGAATTATAAGAAACAGTTGGTCGCTAAGGGGTTTTCTTAGGTGGAGGGAATTGATTATGGGGAGATATTATCTCCTATAGCAAAGATGAGATCTATGTGGCTTTTGTTGTCACTTGTAATAGCATATGACTTAGAAGTGGAATAGATGGATGTGAAGACAATGTTCCTTCATGGTGATTTGGAGGAAGAAATTTATATTTCACAACCAAACAATTTCATTGAAAAAGGTAAAGAAAATTTGGTTTGCAAACTAATGAAGTCTCTTTACGGTTTGAAATAGTCTCCTAGAATGTGGTATCAAAAGTTCAATACCTATGTGTTCTCATTGGGATTTCAAATATCTAAATATAACCATTGTGTATATTTTAAATCTGATAATGGTTTCATTCTCATTATTATCTTATACATAGATGATATGTTGTTTATTGGGAATGGTAAAAGTATGATTTTAGATTTAAAGTTTTAGTTGTTAGCATAGTTTGAGATGAAAGACCTAGGTGCAGCTAGGTACATTCTAGGAATGGAAATCACAAGAGATAGATCTAACATAAAGCTTTGGTTAAGCTAGATCAAGTATGTGAACTCTGTGTTTGATAGATTCAACATGGTAGATTGCAGACAATTAGTTGTTCCTATGATGCAGGGGACAAAGCTTTTAATGAATGACTATCTAAAATATCCTACTTAAATGGAGGACATGACCAAATTACCATGTATGCAACTACAATTGGTAGTCTGATGTATGCGATGGTGTGTACTAGACCAGACATTGGCCAAGAAATGGGAGTCCTTAGTCATTTCATGGCTAATCCTCGATGGGTGCATTGGGATGCAGTTAAGAGAGTGTTTAGATATTTACTAGGTACTTCTAAGTATTCCTTGTGTTTTCATGGTTATCCTACTTGACCTCAACATTTTTTGAGCATTCAAGGATATGTGGATTCAAATTGGGAAGCTGACATTGATAGTAGAAGATCTACCAGTGGTTACATGTTTATGATGTTTGGTGGTGCTATCAGTTGGATGAGTAAGTGGTAGGTTGTCGTTGCATTATACACAATAGTGGTAGAGTATATGGAATTTACTCATGCATGAAGGAATTCATTTGACTGATGAGATTGCGTTCTGATATTGGTTTAGATGCAGGATAGATTACTATTTGTTGTGATAGTCAAAGTGTGATTTGTCTAGCAAAGAATCCTACCTTCCATGCTAGAACAAAGCACATTGATGTTCAACATCATTTTTTTCATGATATGGTAGAGGATGGAAAGGTGAACTTGGAGGAGGTTGACACTTTGGTGAATGATGCAGGTGTATTGACGAAACTAGTGAGCACAATTTTTTTTTAGATGGTGTTCTAATTCCACAGTCCTTGGGGCCCTAAGTAGATGATTCCATATGAAATTCGATAGGTCTTCGACAAGTGGGAGAATGTTAGGATTAAGGTGTCTCAACCTTAGAGTCCTAATATTGTTTAATTTATGTAATTAATGTATTTATTTATATTATTTTATTTCCTATGGTGTCATGTCATTATTGGGACCCACCGACTAGGTGGCATCCCTGTTGGAGGTGACTAGATGACACATCATCATTCCAAGTGGACATAGGAATCCCATTTTTGAATCAATGACATATTTAAAAATTATGTGATGTTTCATAAGACATATTTGAATGCATGGATAAATGTGGCACCTAAGATGGGTTATGACAGAATGTAAGAGAATCAACTATTTTTAGCTGGTTATGACAGATTCTCTTACAGATCCTATGACATATTCTTTGGAAGATTTATGACATTCTATGATAGTTGTAAGGCATCTATCATAAGATATTTTTAGCATATTATAAGTGCCCAAGCTTGGATGAAAAATATTTGCATTTTTGACAAGTGTAAAGGGGGTAAGGGATTGATGAACATGTGTCCAAATACATGTCCAAGGAATTGTATATTGTGCCATGTGGATTTGGATGCCCCTCACCTTCTAGATTCTTCTTGTATCTTGTAACACTCTATTTATTGAGTGCCTTGAGTTGTAGAATAAACAGTTTGTTTGCAAGAATGATTTGAACACTTTTGCAATAAAACCTCTAGTTTTTGACTTCCGATTAAGAAACAAAAAAAATATCAAAATAACTGATGAAGAAAAGGACTCATGCACACTGAGATGACTCATCCACTAGGTGGGAAACTTAGGACTGGCCAAAGATACAATATCCTTGACACAACTGCATCAACTTCGAGACATTAAGGCCAAAAAATTGATGAAACTTAGTAAAGAAAACCATGACACCCTGAATCTAGGAAAGATAGATAATTTAAGCAATGACAAGGTAGGCTAAAATAGAACTTTCATTTTACCATTTCCTTCAAAAGAAACACACCAAAGCAAGCAAAATAAAATGACAGAAAAGAAAGGAAACAAAAAAAGCGGTCCACATTTCACCAAAGAGCAAAATGGGGCGTGTTGTGAGACCAGACAACACCAACTATTACCAATGAAAAAACTAGAAACCAAGAACTAGTCCAATCTATCAGAAATAGATTCCTTGCCACATATCCTATTACACCAAACATACATTCTGTTGTCGAATTATAAGTCAACTAGGTTCAGAAAATGAATGTTACCTTTAAAAAGTGAAGAAGAGGGTTCCAACCTATGACATGACCCCCTCTTTCCCTCCAAACTAATAATAACATTATTTTTTTTTCCATAATCTATGGAAGTAATAGAACTAGGGACCACACCAAATGTGAGTCAAGGGTCAAGATTTACTAAGTAAATCCATCAGAGCATAAACATTGGTGAGTGAGAAAAGTTCTCTAAAATCAAAACTAGAAGCAACCATAGTCATAAAAATGTCTTAAAAAATCCCATTATAAGATTCAAATTATATGCATGTCCTATATGCACATGACCCCTCCAGCCCTACCGTATGCACAAATGCATTGACATTGACCCCTCCTCCACAAATTGGAAGCTATGATGAACATTTCTTCCATAGAGAACATTGAATCCTGAATAAAAATAACATCTAGATAATGCACACTAATTAACATACAAACAACCTTTTGTTTAGGGATGTTGTTCAAACTCCTTGCATTCCAAGAAAGAACAATCATCTTTGAGAGTTAGAAAAATGAGTCAATAGTCTTATTTGAACTTGACTCCACCAAATTCTCACCCATTTATTTTATTGTGTACCTTGATCCTTCTTCCTCCCCACTTTTGGAGGCTTCTCTGGGCCCCACTTTTGAGGTTATTTTTCTACAATCCTAACTTGGGCAATAATTTATTGCATTTACCAAGACTTGAAACCTCCACCTTAAGCCTTAGGTCAAGAATATATAGGTTCAATTTGTCTGCCAAATCTAGTCTCCCAAATGGTTCTACAATACAAGGATTACCATGAACTTGATATGTGTCCATGTGAGAAGCAGGTCACTCAAATAATAATATTCTAGTTAGCATCCTCCTTGGAAGCTATATACTCTTCCCCCAAATTACCTAACCAAAAAAGAATCCTTTATGGGTTCACCTCTTGATTATCAAAATCTTTCAAGGCCTCAAAATAGTTATAAGAATCACTCACTATCTATATCTTTGAGAGATCTCTTTTGGCCCCTTCCCTTATTATGGGTCTTTACTAGAAAAAATCCTTACTTATTTGTGTTCCCCTCCAACATAGGGGATTTTCTTTTATCCTTCACTAAAACTAGGCAATTTGGCACCTTAGTTATAGCCCCATTGGTCGACATCCCCATAGGGTTAACATTAGGAAATTTCCTTTGCAAATGCTCATAATAATGGAAGATTCAACACTGAAATGGAAGAGCTTCATAGTCAATTTGTTGAGTCCACAAAGTGGAAACAACTTGAATTCCAATGAATCTAGCAAAGGATTATTTAAATCAATTTCAATACAAATTTGGGAATAAGAGATTTCCTTCTTATCAAGAGTCTATTGTGACAAATCCACCATATTTCACAAGAATAAAGCAATCATGTGCATAATATCATTCCTCCAAAACTCTAGCAAGAGCCAAGGGAGCCAAACCCAAACAAGAATCCTTGATGGGAGGTCCTCTGCAAGATTGAATTTGACATGCCAAGGCCTAATAAATAGACCCTCTTGGCTGTAAAAATAGGGACACCCTCATAGGACTTATTTTGATCCACTAGGAAGGAGAACACAACCATGAAATAATATTAGCTTCAAGGATCACCTCCATATTACCCTCTATTTTTTATGTTTGATGAGCCCATGATTCCAAGAATCACTCAAATAGTTGACAACCTCCACTACCTAGTGTGATTGAATCACTAAAACCTACCAAGAATGACTCCTCTCTAAGCAACCATTCACTTTCTGAATGTGAAGACCTCCCATTTGAGATGAGCCCTCACAATTCAAAGAATTGCTTAAAATTTTGACTACATTCACATGGATTGATGAGGGATGAGCCCCCATCAAAACCTCACAAAAATATATATTCTCCTTAATTCTAAAACCTCCACCTGAATCCATACTCAACAACTAAGACTACATAAAGCCTTACCCTACCAGACACCCACAACACTCTCTAACACTAAAAACACCATAAAGAACCCCTAAACCAGCCTGCACCTACCCAAAAATCCCATCCAACAATGCCTATGCCACAAACACCCCACATGTTGTTCCAAAGGAGCTTCTTACATGAGAAAAAAGAAGGTAGAGAAGCTAAGGCCGTTGACTCCTAGCCCGTGCCTCAACCACACCTCTTCATGACACCATCCACCCAACTAAACTATAAGTAAATATTATTCATATATATTATAATATTTTTTTTATCATAATACAATTTTGTGCGACCCACTAATTTTTAAATAGGCTCTAAATTATTCTTCATAAAAACAATATATAAATACCATTTTCATTTAAATTTACTTCAATTGAAGGAAGAAGTGTGCACTAAAATTGAGCATCTTAGTCATGTAAACATAAGGGAAAAGACCAAATAACCACTTACCTTAACTTTGTGTACCCTAAGTGCCTAAATGATATATCAAATTTTGATGATTGTTTTCGGGTTTCTCTATATGAGACTTAAGATCTTAAAGCTATTATTTCATCTTTTGAGTAGTTATGATCAATGTGGGAGGATTTGTTATGTGCACAAAAAGCCAAAAAATGGTTATTTAGAAGTGACGTCCAAAAAATATTCATTGATACAACAATAACTATGCATAAATATTTTTACGAATATCTATGCACAAATGTTCGAATAGCCATGCACTATGAATTCAAATAAAATTATGTAACTCCACCAATTAAATATTTAAATTTTATATTTTGAATATACAAATGAACAACGTGAAATATCTTAATGAACTTTCAATTATAATGTATTTGTTTGGTTGAAAGATAATAATAAAGAGTTAGATGAACAAGAACTTAGTGACTTTTGATACATGGGCTCTATTACATCCTTTCCCTTAACATTTAACAAAAGTTCTTGGTTAACAGATCTTTTCTCCTATTGATAAATATACTGTTATTATGAGATCATGTACGGAAATTCACTTTTGAAACGAGAATACTTACCCTAGGCCTAATCCATTGTCATCATTATTCATCGTGCTGCTATCAGTAACTGTACAAACTGTCCATTATAAACAAGTAACCAAAGCTGCACCAAAATATTTCGCACAACTGTTTAAGGAAGCGTTCAGTAAAGTCGTGTGAATTTCCAAACGTATAAGGTGCAGATTCAATCCGGAGTGCTAGGAGTGCGTTCCATGAAGCTCGAAGTGCATGCAAACTGTCACGTCCAATACTATTGAGAGGAAATCTAACTTTAGGGATTTTTGTTTGGTGACAGTTGTTGGAATGTTTCCTGCACCTAGGTCTAAAGAAAGAAATTCTATAATCAAATGAAACAATTAATGCTAATATGCATAGTTTACTTCGAAAGCCATGGAGTTTTTCCATGTGAATTGCTGTCTTGTAAATATACAGCAATGGAGTCCTACAAAAAGCCGTCTAATAGTGGTACCTTAAACACAGGCTGTATCTGAGACTACAAATGTATGGGAAGGTCATACGATCTAGTAGTTGAACATTCTAATTTAACACTGGAAATTTCAAGTTATTTTTATTTTTTTCAGCAGCTTATTTGGCAAGTCCCCTACTTATAATTAAGGTTTCAGATTCACATCATCAAATATGATGTCATATCAGCATGTTTTTTGTCAAGGTGTCCAAAAAGGCCCAAAAAAGTGAGATTATAGCTGTGCACCAAGTTATGTTTTATTGGTGCGCTGATGTGGCATCACATGATTTGTTGCTTTTTAGATCTAAGGAATACATTTCATTCAATTATGGGTAGTCATCCTCAACACTAACAACTTTAAAGTCACAACTATTTGTGTCCAATATTGATAAAAATATTGGGCATTAAATCAACAAATGATATAACTATTGAAACATGTTGTGTTGGTCATAAGTACAATAGAGGAAAAGTTTTATTTGATACATAAATTAATAACTATTTTCATTTATACTTACCATATTCATTTTTATTTGTAATAATTTAAATTCATTTTAATTAAAAATATTTTTTACATTGTAGATAACATTGAAGATATTATTATAGCTCCTCCTCCCCCTAGTGGAAGAATGCCAATAGTGATCTCATAGTGTTGGGTTTTGAGCTAGATTATAGTTCAAAGACCCTTGTTTCTCCTTCTGCTTCAATGATTCTTGATTCTCTTGCTCCTCAAGCTACTCTCATTGCTGAGGCTTTCCCTGTGTATGAACCTCCTTTTGATGTGGCATTGGTCCTTGAGGGTGTTGTGGGTGGGCCACCGATGACTCACTCTTCTTCTCCTCTTCACTCGACATCTCTGGTTCATCCCCCCTCTTGTGACTTACCACCTTATGTTTCCATGGTTTTGGTTTCTTCGCCTCCCTCCCCCTATCCTAGTGGGGAGGATAATGTGTTTTCTTAGACTATTATTCAATGTAGGAAGAAAGTTCTTCCTAAGCATGCCCTTCACTCTCGTGCCAAGCTTAGGAGTGTGTGTTTTTCTAAGTTTGATGATGTTGTCTAGTTGTGTTTTTTGTTTGTTGTTCATGCCAACAATTTCTTTGTGGTTGTTGGGATTTTGTGTTGTTTGTGTGTTGATGATGTGCTATTAGTGACCTGTCTATGACCTGCTATGGTCTGACTTTGTGATCTTGTATTGAGTTCAATATCCTAATTTGTTGCTTATCTAATAAAAAACATTATAGGAGAAAGTGTGTTCTCTAAATTAAAATGTATATGTACTATGTTAACCTCTTGATTCAATTTTTTATTTTGCACCTTCCTAAACATTTGTGATATTAACCCAAATAATTACATATACTTATATATTTAAATTTCCTGTCTTTTTGTAACTTTTTATAAACTTTAATATAAACTAAAAAATCCAATGAAAAAATAAAGTTTATTTGATTACTATTGCTTAAGATAACATACAATATTATAGGTTTATATACATTATTAATGGATTCAAATAATATAACATAGGAATAATGAAATAAGCAAAATGACTAATGATATAACAATTAGTTTAGATAAAAATTGAGTTATTAAATGTAATTGATAAAGAGTTATCATCTATTTAACTTTATATTAATATTTTATTGTGAATGAAAAATATTTTTATGTATTATGTTTGAAAATTAAAATTATGATTCTAAAATTACATCTATACATGTTGGACTATAACAACCCTACATTTTGATTAGATAATGTTATAATATATAATTGAATGTAAGGTATAACTACATATGATGTCTTTGTTAAATTTTATTTTTAATATATAAAGTGACAATACTGGCTAATCTTTATACAACTATTAAAGTTCTAAGATGTGTTCTTAAACAAAAGATCTTAGGTGCTCAATTCGAATGATCTAACAAATAAGACAATTAGTAAAAATTATAATATGTAAAAAAGGGATGGTTTGAGAAGATGATAAAATATGTTAAAATTAAAAGGCTAAAATAGCAAGTGTACATGTATACATAAATATGTAGATAAATACATATTTATTATTTATGTGAGTTGCATACTAATTAAAAATTTATTTTACATCAATTTTGTAAGTTTAAATATAAAATATATTTTCTCATTTCAATTGTATATAATTCATTTTGTGTAAATTATTTTTTTAAATATGAATAAGAATAAAATTTATCATCACTTTCATTTTTTAGAATTTATACTTTGTTAGAATATTTTCTTAAATTATTTTTAAAAACAAAGTCAAATAGTTTTTATATAAATGTTTGGTAAAATTTATTATTACAATATACTACTTGATGAAGAAGTATAGGAATAATATATTTTTTAAAACATAATTATTAACTTTCTTAAATTATTTTTAAAAACAAAGTCAAATATTTTCTTATAAATGTTTGGTAAATTTTATTATTACAATATACTATTTGATGAGGAAGTGTAGGAATAATATATTTTTAAAAATTGAATTATTAGCTTTCTTAAATTATTTTTAAAAACAAAGTCAAATATTTTTTATAAATGTTTGATAAAATTTATTATTACATCATATTACTTGATGATGAAGTATAAGAATAATATATTTTTAAAAACTTAATTATTAACCACCACATCTTATTTTATATAATTTAATTTTTATTTTATGATTCTTTAACAGTATCATGTTTATTATAATTATAAAATCTATTTGGCATATATGTTTAAAAAACTAATTATAATATGTCATTAAATATATTAACATGACTCTTCAATATTATATTAAAAAAGAAATGTATATATACTTTGAAAAAAAATTATTATATTTTAAATATTTCAAGAAGAAGCACTTTAATATTTATATCAGTACAAAATTATTTACAACATTATTACTTTTAATATAAGTTTATTTAATAAAATAATATATTTTAAATAAAATAAGCGTTCAACGAAAACTTAAAATTAGTATATTAAATAAAATAAAAAACAACTTTCGATTCAAACATGGCTTTGCTCAATTAACATTATACCTCATACACTATAATCTATTTCTACAATGAGTAGGCTAATTAGAATCTATCAACATGAACGTTAGTCATTCCTCGTAGATAATCAACACGATAGTAATGGTTATGTTAGTGCAACGATTTCCATGATAGAATAATTATGCTTAATTGTGTGATTCGTTATTCAACTTTTTCTTTCATTTTGGAAAAGTTAATTATAAAATAAGAATTTTGAAGGAGGTTACAAAAACTTGTTTATTCCTCCATTAGTATTTACTCTTGTCATTATAATTATTTTTAAATTCTTCATAATTATAGAACAATGTTTTTGATATTAAAAATAGGGGAAGGATCTCCGAACTCATAAGTTTAAGTAATAAAATATGAGAAACAAAGGTTAGTCAAACCTAACAACCAGTAATAAACAAAAGGAAGCATCGAGACCTCATAAATAGACCAAAAAATGAAAGAAACTACAACGAAACAATAAAGACAATAAAGCAGAAATTAATTATAGAACAATGTTAAAGTGAATTGTAGTAGCCTTCTAATATTTTGTACATTATTTGTTTCAAATAATACATAATTTTTTTATTATTATTTATAATTATTTTATGACTAACAGTTATATTTTTTTAAATTAAGAATAGTAAAATAATAGGTATACAAAATGAACATTCTTAAATTCTAAGTTGTGTGAAGCTTAAATAAAAGGATGAAACAAAAAAAAGTCTAATAGGAGTAAAATCCAAACAATAAAAATCTTCACAACTACTTGATTGAATCTAGGGAATCCATTAAGTGTCTTTATAAGATTATAAAATTCTTGGATTAGTGCTAGAAAATAATTATAAAAGAGCCACCTAATTAGATAATACCTAGCTCTTGACCCATGTGTTGAACATTACATTGGCATCTAAGTGATAACATTTTTAAATGTCTATTGCATGATACTAAGAAAACTTTGGTCCAATACATTAAATGAATAAATGGAAATATAATTCTCACATATGTAGCTTCCTCGGTGTCATATTCCCAATAAAGTATGAGTAGAAAGGAAACCTAGGACGAATCACTTAATTATGGAATATAACCAAAATAATGATATTGTAAATGTTCAAGTAGAGCCTAGTGTCTTAACTACTAGTGTTATTTTGGAATTCCTTATGGGATTACAACATAAAAATATTATAGAGATACTAAATATTATTGAAATATTATTAGAATTAAGAGGATATTCCTTTGATGATGAATGTGCATGATTGAAATTTTCTAGGAATTTTCCTATATGTTTACAATGGATTGTATCAATGTGCAAAAGAAAGTAGTTCTTGAGAATTTATCATTGTTAAATTTGTTGACTCATAACCCTATCCATTCAATGTAATTTTTTCCTTACACATGATGATGATTAACAAAGTGAAATGTATAAATAATTTATTAGAAGATAAAAATATTGCATTACATAGTTATATAAGAAACAAAGAATCATATTAAGAGAATCATATTATGAAATAATTATATAACAAATAAAGAATTTAAAGCTTAAAATTTGATGGATCTAAATCAAGATAAAGGGATAGAACCAAAGAATTTATTCATAAATCATCAAGGTAATTCTTTTCTAGATACTCACAAACTATATTTCATCACACTAATAATATATATTAGTATGAAGCTCCTATCCATGGACTATTGTTCGCTCAAAAAGTGAGAGCTAAAATACTACAATTATTTGGATACTCTAAGCTAGTGGTCAATGAGGTTTTAAAAAGAGTATGTATGTCATGCAAAATAACTATTTTTTTATGGAATAAAGTTTAGGACATCATTAAGGGATTTTATGCCTTGAACTTCTAAATTAAGTTGACATGGAAAATACATAAATTTGATGTTTTGGCTTCATTATCAATCACTCTAGACCCCTTGAATTTAATGTTTATTAGTTTACATAATATTAATTCCTATATTACTAAAATGTGAGTCACTTCTAATTCTTTGATGATACTAAAAATATTTTAGAATTCATTACTAGTTCAAGTGATTTTCAATTGTGAATCTTTGATGAATGTGAAAGAGAGGATGTACCAATTAGTAATGAGGAAATAGTGAATATGAAATTAAAAAAATATTGAAAATAATGATACACCTATGTCATCTATTTAATGAATATTACCTTAATAAGATAAAGAGAAATTTAAACTCTTAAGGAGGAGAATATATTCCTTGTAGAATGTGGGATGATAAAAATATGGACAATGAATTTCTTGGAAAATTTTGTAATGAGGAAGAGAAGCTTGGAATTATCTATTCCATAAAGGATTTTCATAATATTATAGCATGGAGCTATGAATATTTGAAATCATAGAATACCTTCATTATCACTCACATAATTCCACTCATGCTCGATGTCAAACCCTTAGGGAAGAATATTTTTGTAGTGAATGCTCTACTAGAAATTTTAATTATCTAATATGTACCTAAGATTATTTCTAATTAAATTATTTTCCTTGCTAGAAATTCCACTTGGATGGTCAATCTAGTGCTAGTAAATCATAAAAGTGGAGAAATTTAACTTTTTCTAAAGTTTAGAAGCCTCAATAAATCCTCAAAGTAGGATAACTACCTATTTATTTCTCTTGGTGAAGTCTTATAGATTTTAAATAGATTAAAAAAAAAAATCTCTTGATAAATACTTTTAGTATAGTTAAGTGATGGTAGGCTAGACTAATAGATTGAAAACTACATTCCCCATTAAGTGGGGTACCTTTTTCTATAGAAGGATTACCCTTGGCCTATTTAATGTTGATGTTTCCTCTCAAAAGAAAATGAAAAATGATTTTAAATGCATAATAAATAAAAATTAATATATATAAATGATTTGATCATCTATTTAAAGAGAATTGAAGACCATGTTGTTGACTTGAGAAATATTTTGTAAAGATGCAAAGAAAATGGTGTATCATTATATCTAAAGAAATGTGTATTTGGTATTACTAAATAAGAGTTTCTAGGGAATATTATTTTAGAAAAGGTTATCTCCATTGATCTAGAGAGAATAGAACCTATAGTCAAAATCCATCCATTGGCTAGGAAAAAAGAACTCAGGTCTTACTTTGATATGAAATATATGTTTATTACTACTGTTGCCAAGATTTTGAGGCCACCTAATTCCATCATAAAGAAAGATAAAAAAATATTTAGTGGAATCTAGTAGAGATGTTATTTCTTTTAGATTAATAATGCCATTACTATAGATCCAATCCTTGTTACCTTAGGCTACTCCATGTTTTTCTATATTTATTCATTTGTGTTGAATATATTGCTATAAATAGGCGTTTTCCCTATATAGGTCTTGTTTACATGTTAATTCTAGTGGAACCTTCAAAATTTTGTGTTCCACTGACCTGAAACTCTCATTTGGTTATCTCATTAACCTTATTCTTGCTCATTGGTTAAGGTTTATATCACACGGGTTTAGGGTTTTATGCTATGTAGGTGAGTTTTACTTAGAATATTTTCCTTCCTTCTTAACCCTTATTCTTTTGGTTTAATATTTCATTGACCTATTGGCTAGGTCCCTAGTTGTCTAAGTTACATGTATCTTAAGCTTATGTACCCATGTGGTCACAGATCCCTTATGCCTAGAGCTCTAGTTTTCCTCGTCACGTAATTTTTTTTTCCTTTCATTTTGGTTCAGGGGTTGATGTTTTTATAAAGTTGTAGCTTTCAAATATTTTATCTTTATACCATAGGTTGAGTATGGTCTTAAGTATTTTCTAAGTACCTACTCTTAATTTTACCTAGGTGGCCCCTTCTTTATGAACAACTTTGAAGCATGTTCTAATTACCACCTCTTGAAGTCTTTGTATCACCCATTGTTGAAACTTGATCACTCATCGGTTTCATTTCTACAATAAGCGATGAATCCATTTTACTTGCATCACATATCGCCACAATTATCTGGCCTTTCATTTCACTTCCATGATGCATGATGGCTTATATTTCTCTTGCATCACTTCCATCCTTTGTATCGATGAAGTCTTTTATTTTGCTTAACCTTTTCTATTACACATGATGGCCTTTGTGGTTCCTTCGCATCACGCTAGTTCATCGTATCACAAAAAAATAATAATGCTAAATTCATTTGAGCGATGATTGATGAGAAGTAAACAACAATGGGTTATGATCGTGCCACCTATCAAAATATTGTGCCATCAACTGCATCATGTATCACTAAAATCTTTTTCATTACAAATGAACTACAATGATCAGCAATGAGCGATGGAAATCCTCTACATTTCTTTGCATCACTTGAGATCTTCACATCGCTATAATATGAGTGAAACTTTGAATTATTAGGGTGATGAGAGATGAGCAATGGGGGAATATTATGGTGAATATTCTTTCCATCAAAGCTACTCTTCACATCACTCTTTCGTATTGTAAAACGATGGTGATTATAGCAATTCACGATGGTAAAAAAAAGAAGTATTGAGGAACATGGTGTAGCCACATGGTAGTCTCTCAAGGTATCATCATTGTTTAAAGCAAGATGGTGGAAATAAAAAAATGATGGACGAAGATAAAGGAAAACCATTGATTGAGTTATAAATAAAATACATCAATGGAGGAAATTCAAATCTAAATGACTAAGTGTTAGAAACATTCTATTTCACTCGTGTGAATTATCATTCAATATTAATGAAAAATCTACTTTCTTTTGGGCCATTAAAAGATTGAATTGCTCATTTTTCAGCCATTTCCATGAGAATTCAAGAGAAGAAAAGAGGAGACAAACTTCAGGTGAAGAAAATTTGGGGAATGAGGTGTTGGTTGTCCCAAGTAAGTTAATTTCATATGCCCCTATGTGTAATATTTAGCATTTGGTAATTTGAGGGTTGAGGATAAATTGTAGGGTTTACATCTTAGGGTTATCATATTTTTTCTTCAGAAAAATAATTTTTATAGTTCACATAGGGTTTGAGGAGTGGGGAAAATAATTATCAAATTTAAGTAGACCTTGTGAGCCCGAGAATTAAAGTTGTAGTTTTTGGTTAATTTGAAACCATAGCTTCCTAAAACCTTACAAAATGAGTCAACTCGGTGAGTCTTTTAAACCTAAGAGGAAACCTAGAAGAGGGTTCAAAAAGAGATACATAAGGATGATGTTGCTAAGCCAAAGGTGCTTAAATCATCTGGGAAGAAGAGGTTAGTAAAAAGAGATCATACCAAGTTTATGGAAGAAGCATCCAAGGATCTAGCCTAAGAAGTGAAACCAGTTGGGAAAAGGGCAACTGGTTTGGGTGTTTTAACAAGTCATTTTCAGGATTTGGCATGTGGGGTAGGTGATATTGTTGTGCCCTAGAGTGGTTGGGACCTTTTCCTCTATGCTTCTCACAAGAGATTTTCTAGTCATTCGACATGTCATCTTTAGACATGTGACACTGACAAGCTATTTGTTCCAACTATTTTCGTGGAGGTTGATTTGGTTGTGGAGTTGGCTAAGTGTTGTGACCCAGAAGACAAATTTATCAAGAGGTTTCCAGAGGATCCCCCATGTTGGATATTACAAGGAGTTAGATTGTTGAGGTTTTCAATTTGAATCCCTCCGCCATTGAGTCAATCAAGTTTGGTGCCTTATATTTAGAGTATGAGCAAAATAAGTTTGGCTATAGAAAAAAATATTTTACCAAGGCATAGGAGGCATTATTTGAACAAGAAAGGTGTGCCTTTTGGGCATAGGGATTTCGATCTTTTTGATTGTGATGAATTTGAGGACTATTTCAAGAACACTGACTTTGCATTGTGCCAAGTTTTGCATAGAAAGTATGATATCAAGATGAATATTCCTATGATGATTATGGCTATTGACACTAGTACAAAAACAATAATATATGACTAAATAAACTACCAAAAATTGCATATATATGACTAATTTTGGTCACGTGACCATTAGTTGTTTATTGATGGTCATTTATAACATGACCAAATTTATGACTAAACTATTTTAGTCATTTATCTAGTCATTGATTTAGTCATTGATTTGGTCATCGATTTGGTCATTTATTTAGTCATTGATTTGGTCATTGATTTAGTTGTTAATTTAGTCATTTATTTAGTCATGGTTGTGATTTGTTTAGTCATATATTTAGTGATTAATTTAGTCATATATTTAGTCATTACAAATCAAATCTAACTTAATTAATTCTCACAAATTAATGTATATAAACTTCAAGTATCATAGATATTCAAATGTTGAAGAAGCACCATGAAATGTAGACTAAAATTCTTCAACAAATATGATTGATCAAATACAAACACAAACAACATAGTATTTATGAACTTGGAGAAAAAACCACTCTAAAAATATACTTTATTAAGCTTGATTAGAAAATCAAAATTTCATTGGTTATATTCAATGTCTCAGTGACACTGTACAACTTACTGACACTATATAAACAAAATACTCCTATTTTCATATACTTATATTGTTTTCCCCTTCATTAACTACAGTCATTTTGGAAGGGCAGTGACCTCCTATAGGGGCTTGACCCATTTAATCCCCTTGCAATTCCACAACTTTCCCGCCGCTATTGGTTTCGACTCCTCCAAACTCTTCATCGCTGGTATTCACCTTTTACTTCTCCAATTTGGAGCTGCAACCTGAAAATAAGGTTTCAAAATTTGCATGTCAAAAACATATTTGGAAGTAGATTTTTATCAGATATTGCAGTTGCAAGTTCCACTAATTATAATAAAAATAAATAGTTTTACCTTTTTGCATCAACTAATGCAATTCTGATAACTTTTAGGGGATCGACAATGCTAGCCTTTATCATATCAACATACTCAACTGCAAGTTGCAACACAACATTAAACTTATTAATTAGACTCAACATCTAAGAAAGAAAAAAATAAAATCAAACATTATCAATTTAGTTTCCTCGTAGCTCTCCTCTAGCATATCTAGAACCTCTTTAGATGTTCCATCTAGTTCTCATCACTCCCATACAGGTAGAATTGTGTATGTCCATCAAACTATCATCTTTCCCATAGAGTTAGAGCTAAATTAATTTAGAAATATTTTCTTGTTGAGCAATCTGATTCCCCTAGCAAGCCTAACATATAGACAACCTCCTTTACATTCAAAAATTTACTTAAAAATGTCATTTTTAGTCTCATAAATCAAAATAACCTTATTGTTCATTTGTCAAAACTACATAGTTAAAAGAAAAAAAATTCAAGGGAAAAAGCATGAGGAAAAATAATCTACCTCTATATTATTAGGAGTGATCAAATATTGCTTAAATCTACAATCAAAAACCCTCCTATGAGATACAACCAATCCTATTAGATTAAAAAAAAAGAACTAAAACCTTCTTGGGAATCACAACAACAATACCTGAAATCCATCAATGGATGAATGTAATTTTTTCCAAACATGTAGTAATCAAAAGGCTCCTGTATTGCTCTATGATAATTAGAAAATGTGAAAGGATCCTAAAATAAAGGAAGAAATAGAATAAATTATGCATTTGTGATGAAAATGAGTAAATATAGTGTAATGTGTTAATTATTTTTTCTTTACATCATTTAGGAACTAAAGCATAAAAAATTACATAAAGAGGATTTGAAGCAACAAACCTCAAACTATAACATAATCCGGTCAAAAGTTGTTGCCATGTTTGAAAGGACTATTTCTTTTGCATTGGGATTCCCACTCTCAAAAACCAGACAAAGGCAATCCAGATACATGACCATTGGAAAGATACAAAATTATCACATTAAAGAGAGGAAACAACAAAAACTCTGTTAAAATTCCATTCCTACCTCAAAATCTACTGCTTTGCAAGAAAGAAAAGCATTTCAGGCAATTCCAAAGCAATACTTTCATATTTTTTTATTAAACATCAATATAAAGACCTTTGTTTTTTTTCTCTTATGGGAATTTTTTAACTGGGAATAAAACTATTTCAACATTTAGAAAACCACGTTTGACAAGTATACAAGGTATTGGAAATGCAAACTTACAAACTATTTGCAAAAATGCTTTTACATTTTAAGATAGAGAAATTTCATTCTGTGGACTTGCTTTAGTGGCAAAGACAAAGCAGAGTTGATGAACATCACCAGCCAAGCATGTGGCTTCAAGAAGGTTTAGAAGGTTGGTCGCTGCCCTTATTCAAGGGTAAAATCTATTACTAGGTTGCTGACAACACTGTCTCAACTCCAACATCTAAACCAGGTTGGGATTCTTGTTGTCTATGTAATAAATGAACAAAAAATGAATGTAAATGTAGATTAGTGTTGTTGTAGCAGATTTTGGAAACATATATTGTGTTTACTTGGTCACTGTATCATTTTCTGAGTTCAAACACTTCATATCTACTCATTATCCACATGTACAAGTCTGAAATACATTTTCTAAGTATTTTTATTGCTGCCATTATTGGGCTATGTAGAAAGTGAATTGGATGTTAAGAAATATGCAATGTTAAGAAACAAATGATTCAACTAGGATTCAAGTAAAACAACCTTAACTACAAAGTACAACATTATACATAACTCATACAAAATAGACCCTAGAAGCCAAATGTAGCAGTGGAAAATACGTTTAAGAAAAGATTCTAGGGAATAGATGGTAGCCTACTCTGTAGATTTACCATTACTATGGTATTGAGATTTTCTTATATAAATTTTGGGAATTTCTTTATCATTGTGAATTCTATAATAAGAATTCTCTATTTTTACTTGCATAATATATTAAACATAATTTTTTCCCATAGTCCATAAGAAATGGCATGCAAATAAGTTTTCTGAATACAACGCCTATAGTATCAGGCCAAAGGGATTGCTACTGGGGCAAAGGGGATGATTTTTTCTTATGGTTGTGAGGTGACATACTATACCATAGCTGACACCCTTTGCATTGTTTGTCTCAGCCACAATTGCATCCTTCCATCCTTGTGAAATCATAACCCTGGTACAGGAAAAGAGGGATATGAGTATGGAGGTGGGGTTGGTTACATTATTTTGAAATAGGGCAGGGAAGTATATGAATAAGTGTACAACTATATTGCATTCCATTGAAGCAATTTTATATCCATGCTGAATGATTTTCTTTTAGTTACAACAAATATAGTGAAAACTATATTTATTTGAACAAGTGTTTTCAATTTCTTTGCATTACTTTAATATAAGGGCTTTTGTCACACCTTAGGCCTTGAGTACATTACATAAAGGGATCACAATACCAAGTCCAAAACTAATAAAACTTATTCATCAAGATTTTTAAAACCAACTTTTTGGACCACACTTTGTGATCCATCATCAAGAAGAGGAAAAACAGTTACATTTTGACAATCACTATGGGCTTTGAAAATATCATGAATGTTAAAAAAAAGAGGGGTTTGGCTGGGAAAAACAAATCCATAAAATGGTTTCATCAAGCCACAAAGGTTGTGAAAGGGTAGTAGCTTCTAAAGATAAATCAAATTGAAGAGCTCCAAAATCCCCCAAAAAAGTTACCAATAAAGTTAATAGGTTGCAAAATTAAACCATATCTTTAGAGAATTCACATAAGAAGGAAAAGTGTTGCAACATTAAAATGAATTTCTTGCAGATTATTCAAGTTTCTTAAGGAATTTTGAACAAAAAAATTGATGAATGAATTTAGAAGAAAGCTTGCAATGATCTATTAAGTTCATATTGGAAATTTGTAAGTTTTAGAAAGAAGTGACAGAAAAGTCAAATTTTAAAGTAAACCTAAACATAGGATGTCAAACTTTGGAAAACTGAGTTATAGGAATACAATGTTATTGTGTACTTGAAAGTTCCAACTATTGGTGTAATTAATTATTAATTACACTTTGCATAAGTTAGATAATTATTTAATTCCTAAGTTATAGGTTTTATCCTTATCTTATTGAGCTATCTTGTTGCTCAAGATAAGATTAGGTTAGGCATCTTTACTTTTATAAAGCAAATTATCTCTTATATTATTTGGTACTTCGAATATATCAAATTGCATGTTTTTATGTAAATATCTGCTTTTTCATTTTTCTCTTCTGTGGAGGGTCATTTTTCTGGTTTACAATCAGATCTTGGTTTCTAACATGGTATCAAAGCCTTGATTCGCAACCCCTTCTCATCTTTTTTGGAGGAACACAGTGCAAAGCTCATTCGAGGTCCCTCGAGGGTTTCAATCCTTGAGCATCTTTATGCAGTGTCTTGGATCATATCAGGGTTTTTCATTGGATTCAGAGCATTGGAAAAAGTCATAAATGGCTTTTATTTCATTGATTTTCATCACCGTTTGCCAGATCTGTGAGGGTTTCAAGCTTGGTGATTTATCTGATAGATCTAGGGGTCGCCTAATTTTTGGAGCACTTTGGGCCCAAACGGACCTTGCTGTTGGATTCACAGCACCCAAAAACCCCTATTTTCATATAAAATTTGACCGATTTGGACACAGTCATCCAGAGAGGCAAAAATTTTTTACTCAGAGGCTGGACGGCCCCCAGGCACAGTTCCTGAGGTTCAGAAATAGAAAAAATATTAAAAAAAATCAAAAAATCAAAAAAAATGTGTAGGTTTTTGTGCACCCAGTTTAAAAGGATCTGCCACCGATTGGCCACTAGGCGGCCGCCAGTGGCTCCACCTTCCTGCACCGCCAACCCTTTCTGCTAGCCCTTGAGGGCTTAAATCGCCAGCCGTGGGTTCTATGGGCAACCAACGCCCACGCGCCAGCTCCCGCTGAGCATTTAGCCCTAGCCCTGGTCACATGGATGACCAAGGGCCGCACCCTGAACCTTGCCGCCAGCCCCCCGGTCCATCCTGGTGACCAGGGGCTTATTTTTTCAGCCCCTGAGGGCCTCACATGGCCGAATAGGAAGTTTTTTGAGCACTTTCACGGAAACGCGTATAACTTTCACATACAACATCATTTTTTTGCAAACAAGATATCACCATAAAGCTGTTTCTGAGATCTACGCAATGGTATAGGTCTAATTTTCTGGTTTTTCATTTTTGATGCTTTTTTCTGCCTCAGAAGTCAGATGTTGCCATTTTCACTTTGGGACGCATATCTTGTGACTTGCTTATCCATTTTTCGCGATTTTTGTGGCATTGAAAAGCTGGTTTAGGCCTCTATACAAATATGAGGTCATTTTAGAATATTTTTACCTTATTTTATGCATGTATTCACTTTTGTTTCATGTGCTAGGTTTGCATTTTCGCTTATGTTTCTATAGTTTTCCATTATCTCCTTCCACAATCATTGGGTATTGTAATAACGAATTGATATAAAGTTCCATTAAGGGGGGTTCTTGCATCCATATTTCATGTTGGTGACAACTTGCATGAGTTTGTCTAGTTTCCTGTTGTTTCCCTTAGCATCTTTCTTGCTTAGCTAGACACATCGTTGGTTTATTTTGGTTCACACTTCATATTGGGATTTTATAGTTCTTGATCTGCATTGGTTCAGATCTTTCTCATTTGAGGGTCATGGTTTTATGGTTAATGTTCTAGAATCTTTATGGTACTTGTCCTATGGGAAATTTTAGTTTTAGTTTGGCATTGGCTTCAAGACACAGCTTCCAGATTTATCATCATTATGGGTCCATTCATCCTTTCATCTACTATTGCTTATAGATTCCAGGGTTGTTCTAGTATGTGAGCTTCCTATGTTCCTTGGCATCGGGTCTGTTGTTGCATTTGTGTTTCTGATTGGTATTTTGCAAACAGAAGTATCTTTCCTTGCTTGCCGGATTTGGGGTTCCAGTGTTGCTTCATCAGAGTTCTTCCAGTGCTTCTTCGCAGCAGTTCATCTCTCTAAAGGGGGGGTTTTTCCCACTGGGTTTTCTCTCTCTTTACATTTGTACATGAGTACCTAATCAGGCCTTGTTGTTAGGACTCATATTTTCATAATAATCTGCTTCTTCCTAAGTTGCACTTATGGGGGGGTGTTGGTGTAATTAATTATTAATTACACTTTGCATAAGTTTACTTTGGTAATTATTTAATTCGTAAGTTATAGGTTTTATCCTTATCTTATTGAGCTATCTTGTTGCTCAAGATAAGATTAGGTTTAGGCATCTTTTCTTTTATAAAGAAAATTATCTCTTGTATTATTTGGTACTTTGAATATATCAAATTGCATGTTTTTATGCAAATCTCTGCTTTTTCATTTTTCTCTTCTGTGGAAGGTCATTTTTCTAGTTTGCAATTAGATCTTGGTTTCTAACACCAACTCTATATCAAAACTTAAGTATAATCTCTTATTTGACATTTGAGAATCTAGGAAACTAAGAAACATGGTTGCATCACCATGAGTAAGAATAATTATGAAGTACAGTTCAAGATTTGGGAATTTGAGAAACATAGGAATTCACTATATGGGAACTTGAGACACCGATGGGAGTTCAGTGTCATGTGTACATGAAAACTTCTAAAACCCAAATTCAAAAAAAGCTTCAAGATTCAAGAAACTAAGTAATTGGGATCTAGCACCCTCTGTACGGATAAGTACAGTCATGTTATTAAGGGGCAGTCATGGGAATGGATAAATCCATGATTCTATTTCATTTTCTAGTTTGTTTCATTCATTTTTATCAAGTATGAAGGAAGATATTGTAATTTTATTGCAGACAAGTCAAAACCCCTGTTAGGGTAAACAATGGCTTTATAATTTGTGTTTCTTCTACTTAATCCGGTGAAAGCTCTCAATTTTTGGTGTGAAACTCCTTGTTGCATATAGATTCATATTTCAAAGGTTATAGACCATAAGGTGAAGGCATATGTGCAAAGATTTGAAGCTTTGAATGTAAATTTGTGTCTCAGTCTACTAAAACAGAGTTTTAAGAAGCCTAAGACCTAGGGTTTGCAAAAATACACATGGAAAAGAACTTTTAATGGATTTTAAAGCTTTAGCAAGTCAAACAAAGGTTGTTTGAAGCATTGCGTAAGTGAGCTTGAACCTAGACATAGAAGATTCAATAAACCCTGTTTAGTTCAAGCCTTATTAGGCCTAAATTGCTATGTGGACAGTCATATTGGAGTCTATTTTTCCAAATGAACATATATTGATTTCTTGTTATGTTTTAGAACCCTGTAAGGGGCATCCAAAATAATGATCACAGTCAGAAAAATAGGTCTACCACTCAAGTTGTTTTTGACAGTTCCCATAAGCATGGTTACAAGGAATGCTAATAGTCATTGAAGGTTTGTTTATCAAATCATTGAAGTTAAGTTCTTGGATTTTTAAATTAGTTTATTTATGTTGATTCAATCCTACTAAACCTACCCCAAATGTGGAAATAGTTATCCTTAATATGCACGGTGGGAGAATTTTTGCACTCAGTGCCTAATCTTTAGAAAAGTGTCATCCAAGTTTTGAGCCAGCCATGTAGAACTTCAAGTTGTGAGTGCAATTGGACTATGTTTGAAAACATACACTCCAAAAGTGCAGTAGGTTGTTAATGCAAAGGTTCAATGACCTTGTATATATGCATTACAACATATGCCTCCACCACAAGAGAGTTTTAGCAACAAATGAAGATTTATCCCCCATTAAGTTGGAGTATGATTCTCTATTTGATTAGATCTCTAAGGATAGAATGGTTGCACTTGCTTTTTTGACATACTCAATGGGGTGCATGGTCCAATAACTTGAAGCTAATGTTGGTTGAGTGGCTTCTCTCAATGTTAGTTTGATTTTTTATGTATTTTTTTGCTAGTACCATTAGGATGGATTTTGAAATCCATTGTTTGTGATGTGTACCAAAAAAACAATTTTAAGGATATCAAAACAATTTTTCTTTTATATTAGAATCCAAGTATATTGTTCATGTCATTTTTTATTTATTTTGTTTTCTACACATGTATGGTAGATCCAACTGATTATTCTGTGTGTGTCTGAATTTATTTTGATATAAGATGCAATATAGTTAGTTTTTTTTATTAAATTCGCTATTTTTTAATGATTTTTTTGGTTTTCCAAGTCTACACTAAATTTTCACACCAAATTTGAGTCCAAGGAAAAAAATGGCTTGTCAATTCTCTAAGTCCACATCTCAACACAGTGGCCATAACCCTTGGCAATGATTTACAAAGCTTCAACTAAAGCATCATATTGCAAACACAAAAAACAAAGTTTTTTGTTTTAACGTAGCAAGAATAAATGAATATTTTAAAAAACTTGAGTGTACCTAATGATACAACCTAAGCAAGTTGGATGAATGAAGGCATGTGTAATCAATAGAGAAGAAAAAATTTTGAGTCTTTAAGGGGGAGAATTTTATGCCTTTTTGAACAACATATAAGATAAATGAGAAAAATAAGACCCTTGTGGGCTTCCACAAGGAAGATCTCATACACCAAAATAGTATCCCACTTGGTAATCTTCAAAACTACCCTAAACTTTACAATCATCTAATGTAAGAATATATCCTATTAGAGCATAAGAAACATAAAAAAAAATCTTATTTCAATCGTCCAAAATCCAAGATTTGAGTTTTTTAAGATGAACATGGAAGTTACAATTAAAAAAGGAACAAGAAATTTTTAAAAAGAATTGTATAATTGTCAATAATAGATCCTATAAAATGTATTTATTATGACAAAGATAACAAAAAAATAGGGAGAGGAGAAAAAATACTTTGATACACCAAATTAGTTTCCCACTTGGGAATGACCTTCAAAACTACCCTAAGCTTTACAATCATCTAATGTAAGCATATATCCAATTATAGCATAAGAAACATAAAAATTAAATACCTAGCTTATTTGGATTAGCATAAGGGAGTGAATGAACTCGCTTTCCACCTGTACTACCATTTGGATCCACACGCTCAAAAGACACATATGTAAGTTCTCCAGAGACCTACACAAAGTAATTGCCATTCCTATCTCCTCTATACAAAAGGCTAATGGATAGAAATTAAAACTATGCTAGACCTGTTATAGCTTTATCCCATACTTGTTAAATGCATTCCCCAACTCTGGGAAAACACCATACAACCAACTAAAAATTAACACATGCAAACATAATAAACATGAAATTTGTAGAGTCTATGATATACTAAACAAGCTTCTGGTAAAAATAACATTTAATATCATTAACAATCCATATCATAGTCAATGATCCATCATCAAGATAAAAGAAAATTATCCTAATGATGGGTCACTGAGTGTGATCTAGAACATTGATGAAATTAAATGTACAATTTTTTTTACCAGAATCTTGTTACAAATGCAAACAACACATATTCAACCCATTTGGGCATATCTAGCAAGGGCATACATTACAAAATAACCTATATATACTATATAAATGCTTTTATTTATTTTACTATTTTGAAATAAATTAGCACTAATGGTAAGGTCCAATGACAATTTCAAAAAATATGGATGACAACAAAGTTACATACTAGTGTTGTAGCTTGTAGTGGTTCAGAAAGATTATGGTTAATGTTTTCCTTTGAATTCTCAATTCCTATAAAAAAACTCCTTAGCCAAGCTCCAATTAGGTCTGCCAACCATAAACATGCAATAACCCATCATGTACTTAGGAATGAAGTTATATTTCAATTCAAGCATTGCAAAACATGAAATAACAATGAAAAACATGAGATAATGGAGTTTAGTCCCTTCATTACAAATAGGTCATGAATATGACCTCTACAGTGTGAGATTTCAGTGAGTCTATGTTCAACATCATCTTGTTGATTCTGCCCTATCTTAGGAACACGTTCTTTAACCTTCACTACATCTATAAATTTAGGCTTTTCACATCCTAAAAGATCTAACTGCCTGCAATTCTTCTACATGCTACCATCTATTAGATTTGGCATGCTTTCAAAGGCCTTTGCAACCATACAAGAAGAGGTAAATTGAGGGGATCCTGCATTTTTGAGAAGCATAGGGGACTTCAAAAGGCCTGTGTACTTCCAAGAACCATTTCCTCTAGATTTCTTCCATTCATGGCCATTCATGGTAAGATTTCAAAGCCAAAATACAACCTACGATTTTTGTTGTAAAACCCGCTTGCAAGCTCCCCTGAAGAAACAACAGTATTAGACAAAAGTATAGAAAACTAATTACTTAGAATCTAATAATATTGGAATGAGCATGCTCACTTGTTCTAAATTAGAAGCTTCAAATGTTGGCAACTTTAACTCCTAAATAGCTACAAGAAAATTTCTGACATTCTCAAAATATTGATAAGTATATAAAGGCTGGCCTTTAGGACAAAGTGATGGAATATTTTTAACTAAATTCTTTCCAATTATGTAGACATTATCATCATGATTATCAACATGATAAAGCAGAAAAGCAAGAAGTCAATTGGAAAATTATGAAATGTTGATAAATGAAATTAAATAGCTAATTTCAACAACATGCTCCCACCTTTGGCACTGCTCCTGGCTGAACCTTATTGATTAAGCTACACAAAATAAGTCCATTTCTCAGACATAGACGAAACTCCTCCTCAGAGGGTTCACATGGCATATATGAAGGCTATGCCATGATCATAATCCATGCTGTAGCTAGAAACCTTTTGCTTGCTGTGAAATGGTATACAGAAAAAGAACTCATTATAACTTAGAATTTCCCAAGAGGAACACATTTCCTTTGCTATAAACACCCATAGCAATGTATAGATATTGGGATGTGAAAAGAATCAATAATATAAATGTGAAATTTTTTGATGGACTAAGTAAAAAATAAAATTTAAACTATAGCACACCATTCTCATCATAATATAACACTATACTAAAAATGGCAGAACTAATCAATAATCCGGCAATAGACCAAAGATGTAAAGTAATGTATTATTTAATACAAATGGCCAATGTATCCATAAATTGATGATGACTATTATAGCTACCATTGGTCACATGGCTTGAGCTTTCCCAATAAATCTATGATAGGTTGCCAATGATGACTATTATAGCTACTATTGATCACAGGTCGTGCAAACTATCTTGCTTCAAATCATGATTATAGAAAATAAAAATTCCAACATTTCATGCACTAGTCTGAGTTTGTTTATGACAGTCCCTATCCCTACACCACTTTTAGGCTATCCCCAAAAACTGGTATATTGGTGTCTGTGGCATCCCCAAAAATTGACATCTTTGACTGCTATCCTTGAAGCATGTCTTGTCATCCCCTTCCCGGAAATGCTATGCAATATAACAAAAAAATTATGTGTGTGTGTGTGTGAACGTAGGTATATGTAAAATTTTAGAAGCCTAGTTGTACATGACATCAAGATTCATTTTTAAACATAAACACAATGCATCAAATTGGAGATCCAATGCTCAATATTCATTGATTCAAAAAAGCAGCAAAAGAAAGTCATTGCTTTCATTGAAAATTTGAAGTATATAATGACAAAAGGCCCAAAGGCTACAAAATGTCCAACAAGAGGCATGCCAGTAAGATTATAGATATACAAATATACAACTAGACCTCCTATAGTTGAGCTTTATCTGGGCTGTCACTATCAAAATTGGCCTCTACCTCTTAACCAATTCCTATATAAAATTGTGATTCGTCCAAGGAGACATCAACCAATATTGGATGCAAATGGAACTATGAGTTAGTTCTAGGGAAAATTTAGAGTTTGATAAGGAGTGTGGAGGGCCCAATAATAAGGGGAATGAGGATAGTTTGTGCCCCCTCCCCCTCAACTACTCTTTTCTTCATTCTTATGTTTAACTGTTTTCTTTCAATTAAAAAATTACGACACCATGGAAATACGAGGTCATCCCTGTGGCAGTTGAGTGGCATCTTGGATGTCCTAGGTCATCTTAGATACAACCAAGTGTCCAGTGATTGCGATGCATCCACAATTACATGCCCTGGTAGGGACATCCCATACTGTCCTTGTGTCCCATGATCGTCATCGAGGATAGATCTGAGGAAATAGGGAAGATAGATCCCCATGTAACACACATTTTTTCCAAATCGTGACATCAAATTTTAGTTATGCCACTTTGTAGGCCTCCATAGTGTCCAAAAAAAAGAGCAAAAAGAAATTTGATTAATAGCTGCAAATTACCAAAGTAGGAAGTGGCTCAAGGAACTTTATGGGCACAATCGATCTCCTTGATTTGAAGATGTGATCCACTTACTCATATGTCCTTAGAACAGATCTTATCATAAATTTGTATGCATCTCACAACACAATCCATACTTTACAATTCCTCTTACATTCAATGTTCCCAAATGTTGTTTAATGAAAAGGATCTTGTGAGGAATATGACAAATACTATTTACATTATGATAAATAACAGGAATTCACTCAACATGGTAGTAGAAAGTCCATATTTGAATGTTAGATCCACTCCCCTACACTTACATACAAATAAAATGTTACTATTTTAGTGAAAAGCTCCAAAAACCAAAATATTGAATCTTGCTTGTTAAAATCTCCAACTCGTAATCTGTAAGATGCTTGCACATGCTCTGGTATAAGTGGCCCACTCAATACTTTATGACCTTGTGTTGAATCAAAGATTCCATCCTCAAGAAGCTTCAACTTTCTATCATCATTCTTAAACTTCTCTACATTACTTTTCTAGATTTGCATATCCTGTGTTCTACCAGATTCAGACTTGGTATATTGGCATTCCTTCCATGTTGAGCTATCACACTGATCATCATCAATGATATCAAATTGCCCTTTACAAAATTTTCATTGAAAAAGCCTCATAACTTCAGTTATACTCTGTAAACTAGTCATTACTCTATTGAAGTTTAGAACCATTAAGATCTCTAATTTTAAAACCCATTTCAGTTACATCCTCTAATCCAAAATTATAAAGTAGTTATAATATCAACAAACAAACCATATGGAGATATTATTTGTCCAGAGGAAACTCAAAGATCCCACTATTGATACAGATTATTACTCTATTTGGCTTCCACATAACTTATTATTTATTAAAAAAATGGAACCATTGTGCTTGTATTATCCTCAAAATAAAATGAAAAGAAATTGATAGCTTGAAAACAAAAATTCCATACTAGAAACCATTTAGACACCGAAGTGGTAAAGTAGATGTCAGAGATCCTGGCTGAAAGCGTGTCACATGGCCTCCATCTTGTAAACTTGGTGGTGTTACAAAAATGTTTTGTGGCCTCTAGATTATCATTTTCAATTAACAAAATGATAATCTTTACACATTCATAACCCAATTATTTAGTTTCAAGGGGTAAAAACTCTCCTCCATAAAAGTATTTGATTGTAGCCTTCTATTCCAAAACTATTACCTATTAGTTATGGTAAACATGCCTCGCTACCTTTTCAGTAGTCTCATCTTTATGTGTGAGGGAGGACACAACGGATTGAATATATGATGGTTTATCAATTTGGTCCTTGTTTTTATTTGTTGGAATTTGAGGCTCTGCCTCATATTTTGTGGTAGAAATTTTGTCATCATCTTTAATCTATGTATAAGGCACAAAAAGTATCTTATCAATACTTAAATATATATCAATACAATGAAAGCAAATGTATGCATTACTACACCAGACTTCCCACTTAGTTGTCAGGAGGATTGTATATTCCATACCAGAGCAGCTTGAGCTTTTAAGTCCTCGAGATCGAAGTTCCAGGCATTGATCCCTTGCTTGTACTCATTCTAAATTCATAAAATAAGATGACAATTTAGGAAAGAAGAATTTAAATAAATCTTTATAATTATGTTAACTCTGATCCAGTTTCTCTTCAAACTCATATTTGCATTTGTGAATGAATAAACACCTTTATACATGTCCAATCAGTAATTTTTTTCTACAAAATTCTCATTTGAAAGACTTTGGTATGAAATATTTGGATTAGATCATAATATTGAACTCAAAAAATACATACAATATGCTTAAACTATAACTAGAACACTAATAGAGCACAACAAAATTAGTAAAATACACATTAAATCAGTTCAACACAGTGATAAAGCATGACAAAACTTGAAGAGTACAGATAAACTGTCAATGGAATAGAGTGAAAGAGCAATGAATGATCTCCACAAGAATAACAAATTAAAATCTAATTTACCACAAAGAAGTATGGGAAATGCTAAAAAAAATTGTGGCCTGCGTGCAAGAGGGTTGGAGGAACAAGGGTAGAAACAAGTTGGGTTAGTTTAGGTTAAGTTTTTTCTGTTTTCATTTAAAATTTCCTAAGGGACTTCTCCAAGGAGAACCAGATCTTGGATACCATCAAGAACTGATATGGGTACAGGAGAGAGGAGGGGTGGTTCTAAAAAATTAGGTACCGAATATGGCATATTTTTTACCCCCAATTGTATATAACTTATTAACACTTAAATAGTGGAAGTGGGAAATGCTTCTCCAAACACTTGGGACTCATCTCATGTGGAAGAAAGGTTGGGGATAGTTAAGAAGTCTCCAGAACTCCCTGTTGTTTTCAGGATACATCCGCAAAAATAGAAAAAACTATAAATTTTGATACGAAGTGTGGAGAGCCCACTAATAAGGGGGATGAGGGTAGTTTGTGCCCCCTCCCCCCCACCAACTCTTTTCTTCATTCTTATGTTTAACTATTTTCTTTCAATTAAAAAATTATGACACCATGTAGGTACGCGGTCATCCCTATGGCAGTTGAGGGGCACCTCTGCCACCTCATCTTCCTGCCTTTTTGAGTTGTTAAGAAGCTTTTCCAAACTATCCCTAATCTCATTTTTTTCCACTCACTAATAAATCAGGGAGGCTATTTAAATCTATACACCCTAACATGTTCAAGTGTTGCAGCTGTGACAGGTTTCCAATGGAATTAGAGAGCTTATTTAAATGTACACACCCTTCTATATTCAAGTGTTGCAGCTGTGACAGGTTGCCAAATGAATCAAGGAGATTATTTAAACGTCCACACCCTTCTATGTTCAAGTGTTGCAGCTGTGATAGGTTGCAAATGGAATCAAGGAGGTTATTTAATCAGGAAGCTTATTAAAATGTCCACACCCTTCTATGTTCAAGTGTTGTGTTGCAGCTGTGACATGTTGCTAACGAAATCAAGGAGGTTATTTAAACCTTTAAAATTTCCTATTATATTCAAGTGTTGCAGCTATGAGAGGTTGACAATGGAATTGGGGAGGTTATTTAAACCTCTACAACTTTCTATTTTCAAGTGTTACAGATGTGACAGATTGTCAATGGAATCAGGAAGGTTATTTAAACCTCTATAATCTTCTATGTTAAAGTCTTGCAACTGTGACAGGTTGCCAATAGAATCAGGGGGTTATTTAAACTTTTACACATTTCTATGTTCAAGTGCTACAACTATGATAGGTTGCCAATGGAATGAGGGATGTTATTTAAATCTATACACCCTACCATGTTCAAGTGTTGCAGTTGTGATAGGTTTCCAATGGAAACATGAAGTTTATTTAAACATTCACAACCTTCTATGTTCAAGGTTGCAGTTGTGACAGGTTGCCAATGGAATCAAGGAGGTTATTTAAACCATGACAATATTTTAGTTTCAAATGCTACAGCTGCAATAGATTGTCAATAGAATCAAGGAGGTTATTTAAATCTTTGAAACTTCCTATTATGTTCAAATGCTATATTTTTGATAGGTTGACAATGGAATTAGGGAGGTTATTTAAACCTCTACAACTTACTATTTTCAAGTACTGTAGATGTGACAGGTTGCCAGTGGAATAAGGAAGGTTATTTAAACCTCTACAATCTTCTATGATCAAGTGTTGCAGCTATGACAGGATGCCAATAGAATCAAGGAGGTTATTTCAACTTTTACACCCTTTTATTCTCATGTGTTGTAGCTGTGACAACTTTCCAATGGAATTAGGGAGCTTATTTAAACCTCTACAGTCTTCTATGTTCAAGTGTTGCAGTTGTGACCAGTTGCCAATAGAATCAGGGGGGCTATTTAAACTTTCACATTTCTATGTTCTAGTGCTGTAGTTGTGATAGGTCGCTAATGGAATGAGGGAGGTTATTTAAATCTATACACCCTACCATGTTCAAGTGATGTAGTTTTGACAGGTTGCCAATGGAATAAGGAAGGTTATTTAAATGTTCACACCCTTCTATGTTCAAGGTTGCAGCTATGACAGGTTGCTAATGGAATTAAGGAGGTTATTTAAACCATAGTAACAGAAATCTGCAAAAAAACCCAATTAATCACGATTTTTAAAAAATATGCAGGCTAGACGATTTTTTGCCCGATTTTTTGAAAAAATCTTTAACCTTTTGGTCAACAATTTTTTCCCATTTAAAACTGAAAAATCGCCAAAAAATGTGTTTAAAACCTACAGAAAAAAGCAAATAAAATTGTGTTGATTTTCACGCGAAAAAAAAAAAAACGATGAGACTATAGCTTGTTGCTTACAATTATGCTTTGATACATTTTTTCCAAGCATCCATAGCCTATTCAAAAGCACCTGTTTTAGGCTTTTAGCCATAGCAGCAAGGAAGTGAACTGTTTGATAAAATGCTTTGGTAGATATGTATGAAAAATGTCGTAGCATAGACAAGGCAGTGAATGTTTGAAAATATGCCTCAAAGAAATGTGGTCTCATGGTGATGGAATGTCATCACAATCCATAGCCATAGGCATTCATCATGGCATTCCATCACCATGAGACTGCATTTCTTCGAGGCATTTTTTCAAACAGTTCACTACCTTGTATGTGCTATTGCTTACTATTATGCTTTGATAGATTTTTTCCAAGCATCCATAGCTTGTTCAAAAGCACTTGTTTTAGGCTTTTAACCATAGTAGCAAGGCAGTGAACTGTTTGATAAAATGATTTGGTAGACATGTATGAAAAATGTGGTAGCATCGACAAGGTAGTGAAATGTTTGAAAAAATGCCTCAAAGAAATGCAGTCTCATGGTGATGATTGTCATGGCATTCCATTACCATGAGACCACATTTCTTTGAGGCATTTTTTCAAATAGTTCACTGCCTTGTCTATGCTATTGCTTACTATTATGTTTTGACAGATCTTTCCAAGCATTCATAGCTTGTTCAAAAGCACCTATTTTAGGCTTTTAGCCATAGCAGCAAGGCAGTGAATTGTTTGATAAAATGCTTTGGTAGATATGTATGAAAAATCTTGTACCATAGAAAAGGAAATGAACTATTTGAAAAGATGCCTCAAAGAAATGTGTTCTCATGGTGATGGAATGCCATAGGCACTCATCATGGCATTCCATCACCATGAGACCACATTTCTTTGAGGCATCTTTTCAAACAGTTCACTACCTTGTCTATGCTATTGCTTACTATTATGCTTTGATAGATTTTTTTCAAACATCCATAGCTTGTTCAAAACTGTTTTAGGCTTTTAGCCATAGCAGCAAAGCAGTGAACTGTTTGATAAAATGCTTTGGTAGACATGTATGAAAAATGTCGTAGCATAGACAAGGCAGTGAATTGTTTGAAAAAATGACTCAAAGAATTGTGGTCTCATGGAATTCCATGACAAGCTAATGCAATTGGCAGCTGCTCCTAGTTATTAGTTATGCAATGTGAAGTAATTGCATAACTGCTTAGGTTGACTTTGTAAAAATCTATATTGTAATTGAAATTTTGTCATCTATCAAGCATCTAGTTATTAGTTATGCAATGTTAAGTAATGCTTTGAGTTTGAAAGATGTGCAATGCAATGAATGTAATCAGCGATATGAATATAAACTACAAAAATCTATTTTCTACATTTCATTAGTTAAACTCTTTATTTTATTTGCTTTCTATATATCTATGCTATGGAAATGCCTTTCAATTTAAAAAAAAAATAGTTTTTATCTCTTGTTCTACAATTTTTTACATTTTTTTTAAATTCGATTTTTTCCTAATTTTTTCACGATTTTTTCCCAATTTTTTCAAGAAATCTTATACTTTTGGTTTGTTGATTTATTCCCCAAAAATATTTTTGCTGTTGGGTATGAGCAGGATCATCATGGAAAACAAAGTTCCCTTAAGTGGCAAAAACGTAAAAAATCGTGCTAGGGCAACTTGATCGAAAAATTTGAATAAGTTATCTATATTATCTCAAAATAATATGTAAGAATAGAATCTATAGCAAATTGAATGTAGTTTCTAAACTAGTAGGTTTAAAAAAAAAAAATATAAGTATATATTTGGTGAAAATTTGAAATTTCAATGCAAGAGTACTTAATTTCAAGGAAAAAATAAGAAGTAGGTCTGCTCTTTAACCAATCTCTAACCACAATAAAATGATAATATTTTTATAATATTTTAGATATAAAGTAGAGGACTCATGTCCCGGCGTGTAATACATATTTGTAATTTTTTCTAAGTAAATAATTAATTATGAATTTTTATTACAACTTTTAAAAAATATAAAAGTCGTATGTCCGACCAATCTTTAACTTGGTCAAAACTTCATGAAATTCAATTTTTATTTTTAACTCTATAGTATGTGAAGCATAGAATGTGATGCATATTTTGATTCAAAAAATGTGATACCGCTTGAAAGTTATAGATGTTTTTTAATCAATCTATCAATTAGGACTTTAGTTGTAATTTGAATAGAAAATGAATAATAATTACTTATTAAATTCAAAGTAAATCATAATTTATATTGGTGGAAAGCTGAGAATATCCTTTTATAACCCTTTTAGTTTCATTAATTTTGGGTAAAAAATAGTAGCTCTACCACATACCCATCATATTGCCACTTTTGGCCCATCATGATCCCGCAAGACATACCGCCACAGCAGCTTTAACACACTCAATCGAAAGCGCAGGGACCCCTTTGATCTCGGCTTTTGGTGTCTTTTGGCCCCTTAATTTTATTGATTTGTTGTCTTTGGAGGTCCTTAGATGTTCATCTTGCTTGCCCAAGTGAGTTCCCCAGGTTGCCCTTTGAAAAAACTTAGTTCTGTGGAAAATCCGGGTTTTTACCCCAATCCGGGATTTTCCGGTCCGTCCGGATTTTCCCGATTTCTTTGAAATTCCGGATTTCTTCAGTTTTCCGGGTTTTTGCCTGCGTCCGGGATTTTCCGCCCGACCCGGATTTCTTCAGTTTTCCGGGTACGCCAAAGTCTGAATTTTATGCCATCCGCGGAAATCCGGTCCACCCGGATTTTTCTGGATTTTCTGCCAAGCTTTGTGCAAATTGAAATACTGGATTAAATTGATGAATTTGATGATAAATGCTCAACATCCCATGCTTAATTTGATGTATTACACGATGTTTCGCGCATTCTTGGTTCGTTTTGATGATCTATTGTTGAAAATTTTGCCTTATTCGGTAGAATCCTGTCCGGGCTGGTTTTTTCCGGATTCTGGTCTGGAGTCCGCCTGACCTGATTTTCCCGGATTTTCCCTTTGGTCTGGTTTCCCGAAATGGAAATTTTTCCGAAAATGATTTTTTTTTTCCAAAATGGAAATTTAAAAAGGATCCCCGAAGTGAAAATTTCTGAGATAAAAAATTGAAAATAAAAATTTCCAAAAATGGAAAAAACTATGAAAATGGAAAGTTTCCTTTATAAAAATGTAAGTTTTTTAGAAAGTGTCAAAATTTGATTCAAATTTAATTTGAACATGTGGGCTATTAATGATGATATCTATTTTTCAGGACTAAGCAAATATTAAAAGGGGGACTTGCATATGGATTCGTGCCAAAGGGGAAATCTGGAAATGTTCCGTTTAAATTTTCAAAGTGGGACCTGCCTAAGAATCTGTGCCAAAACTGTCTACAGCTGGAGGACTTTCTGGAAGAAACGTGAATTTGATCTTGCTGGAGATCGTGGGCCGACATAGATAATATTCATGCATTTAATGCAGATCTTGTCCTATTTTGAGATTCTCCTGGCCGACCTGTTTGAGGCTAGTTATTATTGTAAAATCTAATTGGGCCGACATGTTTGAGGTTCTCTATAAATGGCATTTGTGCCTCATTTGTAAGGGGAGATTTTAGGAGTTTGATTAGGCCAAATTTTGCTAAGTTAGAAGGCCAGAATTGGCAAGTGGGTTTTAGAATTAGCTGTAGGAGATGAGAGACTTGAAATTGTTATGTAATGCTGGATAATTAATGCAATTGGATTGTTGATTTGGCAAACTTTGTATTTATTTTCAACAGCTTTTATGGTTTCTTGTTCTTGATTCTCAGATTATTAGATGTTAGATGTTAGATTTCAGCTCTTTTACAATGATGGTGAAATGTTAATGATGTTGATCGATTTCCGGTCCATACTTTTAGCAATTTGCTGATTGTAGATTGCTATGTAAAGTTAGTCTGGGCCTCACTTCTGTTCAACAGTGTGAATGCGTGTTTACATTGCGCCAGCAGTTGGGTATGTGAATGAATGTTCAAAGTCTGAAAATCTTCAGATTTCCCCAGAAGATCGCACCATTTCTGTGTAGTTGCAGGTTTGTCCTTGATCAAGCAGAGATTGGTTTTATTGGGGATCTGTCCATTTGCAGCTTTCATCGTTATTGTGATTGATCTTAGGAGTTAGAATAGAATAGAATCTCTCCAAACCCTTATCTCTTTTGCTGTTTATTTTGAATCTGGGTTAGTTTTAGGATTGAAAGCATCGCCGTATTGTTGCATCTGATGAAAATTCACTTCCAGCATTGTTCATTTGTAAGGCCCCTTGTGATTACCAGCATTTTCACATTTTATCTGAGTTGTTTTATGCATTGTTATGACCTAACACCCGAGAGACCTTGGGGTGATTTTCAGTGATTTATTGTTGAAGATCATCTTTCAAGAGAGATAGAATATCATTTTCTGTCTGAGTTGTTGCTGTGCAGAAAACACCATCAACACCTGCTATGATTTAAACCATGACAATATTTTAATTTCCAATGCTGCAGATGCAATAGATTGTCAATAGAATCAAGAAGGTTATTTAAACCTTTGAAACTTCCTATTATGTTCAAGTGCTGCATTTACGATAGGTTGACAATGGAATCAGGGAGTTTATTTAAACCTCTACAACATACTATTTTCAAGTACTGTACACATTCAAGTTGCCAGTGGAATAAGGAAGGTTATTTAAACCTCTACAATCTTCTATGATCAAGTGTTGCAACTGTGACAGGTTGCCAATAGTATCAAGGAGGTTATTTAAACTTTTACACCCTTCTATGCTCAAGTGTCGTAGTTGTGACAACTTGCCAATGGAATCAGGGAGCTTATTTAAACCTCCACACTCTATTATATTCAAGTGTTGCAGCTATAACAGGTTGTCAATGGAATCAATTTCAGATTGGGTTCTAGGTGCATGCAGTCATGCAGGTTTAGTGGATGAGGTATGCACATACTTCACACATTCATAAACCTTATTGCATTACAATTTACATATATAGTTGATCATTAGCTGTGCATGGTTGACCTGCGTGCCCATCCTGGCTATATTGAGGACACCCTAAACATTATTACTAAGATGCTAGTTAAATCTGTGGTACATGTGGATCATATATGAATATAGGTCTGAGTATTTCTAGCAACACTGCTTTTTTAGTTGGATCCTAAAAATGCTGCAACTTATGTTGAAGGATATATTTTGCATGCTATAGAAGATATTGGAAAAACCAAACCAATTAATTTGAACATTCAAGCAAGGTTTTTAGCAAAGGATAATGTAAGCAGCACCATTGCATGTTCTTGGGTGTTGTTATGTATACTTCTTGACATAGAGTATGAACAGAACTGTTGCATGTTTTTGGATGTTGTAAACATGTATCTTGTTGTCATCATCACAATGTATTTCATTGTAACATGGATCATTTGTTGTAAGAAACTAACATTGTAGCATGGTTCAAGCATCATAAAGGAAGGAATGTTGTAGTTTCAATATGAGTAGGCATAAACTTGGATCTCAAATGGGAAGGGAATTTTTCTATATTGATTGTAAGAGTTTGTTAGACCAAAAGCTCAGGTATATTCCAAATCTATTCTAAAATGAGTTATCAATTGGTATAGTCATGAACAGAGTAGACAATGTGAACAAAGTATTATATTTAGATAAAGGGTCAAATAAAGCATCAATTTGTGAAGGAACAAAACAAGGAAAAGTACACTGGACACTAATACAATTGCATAGACATCAACACAGTTGCAGTTTCATCCATGATAATTATAATTTTTAACTGCAAAAATGAAGTGTAACAACATTGTTTGGAACTTCCTATGACTATAAAACTTCTTGGAAGATTTTGAAGACTTATTTGTACGAGAATTCATAATGCTAAGGAAATGAAAGGTCGTGTATCTTCATTTCTTCTTTGGAATACTATATATGGAATGTGAGCTCAGACTTCATTAGGCAAAGCCAAAGAGGACAATCATGCATTGTACCTTCTCTGAGCCAACAAGAAAAGGACAATGTGTTGTACCTTCTTTGAGCCAACAAGAAAAGGATAATCAAGTGTTGTACCTTCTCCAAGCCAACAAGAAAGAGGACAATCATGTGTTTTACCATTCTCGACCATTGAGGGGAACACTCATGTGTTGTATCATCACTTTTTATGGGTAATATACTCATGTAAAAGGGTGTTGCCTCTACCAATTGGATTTTTCACCCCACATTGGGATTTTCCCAGCTCAAATATGGTGTTATTTTGCAATAACTTATTTTATAAGTAGCATAGCATAATCATCAATTAATAAACAACTATCATTTAATTATGAATTAAGTATCATAGTGATAAATTTTGGTTTTGTAAATTCTACAAGTATAGTTCTCGAGAAGTTAATAGATCAAAAAGATATGGGAATATAAATATTCCCATAAGTCATAATTTTCAAGTCAACATTCATTGAATAACTGCACAAGTGAAATGAAAGTTACAAAATTTCTCTACTTTATCCTGTTATAAGTAGAGAGGGAAATGCATAACTTGTAACTCAAATTTTCCCTTTTATGAGGAATATTTTCACATCAATGGAAGGAAAAAATGTATATCATTCCTTTAATGTGGAGATATAGTTTATGACAATAGTGCAAACCATATTCATAAATATTTAAAAATAGAATGAATGAGATTTGAAGAGAAAATAGCATCCAAACCAATGTCTTCATTATCAAAGCAGAATGTGAAACAAGTTAAGAATTATTATGTTGGAAACCAGTCCAGTTGTGATCTATGGTAAAGAATGGTAGTATGCCCATTGACCTCTTCTACCAAGCTTCCATACTGAAAACTGCAATCCCACCTACAACAAAAGAAGATGTAAATAGTTATAAAGAGACAATAAAACATATTGTGGAAAGAAGAGCCAACCATATTTTTAATAGTGTCCAATGGAACACATACTACAAACAAAACTTACTCGTATCAAGTTTCATCCATCCCCATTATAAGATCAAAAATTGCTTCACATGTAGCATCCGCAACACCTATTGCCTTCATTGCTCTACTACAACTTCGTGGCTGCACACACCACATACTCTATAACTATTTCTATGAAAACAACAATAATAAAATTCTTTTAATTGAATTGAGAAGTTAAATCACTTTTCTAATTGTATTGAAAATTAACAAGTGATATACTAAGTAGTCAACTTCCAAAAGCTCTTCAAAGATCCTAAGACCTATACCAAAAAAAATATATAAGTAACGATCTTGTTGTTTTTAAGTATTTCTCAAAATTTGATCCTAATTTCCATTCACAACAAATAAATTAGTAGAAAGTTTCATTTGCTACATTTTTTCAATTGCTTAATAATATTTGAAACCCTTATTCAATTATCATTCCTCCTATTTTTCCACAAACTTTTTTCTTCTTCCAAACATTTGGATCATTCTGAATACTTTCCCACCCTCATAAAATCATTTTTCCATACTTTGTGGAGCATTCTCCCAAGTTCTCTTATGTCGTTAGGTATATTTGTTTTATTTTGATTTATGGTTTCCATTTAATTTTTTTCCATGTTGAGCTGTTAGAATTAAGGCTTGTTTAGAGGACTCTGCAGAAAGTGCTAGTGGTCATGAAGGATTTGGTCATAGATGCCAACTTCAATTGGTTGGAAACTGGGTTTTTTTATAGGCCATGGATTCAAGCCATGTGACCCTAGTGACTATATTTTTTAGGTCGGTAGGTTGAAAGCATTTCAAGTGTGATAGGAATATTCCATGGGGATGAATCTCAACAACATGGCCAAGATGTTGAACTGCACTAGTAACAATGATATTATCACCATCAAGGCTAACAATGGAGAGAATATTGTTACCTTCATATTTGAAAGCCCCAACTAGAATAAGATCTCAAACTTTGAAATGAAGTTAATGGAGATTGGCACCAAATGTTTGGTTATTCCTGAGTCTAAGTACCAATCTATCATGAGGATTCCATAACAAGAGTTTTCTCATATCTGCAAAGATTTGAGCATCATTGGTGACACAATTGGAAAGGATTGAAGTTCCCTATCAAGGGTGATATTGGAAGCACAAATATTGTTTGTAAGCAAAATACCTCAGTTAACAAGCTATAGGAGGCCATGGCCCATAGATATTGAAATGTAGGGATTTGACAATAGTGTATGAAAAATAGTCTTCTATAGAAAATATTTCAAATTATTCTAATTGAAACCATAATGACCCTGCAACAACATTGTGGGAGTTTGAAACAAGATTGAGTTATATTAGTTCCTCAATGGGGGAATTCCTAGAAAAGGTGGGTTTTAAATGTTGGATGCAGGGTACCCCAACAGATGAGACTAAGTGCAAATGTATGCGAGCATGAAAGCAAGAGACCTTCCCATGAAATATGAGTTTAAGGTCAGAACGAGAGAAAATCCCTACATAATCAACAAGCAAGGATTCCATAAATTTTCAATTTTGAGAGGATTTTCAAGCCCTAACTGTCTCAAGATAAGTCTTCAATAAACATCACTCCATCCCACATGACATGCTAAGGCATTAAAAATTAAGTAGCACAAACAAAAATAACTAGCATTCAATGAAATTCTTTCTTTCTATCCCAAACAGTAACAACATAATATGGCATGCAAAAAACATTTGTTAAGACTTACAAGAAGAGTTGATGCCCCAAAGATCATCATCCACAAAAAGTTAGTTGTTCGCCTATCAAACGGTCCACACTCTAAATGCACACCATACCTTGCTCTGTAAACTTCAGTGTTATATTTGTGTTCATGAAAATACTCCTCCAAACTCTTCCTCGCTGGTTTTGACCTTTCACTTCTCCGATTTGGTGAGCTGCAGCTTGAAAATAAGGTTTTGACAAGGGTTTTAGAGTATGTTTATTAAAATGAAAATTACCGCCCAGATCCTAATAATGAACACATTTAGGTTTGGCATTCTTTATCCTATGTAGTTAATGTGTTCTCAATATCAAACAAATAACTACAAAAAAAAGTACATGAAACATTATAGGATTAACACCAAATACATATCAGAAAGACAATAAATGCAAAAACTTGACAGTTTTTTTAAAAAAGAGCTTTCCAAGAAACTCAACAATCTAAAGCTACACCAGTCAATGAAAAATACAAAGTAGTAAATAATTCCAACAACTAGTTCACAAATCATTTGTGGACTTAACAACAAATACACAATGCATTTCCTTCCAAAGAGATAACTAAGAAAGAACTGAATAGTTTAGAAAAGAACTTTGCAAGGCCCTTAACAATCTAAAACAACATGAGTCAATAAAATTTGGAAAAATAGTAATGGTAACAATCAAAAGGAAACAAAGCATTTTATCCCATTCCATTTTGAGAAAAGATTTTGGTTTCTATTGCAATATCTTCTACTACCACAATGCTCCCATCTAAGGAGAACCTCAATGTTCTAATAGACTCAACTCTATTGCTCCAAGCCTTCCACTCACCATTAACTGAATCGGCTGAGGATCTCTTCCCAAACTCATTTGATTTGTTTCTTGTTGTTGAAAATCCTTCTTGCTTATGTGATTTTTCTGAGATAAAACATCATTTTGATTATTATTCAAGTCTTTTTTCCCATCTTTTGTGCCAGATTTCTTATCCTTACTCGATTCATTGCCCCTTTATTTCCCTTTTTGTTTTTTTCTACTCCATGCTTTCTCAGCATTTCTACTATTTCAGGGCGCAACCTGCCAAGTAATTCATTTTGTGCTTCTTCAATCTCATTTTTTGGCATTGCTTGTAAAGTTGCATGATTTTATGCATCTATTTCTTCAATATCAACCTATGGCTTCAGGTCTTCCCTTTCGGTCCTGTAATCATAAGCCTTCTCAGTGTGACCTTTAATTATTTCTTTTGTTGTGTCAAATCTTGCATTAATCTGTATGCTATCAATATTTCTAACAATAGTATTACCACTCTGCATAGAAGCTGAAAATCTTGTATCTTCAATGGCATTTTCTTCTTTAGAGATTTGAACCAACTCACCTAGTTCCCTTGTAATTCCTGCTAATAATTCTCCTGTCATTTGCCTATCAACAGTCAATTTTGTTGGTGATGATTTTGGGCTTAGTTGAGCAGGAAGAGCTTTCATGTCCTTGATTTCATTATGTGCTTGAGGAATTTCTTGTTCTTTCCCTTCATCAATAGAGGTTATCATGGTAGGTTTATCCATTTTCTTACTTTCAGTCAATTTCTTATTAGGACACTTTTCCATTTTAAGCTTCTCTTTCCAATTACTAAAATCTATAGTTTTTTTCATTCTCCTCTCTAGGGGACGTGCATGAGCAGCAAGAGATTCCACACTTGAATCATCTGCATCCTTAGTGTCCTCAACCATCTCCTCTAGTTTAGAGTTAATAGGTACCTAGTGCTGCAACACTTATCTTAAGAAAATCAGTAATAACCCAAACAACAAATAAATATTTTTGTACAACTAAAAAGAATTACTACCATAGATAAATCAAATATATACATGCTAACAGTTATAAATTTTCACAAAATATTTTAAGTTTTGACATACATAGAAGAGAAGATTCAAACAGATGAATATAAAACTGTTGAAAGAAAAGAGATGTGTATAGGACCAAAATTGCCTAATTTCTAGGTACAGCCAAATGATGATTATGTAAATACCAAATACTTTTAACACTTAAAGCTACTAAAGTGTAGCTTAAGCAATTTCAAAAGTTAACAGATATTACCATAGAACCTTAATTTTCAATGAACATGCAAGAAAGGACAGCTAAGGAAAATAAATCAATAAGAACACAATCAACATGGCACCAAGCATACATTACACATTCAAAATCCAATGATGTTACTGTCATGAACCTAAAGCATAATCTAGTGTGGGCATAAACATGTGCACTAAAAGTACAAGTATGAACCTTGGGGAATTAATTTTCATGATAACATGAGATGATAAGTCCAATATGCAATAGAGTATGACAAATAGTTGATGGTAGTAGGCAGAAGAGAAGAGATTAATATGTTGCTAAGTGTGTGTGTGTGTGTGCGCAAGAGAGAGAGAGAGAGAGAGAGAGATAGATCCAAATGAATTTTCAGTGTTCCTCAGGAACATATCCCTAGGGAAAAGATACCCATCAACGATGTTAAATTGAATTACACATAAAACATGGGCACAAAAAAAACAAAACAAAAAAAATTATTGGGCCTTCTCAGTGATGACGAGCTTTGGGAAATGGTGCGACTCTTGGCTCTGGAAATGTAATTTTTACTTTTCTTTCGATGGAGAAACCATTTTTTTGTAAAGGTGTCGATGAGATTAGCACTCTAAATTACTGGCATGGCCTTTTGAAGAGTTGGATTTATAGGTGCGGGAACCTTTTTTCGTCTGTGAGTTGAATAACCTTTGGAATTTTCTTTGAAGATTTTGCGTTACTTGCCATTGGAACTCTCTACTTGTTGTTGCAAACAAAATTGAATGGAGTTTTGGGGGCTTTAGTTCTTCAAGCTCATCAATTTGGCTATTTGAGAGGGAGTTTTGGGACTAACGAATTTTGATATGCTATTTGTGTATTGCAGTCATACGAGTTTCCTTCCCTGGTGCTCCTCCAAACTATTCCTTGCTAGTATTGACCTCACTTCTCCAATTTGGCGAGCTGCAACTTGAAAATAAGGTTTTGACAAAGGGGTTTAGAGTATGTTTATTAAAATGAAAATTACTGGCTGTAAAATGAAAATTATGGCGCCCATTAAGCCTTCTAAAAAAAAAATTGCAATGGAATATTAATAATATAATTTTTTTTTTAATATTTATATAATATAATATAAATATTATATTATAATATAATATAACATAATATAATAGAGTATTATATAATATGATATAAATATTATATTATGCGGGTGGTAGGGCAGGAGCCATTCGAGTTTGGAGGAGGGGACGTGGCAGTTTATGCCAGGGTGTTTAGCGACAAGGCAGAAGGGGATGATGTGGGCAGTTGCTCTTACTAAATGATGGGTAGGAAACGTCATGTCAATGAAGTACGCATTTTAATGAGGGAGCATGGTTTCAATTTTTGAGGCTAGTTTGAGCGCATTAATCTGAAGGTTTTAGTCATTTTAAAGTTAATTGACACATTTGGAGGGGATTCATTAGTGGAGATGATGGCCATGTAGTACTTGGCAATAATTCATTATTAAGAGTTGGCTTTAAGGCCGAATCAAGGGTCATTTTATTTCCATTTTTATTTTCTTTTGGTTGTGATGAATGGTGCTTTCTATATGGCTAGGAGTGGTTGGAGCTTAGATGAAAATATTGGCCAAGGGCTCTCAGTTCATAGTGGAGGTGTCGGTGGATGGGCTGGCACAATTTGGGGCAGATACCCTGATTTCCTTGAAGTTATCAGCTCAGCATTAAGTTTTTTTTAGAGAAATAATCGATCAACGTCTGAAAAGGATTTTGCTCAACAATGATCCTATGGTGGTTGTGGTGACTAAAATGATCCTACGTACTGGGCATTTGGAGAACAAGGAATATGGTAGGGACAATTTGCATATCTCATCTCATTTTCTAGCATTATTCTTGGATAACAAGGTGGAGAAGGTAGAGGCGAAATTGTTGCTTGAAAAAATGTTTAGAGAGGATCCGATGGAGGGAGTTGATGAGGTCCTGCATGTTGTGGTGGTTGGAAAAGGTGTTTCCCACCCCTGCGACTTGGAGCTCCTCTAGTCCTTGGATGAAGCAATCAAGCTATACCCATTCCTTATCAATTTGAGTGGACTGACCCTTATGGAGCATAGGTTAGCGATAATGGCAATGGAGTTCCTGAAGTAGTTCTTTGGGTTGATGGCCGTTGGGGGTGTGGAGTGGGTTAAAGATTTTGAAGATTTTTCCAAAACTTAATTATTTTTTGTAAGTCTAGTTCACTTTTTTGTCATTGTTAGAAGGTCTGGTTTTTTGTATGGATGTATGGGCGTGCTTTGTTATGAGTGGTGGCCGGTTGGCCCCTTTTGTTTCTTCATGGCTCCAATTGGGAGTTTTTCTGGGCAGGTTGGCGAGTTTTTTCTTGGTGGTCCTATGGTTTTTTGGCATAGAAACTAGGGTGTTAATCGTGGTCTTTCCTGCAATGCAGACGATTGTAGCCAAAATATTATAATATTAATAAAAATAATAATACTTGCATACCAAATATATATATATTATATTATTATAATATATTATATTATTATAATATTATAATATATTATATTATAAATATTATTAATATAATATAAATTATATTATAAATGGTCCACTTAGGTAGGGGTCTCATGAAAGGGGCTTAAGCTTTATGGATTATGATCAAATTTGAAAAAAAAAAAAAAGAGGAGTAATAGTCATTTATTTAGTTATTTATTAGTCATTTTTATTTGCCTATATTTGTTATTTATTTAGTCATTTTTATTTATCTGATATTAATCATTTATTTAGTTATTTAGTTGTCATTTTACCTAGTGACCAAATTAGTCACCTATAAATGACCAAATTAGTCATTTATTTGCAATATTCTACTAGTGTTAGTCACGTGACTAAAAGCTTTAGTCACATAGTCATTTATTTGCCAAATTATACTAGTGTGATATATAGAGTGAATATTAGAATAAAACATTTGATTATGCTTCTAATATAGTAAATGAACTTCACACCAGTTGATTTAGTGAATTTGAAGGATGTAAGGCCTCCTCTATCTTGTATAAATTATTCACTATTAATGCATATGTTGCTATCGAGAGGTAGGAAAGTATGGAGAAATTTCAAGACGTTGAGAGAAAGGGATAGTCAGGACAATGAATTGCTCATGCAAATGTTGACCCACATTTGGGATATACACTCTCCATATTCAAATTATGCTTCTTTCTGTAATGGTTTCAAGTTTGGTGTGTTGGAGTAACTGGGTTTGGAGCCCATTTATAGGATTTCTAGGGGTGTAAAGGAAATTTTGAGGCCCTTAGAATGTCAAGAGAACACAACAAAAAATTTCAACTAGGGAGACTAGTATTTACATACTGGTTATACTACAATTAGTGTTTATGGAGCTTTAGTACCACCCCATTAGCTACCAATATATGTGTCAAATAGACTTGCTTTCATGGAGATATTGTGGTAGTTAGATTCCATGGATAAGGAGCAATTTAGAAATTTTAGAAAAGCATCTCTAATCAACACCGAATGTGTATTTTCATGCTTTTTAGTCACATCAAAAGAAGGTATTGATAAGTTTGGCACTCTCCTAAATAATTATAAAATGAAACAAGATCAAGTAAGACGTTGTGATCCTGAAGGAGTGATTGATGCAGAGAGGATATAGCAAGAGGAAGGTCTTGTAGGTAGCATCACTTCTTATACAAAAAAATATGTCATTAGAAATTTATCCTCAAATGAGGAGGTTGTTGAAAGAAAAATGAATGGAAGAAGATTTGTTCCATTGAGGAGAAGATACTAAAGGAAAACCCCTTTAATGTGAGTCCTTATATTGAAATAAAGGACTAGTTTATTCAGGCTAAGATGATGTTGGGGGACTTCAAAATTTTTTTTTTTTGATAACCTGTCAATGTTGGAAAAATGAAGAAGATTGACTATTTCTATAGTTTTGTGTTGTCATTGATGTCACCATGTTGTGATTACAAGTTTAAGGTTGTGCCTAATCTAGTATTTTGATCCAGTATCTAAACCAGTGTTCAAGCTACACTCTCCGGTATTCTAGTCTACATTTCTCCATAGTTGGTAATTAACGCTTGCAGTTTTGAGAAATTGTTTATGGTTGTTGAAGGCATTCATGCTCAAAATATTACATGCTCAGATGCTCATACAAAATTGTGGCAACCAACAGAAGGTTTATTTATTTTTTGCATTAAAGTCTATTCTTGGTTGACTTCTTGGGGTAATTATGATACGGTGAATTAATTTTGTTGTGTGGATATATGTGCAACCTATTTTAGGTCTATTCTGACATAATGTAGTGTACTAGAGGTTCGAATTACTTTCTTGGAAATATTTGTGAATGATTGGAGCCGACAATTAGTATTTTTGGTAAATATGAAATGAATCTAATTAGGACGACCTAATTGATGCTTGCAAAAAAGATCAAGTATATAAATGAATATGTTGGACAGTTTTATGTGTGAGATAGACAAAGAAATAGAAGTGTATGTGTATGTGCAAAATCAATGAAGTAGTTGTGATTGAAAATTTAGAAGTGAGCGAAAAGGATGAAGTGTGCTGAATCAATCTATTGAGCATTACTGGAACTACATCAACACTTGTTAGGTGCACTCTTCTTAGTTCATTTTGGTTGTAAAGCTCAATCTTGTTTTTTCAATATTTTTGTAGGTAGCGAGCCTCTCTTGTAAGCAGTGAGCTTTTGTATCAGGACAATGAGTCCCTTCAATTCAGTGATCCCTTGGCGGTGAGCCTTTTATTTTTAGTTTGAAACTACTTTATATTGTGAGTTAATCATCACCATGGTTTTCCCTCAGGTTTTCCATGTAAATTTTTGTGTTTATTGTGTTTCATGCTCTTACTTAATAACAAAATAGTGTGGTTGTGGAATTAATAAGTGTTGAATTTTTAAGTTTGAATTTTGTGACAACCGATTCAACCCCCCCTCTCAGTTGTCCTACACTTGTTTAACAATTGGTATTAGAGCTTTGATTCATTGGTGTAGAGATTAACCACTTAAGGAGGATCCTGATGGTTGATCATATGGATGATAAAGAAGAACTCTAAACTACACTTAAATATCTTTTAAGAGTTTAAAATGAAAATATAGATTTGATGGAGAATCTAGATGAAGCAAATGAATGTGTCTAGAAGCTGAAAGAACAACAAATAAAATTCAAAGAAAGACATAGGGAAGTGAGTGAGCAGTTGAGACAAGAGATAATTGGACTAAAAATCACAAAAGAAGAGAAGAAGAGAATTGAAGATTTTTTTAATACAATGGTGCAGAACAAAGCTAATGAATGCTCTAAACTTGAATAGGAGGTGGTGAACCTAAGGATTGAACTTGAAAAGGAAAAGCTCTATGAGAATAATTTCAATTCAAGTTTTGATAAGCTTGAAGAATTGATTGCTAAAAAAAATCAAGTAAAGACAAAGTTGGTCTAGAAATTGATGCAAGTGAAAGTTCTGAAGACAATCAGAAAAGTCAGGAAAAAAGAAAGAAGAAGAGAAATTGAAGAAACTTTACAAAGAGACCACCTGTGAGACAACCTAATGCAAAAAGGTATCCCTCTTTCAATGGTATTTGTTTCTTCTATAATAAATATGGTCACAAGGAAAAAAAATGCAGGAGGGTATGTCCAGGATCATGATGGGCCAAAAAGTGGTGATATGATGGGTATGTGTAGGGTATGTGGCTGACGACTTTTTTTTACCCAAAATTAATGAAACGAAAAGGGTTTTTAAATGAGATTCTTAGTTTTCCACCAATATAAATTATTCTTTACTTTGAATTTAATAAATAATTATTATTCATTTTCTATTTGAATTATGGCTAAAGTCTTGATGGATAGGCTGATTGAAAAACATCTATAGCTTTCAAACTGTATCACATTTTTTGAATCTAAAACATGTGTCACATTCTATGCTTCACATACTGTAGGATAAAAAAATGAATTTCATGAAGTTTTGACCAAGTTATGGCCAAACATACAATTTTTTATATTTTTAAAATTTGTAATAAAAATTTCAAAATTAATTATTTACTTGGAAAAAATTACAAAAAAATATGCATCACATCAAGACATGAGTCCTCTACTTATATCTAAAATCTTATAAAAATATATTATCATTTTATTATTGTTAGGGTGGTCAGACATATACCTACTTATATTTTTCCCTGAAATTTAAGTACTACTACATTGAAATTTCAAATTTTCACCAAATAGATTCTTTTTTTAAAAATAAATCTAGTTTAGAAACTACATTCAATTTGGAGTACAAATTCTATTCTTACATATTTTTGAAATAATATAGATAACTTATTCAAATTTTTATGTCCAATTTCTTAACTCTGATTTTTCTAAATTTTTTGCCACTTAAGGGCCTATTCTTTCCATGATGATCCTGCACATACCTAGGAGTAGGTATAATCAGTTTTCTAGACCCTTCACCAGACAATGTTTTGAATGTAAGAAGGTTTGACATAAATTTACTGAATGCGGATCTCAGGTGAGAATAATAAGTTGGGTAATGAGGAACATATTTAATGAAGGAAAAATGAATAAGTTCTTTAATGGCTATTGTTATAATTGTAACAAATTTAGACATAGAGAAAATCAATGTAGATCGAGAGGAAATGGAGGCCAAGGTAATAAAAAAAGTTATCTGTTATAATTGTAATAAACTAGGACATGTTTCAAAGGTTCTTAGAAGAAAGAAAGGAAAGAAGTTCACTCCGATAGAGAAGAATGATTCGGTAAAGAAGGTCGACAAAGAAGAAATGAAGCAAGAGATGAATAAGATATGGAAGAAGAAAGAGGAAGAAAAAAATGAAGTGATTGATGAATCTGTGCCCTTATCTAGTACAAAAGAATCCTCGAGGAATTAGAACTAGCATGGTCTTGGGTGGAGCATTATCAAAAAATTATAAAATCCCCTGGATAAATGGTGTGTTAGAAGCTAGCATGAGGATGAGATGTGAAGAATGAAGAATCAGAGGTTGTGGAAAGAGAATCAGAAGAAAACATGTTATCATGATGATTTGTAGAATAAATTAAGGTTTTCTGTGTTGAGAAGAATGCTTTAGCAACTTTTTGATGTTTTCCACATTTAATGCGTTTAGGGTAAATTTGATGGTGTGTAAGTTAAAATTTGTGAATCTTATCGATTAATTAAGCATTTGAAGAACTTGGAAGGTGCTCTAAAGTGATCTTGAAGCGAGCTTGAGAAATTCTGAAGGGAATTCAAAAATTGACTCAAGTAATCTGGAATTTGTTTCTCTGTTTATAAAAGGGGAAGAAGAAAAATGAAGAAGTTTCGACTAACTAATTAAAGAAAATGTAGAAATGGATAGAGAATCAAGTAGCATCATTCCTTCAAAGCTGAAAGGAGTTGAGTTAGAAGAATTTAATGATAGAAAGATGAAAGAAATGGAACTAGGGCTAAATGAAACCAAATTAGAGAACATAAAAACCCTAGGTGTCGATTTGTGCAATGAATTTGTGTGGGTTGTTGATAAAGAGTTTATTTTGTTCTTGTTGAATCATTTCAAGAATGAAAATATTGTATTGGAAAAACCCTACTTAGTTACGAAGGAAGCGATCAAGACAATTACTGGCTTATGTAGTATTGGAGATCTTCCCAGAAATAAAAGTGTGAAGTACAAAGATGTGGAGGAATTGACTGGCATTAGTAAAGGCCCACAAGCTCTATCGATAAACACTCTTGGGGATTTGGCTATAAGGTATGTTGCATACAACATTTCTTACAAGATGTATTTTAGAAATCATGAAGGTTCCACATTAGCTATTGTTGTTTATATTGCGGGTATGTGGAGGATCAGGGTATGTGCAGGATCATGATGGGCCAAAAAGTGGTGATATGATGGGTATTTGTAGGGTATGTGGCTGACGACTTTTTTTTAACTCAAAATTAATGAAACGAAAAGGGTTTTTAAAGGATATTCTCAACTTTCCACCAATATAAATTATGCTTTACTTTGAATTTAATAAATAATTATTATTCATTTTCTATTTGAATTACAACTAAAGTCCTAATTGATAGGCTGATTGAAAAACATCTATAGCTTTCAAATGGTATCACATTTTTTGAATCCAAAATATGTGTCACATTCTATGCTTCGTATACTATAGAATTAAAGAAAGTAAAATTGAATGTCATGAATTTTTGACCAAGTTAAGGTGGTTAGGCATACGAGTTTTTATATTTTTTAAAAGTTCTAATAAAAAAATTATAATTAATTATTTACTTGGAAAAAAATTACAAAAAATATGCATCACATTGGGACATGAGTCCTCTACTATATCTAAAATCTTATAAAAATATTAGATTAGGGGTCAGAGAACTTATCTATTTTTCTGAATTTATTACATTACATTGAAATTTCAAATTTTCACCAAATAGATTTTGTTTTTAAAAATAAGCTCAGTAGTTTAGGAAATCACTTAATTTGTTAAATTATTGGTCATATTTTGAAGAATTATAGATAACTTATTCATTTACGCCAAGTTGTGTCTTTTTATTTTTCTAATTTTTGCACTTAAGGGCCCCTTAAGTGTAAAAAATTCAAAAAAAATGTAATTAGGCAACTTGGACATAAAATTTTGAATAAGTTATCTATATTATTTCAAAAAATATGTAAGAATAGAATCTGTGGAAAATTGAATGTAGTTTCTAAACTACTAAGTTTTTTAAAAAAACATCTATTTATGAAAATTTGAAATTTCATTGCAAGAGTACTTAAATTTTAGGGACAAAATAAGAGTGTTTGTCCAACCACCTCTAACCATAATAAAATGATAATATTTTTTTAAGATTTTAGATATAAGTAGAGGACTCATGTTCGATGTGATGCATATTTTTTTGTAATTTTTTCCAAGTAAATAATTAATTATGAATTTTTTATTACAACTTTTAAAAAATATAAAAACTTGTATGTCTGACCACCATAACTTGGTAAAAAATTCATGAAATTCATTTTTTATTTTTTTAATCCTATAGTATGTGAAGCATAGAATGTGATGCATGTTATGGATTTAAACAAAGTGATACCGTTTCAAAGCTATAGATGTTTTTCAATCACCCTATCAATCAGGACTTTAGTCATAATTCAAATAGAAAATGAATAATAATTACTTATTAAATTCAAAGTAAAACATAATTTATATTGGTGGAAAGCTGAGCATTTCCTTTAAAAACCCTTTTCGTTTCATAAATTTTGGGTAAAAAAAAAGTCATTAGCCACATACCCATCATATTGCCACTTTTTGGCCCATCATGATCTTGCACATACCCTTGCACATATGATGGTTAAGGAGAACAAGAAATTTGATTTTTTTAGCTTGTTGCTTGAGAATATTTCTAAAAATGTTTGAATGTTGGTAATTGTGAGTTATTCTTTTCATTTTGCATCTTTGCTGGTGTGCTTGGTGTTTTACATTTTGAGTTCCCTGCTAGGAAAAGATAATGGGGAATGGGCATTTGGGATTCCTATTGTAAAACAAGTCCATAGGTACTTGGAGGCATTGGCAGATAATGCAAGTATGTGTAAATCTTATTTCACATCATTGAAAACAAATATTTGCTCCAGTATATTTGTGTCGAGTTAGTTTGTAGTGGGATCTTTCTCTGGTAAAAAGGAATTGGAGGTTGTAATTAGTGTTTCCCCTTCAGAATCAAAGAAAAGAAAAATTATAACTGAAGATATCATTGACATTTCAAAAGAAAAGGAGAAAGTATCCCCTGATGACATCCAGTCTATGATAGTTAAAGGGAAGATGAAAAAGATTGGTGAATTATGGAATGCAACCTCTCCTATTGACAGACTAAAGATTGATGATGCTTTGGTAGAATACTTACTTTGGAAAGGTATTGGAGTATTAGTTGTTTCTGATTTCTTGCTAGAAAAACTAGTTGAGATTGTTGTAAAAAGAATGTTGCTTGAAGGTCCAGAAGGACGTAAGTTTGAAGCTTTGGTTGAAAATAGGTGTGTTAAAGCTAAAGAGAGATTATCTAAACTGATCGTGGAAACAAAGAAATTCATTAAAGAACTATCAGACATTTACAAGTATTGTCTCCAATGGCCTACTGCAGTAGATAATTTTAGAAGTAGAATTGAAGCAATTGAATTTGAAGTGAACAACATTGGAAATTTTTTTGACATATTTGAAGATAAAGAAGGAAAGAAAATATTGAGAGTTGGTGAACTGCAAGCTAAATTGGTTGTTGTATAAAGACAGAGAGATGATGTAGTAAAAACCTTCTGGTTCCTTAAGGAGATTGCTGAGGTCTGGTTAGATCATCTTTCCAGAATACTTACTAATGCAGAAGATGTTGAAAGGAAGCGTTCATATTGGTTACCCTCTTTTACTTTGTTGAGCTTATTGGAAAGCATCTACACAAGAATGGATTTAGCTATATTTAACTGGAAGAAATTGCATCCAGTTCTTGAGGAAAGACACAAGAAAGCATTTTAGGTGAAGACTGTCATTTTTACTTGAATCCTGAATGTTCAATTTTTGTTGTTTTTGCTATGGAAAAGAAGAAAAAGAAAAAAAAAATGCTAATTGAAATTTTTGGATGGCTAGAAGTTTTTTTAGTGAATTGGAATCTTTTTGACTTTTGATGTCACCATGTTTAAAATTTTGTTTACATCTTTTTTTGGCCACCCTTTGCCATTGATGTCAAAGGGGGAGAGAGTTAGAGCAGAGTTAGTGTATGGGAAGAGATTTGAAATGTTGGAAGAGTTTGAAGGAGAATTTCTTTTACATGTTTCCATCAATGACAAAGGGGGAGATTGTTGGAAAAATGAAGATTGGCTACCTCTATAGTTTTTTGTTGTCATTGATGTCACCATGCTGTGATTACAAATTTAAGGTTGTGCTTGATTTGGTATTTTGGTCTAGTATTCGAACTGGTATTCGAGCTAAACTCTCTGGTATTCTAGTCCACATTTCTCCATTGTTGGTAATTAATTCTTACAGTTTTGAGAAATTTTTTATGGCCATTGAAGGCATGCATGTTCATAATATTACATGCTCAGATGCTCGTGCAACATTGTGGCAACCAACATAATGTTTATTTCTTTTTTGCATTGAAGTCTATTCCTAGCCGACTTCTTGGGGGTAATTATGATACGATGAATTAATTTTGTTGTACAGATATATGTGCAACCTATTTTAGGTCTATGCTAACATAATGTAGCATGCTGGAGGTTTGAATTATTTTCTTGGAAATATTTTGTGAATGATTGGAGCTAGGAGTTAGTATTTTTGGTAAATATGAAATGCATCTAATTAGGCCGACCTAATTGTTGGTTGTGAAAGAGATCATGTATATAAATGAATATGTTGGATAGTTTTATGTGTGAGATAGACATAGAAATAGAAGTGTATGTGTATGTACGAAATCAATGAAGTAGTTGTGATTGAAAATTTGGAAGTGAGCAAAAAGGACAAAGTGTGCTGAATCAGTCTATTGTGCATAACCAGAACTCCATCAACACTTGTTAGGTGCACTATTCTTAGTTCATTTTGGCTATAAAGCACAATTTTATTTTGTCAATATTTTTGTAGGAAGTGATCCTCTCTTGTAAGCAGTGAGCTTTTGTATTAGGATAGTGAGTCCTTTCAAGGCAATGAGCCCTTGGTAGTGAGCCTTTTAGTTTCAGTTTGAAACTACTTTATATTGTGAGTTAATCCTCACCGTGGTTTTTCCCTCCTTGGTTTTTCCACATAGTGTTTATTGTGTTAAATTACTTTCTATTATTTATGTTTCATGCTCTTAATAACAAAATAGTGTGGTTGTGGAATTAATAAGTGTTGAAGTTTTAAGTTTGAATTTTGTAACAAATGATTCACCCCTCCTCTCTATTGTCATCCACTTGTTTAATAGTTAAAGAGGCTGATGTAAAAGCCAAGGTTTCCAAGGAGCACAATGGTCTACAAGGAGTGAACTGGATCACTCTATATCTCAAGGCATTCAATTGAAACCATTGGAGATAGGTGATGAACCTGTGATCACCCCATTGGTGAATTATCCTAGAACTAAGCAAGGTGGTGGAGGCCATAGACAAGAAGAATCTATCAACCATATTCCTATGGAACAAGAGGATAATCAAATATTCCCATCCCCTAAGAGAGAGGATGCTCTCAATATTGATATTCCTACCAATAGAATAATTAAGTGGGAATATGATGAGTACAAAGATGATATATGAATAAAGTCTTGTAGGGATTTCATGAGTGTTGAAAATTTTGTCCAAACTAAGGAATTTAGAGATTTTTTCATCCAAATCAAAAGCTATGACATCAAGAAAAGGATATAGGATGCAAAGGTCTAATTTTATCCCTCATTATAGGAGGAAGCTAAGAAAGATGAATAAGATAAAATAATGAAGGAGATTGCTACTATTACACACCAAGAGGGAAGAAGTTTTATCAAAGGGAGAGATATCTTGTTGTTTTCAGAGTGGGGTCGCACATGTTCTATTGCATTAGATGTTGAAATGATGGAAATAAGTACTCCACCTTTTGAGAGGTGGAGCACAAACTAGGTGTTTAGGGACCTATAGCTATTTCCCACAAGTTTCACTCAAGGAAACCCTAGAGATCCCAAGACGAATTTAGAAAGGGAGGAAGAGATCTTGTAATAGGGTGTCCTAGGGTGTGATTAAAGACTAAAAGAGGGGTTCACCACCAAGCTAGGGATTGGAAAGACAAGAGATAAATGAATCATGCAAAGTACCATGTAAAGCCTAACTAGATGACCTAGGAAATGAAACTGAAATATAGAATATCAAACTAGACATGAACAAAGGTACACCTAGAAAATTGATGAGGCCACAAAAAGCTCCAAAATAAGGAAAAGCTTGTTTAATGCCCACTGGGACTCATATGCCAGTCTAGGTGATTTAGTCCCAGACTAGGGTTTTTGTGCCAAAACTTGAATTTAACAGTGTATTATTAGAAACAACTGAAATATGGAAAATATGCTATATTGGGACTCATACACCACAAGTGGTGTATTAGTCTCGCTCATATTTTTCTAAGGGTTAACACCCAAATCTACTCTCCTATCTCCGCTCTTCCTTCCATAGTTCATTTCTAGATTTGAAACCCTGATTTACATCATGTAGGTGACTTTTAGTTAAGATGACAACCTTGTGATGACTTGATGACTTTCTTCAACCTTGCAACCTAATCTTCAAAGGATATTCAAGCTCCAAGACACCTAGATCTGCAATCACACTTGTAGACAGTGAAAAAATTGTTGATTGTTATAGAATAGGGGTTTTCCTTGGTCAAAACCCTTTTAGGTGATTAAACCAACTAATGAGATAATGAAATAAGGACATGAAACATGAAACATGGAAAATGAAACATGAAAAATGATACCTTGAATGATTTCTTGTAGACCAACAATCTAACATGAAGTGGCCATGAAGGATGTATATCTAGATCTTGAAATAAGTGTAGGACAATGCTTAATCTTGGGATCTTGAATACAACATCATAGCACTAGATCAACAATATGATTGATGCTTGATAACCTTGAAATGATGATGGATCTTGAATTTTTGCAACAATTGATGAAGAATTGTGCCCTTGAATTTCTTAGAAATGATCTTGAATACTCTTGTGAAGTCTTGTAAACTCTTGAATGCTCTTGTGAACTCAAATTTTCTATAAGGAATGCTCTCATGGAAGTCTTAGGTGAAAATGATTGAAATAACCTTGTATTTATACTTGGTTATGCCTAATTTCTAGAAATTACAACACTACAAGCCAGCATCAGATCTAGGAGGATAAAATCGTGCCAAGAATTTGAATTGAATTTTATTTTGGGCCACATGGGACTCATATGCCAAAAGTGGCATATGAGTTCCATTAGTCTTAACTATTGGACACATTTTCAAAAATGCTTAGAATGATGTGAAATCATAATTGGGGCCCAAAAACCTAGGTGGGACTCATATGCCCAAGGTGGCATATGAGTCTCAAATCACTAAATCTGGGCCACACAACATAAAAGCACCTGAACTATGATTAGATGTTGGTTTATGTCAGGATTATCCTCAGAAATATGCATTAATTAATGCTTTTGGATGCAAAATAAGGCCAAATAAGACATAAAGAATCCCATTTATTTAATGAAACCCCAAATTAGTGTGAAAGTGTTAGGATACACTTTACAACACACCAAATAAGGCATACTTAAGTCCATTTGGTTTACAAGGGCCCAAAACTTAATGTGAAGGTGTAAATAAAAACACTTTACAACACTAAATTAAGGAAAAATTAGGTCTATTTAGCTTAAAGGGCCCTAAATTCAATGTGAATGTAGGGGTATGTGTAGGATCATGATGGGCCAAAAAGTGGTGATATGATGGGTATGCATAGGGTATTTGGCTGACAACTTTATTTTTACCGAAAATTGATGAAACGAAAAGGGTTTTTAAAGGAGATTCTCAGCTTTCCACCAATATAAATTATGCTTTACTTTGAATTTAATAAATAATTATTATTCATTTTCTATTTGAATTACTTACTAAAGTCTTGATTGATAGACTGATTGAAAAACATCTATAGCTTTGAAATATATCACATTTTTGAATTCAAACATGCATCACATTCTATGCTTCGCATACTATAGGATTAAAAAATGAATTTCATGAAGTTTTGACCAAGTTAAGTGGTTAGACATACAAGTTTTTATATTTTTAAAAAATTAATAAAAATTATAATTAATTATTTACTTGGAAAAAAATTACAAAAAATATGCATCACATTGGGACATGAGTCCTCTACTTATATCTAAAATCTTATAAAAATATTATCATTTTATTGTGATTAGGGTGGTCAAACAGACACCTACTTATTTTTTCCCTAAAATTTAAGTACTACTGCATTGAAATTTCAAATTTTCACCAAATAGATTTTAAAAAAACCTAGTAGTTTAGAAACTACATTCAATTTGCTACAAATTCTATTCTTACATATTTTTGAAATAATATAGATAAATTATTCAAATTTTTACGTCAAGTTTCCTAACTCTGATTTTTCTAAAATTTCATCGCCACTTAAGGGCTTGTTTTTTCCATGATGATCTTGCACATACCCATAGAAAACACATTAAAACACTAGATCAAGGTAGTATTAGTCCATTTTAATGTTAACCATTCCAAAATTAATTAAGGAAAAGGGATACGTTTTCCATCATTACATTTAGCCCCAACTTTAGTGAGAGGATGAACCTACTTCAAACTCACACTAAAGTACAAAAATTCAAGAGGGGTCCTAGTGTACAAATGAGGATGGAAAAATGATGAAAAAGATCAAAGGAGGTGGACAAGCCCCCAGGATCCAAGATCATACATCAAACCAACATAAGGATGAAAGGACACACAAAAGGTGTATGATATGCAACATCAAGATACACAAACTTGAAATTTCAATAACTAAAATAAAAAGGAACAAAACCCAATGAAAGAAAAAGGGGTGGATCAAGCTTCAATATTTTGTCTAACAAAATGTGGATCAGATCTAAGATATTTTTCCAAAAATGCACGCTCACTCTAAGGCAATAGAACATTGGGCTATCTATTGGGTGAGTATCTAAAGGGTGGCTTAGTGAGAAAGTCATGCATTTGTATCAGCTTCTCACTATAATGAGAAAGTATTTCCCACGTTAGGCTTCTCATCATATACTAACCATACCAATGCTATACCTCCTGATAACTTTGACAAGGTTCCACAAAAAAATGAACTTCAAGCTTCATGAGACAAAAAAAATCCATATGATTGAAACTCATGAACAAACAAGATGGCACCACAGGAAAGTAAAGTGTGTTATGCAAGGTGGCCATATGACATATATTGTAAATAAAAAATAGTGTAAGGAATGTTCAAAGGGATTTTTCTTAGTTCATGTATGGTCTCATCTTTGGGAAAATCATGATTAATGTCTCCAAGAGAGGACAAGTCAAAGAAATATCATGCTCTGGGAGGAAATCAAACCCAATGACACCACTAAGAAAAGGACGCGTCGCAAGAATAAAGAAAATCACACAGTGAAACATGAATGTGTATGTATTCCCCCACTTCAAAGTGTTTTCTAACACCATTGTTGTGAGCAATTACTTTAAAGTAGAAGAATAAATGAGAGCTTACTCAGAAATCCCTATGCCAATTCATTTGTTTCCAATTAGCCACATCATGAAAAAGGGAATGTGTTGCCTCCAAAATGTATAACTTGGTACGTCACATGCAATCCAACTTAAGGAATGCCATCCACATCCCACATTTTCTCTTATATATAAATGAAAGGAAATCAACTAGCCAAAAGAGACAACGACAAGTGAAATATTAGGACAAGGCCACCTAACCCCTTTCCCCCACTTAGTGCATGACAAGGATGAGCCGAATAGGATGAAAATAAGTTTCAATTAGAGGAACTAGGTGCTTCAACACAAGGAATAGCACCATAGTCGCTAAGATGTTGAATTTTGTTACTTAAAGCCTTACATTCATTAGTAGAATGACCACGAACTCTATTATATGCACAAAATTAATTCTTGTAATAAAATTTATTTTGTGTTCTTGGAGGGAGAGATATCAAATGATCTTGGAGGAGTCTCGATAAGATACTCTCTTGATAAATAGTAAAAGGTGTTGCTTTTTTTTGCAACAAAGATATTTCTTGATTAGTACAAGATGGCATACTTACACAAGATTCTTTAGATTGTGGGATTTTTTTTTCTTCTTTAAAGGAAGGTTTAAAATCTAACATAGTCCAATCGTTAGTGTTTTGTGTGATGACATTGATATTAAACAAAGAGTTCTATATTTATTTTGATTCTTTCAAATGATAACACTCAAGACAACTAGTTTCAATCAGTTCATGATGCACTAATGGTAAAGTTGGCTTAGAGGAATCTTTTGTAATAGTGTTGATATTAAGGGAAGGCTTGTTTGTTTCTTTCGAGGGACCATAACCAAGACCACTGGTCTTTTCTTGCATGTGAGGCTCTATACAGAAATAGTTACATTGTTCTCTATCACCACACCCTTTTCCATTATATCCAAGTTGCTTCATAAGTTCATAGCCTTTTCCACAAATTTGTTTCATTTCTTTAGGATTTGGTGGTTGTTCATAGTTAGTTTTGTCAAAGTTTGTTCTATAATTTAGTTGATCTTCTAAAGTAGTTGAGGTGGATGCTTTTGAAGGGCTGTCTGGATTTTATGTTGAAATTATTGATTTCTTTTTTCCCCTTTCAAATTCTTTATCTATGATCTTGTATTCACCCATGAATGATGGTGTGAAATCTAAGGAACCCCAAGAATCTTCTAATAGCTTTGTGACTTCCTCAATATGTTTTACTTTGTCTTTTTTTTGCAGAGTTTCTACTTGTGTAGTTGGTGTTAATGTTTTCAATGGGTTTTCCTTGTTTTTATCAATTCTCAAGCAATTGTTTGATTCAGGATCAGCTTTGAGTATGTACAATTTTTTGTTGTAGACATATTTTACTATATAATGAACAGTATAAGACACCCCATTCATTGCATGAATCCACAGTCTTCCTAAGAGAAGATTATATGAAATAACATGAGGCATAACATGGATTATTGTTTTTAATGTGGCCTTTCTTATATCTATAATAGGCAAAGTGATCACACCAAGAAGTTGTTTTCCTACATTGTTGAATCCATGAATAGATAAAGAATCAAGTTGATTTTTTGATTTATCCACACCAAGCCTATCCAAAAGGTTTACACTACACACATTAAGAGTGGATCCATTAACAACAAGGGTTTTATTTATGCATGTTCTATTGCATCTAGCTATTAACATGAAAGCATCATGTTGTTTTTTTCACTTCCAAAGGAGGGAGTTTATGTTGGTGGAAAAAAAATGTCAGTATTCATTTGTTGAATCATGGCTATTGTGTCATTCAATTGCACATTAGGAGGGGTAGGAAATTGTTGTAAGGAATTTTGAATCATTTTATGATAATGATGGGAGGCTTGAGAAAGGTCCCATAATGATATTTTAGCAAGAGTATTCTTTAGAAGTTCAACAAGATTGTACTCCTTTTTGCTTTGTGAAGGAAAATGAGGAGGGCTAGGTAGGATAGGGTTAGGCAATGGGAGAGATGTTGAGGGTGTTTTTCTTGGTTGCAAATTGTTTCTAGTGTTATATGCATGAGAAATGGTATAGTAATTCGGTTGTTGTGAAACATTATTCTTAGGTTGGTAAAGGATAAGTTTGAGTTTTTTTTGAGTTTGTGGTCATTGTGAGGGTGGGCAGTGAATTAGAGGATTCTTAGGATTTCCCTTAGAGTATGTAGGAGGTCCATTAATCAAGGGGGATCTAATGGACGCTTGTGCACTCATAACCTCAATGGTCTCGGTTTAATGTCTTTCTAATGAAGGGGCATCTAGTAGATCATATTTTCACCATCATCTAAGGAAGCCAAAATTTTATCATTTTATTGCACCATGATATCCTCCTTAGTAGGAAAGTTTTTAGGAGAACTATAAACTAGATGTTGATGACATTAAAAGGTCGGTTCTTCTAAAATTACTTCATCGCAAGTAGGGGAGTTACCAATGGTTATATTTTATTTTTCAATAAGGTTTTCCCTAGGGGAAAAGGGGCGACTAAGATTCTCATGAATTTCATTGATTGTAGTTTCTAACATCAAAGTATCTTCTTCACAACTATGAGAGATACTAGGAGAAGAAAAAATGTGATTTTCATGATTTTCCATACTTTCATTCCTTTGTCCCATAATGTCTTCTAAAATAGGATACGTAGAGAAAGAAGAATATATAGAGGGTTGTCATAGATCTTAAATATTTGATCATCTAATGCCAACATATCCTCCTCACCTACAATTTCATCTTCTAAAATATTATCATAAGAGGGAAAGGTGTTGGGAGATGAATATAGACTAGTTGAATTTTTAATAGTCTCTTATTGTATTATGTAATCATCATGATTACCTATATGATCGTGTCCTTTTTTTCTTCAATGTATTTTCCAATAATATAGGTAGGAGGAGAGAAAAAATGAGGACTCTCAAAACTCTCATTGATTAGTTCTTCTAACATCAAAATACCTTCTTCAAAAATATGAGAGAGATTTGGAGAATAACTAATATGATTGTTATGGTTGTCAAAGATTGTATTCTCTTTCACTAAATCCTTCTCATAGGGAGAGGATATGAAATTTTTCTTAGCATGCCTAGATAGGTAAGGTACTAGCATTGTTTGACCAAAAATGAAAAGTATATCTAACCTCTTATGCAATGCTTCAAGAATATAAACAATGTTTATCCAAAGATGAAAAGCAATTTTAACCAATGTATGAAAAACTTAAAGAATGCAAACAATGTGTATGAAGAAAAGAAAAGCATTTTTATCAAACTTATCCAAAGCTTTATGAATGTAAACATTGTCTATGCAAAAGTGAAAGGTACTTTTATCCATATTATGTAAAGTTTTAGGAATGTGAACATTTTCAAATGAAATGATTTAGGAAGAATTCAAAAATGACTACCCTAAATTGATTTTTTTGACCTAGATGCATAAAATAGAAGTTACTAAAAATTTCTAGACTGATACTATAGGTTACCAGCTGAAAAGATGAAAATGGTGTACTCTCTTCCAGTTCTAGGATTTTGGACCTAAAAGGAGAGAGACAATTTTCTTACTCTTCACTTAAGAAAAAACCCTTGAGATTTTAATGTAAATAAGATTGAAATCTGGCAAAGGGACTTTTCTAGGGATTGAATGATATATAATGAGGGATTCACCACCAAGTGTAAAATTGGAAAAGACAATGAATTGCAAAACACGATGTCATATGCAAAATGAACTAGAAAGATGAAAAAAATGCAGTAAAAACCTATGAGACTAGAAGTGTGCACCTCTAATACTAAAGAAGGTAGAATAGAGGTCTGGATCATTGAAAATTTTGTTGTATAGGAATCATTTTCCAAGCTGGGCGAATCAGTCTAGTTTCTGGGTAAATGCACTAGAGCAGGTTTTAGCCAAAAGGGCATTCAAATCTATAAAAATCTTGATCAAGCCTGTCTAGTGGGACTCATTTTCCAATAGTGGTGAATCAGTCACTTATATTTTCTCAAAATTATGGATCAAATTCTATGCCTCTCAATCTGCTTTTCTCTTTTTGACTAGTTTTTGGATCTATAATTGTAAATTGCCACTTGTAGACCTACTCCAAGCTTCTCTAAGGCTTGATGACAAATCTAGCAACTTTGACAACTTGACAATTTTTCTCCAACTTTTCTTCTTAACAAATATATAGCCTAACCCTACAAATCACACACAAGAAGAGGGAAAATTTTTGTGGGGTTAGTGAATAGGGGTTTTCCTTGGTCAAACCTCTTATTGGTAATTAAACCTTGAAATCAAAGTAAATATGAAAGGAGAATAATGAATGAAAAAATAGTAATGTTACAACCCACCAAACCATTGCAATTAAGTGTTGCAATTATGCTTGAAATGAATACAATGGTTGTGGTTCTTGATTCTTGCTTGAAGGAGATAGATCTTGAATGCAATGCTTGCTTGGATCATGAACTCTACATCACAAATGTTAGCACCATAACAAAAATGAAGAATGCAATCTTTGACATGATGATTGATGCTTGAAGAATGATATTGAATTCTTGATAATATTCCCTTGAAATTCCTTGAATGCTTAATGATCTCTTCTGAAATATTGAATATTAGGATATGAATACTTTAATAATTGGGATTAAAATGAGTGAAAGAACCTTGTATTTATACTTAATTATGTTGAATACCCGAGATATTGAGAGGGGTGTTGAATTAATATCTTCTTAAACTTATTGAAAAAAACCATACAATTACTCCAATGCATATAATAGTAAGAATGAGCAAGAGCATTGCAAAAACATAAAAAAATACAACACATGAACACCAAGATTTTTATGTGTAAAACCCAAAATGGGAAAACCCACACGCAGTGAGGATTAGCTCACAATATAGTATAACTGGTTATAAGATATTACAAAGGATGGCTCACTACCAAGACTCATTGTCCAAAATGGGAGGCTCACTTCTTACAAAGATATAGTGTAGAAATAGCTTGCAACCAGAAAATGAACTAATAAAGTTACACCTAACAAGTGTTGATTTAGTTCCTTTTATGCTTAGTAAACTGAATTTGCACACTTCATCATCTTTACATACTTGACTATATTCACACACTTTGCGCCATAAATCTTAAAATTGTCTAATATATATATTTGACTCATCCGCAAGCATCAATTAGGTCAACCTAATTAGATGCAACCCTTAATCACCAAAAGTATTGACTGTTGGATTCAAACTTGTGCAAAAAAATTCCAAAAATAATTCAAGCATGTAGCACACTACAACATGTTGAAATGGACCTAAGATAGGTCACACATACATCTACAACACAAAATCAATTCATTACAACATCAACTATTCATTAGGTCAGCCAAAGATAGACCTAATAACAAAATGCAATAACAAAATAATGCCAACTCTCCATACAAGCACCTATGCACATGAGATTTTGAACATACAACCTTAGAACATTCAAGAAGAAACCCCCAAAACCAAAAGCTATGATATTCATCAACGGAGGATTGCGGACCAAAATACCAGAGGATAATGACTATCATATTGGTTCAGGATACCAAATCAAGCTTGAACTTAAACTTGCAGTTGAAACTCATATAACATGGGGACATCAATGACAAAACAAAAGTTGCATAATGAGATGTTCTTCATTCTTCCAACAATCTCCACCTTTTTCATTCATGGCAACATGTGCCAAAATAATGTACAAACCTCCTATGTAACCTCCTATGTGCAACACACTCTTCCCTTTTCAGTCCAGGACATTATCTCCCCCTTTGACATCAAGGACAAAGGGTGGTCCAAAAATATGAAAAATAAAAAATCATTACCCAGAGGAAGGTGAGCCTTGAATATCCTTAAGAATACCTTGCCATGATAACTTTCCATTCTCCCAACTCTTCTTAGCAAATATCAACATTTTGTTTAGAGATTCTAATTCCATCATACTTTCTTCTACATCATCTAGAGATCCTAGATTTAGTTTGATCTTTTCCATTTTTTTTGCATTTTCCAAAGCATTGGCCATTAGAGTGTACTCCATTCTCACAAGGTCACCTAGCTAACTAAATCTTCTAATGATGTCTTTTTTCTACTTTTTTAGAATAAAGAATTTATCCCTATGAGTAGTGATAGCATTCGAAGTTGACTTGTCTCTGTCTTTAGATGCATTGTATGTACTAGAAAAAAATGTCAACTTGGACTCAATGGAGTCCATGTGATCTTTGATATTCTATGTGGCATATAACCACATTATGTAGTAAGAAAATATAGTATTTGCTTCAGACTAACAAGCTTGCAAAATTTTTAAGTTCTTCTCCACATTAGTTTGTGCTAGAGCACACTTATCATGAAGTGCCAAAATCCTTTTCTCTACCAATTTCTCCTCATTCTCTTGCCTTGTCTTCTCACCAAGTCTAGATCCATACTCCTCAAATGAGTCCAATAAAAGTATCAGATTCTCTATCAAAGTGAGAGATGTACTGAGGGTGGCCTCCTACAAAAAATTGAGAGCATCATCAATAAGCTTTTTCCCCTTCTGATGTGTTTCCAAAATTTATGTTCTTTCAGATGCATACAATGCATCCCTTAACACCAATTTGTGAACAAGAGAAATCTTGTCCAAATCCACACTACCTTGAATCATGGGGAGTTGTAGAAGTTCTAGAGGAATTTTTGGCTGGAATCTAATTTGATTGGAACAAGCCTTTTAATACATCATTGTCAAAGGAAGATTCTTTGGAGGACCTTTTGTGATTCTATAAGCTGCCTTTGATCTTCTTCATTCTTCCTAGAAGATTCCCCAATTCTTTCTTCTTCGTGTATTTTTTCTTCTCCTACTACTACTTTTTGTTCTTCTTTTTCATCTTTGTTTCATTCTTCTTCATTCCTTTCACCTTCATCTTTAATTTTTTCACCTTAATTTTTATCTAATTCACCTTCATCTAGCTCTAGAGGGACAACATTAAGCTTTTTTTCTTCAGCGTCTTCCTGATTTTGTTTCTCTATCTCCGGAGGATCATTTATAACACCTGTTTCTAGAAGGATATTTGTATCATTTGTTTCTAGAGGAATGTCTTCCTTAACCTCTACAAAACCTTATTCTCCTAATTTAGGTGCATGATTGGATAGGAGTGCACCAAACATACAATATTTCTCAGCCATACCTCTGATGGCTTCTATATTTTCTTTCTTTATTTTCTTTATTTTCTTTTAATCTTTTGTCTTCAAATTTTGTACCCTTTTCTTCATTAGAAACATCTTTGAGCATACCTTCTTCAAGATTTCCAAATAATCTGGGGTCAAAGAGGACTCAATTTTCTCAAATGCCTCATTTCTTATCTTTTCTTCCAATTGAACAAGCTTTGATCTCCTTTTCATCAGGGTCTCCCACAATTTTTCAAGCACATTTTTCTTAACATAGTCCCAACTAACTTCCACAGTAATAACATATTGAAGAATATCCAAAATTAATGTTTTCTTATCCTCTCTACCTAATTACTATAAATTTATACTTTGGGTTGCAACATATCTCCAAAATGTACCAGGATACTAACCAATGCCTCTAATATGAGAGGGGAACCGGGTCTTACTGGCGAGGCTTTTTGTTCTTCCTAGTATGGAGATGCCTCTTCTAACACCTTTTCGTTCTTCGAGTTTGGTTTGGTGTGCACATGAACACCAAAACCTTGTTCTTCATCCTCTTCAGAGGATGACACATAATGAAATATTTTAGTTCCAACACTTGTTTCCTATGAAGCACCTTCACCAGAGGGAATATTCCCTTTCTTCTTTCTTAAAAATTTAGCTCCAAGGTCTTCCTCCACTTCTTCTTGCTCTTCGGTGATACTGTGGTTCTTCTCCCTTGTTGCCTTTTCCTTTTTACCTCTCTTGAATGGTGCCACCAAAGGAGTCTCTTTCCTTTTTCCAGATCTTGTAGTGGGTCCAGAAGGAGCCAAGCCTTTTCCTTTATGAAGAGCACTGGACTCTACCTTCACTGATGTAGGAGTTGTGGTTGGCTTTGAAGGAGTAGTCCTATCAGATCTCCTTAGTCCTGATGATTCTCTATCCATCTACACTTGCTTGGCTCTTCCTTGTGCAATATGTTCATCAATGAATCCAACCTTTCTAAGTATTTGATCTACATGCTTTCTTATCACAGGCTTCTTATGCTTTAAGTGAATTTCCATAGATTTTTCCTCATAAGTACCTACTCTTGGTTCACTGGTATCTTTTGGAATTTTCAACAAAACTTGTACATAGCCTTTTGCTTCATCCTTTATAACTTCATAACCAAATGGTTGAATTTGGATAGTCCGGGGTTCAACAACTTCAATCATGCACTCATCAGAGGAGACATGAAATATAATGTCATTCTTATACTTTTCGAAATTTTTCTTAGGAATCCTTTCATATTCATTCATGTTGCTTTTGAATATAACAAAGAATGTTGTTAGAGAATTGCCTCGACTCTTCAAATCACCCAAGCTATACATATAATCAAGAATTTGATTTGCAACAAGTTTTGATGTATCCCAAATCACCACATCATCTCTTCTAGGCAGTCATCTAAGAAAATAGAACAATTAAAAAACAATTAGGGAACCAAACTTAAATGCATATTTATTCTCTCTTATCATCTTTTCATACAATTTCTATTGAAGAAGTTCACGTAGATCATATTCTTTAACATTAGCTGTCATGTCATATCTAGTGTATATAGATATAGTAGACACAAAGTTTTCCCTATTTTTGAAGTAGATCTTGTGACCAATCATTATAGTTATATACTTCACAACAAGATTGGTAATATGTTTTGTTGCAAGAGCCCTTCTGTCAAATTTTACTTTAGTAAGTTCCATCACCACTTCATTTTTCATAGACTTCAACACTGATACTAGTCTGGTATCACAAAGTCTGGTAACTGCCTTAATTACTTTTTTGGTTATAAGATGAGGTCTATCAGTCCACAAAATATTATCATGAATTCTAATAAGAACTGGTTTAACATATTTGTCATCAACTATGGAGCTAAAGTTAGGAAAATAATTCCACCGATGCAACTTCTTTACAACAATATTTGCATACTCGAGTTTTATCAAGAAATCATCCCGAGTGAGCTCATTCTACCATATATCTATTAATTTTCTATGATTATACTCCTCAATTTTAATACAAATTTGCATTCTAGTTTCTTCAGTGGGCATGACATCATGAGGAATTGATGAGAAGGCACCCAAAGGGTCATCTTCAAATACCTTCATAAAATACTTCTTGTAGGAATGTTTTGGCCTTTCTGACAAATTTACAACTATAGGAGTTGCCATCTTTTCACAAACCATGCTCTAATTATTTGAGAAAGAAGATTCACACAAACCCACAATATCACAGAAGAGTAAAATACCTTTTTATTTCATGAAAACTAGAACTAGGGCTTTCACAGCTCACTCTCCAAATCACCTCAAGATTGCTCCAAATCACTCTCCACTTTCTTTAAATGCACAAGTGATCAAAACACCTCACAAATCCTCTTTATAGATCAACGAGCTGCCCTATTTTGCATTAAATGCGATAGAATTCAAAAAGCTAATAAAAAACTTCTTCACTACACTGAAAAACCCTAATTCACTCTGCAAATGAACATGCTTGCAACTTTTCTTCTAGTTCCTTTTGCATCAACTCTATTTATCCATTCTTTACAACATACCTTTATGTCAGAGTTTGACATGCCAGATATCCAGAGGGGGTTGAAATATTTTCTGTTATGCTCACCCTAAGACCATGTTGCATCTAATTTCTAGAGGAATTGTCTACACTAGATGAGGGCATAGAACATATCAGAACGCTTTCCCACTTTACTTTTGCATACTCTTGAAATGTGTTTGAGCTTGTTGCAATTGTAGCAAACAACATGTTTTTTATTTTTTTGACCTCTATTAACCCTTGATCTGTACACTAATTTTCTTTGTGCCCAAACTTATTATATGCATAGCAGTAGCCAACAAAAGATTGATTCATTATTCCTCCATTAAACCAATTCATCATCTAAGTTCTACATTCACTAGCTCTATGTCCAAATTTCTTGCATGCAAAGAATTGTCTAGAGAAGGATCTAGCATACTGGTTTATTCTACTTCTACACTCTGTTTCCTTGTGACCAAATTTATTGCATGAAAAAAAAACACCATTGAAAGATGGGTACATTTGAGAATTTGGTTGTCTAATAGGCAGTCTGCTAGCAAAGCTTCTTGGATTTCTTGTTTATTTTCCTTTATCTTGAGTCTTTTGTTTGTCCATTGTGTTTGGGGTCTGCATAGCCTTTGAGCTTTCACCTACTTCCATTCCCAAACCACCTTTGTCTTTAGTTGGTTTTTGTCTCGTAATCACTCATTGAGATTGGTGGAGCTTTTCTTGAACAAATCTTCATAGATTATAGCTTTTTCCAGATCAACTTTTAGGTTTACCAATTCTTGTTCGAGCCTTGAGCATTCATCAGTCTTTCTTTTCACCATTTTATTCAAAAAATCTTCAATTCTCTTCTTTTCCTCCACTTGCACCTTCAATATGGTGATCCCTTAATTTTGTTTTTTAATTGCTCACTTACTTCTCTATGTCTTTCCTAGAATTTCTTCAATTGATATTTCAATTTTTGGATGTATTCATTTTCCTCATCAATATTTTCTTTTAAATCTTTGTTTTCATTTTCAACCTTGTCAAGATCTTCAATAGTAGCCCAGTGTTCTTCTATACCATCCATTTTTTTCAATCTTCAAGATCTTCCTCAAGATATTAGGCTTCTTAGAGGAACCAAGCTCTGATACCAATTATTGAATACCAAAGATACTTAGAGGGGGGAGGGGTGAATCAGTATCTTCTTAAACTTATTGAACAAACACCATCCAATTACTCCAATGCATATAATAGTAAGAATTAGAAAGAGCATTAGAAGAACATAAAAACACACAACACATGAACACCAAGATTTTTATGTGGAAAACCTAAAATAGGAAAAACCACGGCAAGGATTAGCTCACAATATAGTATAACCAGTTATAAGATATTATAGAGGGTGGTTGATTGCCTACAAAGATACAATGTAGAAATGAATTAGAACCAGAAAATGAACTGATAAAGTTACACCTAACAAGTGTTGATTTAGTTCCTTCAATGCTCAGTAAATTGACTTTGCACACTTCATCATCCTTGCATACTTGAACATCTTCACACACTTCACACCATCAATCTCAAAACTATCCAATATATATATCTGACTCATCTACAAGCATCAATTAGGTCAGCCTAATTAGATGCAATCGTTATTCACCAAAAGTATTGATTATTAGATTCAAGCTTGTACAAAACCTTTCCAAAACAATTGAAGTGTGTAGTACACTACAACATGTTAGCATGGACCTAAGATAGGTCACACATACATCCATAACACAAAATCAACTCACTACAACATCAACTATTCATTAGGTTAGCTAGAGATAAACTTAATAACAAAATGCAACATAAGAATAATTCCCACTCTCCATACAAGCACCTATGCACATGAGATTCTAAATATACAACCTTTTAAAATCCAATATCCAACTCCAAAAACCACAAGCTATGATATTCATTAGCAAAGGATTGTAGACCAAAATACCAAGGGATAATAACTATCATACTGGTTTAGAATACCGAATGAATCTTGAACTTAAACTTGCAATTGCAACTCATATAACATGGTGAAATCAATGAAAGCACAAAATTTGTTGTTGATCATCAAAGCTTGCACCTCTTCGATAGTCTTATGGGAAATTCAGTGAGTGGGGGACAAATTACGTCTCATTGAATACCTTCAGGTTTTTTATAGAAAGTCGGCTCTTCTAAATGGGGTTTTTAAGATAAGGGAGAAAGAAGAAATGAAAATGTAAAAAATGAAAGGCAATATGCCAAATATTTTACAACATTTCAAACTCAAAATATTCCTATGATTGATATAGATGACACAAAACACCACAACCCATCATTGTTGGAAAGAGAATGAACAACAAAGGCTAACTTCAAGCAAGTGCAGACTTTCAAATTTTTCTATAGGCAGTGTTCATTGAGGTCCAATCAAACATAAAAATCCCTTAAAGTAAAAGAATAATATTTTAGAAATTATAAGAACCCTGTCTCCCAATACAACATAGCACAAAAAAATAAACACTTCAAAGATAACAGAAAAGTCCAATGACATAGTTCGATTTTCCAAAAATGCTACTTTACAGTACAAGCATAAAGCATAGAAATCCACTATTTAAAATATTAGAATATAGCTAACAAGACACATTGTTTCATTAAAAACAATAGTATAAAGAGAGAAGACTTGAAAAAGGCCATACATGCACAGTCTCAAAAATTCCTCTTAATATTTTGTGCTTTTAAATAAAACTAAACTTTGAAACAAAGGTCAGATGCCAATCCGACAATAGTTTAAACCTTAATAGATATAATTTTCTAGAATAAAGTAGTTTTATAACCTATTTTCTGAAATATAATTCATAAACTCTAAGAAAATTTAAAATAAAAGAAATCCCTCTTTTTGGAGAAAACACTTCCTCTTGGAAAGTTCCTCTTCTGAAAAAAAATCCCTCTTTATTCGATGTCGAAACCTTTCTTTTATAGTCATCAAAGAGAGAAACACCGCCCTATCTAGAAGTAAATGTTGCTAGATGTTGATACCTGATAGCTTGCAATCTGATTTGCAATCTCTTGGTTAGGTCTCAAAAGACTTTTGCATTAACTTTTTAGCTACTGCATTGATGTCCTCTAGATATTTTAAAGAGAGATCAATATTGGATCCAAATCTGAATAATGATATTTCAGCAATTAATTCCTCTGAGTCAATCATATCACCTTGTAGCACTGACTGGAAGTTTCCATCCCATGACAAGCAAAGAGAAAAGAGAAAGTCCTGCCAATCTTTAAAAAACATAGTCCTCCTTTGATAGAGAGGTGACATGTCACTCGGTCAGGAATTTTATGCTTTCTAAAGAATTTTTTGTAGTGAATCCCTGCCATTCTGACATGTGTCTTAGGCACCCCTCCAAAAGGAAAATGATCAAGGAAAAAGTGTGCAACCACCCTGTGGCGCATTGCTCGCTCTCCTTAGTGGCCTTACCTTAAACCCTGTTTCCTTTGTAGGAATAAAAAATGAAAACAAAAATTGGAAGTTTAGGGTAATGCACAAAAACTCTTTCATAGTTCTGGCGACTCATAGGGGCCTTTGCTTGCGGAGGTATGAACCCAACTCTTTGGAAATTCCTGAAGCTTGAAAAAGGAGGAGTGTTGCGCTTGCCATTCTTCTTCTATGGGTAAAGACATTACAAATGAGCCTATAGGATTTATCAAGCTGGAAAAATTCTTTGAAAGACATGACCCCCCATTTGTTAGTAACCAATCCAAGGTAATGATAAAGGGGAGAAAGGTGAAAAATCTTGCGTTCAACTTCATCAGCCATACACACCATACTTGAACTTGGAAGCTCAGTTGCAGTTTGGTCCTTATATTTGATGGCCTTAGTAATTTTCTCCACAGTTTGCACCATTCCTTCTAGGGAAAATAAGGGGGGTAATCCATAGTTGATCAAGACATTAAAATCCTCTTTAATCTCTTCAACTTTCCCTACTAACACTAACTAGAAATCTTCACACTTCTTGGCAATCTTCTGAGAGTTGACAATTTCACTGGCTTTGATGTAGGCAGTTCTTCTATCAGCAATTCCATCATCCTTCAACATTTCATCAAAAGCCACACAAAGTCTAGAAATGAAACTTTGTTATTCTGCCACTTGAGAGTCACATTTCTGCAAAACTTGATCGGCCGTTGAGCCAATTTTCTCATTGATTTCCTAGACCTCCTTCAAAAATAGAAAAATAGGCTGAAGAACAAGGACTGTGGCTGTAATTAACTCCCAATGCGAAGATACCAGTCTTCTCAATAGTGGGAGGGACCCAGTTTCTTGAGCAACAACCAACTGTTCATTGAACTAAATCTCCTTATCCTTTGTGTCTTCCTCTAACTGCCCCTTTTTCTAAAGGGTGTTTGTTACTTCAAAGCTCACCTTTTGTTTCTCTAAATCATAGGCTTGCAATGCGGACATAGCTTCTTGTTTTTCTAGCTTCAACTTTTCTATGTCTATTTGTGCCTTCCAAATAGCATCAGAAAACTAAGATTGGAAATTACCCAGCTCCTTCTACAAATTTTCTTGAGTACTTTTGTACCCCACGTTGATTTGATGTTGGATGGCGAGATAAGATTTTACCCCTTTAATTTTGGTAAGTATCCAAACATGCTAGTTTTGTGCTTCTTCAAGTAATTTTAAGTCTTCTCCCTATTTACCCTAAACCTAAATGATGCGGACCAATTCGACATCTTTAGCTTTGAGCTCCATGCGCAATCTTCCTACTGTTTCCCTTACATTTACCAATTTCACCTCTCACTTTTTTAACCTTCTATCTAGCTTTTCATAGTCTGTGTATACCACCTGTTGGGTGGTCTTAGCTAGGATCACTTTTTCTCGAAGACATGTTTCAGTTAGATCTAGGCCTATTGTTCAGATGTTATAATATTCAAGTTGCATTTTCCCTTTAGGATTAGCCACAAGCAGGGTCATGGTACTAATCAAAAGAGAATTTCGCTCCTCATTATAACAAGCCTCGATCTTCTTAGTAGTAGGTAACTCAACATTTTTCAAGAGGTGTCTCTATTTAGCATTTCATCAGGCCATTTTTGTCACATTGAAATGATCTTGGAGAGTTTTAGGAATATCAATATTCTACGCTATAATAGAGGCACTAGGAGGAAAACTAAAAAGAGTAACAAAGGGGGAGATTTCAGACATATGGGTATTGGGAGAGGCAAAAGGGAGTGTTATCATGGAAAACGGTGGAACACCTTGCTAGGATTGAGTAGGGTTTTTTCCGGTGGAGGTAGATAGAGACATCAGGGGTGGACAGGTTTCTACTCAGAAGTTAGTGGATTAGGTATGGGGGTTAGTACTAATGCTTCAACCTTTTCAAAAGTGGCCCTTGATAGAGAAAATAAAGAATTAGCAGCAGCTAAAATAGATGTTGCTCATTCAGAGTGTGGGGTAACCTTAGGAATTTCATTCTAATCAAGGAAAGGGGTATTTAGGGTTATTAAATCAAAGTCTATGGAGGGAGGATTCCTTCCCAAAAGAGGAGGAAGTGGGGTAGCCAAAGAGGCAAAACATGGAAGAGGAGGAGTAAGACTTACCTGGGCCACAATGGTTAGAATATCTTGGAGAGCGGACTCCACTTCTTCTTCTCCTCAGGCCGACACTTCAGTTAGACCTAGGCCTTCCATTCACCTTCTTTTCTCTTGACCAAAGCTGACATGATTTGCCCTTCTGACCACCAATCCTTTTGAGAATTGACCCTCAGCAACTACAACGAATGACGCTCTTGTCAACCTTCAAGTTTTCTTTCCTTTACTTTGGGCACTTGAGGTAGACAGGGCCTGCAAATATTTCTTCCTCGAATCCTTTTTCCCCCTAATTCTCAAGGTTTGTGGAACTACCGTGGAACTTGTTTTGCATCGATTTCATGGCTAGTTTCTAGATTATTGTTGCCAAATCTGGCCTCGTTACCATAAAGATACTCAAATTCTTCATCATGTGGGAATTTTCTAACAAGGGAGTTGTGACAATGCAAATCTCGTAGGAACCTCTAGAAATTTGCCTTCTTTCTTTCTGATCATCCTTGCTTCTTTAGTTGAGTATTGAGGGATTTATTTATTGGAAGGTTCTTGTCATACTGGCCCTTGGGAGTATAAAAACTTAGCCATTCTGGTCACCTTAAGGGGATGTACTTCAAGTCAACATATACGTGTGCACTCTCCTAAGTTGTGTTCTTTCTTCTTTTGAAGTATTCCCTCTCCTCATGCTTTACGCTATAAATTCCTCTTAGATTATAGTCCCACTTATCACAAATTAGAACCAAACCCAAAACTGCCAATAAATACTTGAGTTCTTCTTCACAAAATTGCTTGGTGAGCAATACCTAACTGTTATAAATATTGAGAGGAAGTGGATACAACCTTTTTTTGTTCCTTCCTACACCATAGATTTTGTCAACAATAGTCAACTAGCGGCATGCTTCCAGTGCAAAAACCCAGTCTATTACAAACCTAGGGAGCTGAAAAGACTCGTTGGAGAAACCATGAAACCTAATGAATGTGAAATCCACATGTGAGAAGTAATCCACTAGGTTTTGTGAGATCCTCATCCATTGTAAAACCTTAAGAGAAAAATGTCTCCTAGGGTGAAGCAATAACTCTTGGAGTACGGGCCTCAAAAAGAAATCCACAAACCCATAATAATTTCCTATTCTAGAAAGTGGATGGGTCCATATAGAAACTGACTGAAGGCAGTTCTTTTCATCCAACCTAGATACTGGAACATTTTTCCCAAAATACTCAAAATTTTGATGCAAAATTAAATGAGCCAAGAAGGAAGGGTACCTGAATTTAGAATTGGTCCCATAATTTTTAAACTAGTCCAACATGTTCTTGGCTATTAACTCAGAAAAATCATAATGCTTTTGGATTTTTTCTCTTTTTAGCTCAAAAACCATGCCAAACTAAAAAGGAAAATATTGGGTATCATTGTCGAGGCCAAATACCCAAGCTAGCATTGAAAATACCACCTGGGTATCCCTTTTGAAAAGATCATATGGCAGAGGGAAAGGAACATGGCCCCTATCTGGTCGCTTCCTTTTTTCTTCTTCATAAAAGTTTGTTCTTCTAACTGTTTCTTCCCCAACTAGATCCATCTTTTCTCTTTTGAACGACTTTGAGTCCCAAACTGAAGGGATACACATCTCCCATATGGCTTGAGCTGATATGGTAACTCTAATCCCACCACTTTGGATAATCCCTATTACTTCAAATCTCTTAGCACATGCATTGACCAATTTAGAGCATAGATGTATGGTGAGTAACATGTACTACGGCAAGCCACAATCTCATAATCAAAACACAAAGCTTTCAGATGTCTCATACTTTACCTTCCTTTGAAATGTGCCTTTTTTGAGGCTTTTATGATTGATCGATAGCTTAGGATCAAAAAAATTGTCAATGATGTCATGTATTGCCTCTCTTTTTACAGGCTTATTTATAGGCACCTTCTTGCAATACTCAAAAGGTCATTCTTCTATAGCTGGAGCATTGGTGAAATATTTTTGGCCAAAAATATTAGCATAACTAGATCATTGGCTCGCAACTATGGTTTGTCTCCTAGAGGTTGAGGATTTCACCATGATTGTATCAAGAGTTGCAGAGGACTTCTTAGGGATAATGGTCAAGAACCCTTTTTTATGGAAAGGAAAGTATACTTTTGAGCACAATTAATGCTTTTGTTGGTCCATGCACTCAAGGCCATGCTACTACTATTGAGCTTCTTAAATGATGCCACCAAGATGATATGTGTGGGCTAAAAATTTGTATCTCTTGGGAATGCCAAAAAATATTGTGAGGATGGAATTAGTACATTCCTTTCGCTGCCTCTTGATCAAAAAAGAAATATTTCCTCAAGAAGTGTGCTTCTTGTCATACTAAACATGTTGAAGTGATGCAAAGTACCCTTGAAAAATGCAGCCATTAATTTCTTGAAGATATTTCTTTTAAGATGTGTTAACCCCATCTTTTCTCATAAATGGGATAGTTGGCACTGATAATGGCAATGGACACATGTCAACAATTGATGCACTAGAGCATTTACTCCCAACATACCAATTTATTTCTTAAGACATTCCTCAGTATTCTCTGTATGATTTATCTACTCTAGTCCATTCTTTCCTCAAGTTTTTTGTTGCCATCTGGCCAAAGGTAGATATTTTGTCAATCATTTTCATTGATTGGCCTTTTCTATATATAGTCACACCACCTTTTACAATATTCATTCGAACACAAAGCTCTCTAATTTAGTTGGCCTTCTTTTCTAATTCTTTTCCCTTCTTCTAGGATTCATCATTTTATTAGAATGGCTCCTGGCTTGGGAACCCCTATTCAACTCCTTCCATAGAGGCCACAGTATAGCTTTGCAGAGAAATTACCAACGAATGAATCAAAAGGTTGGTCAAGAAATGTGACCCACTTATCATGACTATGTTCAAATGAGTTGTGGGTACTGGCTTTGTTTCCAATGAGAACCAGCTTCAGAACAATTGCAATATTCTTTCTCACTTTGTGGCCTCACTGTTGGACCTAAACATGTCCAAACCTATGATAATTGAGCTCTTTTGAGAGATGTTTGACACTTCATTGATGGAAGGGCTCAGAGAAATAGTGCAAGTAGCTATCTCGGGTGTTGGAATCTTGAGTACCATGGACCTTCAGAGGCACGTGTACTTTGGCATAGATGTGCCCTGGCTACCCTTCCTTTTTGATTTCCACACTATGGATGTGGTGACACATCAACATTCTTCTCAACCAATGACCATCTTCTTATTCTGTGAGTATGGTGTGGAACTAGTTAAAGGACTAGCCTGGAGGAAACACTTCAATTTCCTAGTGTAGAGTAGCAATGAGTAGGCCTTGGGCCTACATCTGTGTCCTTTTTTTCATTTGTTACTCATTTTGCAACCGAATGGAGAGAAGAAGAAAAAGAAAAATAGCCTGATAGTGAGTCTTTTCTTATTCTTGGGTGACAGTTGAGGGCACCCCGAAACTCTTTTGTGTGCTTCTCCTTTCTTGTCTATCTTTTGCTTTGTAAACCCCTTTTGGGCTCACTCAGGAAAGCTTTGTACTTGAATTTGGGCTTCGGCTTTCATATATGTAGAACTTCCGATATAATACAAAGTTCTACTTATTCCTAGTGTCCTAAGTTTTATTCAAAAACTTTGAAATAATTACAAAACTTTACATATGATACATAACTATCCAAAGCTTTTAAAAGATATGCAGTTTTAATGGAAAATCTTTAGACACATACCGGTCACTGGTATACCTAAGGAATTTTCTTCTAGATCTTCAAGTTCATATGCATTATTTTCTTTACATGCGCTGATTTAGAAAGTTTCTTTCCATAGTGCTTCAAATTTTGTGTGTTGTCCTAGTTTTGCAGTATGTTCATCATACTTTAACACTAAGCTCCCTTCCTTGAACTTTGGACTAGAGGCATTTTTCTGAAATCATCGCTTGACTATTTGTTGGTGGTTGATCATGGCCCCATGAGATTTTTCTCTATCTTCTTCTAGTCTAAGGAGTTCAACTAGTCGTACTTCCATTCTACCATTTTCTTCAACTTCCAATGCTTTCAATAGTTATAGAGCAGGGATCTCTATGAAAATTGGAATTATTACCTCGTTTTTGTATACCAACTCATAGGGAAAAGTTTTCAAGATTTTCTTGGGGGTAATTTGGTCCACCTACAAAGGTACTTATAGATGCTTGTGCCAGTCCTTTTATTGTTTTGACCCAATGCATTTAATTAACCTAATTAGGTTTTTGTTGGTGGATTCTACTAACCCATTTCCTTGTGGATAATAATTTGATGAAGTTTTAAGAAAAAATCCATGCCAGATAGAAAATTTGACATCCCTAACCGACAAAAGTTTTTCCATCATTAGATATGATGGTTTTGGGGGGCCCAAACCTAGTCACCAATTCTTGGAGAAAATTAACAATTTCTCCTTTTGTTGCATTTTTTAGGGCTACAGCTTCTACCCACCTTGTGAAGTAATAGGTCACTATGAGGATCCACTTGTGTTCACACACTGGACATACGATTTATCATACTAATAAAATCTAGACCCCATTGGGCAAAGGGTTCTTCTGTCACAATTGGGCTTAGGGGTTGAGTGGTGTTCCTTCTTTTTCCAACAAAATATTGGCATTGAGTACACTTCTATACTAGATGATACACTTCTGTGAACACAAAGGGCCAATAATAACTTTCCCTCATTATTTTGAAAGTGGTGGTCTTGGCAGAAAAATGTCCACCCTCAGTACTATGGTGAAATTCATTAAGAACCCTCTATTCCTATAGGGTGTCAAGGCACCAGAGTAGCACACCATCATAATTCCTTTTAAAATGTATATTTTCAATTAGTACATACCTTGGGCCTTGTAGCCAATAGTATCTCCTTTTGTTAGATGGAAGACTGGTTGGGTAATATCCTTTTTGCATGTGTCATGTTTGATTAGCAACCCGAGATTCATCAAATTCAAATTGATTTGAGTAGACTTGGCCAATTTCTTTTTCAGTTGTGAAACTTTCTTACTGTGCCATATATTCACACAAACCTCTTCCTTGGACTAGCTTAGTTGATTTGATATCTACATCATACTCTAGAATCTTAATAATCAAGTGTTCTCTTTATTTAGTGATCTCGCCCTCCGTTATGTACTCCTACACATTAGGATGTGCTACAAGAATATTTATTTTATTGGTTGACACCAAGTGTTGAAATTTCTTCAAAATTTTAACTATAGCAAAGTCTTGTTTTTCTACAAAGTTATACCTCATCTCATACCCTTTCAAAGTCGTAGAATAGAACACAATAGGATGTTCTCCTTCATTTTGATCCCCTCCATCTTTATTTTCTCAAAGGTCTCTTTCCCCTTCTGAGGTCCATTTGAAAAGTAGATTCTTTTTTAGAATTAGTTAAATAGGCCTTACAATACCGGCGAAGTAAAAAATGAACCTGCTGATGAAATTGATCTTTCCCAGGAATGACTGGAGATTCTTTTGGTTCACTAGTAGAGGTAATTCCATTATGGACCTAACCCTCTCAGGATCTATTGCTATTCCTTCTTTTGAGACTATAAAGCCAAGTAGCTTACCTTGAGGTATCCCAAAAACACATTTGTTTTGGATTTAGAGAAATCCCAAACTGTTGACATTTCTGGAAACTCTTTTCTAGATGATCAAAGCGATCTTTTCTTGATTTTGAAAATACTGTCAAGTCATCTAGATATATTAGAATGATCAAGTTAATTAAACCCTTGAAGGTGATATCCATTACTCATTGAAAGCTCGCACCAACATTTGACAAGACAAATGGAATTTTAGCATATACATACATTCCCCACTTATTGGTAATTTTTTTTTGTGTTGGTTGCTCTCCTTCACATATACCTAGTTATACCCTAAAAAACCATCAAGGAGTGAGAAAATTTCAGACCCAACTACTGTCTATAAAATTTTCTCCATTGAAGGCACGATGTTTGACACCCAAGTAGAATGTTTGAGTGGATATATTATCTTGGACTTGATTAGTTTGGTAAGCTCTTGCGCCATCAATGCCTCAATCTTTGGATTGGCATGCCTTTGCTTCTGTTAGATAGGTTTAAACCCATCCTCCAAGTCAATGGCATGTTGTATTATACTTGGGTCATAACCTCTAAAATAATAATAAGTCCAGGCCATAACTCCATAATACTCATAACATAAATCACTTAGTCTTTCTTTATCTTTAGTCATAACCTGCTTTCTAACTTTCAACCTTCTGCCATTCCCGACATCAAGTTCTTCATAATCCTTTTCATCTGCCATAAACCTTCTCTTTCCTTTTCTTGCATCTTTGTAGTCAAAAAGGTTCTTGAGGGAAATTAATCCCCTCAAAAGCTTATTCCCTTTTAATTGGATGACTTGTCCTTCAGAGAATTCTATTTCTATGGATGGAGTGCCAGAAGTCATTCCTCCCTTTTGTATGAAGGTAGCTATTTGGGTATCATTATCAAAGACCTGCCAATTCTCTTCATTTTCTAGAATAGAGGGTCAGACAATGACTTGAACAACATTTTTCTTGGTTGAGTCAGAAGTTGGTTCAAATTGCGACCCAACCAATGCCATTCAGTTGGCTATAATGTTCTATGATTGGGGAATTACTTATATGTTGAAAGCTTTGAAACCCTCGATCAAGTCCCAGACTTGATGTTTGTATGACCTCATTTGGGTATTTTTTGTTCATTCTTGGCCATGAACCTGACTAGCCACTAGCTTTGAATCTCTTGAATCTCTGGAAACTTGTAATCTCTTTATACCCATTCTTTATCCAAGATTTAGGCTATGAACTAAGGCCTCGTATTCAGCGTCATTCTTTGAGAATGAGAACATGAAATGATAAGCTCTGAGTGTCTCGAATCTCATTGGAGAGAGAAAAGATACACTCACACTAGCATCAGCCTTACACTTGAAACCATTAAAGAAAAGAGCCCACAAGCAATTATTTAGCAGGTCATCAAATTTCTCGTGGTTTTTTACTAGCTTCGAGAAAACTTGATTGTCATAAAAAATTACATAAGTGTCGAGCCCGGTTGCATGGAAGTTACCAAAGGGATCAAATTCAATGAATTGGTTAAGAAAAAATTACTCTTTAGGAGTTGGATCACTTGTATCCTCTTCGTCTTCCAGCATCTCATCACAATACTTCTCCTATTGAGATATAGTTGTATGCATTACCTCAAAGCATAGGAATGCATTGTCTACAATATGTTTGGGATGTAATGGCTCTGAAATCTTCATCTTCGCTCCTTGCTTACTCCAAAAAATAAAATGGGACCAATCAAGCACCAAATATCCATCGAGTTTGGTAGTGAAATCCCTTGATAAGCACATCCCAAAAAGTGGCAAAATATCTATCACTCCCACTTCCTGGGTGATTGTTTGGCTTGGGTAGGAGAGAAGAGTCAAAGACAAATCCTTTATCTAACCAATGGTTAGGACCCTTTTTTTGTCTAATTGCATGATTCCTCTTTCAAGGGGTTCATATGTTAGTTTTAAGGTATCCTCCACTTGCTTTGGCATAACAATCTTACTTGCCCCCAAATCAATCATATTATTATGCAACAATTTATCTCCTATTATAAATGTCAAAAAGAAAGGTGTGGGTTTTGCTCTACTTACCTCCTTTTCCTTGACACTGTTTCCATTATTTGTATAAGTCGTTGCTTTCATATTATGAGGGCTAGGTGCAGATTTATCATTCTTGCTTTGATTGTCCAACTGAGTTGTGCCTTCCTTGAACCCTTTCCCTTTTGCCTCTAATGTTTCCTAAAGCAGAGTTTTCTGCTCAAGAATTGAAATAACTTTCCATAATGATACATTGGTAGGTGCCTTCTTTAATTTATCTACTATGTTAAGCATCCCAAATATCTGGGCCTTCGACTTAAATGGTGGTATCTCTTTTGTTTTTGAAAAAGGGGGTTCTATCATAACTAGGGTTGGTCATTTGTTCACCTCCTTTTCTACTAATGGCACCTTTTGTTGTTGTGGAAAAGGTTGTACGATGGGTGGTGGATCCTATCTTTTTGGAGGAAATAGTTGTCGCGGCTATGAACATGGTAGGATTTGTTGCACATATTCCCCTGTGAACTTCCTTTTATATCTCGTGTTGTAATTAGACGGTATTGGTGAAACACCATTCATTTGAGCTTTATTCGCATACACTACATCTTCTCCTTCCAACCATGAGAATAATGCTTGTTTGAGCCCTACGTCCACTTCTTGCTTTGAGGGGACCCCTTGTGATTATGTTGGGAAATGAACATCCTCTACTTCAGATGACCTACATTCATTTGTTTTTAGAGGTGCGTTCTTTCCTTTTAGTTCTATTGTCCATTTCCACATATTTTCCTTCTGGCAATCCTGCGATAAATGATCATCACTACAAGTGAAACACCATGCGTCAACTTCTTCCACCAATTTATTCTTGATTGGGATCAATTATTTTCTTTGACTGCCTTCAACCATTTGAAATGGAATGGTGATCAAAACTATCTAGTTTTTGGATGTTGTCTGTTGGCTTCCTCCTCAAGAGAAACCCTGGTAGGAGTTTTGTTGATAAGGGAGATTGCTTCTACCATAGGTCTGAATGTTCCCTTTCATTGGTGTTTCCTACTGTCATTTGAGAGTGACCAATTCATTAGCAAAAGTCTACATGAGGTTCTTCATGTTGTTAATGTTGATCATGACTAAACTTGAGCCCAACGCATTGCTTTGTTCTGAAGGATATATGTACATAGATTGGGGTGTGCTTGAAGCACTGCTTTGCACACTAGATGTATTTGAATAGGTTTCTTCTTGTATCATTCTAGAGGGTTTTGCAAACATAGGCATGGGAAGTCAAGGTGGGAGTTTCTCAAGTCCATCAAACTATTTTCCACTTGTACTGCCACTTCATAAGAGCCGGGCATGATATCTCAGCCCATGGAAGTTATCATAACCATGATGTCTAGATTGATAGACTTCAGGTAAAACATTAATTCCATAGCAGGTAGGGGGTGAGCAGTCGAGGGAATCCTCCACTAGGTTTTGTCAAACCTGGTGTTGAAGTCACGCATGGCTTCTTTGGGACCCCTCTTAATGGTAATTAATTGATGTAGTAGTGAAGAGCGATCCCCTTTCTCTGAAAAACATTCGAACAAGCATCGTCCAAGCTAGTCCCATGAGATAATAGAACCCGAGACCAAGGATCGATACCAATCTTGGGCTTTTCCTTTAAAAGAGGCAACTAATAGCCTTAGAGCAATGTTCTCTTCTACTATGTTATGCACTCTACATACCTTTGCTATATCTTGAAGGTGTTTGGAAGGAGTTTTAAATTCTTCTCTAAAAAACTTTGGGATAGCCTTGAGGGAATTGGTATTTATAGTGGGCCATATATATGGGGGGTGTAGGTGGTTGTAATGGGCTGCCACTGTCCCACATCACAAAGTTACTAAGAGTAGGAGGAGGTACTTGAGCAATGAGGAAAATATTTTTATGAATCAAGTATTTAGGAAATCTTATCTTGAAATTTAAGCCTCCGAGCTGAGTAGATAAGGCTCTTGATAAGGGGCTTTGACTTCTTCCTCTATTACTCCTTATAGGCGATATAGAGATTGTAGTTCTTCTCCTTCTAGGGTTTGAGGTAGGAAATTGGGACTACTGGAAATGACCTTTTAAGGATGCTCTCATTTGGACTTTGGGCATGGAATTTCCAGTTTCCTTCCTTAGCTTGTTTTAGGAAATATTTCTGACTTCTTGATCAGGCAATTGGAAAAAATTCAATCCTATCGGGCATGCTAGAAAAATAATTGTTGATCATCAAAGCTTCTACCTCTCTGATAGTCTTATGGGAAATTTAATGAGTGGGGGACAAATTGCATCTCACTAAATACCTCCAGGTTTTTTATAGAAAGTTGGCTCTTCTTTTTGAGTTATTAAGATAAGGGAGAGAAGAAATAAAAATGTAAAACATGAAAGGTGATACGCCAAATCTTTTACAACATTTCAAACTCAGAATATTCCTATGATTGATAAAGATGACACAGAACACCACAACCCCTCATTGTTGGAAAGAGAATGAACAACAAATGCTAACTTCAAGCATAGTGTAGACTTTCAAATCTTTCTGCAGGTAGTGTTCATTGAGGTCCAATCAAACATAAAAAACCCTTAGAGTAAAAAAATAATATTTCAAAAATTATAAGAACCCTGTCTCCCAATATGGCATAGCATAGAAAAGTAACTACTTCAAAGATAATGGAAAAGTCCAATGACATAGTTCAATTTTCCCAAAATGCTACTTTACAGTACAAGCATAAAGTATAGAAATCCGATATTTAAACTATCAAAATATAGCTTACAAGACACAATGTTTCATTCAAAATGATAGTATAAAGAGAGAAGACTTGAAAAAGGTAATACATGCATAGTCTCAAAACTTCCTCTTAATATTTCGTGCTTTTAAATAAAACTAAACTTTGAAACAAAGGTCAGATGCCAATCTGACAATAGTTTAAACCTTAATAGATATAATTTTCCAGAATAAGTTAGTTTTATAACTTGTTTTCTAAAATATATTTCATAAACTCTAAGAAAATTTAAAAGAAAAGCAATCCCTCTTTTCAGAGAAAACAACTTCCTCTTGGAAAATTCCTCTTCTAAAAAAAATCCCTCTTCATCTGATGCTGAAACATTTCTTTTATATTTGTCAAAGAGAGAAACACTGCCCTGCCCAAAAGTAAATGTTTCCTGATGTTGATACTTGATAGCTTGCAATGTAATTTTTAAGCCCTTGGTTAGGTCTCAAAAGACTTTTTCATTAACTTTTCAGCTATTGCATTGATGTCATCTACATATTTTGAAGAGAGAGGAATATTGGATCCAATCCTAAAGAATGATATTTCAAAAATTAATTCCTCTAACTCAATCATATCACCTTGTAGCACTGACTGGAAGCTTCCATCCCATGACAAGTAGAGAGAAAAGAGAAATTCCTGCCAATCTTTAAAAAATATAGTCCTCCTTTGGTAGATAGGTGACACATCACTTAGTTGAGAAATTTATTCTTTTTGAAGAATGTTTTATAGTGAATCCTTGCCATTCCGACATGTGTCTTAGGCACCCCTTCAAAAAGGAAAATGATCAAGGAAAAAGTGTGCAGCCACCCTATGGCACATTGCTCGATCTCCTTACTAGCCTTAGCTTAAACCCTATTTCCTTCACAAGAATAAAAAATGAAAACAAAAACTGGAAGGTTAGGGTAATGCACAAAAACTCTTTCACAGCTGCATAATGAGATCTTCTTCATTCTTCCAACAAATTATGCAAGAATTCCTAAAATTAAAACACTACAAGCCAACATCAGATCTAGGAGAACAAAATCAAATGGGACTCATTCACCCAAGGTGGCGAATGATTCACATTACACATAATGTATGGGACAAAAAAAAAGTGTCTAGAAATGTGTGAAACCTACGTTGGGGCCAAAAAGACCTAGGTGGGACTCATTCACCCAAGGTGGTGAATAAGCCCCAAACACTAAATATGGGCCACACAATCCAAGAACACCTGAATTATGTTTGATTACTGATTGGTGTCAAGATTATCCTTGAAAAGATGCAATAAATGAGGCTTATGGATGCAAAATAGGGCCAATTGAAGCATAAGAAAGCCCAATTATTAATGAAAAGGCTAGAGGAATGTGAAAGTGTGTTACAAAAATTTACAACACTCCAAACAAGGAAATATTAAGATTAATTATGATTAAAATTATGTTTATTATGCTTAGTTCATTGATAAAACCCTAGAGAAGTGTGAAAATGTGTTACAACAATTCACAAAACGTTTGTAAGGCACCATTAAATTCCATTAGTTCATGAGGGACCAAGACCTAGTTTGAATGTGATATCAACATTACAACACTAAATCAAGGAAAAATTAATCCAAAATCCACAAGGAGGACCCAAATGAGTGCGAAAATGTCAAAGGACCCATTTTTCGACACTACACCAACAAGCTTAAGTGGTATAGAAAAAATGTGTTTAGTGTTGTAGAAGGAAGTTTTAGGCCTGATCTAGGACTAAATCACCTAGAGGGGTGTATGAGTCCCAGTCAGAGTTTCTCAAGGGTTTGAATGTTGAATAACAATCACCACAGAATACCCAAAAGTAAGGAAAAACCACCTACATTGGAACTAAATTGCCCAAAGGGGTGTTTGAGTCCTAGTTTAGGGTTTTTATACCAAAATCCACAAAATCTAAGTGAAATTCAAGGTTTTTAGTTTGTATGATGTCTAGACTATGTTGAATTATAGTTTTCAAATGAAATTCAATGATGCAAGATGCAAAAATGCAACCTATATGCACTTTCACTAATTCAAGAATTAGAAACACTAGATGGCAATTAACTTTAATGAAAAACCTAATGTAATGTTAGTACAAGCTAGATCTAGGTTTATGATGCACTCCAAATTAGAATTAAGATGTTATAAATGTATTTTCACAAAAATAAAATAACAAAAAATAAGTATTCCACCTTTTTGGAAATGGAACACAAACTACGTGTTTAGGGACCTAGACTTATTTCCCGTATGTTTCACTCAACAAAACCCTAGATATTCCAATTTGAATGTAGAAAGGGGGGAAGATATATTGCAATATGGTGTCCTAGGGTGTGGTTAAATACTAAAAGAGGTGTTCGCCACCAAGCTAGGGCTTGGAAAGAAAAGAGAAATGAATCATGCAAAGTACCATGAAAAACCTAACTAGAAGACCTAGGAAATGAAACTACAATACAAAATATCATACTGAAAATGAATAGAGGTGGACCTTTAAGAGTGATGAGGAAAAAAATATCCAAAACCTTGAAAATTTTCTATTTAATGCCCACTAGGACTCATATGCCAGTCTGGGAGATTTAGTCCCATATTAGGGTTTTTGTGCCAAAACTGGAATCTGATAGTATATGATCTCAAATAACTAAAATATGGAAAAATATGCTATATTAGGACTCATACACCACAATTGCAATATCAGTATCACTTAGGTTTTTTAAAGAGTTAATAAATGAATCTAATCTCCTATATCTACTCCTCATTCCACACTTTATTTCCATATCTGAAACCCTGATTTGCAACCTATAAGTGACTTTTAGTGAAGATGACAACCTTATGATGACTTGACGAGTTTCTTCAACCTTGTAACCTAATATTCAAAGGATCTTCAATCTCCAATACACCTAGATCTGCAATCACACATATAGAAAGATAAAAAAAAAAATTCTTGTTATAGAATAGGGGTTTTCCTTGGTCAAACACCTTTTAGGTAATTAAACTAAATGATGAGATAATGAAATAGTGAAATGAAACATGAATAATAAAACCTTGAATGATGTCTTGTAGATCAACAATCTAACATGAACTAGCCATGAAGGATGTAGATCTAGATCTTGGAATAACTATAGGACAATTCTTAATCTTGGATCTTGAATAGAACATCACAACACTAGCTCAATAACATACTTGATGCTTGATAACCTTGACATTATGATGGATCTTGAATTATTGCAACAATTGATGAAGAATTCTACCCTTGAATGCCTTAGAAATGATCTTGAATACTCTTGTAAAGTCTTGTAAAATCTTGAATGCTCTTGTGAACTCATTTTCTATAAGGAATGCTCTCATGGAAGTCTTAAGTGAAAAATGAGTGAAATAACCTTATATTTATACTTGCTTATACCTAATTTCTCAAAATTACAACACTATAAGTTGACATCAGATCTAGAAGGATAATATCCCACCAAGAATTTGAATTAAATCTAATTTTGGGCCACATGGGACTCATACACCAGAAGTGGTGTATGAGTCCCATTAGACTTAACTATGGGACACATTTTCAAAAATGCATAGAATGATGTAAAATTAGGATTTGGGCCCAAAAACCTAGGTGGGACTCATACACCCAAGGTGGTGTATGAGTCCCAGATCACTCAATTTGGGCCACAAAACCTAAAAATACCTTAATTATGATTAGATGTTAATTGATGTCAAGATTACCCTTAGAAATATGCATTAATTAAGGCTTTTGGATGCAAAATAAGGCCAAATAAGGCATAAAGAAACCCAATTATTTAATGAGACCCTAGATTAGTGTGAAAGTGTTAGGATACACTTTAAAACACCCCAAATAAGGCATACTTAAGTCCATTTTCTTTATAAGGGACCATAAATTAATGTGAAGGTGTAAATAAATACACTTTGCAACATTAAATTAAGGAAAAAATAGGTCTATTTATCTTAAAAAGGCCCTAAATCCAATGTGAATGTAGTAAACACATTACAACACTATATCAAGGAAACATTAATTCAATTTTAATGTTAACCATTCCCAAATTAAGTGAGGAAAAGGGATACTTTTTCCATCATTATAGATGCAATAAGGAAGGATCCCACTGCTTCTATCTTTGAAGAACATTTTGAAAATAAGGTGTTTGATTTTGGGTTTAGCCCAAAATTGCATATCCTTACAATATGGTCTATGGAACCAAATACTAGGAAGATCAAGTTTATTAATTCTATTAAGGAAGTAATTAGTGTTGTGGTGGTGAGGAGAGCTATTGACATTACTCCTACTTAGGTAGTACAATTGACCATGCATGCTACCATGTTGAGTGTTGATACAATTCAAATTTCACATAATAGATATGAAAAATTATTGGATAAGTATAATAAGTTGTTGGATGAGTATAATAGAATGGTTGTTACTACTGCTATTTCAACACAAAAGAATTTTCCCTCTCCAACTTCTTCCTCCTCTGGTCTATCTACACAAGATAGGTAGACTTTTTCATTGAGGATCCAAAGCTTAAAGGAGGACTTGTGCATGGGGAAGGAAAATGTATAGAATTCTGAGGAGGAAACCACAAAGGTAGCCACAAACAGTTTTGATGACATCCTAAAGCACATGGTTTCTAGGGTGGTGCATAGGTCTAATAAAATTTGGAATGTTTATAAAAATATTCATGAAGCTCATAAGAGGTATGTGCAAGTTTAGAATGCCTTCCAGAATGACTAGAGTAAGTCGAGTGCAAGGGTTAAAGAACTTAAATAAATGATACCAAATATGAAAGAGGATCCTGAGGCACCTATGCACATCCCTAATATAATAAAGGTAGTTGATCTATTGGGTGAAATTTCAGCATTTCATGGTAAATTAGCCATGCAACTGTAAAGAAAATTGAAGATGTTCAGAGATATAGAGGGGAAAGGCATGCCCAATATACTGTAAGATGAAGGGGAGATAAAGGATTTTAGCACTTTGAAGGATGAGTTGGAAAGTATTCTCCCACAGTTCAAATATGTAATCACTCTTGCAGATTATACTATGTTGAATGCTACTATTGATGATATGATAGGGATTGAGGTCAACATGGATGCATTTTTCAAAGAGGCCAGGGTAATAATTGATGCCAAATATAATCAGCACAACACTAAGGTGCAAAAATTGTTAGATACACAATGGCCCACCAAGGAGGAGAATAATACATGGCTAGGAAAGTTTGAAAATTAAGCCTTGGATGAAGTATGGTTAAAATATTATCACCAAACAATTATAAAGTTTGTGAAAAGGTGTTGTTGATGTGGATGTGGTCTTCCTTTTCATTTTTATTGCTTTTATATTTTAATTCTAGTATCTCAGTGGGCACATGGAAAAAAAATTTCTCATGGAAAAGACATCTAGTTCAAGGTTGTTGTTTTTAAAATGATGAAGGATGCCCTTTAGAGGGCAGGAATTATCTTCTTTAGCAATGTGCAAAGGGATTTTTGGTCTCATATGATTCCCCCTTCTTTGAGTTGCAAATATAATTGATTTTAGGGATGTTTTGAAATGTAAATGAAATGAATGTCAAATGTAAATGTGAAAAAATATACAATTTGACCTGAAGCTTGTTTTCTCCCTTATGCTTATAAAAGGTAATTCAAGCCCAATTATATAGGTCTTTTGTTGGTAAAGTTTTGATCTCATGTAAATAATTTTGTAATACAAGCACAAAGAAATAGAATTAGAGTTGGGTCTTAGGTTTTGAATTTGAGTCTAGTAATAGGCATAATGTTGTATAACATTACTAGCATTTGAATGGAAAGGTGCATAATCTAAAGCAATTACTCTTCTTATGTATATTTCATATGAATTATCAATAAATTGATCAGGGATATTTTAATTGGTCTTCAATTGTGTTTTAGTTGAGTGTATGATTCTTTCTTTGCATTAATTCAAGGAATTAATTAAATTGCTTTGATAAAATCATGGATTCATGTGATTAGATATAAGGATTTGATAAGTAGCCTTTGTTCTCAAATGTTAGAGTTATTTTACTATAATGTAGTATTATAATTGTTCGGGATGCTAAGTTTGGTTACTTTTATATTACATTCTATTTAAAATTTCAATTCATCACCCATGGATAAGAAACTATTCATTTTCTTTGGTTAACTTTGAAGTCATTGTGCTAGCCCAACCATTCAAAAAAAAAAATTCATAAAGTATATCATTCATTCACCTTAATTTTTAAAAAAATATCATGTGAGGCTATCCATTTTCTGCTTTAGGTTATTATTTTCTAAAGAATTTTCCTTATTCTTGAAGTATTTCATCTAATTTGCATTTATATGAGAATGTATCTATTATTTACAATGTCTACACGGTAATTGGCACAATACTATCATAAGTTACATTGTAGGGATCATGCTCTCAGGTCTTGCAAAGCCTGAAGTGCAGAGGGAAATCCTAGCAAGCTTTCACCTATTCATTGGCCAATCCTCATAGTTATCAACCATTGAAATTAGCAACTTCATAGATAATTGTTGAGATCAAGTTTGGTTCATTAAAAACACCAAAAAAATGATGACTCTACTGGGGGAAATGCTAGTCCAATGTGTTTATGTCAAATGTGTTACAATCAAAGTCAAATAAAATTCATTTATCTTTGTCATTTTAAGAATAATTCAAGTTAATTGTCATCAAAAGTTTATTTTAGTTTCTGTGAGTCAATTTTTTGTCCCATATCTCATTTCCTATCGAGTTGTGTTCAAAATATTCTCTAAAATTGTAAACATTTCTCAAAAGTGTGATCCTTTTTTGTTTTCCCATATTGTGGGTGGTGACTCTAAAGCCTCTTGTTCTATTGCAAAGTTAAGAAATCAAAGAAACATGGAGAAGAAGTTGGAGTTTGAATTACCAAAGAATAAGAAGTCATCTTGGAAATTAAAGAATGATGAATCAAGTAAGTCTACTAAATATCTTGCTAAAGCATCAGCTAATTTAAATTAAAATTTTCATGATGTAAATTCTCATGAAGAAGCGTATGAATTTGGTATGTATAATACAAATGAGGAAGGATTTCCTACTAGTGAAATCCCTGGTAGTCATTTTGACTGTAATTCTTTAAAATAAAAGGAAGAAGAAATATGGAGATTAGGGTATAAGGATGGTGAATCCCTAGCTACAAGGGTAAATCCTAGGGGTACTATTATTTTCAATTATTATAGTTTCAACCCTAGAGGAAGATCTCGTAATAGAGTCCCACACCATTCCTCTAAGAGAGAACCAATAAATCTTAGATATTACACTCCTGAACCTAGTGATTCTGATGTTGTCCTAGAGGATGAAGATAACATAAATAGGGATATGCAAGCTTTGCAAGAGGAAGATCTCATAATCAAGGAGTTTGGATTGAGACAAGCAAGGGAAAGAGAGGAGAAAATAAGAGAAAAAATGTTGAATAGAGACTCCCTAAGAAAGAGGGTTGAGAAAATGAGAGAAACGATGAAGGAAGAACCATTTCCTAAAAATAATTCTAAATTTTTTGCTAAGGAAACTCTTGATCCTCCTAAAGTGACTATTCCTATGGGAACTTTCATTGCAAGTACATATACTACTTCTATCACAACAACTAAAGTCATAGATCCCTCCACTATTGTTAGGAAATCTCAACTAATTAACCATGGTAAGCATAAGAAATCCACCCCAAGTACAAATACAAATACTCCATCTACTAATACATCCACAAAAAAAATTGAAACTAGATCGAGCCCATCAAATGCACCTCCTGACCTTGAAGTATTAAGGTTGCAACTAGCTAATGAAAAGTTGCAACAAGAACTAATAAAAATAAAAATTGTTGTTGCTAATGTAGAAATGGAAAGGAAAATAGCATTCCTAAAAACCTTTATTCCTATTCCATGAGCTTCAAGTTCTATTCATACTAACTTTGATCCCCAATCAAACAATACTAAATTAGGTGAACATGTTCCTAGTGGAAGTGACATTGGAGATCAAGGTAGTGGAGGTGGAGGTAACCATAAAAATAATAACACTCAATCTAGAGGTGGAGAGGGTAATGGTGGAGGTGGCAATGGGAAAGGTAACAAGAAATCCGGTGATGGAGATGACGATGAACCTCAAGAAAACCATAGAGACCGGTTCACTAAAAGGCCAATACAAGTGTATGGGTACCGAAAAATATGTTTTGTTGGGATTCCTAGCTACCCAAATCAATTCCATGAGGATATTAGGGCTTCATTAGTTAAATTCTCTGGTAGCAATGCACTAAGTGGTAAGGACCATTTAAAATCATTTTTCAATGTCATGGATGATTTTGAGGTGGAGGTTGAGGATGTTATGATGAAACTTTTCATTCAATCACTTACAAAAGATGCCAAGAAATGGTATAGGTCTTTACCCACTGAGAGTATTGGTTCTTGGGAAGAATTTAAGAGGTTATTTAGAGAACAATAAGGTAATAATATTGATGTAAGATTTTTTCTTAGTGAATTCAACAATATCTCTAAAGGCTTAAATGAGATGGTTATTGATTTGAAAACAAGATTTCAAAAGGCAATGAATAGATTTCCTGTTGATCTAAGGCTTAACGATAATTTCTTCCTAATAAACTATTGCAATGAAGTTGATTCAAAAATGAGTTATCTCCTACAAGATAAGAATTCTCAATACTTGAGGGAGGCTTTTAAAATGCTATTCCATATTGACGATAATAGAAGAGTATCAAGAAAAGTTGGGAGAAGAGATGATGCCAATATATTGAAGAACCCAAATAAAGAAGATAACCACTCTCTTGATAAAGGACCTTCTCTTGAGGACAATATTGACAAAGTTGCAAGTTCTATGAAGGATATCAGATATAGACTTACAAGGTAAGTGAAAGGGCTTAGAAATGACAAGCTAATTTTTTTAGAAAAATGAAAAACCTCCTAGGTTGTAGGATCATCCTTATAACACCAATTTGCACAATGAAAAACCAATTCAAAACAACCAAAAGAACACACAAAGAAAAGTTCCCCCTAATCCTTTATTAAAAAACTATTAATTTTACTAATGAAACACCCTGGTGTGTTGTTTTCCAACTACCACATGCCTTTCAAACATGCTCAGTGGCAAGATAGTTTATAGAAGAACAAAATTAGTGAGATGATTATGAGATACTAGAGGAAAGTGATGTGGAGGTTCATGTACTTATGCATAGATTAGATTTTTCTAATGAGGAATGTTCTTTGGATGAAGAGTCACATTAAGTGGACGTTGAATGCCAAAGTTAGAAATCAAATGCTTATCATCAACAAATTTTCCTTGATGAGGATGAAGAGGTTGAGGATAATATTTTTTCTATGGAAATGAATGGAATGAATGTGTGCTTGAGAAGACCTTCTGATAAGGAATATCAACAAATAACAACATTAGTAGGGAAAGCCAAAAACATTCATAATTTGAGAAATAGAGTTGTGAATTTTGACAAAGGTAAGCCAAGTAGTATATTTATGAAGGAGAAAAACGTAGAGAAAAAAGGAACTAAAACAAAAGAATTGGTAACATTTAAAAAGGAAGAGGTCAAAGCCAAGTACAGTAAGGGACCTAATATTTGGGCCAAGGAAGATAAATCAACCAAGAAATCTAGTGAGTCCATTTCACCTGTTGTGAAAGAAAAAACTCAAAATTCAAATGTAGATCAAGAAACAAAATTAGAAAGTAAGACTAAGAAGAATTTGGAGCCTCAAAAGGACAATATTGGAGAGAAAAGTGTACTCCCTTATGAAATACCCAAGTTTCAGTTGCTTTTTAATGTAGTCAAGGTAGGAGGATCCAATTAAGGACTATCTATCCTTGTAGCCTAAATTACTAACTCCCCGATCACAATAGATATGCAATAAAAATTAATAGCTAATCCACAGAAAGATCAAAGACATTCATGAACACCATACATAAGATATATCCTGGGAAAACCCTAACAAGAAACAAAAACCTAGCCTTCAAAGTTCATTCCTTATATTATGAAGTCTTAAAAACACATCACATATGCCTCCAGGGATTACAAATTCTAGGCCTCAACCCAAGGATTACAATTAACTTAGATAACAATAATTTTCTATCATCTTCTTCTCCTGCTCCACACTCTTTCTACTATGAGATTCTTCTTGATCAAAATAGTTCATTGCTATGCTTCATGCTTTTTACTGTCAAGCACCTTATCGATCCACCATCTTTTGTCCTCTCTTTTTCCTCTCTCTTCTATTTATATCATCTGCAAATCATCTGACCATTAACATGTCGGCCTAAATACAATGGATAGTAAGATAATGTGCAAGCTCAAATAGGTCGGCCCCAAAAAATAAAAAACTTACTATGCAAACCAACCAATGTTAGCCACAACAAATCAAGGACCCAAAACAACATCCTCGAACATGAAACATCTTCAAAATTTAATCCTCGAAGGTCCACAACATGCTACAACACCCTGCCAGCCAAGAACATGGAAAATATGAACTCACAAAATAAATTCGCCAATCTTGAGAACAAAGATCAATTTGGACCACCAATACATGTTTTGGAAACAACCATGAGCATCACGAATCACCATATAAACATCTGCAACAACTGAAATTACTAGAATCACCTCATCTTTAATCAAGTTCACCAACTATAATAATTGAACAACTATTAAAACACAAATTTTCATAACTCGATCAAATCTTCATGTAGACCTCTGAAACTTAACATGGAAATACTAGATGTACTAAAAAAAAACCCTTTAATCCACAACTATTGCTCATCAACATACTAAGCTAGCAATCAAATGATAATCTAGTACTCTGCAACTTCACTGTCAACTGCAGCAATTTTTTGAATGATTTTAGATGCCCTTGCATCAGACTTTTAGGGTTATTTGAAAATTGAGCCTCTTCACTTTGATCTATTATTTCAGGAATTGGTTCAGTGATCTATCCATAGGAACTTGCAACTACCTCAAGGTCAATGTTCTATTCAAGTCCACCATGCAAAACTACCTCAGGTTCTTCTAAGTTCTTTGAATTGGTCCAACGATTTGTTTGTAAGTACTTGCAACTTCCTCAAGGTTGAAGTTTTGTTCAAGTCCACCTTGCAAAACTACCTCAAGTTATTCTCTTTGAATTGGTTCAATGTTCTACTTGCAAGCCTTGTAATGCCTCACTGGTTGGCGGTCTGAGCAAGCCCACCCTGTAAGTTTCCTCAGGTTCTTCATCTTGTCATGGTTAAGATTTGGAAATCTACTGACAAGCCTTACACTGCCTCACTAGCCGGTTGTCTATGTAAGCCTTCTCCACAAGTTGCCTCAAGATCATCCTCTGTTTCTATTCCTTCATTCATATTTACTTTTCTCTGGTACATAAATTTTCTCCTTAAGATCAATGGTTCACCTTCTTCTGATTCCACTATGAAATTTGATACCTCCAAAGGCTCCCCTTCCTCTGCATAAACTAATTTGGTATCAACAGACTCTTCTTCACCTACACAAACTATCTCTGCATCTTTTACTGCTTCTCTTTCATTGGTATTAGGTTCTTGATGACACTCAATGCTTGATTCTTTCTTCCTACAAACTTGAAAATAGGTTCCTCTTCTAGAAAATCCTCTTTCACTCCCTCGATACCCTACATTGTGATAAGCATTATGACTTTTTTCACCTCTTCCTTTATAGTTTGAATAATTGTCCTTGTTTTTTTCTACTTAGCATAAGTTGTTCTTTCTCTACATCTTGCTCCCTCTTTTCCTCCATCATATGAGTTCCTCTATTTGTACAATCTTCTAAACATACAAGTAACATGTTTCCACTTTGCTCCATCAATCCATCCATAATTCATCTACTTACAATTTTTCATAGGCTTTCTCCTTCTTATTTTATCCCAACATATCTTTTCAAAATTAACCATATAACTTACAAGGATATAGATCCCAACACAATTCCTTTTCATGTCCATTCCTATTACAATGTGAATAGTACATACTTTTTCTTCTTTTATTTGAATGGTTTTAACTTGTAGCAACATCCTTACCTCTGTCATATCCAAGGCCTTCACTTTTGGTTCTTAGTATTGGTTCAATAGTTTATGTAATTCCTCGTTGATTCTTTCCTAATCCTTTTCCTTTATATCCCATTCTCTGCATGATTTAAAAACTGATAGCATCACCAATAATTGCAAGCTTCATTACATTGTTACCTTCAACTTCACCTTCTAAAGAAACTTCTAAAACATCTCATGAATCATTAGTATCACAAGAAACATCACAAAATTTAGGCTTAGATCTCAAATTATCATTCTCCTTCTAGCATGCAATAAGTGATTGCTCCAACTTATCAACATATTTCTTCAAATGAGATATTTCATTCTTTTGCCAACTATTCTCTTTATTCAACTCTTTCAAACTTTCCTCTACATAATTTTTCCTCTTTTCCACCTTTTCCAACTTCTTTTCAACTCCCTAAAACATATCCAACTCTATTTCTAGTTCTTCATTTCTCTCCCTCAATTCTAAATTACACTTCTTTATTTCACACAATTCTTCCTCCAAAGTATCCCCTTCGCATATTAGTGTTTCATTTTCCTTCTTCATCCTCTTCCCCATCTTCCCCATTGAAAAAAAATAGATAAGAAACTAAATCTAAATGCTTACCTAAATCTTTCTTGCCTCGATCATCCTTCTATGCTGACACTTATTACTTCTAGGGTTTCACACTTCTTTCAACACTATCTTCTTCCCAACAGATTCACAATTAGCTAACAGATTCAAAACTAGCTTTGATACCATTTAATCTAGTAAAATAGGAGGATCCAATTAGGGACTGTCCAGCCTTATAGTCTAAATTACTAACTCCATGATCACAAAAAATATGCAACACAAATTAATAGCTAATCCACAAAAAGATCAAAGGCATTCATGAACATAAGACATAAGATATATCCTGGGAAAAACCTAACAGGAAAAAAAACCCCAACCCTCAAAGGTCATTCCTTAATTTATTAAGTCTCAAAACACATTACATATGCCTCTAGGGCTTATAGATTCTAGTCCGTAGCCTAGGGATTACAATTAACTCAGATAACAACAATCTTCCATTATCTTCTTCTCTTGCTCCACACTCTTTTTGCTCTGAGATTCTTCCAGATCATAATACTTCATCACTGTGCTTCATGCTTCATACTATCGAGCAACTTATTGATGCACCATCTTCTATCCTTCTGTCTCTATCCTCTCTCTTCTATTTATATCATCCTCAAATCATCTAACCATTAACATGTTGGCCTAAATACAACGACTGGTAAGATAACGTGCAAAATCAAATAGGCCAGCCTGAAACAATAAACAATTTACTATGTGAACCATCCAATGTTAGCCACAACAAAGAAAGGACCCAAAAAAACATCCTTGAACATGAAACATCTTCAAAATTTAATCCTTGAAGGTTCAATTTACATGCCACAAGGGTATGTGATCATCATGGAAAAAATAAGGCCCTTTATGGCAAAAATTTAGAAAAAATTAGAGTTAGGCAACTTGACATATAAAAATTTTAATAAGATATCTATATTATTTCAAAAATGTAAGAATAGAATCTATAGAAAATTGAATGCGCTTTCTAACTACCGGTTTTTAAAAATAAATAAATCTATTTGTTGAAAAATCTGAAATTTCAATGCAAGAGTACTTAAATTTCGTGTGGAAAAATAAGAAGTAGGTGTCTCATCACCTAACAACCCTAACTACAAATAAAATGACAATTATTTTTACATATTTTGCAAGCAGAGGACTCATGTCCCTATGATGCATATTTTTTTAGTAATTTTTCAAGAAAATAATTAATTATGAATTTTTTATTTAGCAAAATTTTAAAAACATAAAATAACTTGTATGTCCTAATTACCTTAACTTAACAAACCCTCTCAAATCTTAATTTTTCTTTTTTTAATCCATTATTATGTGGAGCATAGAATGTACACATGTTTTGGATTCAAAAACGGATAAATTACTGAGCTATAGATGTTTTTCAAATTTCTATCAATTAGGACTTTAGTCATAATTTGAATAGAAAATAAAAAAATAATTACTTAATAAATTCAAAGTAAAAAAATAATTTATATTGGTGGAAGCCGAGAATCTCATTTAAAACCCTTTCACTTCAATAATTTTGGGTAAAAAAATTCACAAATTACTTCACATCATATTGCCACTTTTGGCCCCATCATGATCCCACATACCCACAACACTCACGCCCAAGAACATGGAAAATATGAACTCATAAAATAAATTCAATTAATCGTGAGCAAAACGTCAATGTGAACCAACAACACATGATCTAGAAACATCCACGAGCACCAGAATCACCATAGAAACATCTGCAACAACTTAAATTACTAGAATCACATCATCTTTTTTTAGGTTCACCAACTAGAATGATTGAACAACTTTCAGAACACAGATACTCATAACTCAATCAAATCTTCATGCGGACCTCTGAAACTTAACATGGAAACACTAGATATACTTGACAAAAAACCCTTTCCACAACCTCTGATCATCAATATACTGAAATGGGTAATCAAATGTAATAATGCAAAGACTTAAAAATTCATCAATAACTACCTCTAATTTTTGAATGATTCTAGATTCCCCTACATCACTTTTACCAAGTCATAGTGATGGTTCCATTAATGGAAATGATGAGAATTGATTTGCATAATAAAAATGAAATGGTCCTTATCAATGGTTTTGCCAAGGCCCGTGAAGATAAAAGTGTGTCTAGTCAACCTCAAGTGACAAGAAATCAAGTAAGTGAAAAGGTAACAGAGGGAGGAATTGGTGAAATTCATACTATCGTAGCTTACCCAAGTAATATTGATCCATTTTACTTAACTCTGATTTTTTATGGTAAGTTTCTAAAAAGCTGCATGATTGATTCAGGAGATTCATCTCACATTGTGTTGGTAGAGATAATGAAAGAAATGGGCTTTAAAATAAATTATGCCCATGGAAAATTTTATGCCATGGATTCAAGATAGATCCCAGTCATAGGAGTGATTAAGGATGTCCCATATAGACTGGTTGCTTTTCTTGACAAGGATTTTGTTGTGAGGATGGTTGTGTTGAACATCCCACCAAATTATGGTATGCCATTATCAAGGAAGTGGAGTGCCTCCATGAGAGGAAGCATGCATTATGAAATGTCCTTTGCCACATCCCCAATCAAGGGAAAAGAAATCAAGCTTAGGAGGGAACCAAGAGCTACACACATGACTGAATTTATGGAACAAGAAGATATAATTTATTTTGTGGATATCAATATGGATAACTTCAAGGTTGAAGAGTTATAAGATGAATAAAAATAGCCTACACCCCTTGAGAAAGAAGTAGTGAAACAAGAAAAAAATGATGACTTATGTAACATGCATTTTGATGGTGCTTTCTCAAAGGAAGGAGTTGGTGCAGTGGTGATGCTCATCTCTCCTAGTCATAAAAATTTTAAGTTATCATTTTCATTATTGTTTGGATGCACAAAAAATGTAGTTGAGTATTCATGAAGCTTTGCTACTAGGGCTATAAAGAAGCTAAGAGACATGGAATTAAGAAGCTAAGTGTTATAGGAGATTTAGAGCTTATTGTTTCTCAAGTTATGTCAAGATATGCATCAAAAAATAATAGGCTAAAGTAGTATAGGAATGTTGTTTGGGACTCAATAGAATAGTTTAATGCATTTGGTATTGATTGTTTCATTAGGAGAAAAAATTGAGTGACAAATTTACTTGCCAATATTGCTCTTGCATCAAATTTTATTACTTTTACTGGCATTTCAAAAGTTGAAGTGCAAGTCAGACCTTTAGCTCTTGATAACATAAATAACTGGCATGTTTTTAATGATGACATCTTGAGATTCATGCAATGTGTAGATGAATATGAGGCTCAAGAAATTGACTTTGAGGATTTTGTAGAGGATGTGGATGGTAAGGAAACAATGTTTGGAAATAAGATCTTTTAGTTGAAAACCAATAAGATTCCAAAGGGTTTGGTTGTGTTACAAAGGTTTTTTGATGGCCTTGATAGAAGTAATGCTAAAAATACATCCACTCACAAGGAGGATTTGGAAGAAGTAAATCTAGGTATAGAGAATTCTCCTTAAAAATTCTACATTGGAAAAAGATGAAACCTCAGGTAAAAGCATTGTTTATTGCTTTGTTGAGAAAGTAAAAAAATGTGTTTGCATGGTTTTATGATGACTTGAAGGCATATAGAGAAGAGTTATTTCAAAATGAGATACCTTTAAATCCGAATACTAAACCCTTTAGGAAAAATAAGAGACCAAAAAATCCCAAATTGCAACCTAAAATGTAAGAGGAACTCATAAAAATTAAATGATGCTAGGATCATCAAGCCCATTAGACACTCAACATGGGTTTCAAATTTGGTTCCATTCAGAAAGAAGAATGGTGACATTAGACTTTGTGTTGATTTTAGAAACCTAATTGTGTCATTGTTGAAAGACAATTACCCACTACCAAACATGGAAGACATGTTACAAAAGGTAACTGGTTGTGAGTTTTTATCCATAATGGATTGATTTTTAGGCTACAATCAAGTAGTATTCAAATAATTTGAGCAATACAAGATAGATTTTTGATGAGGAGACAAATGGATACCTTGAGATGTCACTTTTTTTCCACTAATATTTCACTAATGTCCTAGGAGTCCCAATTGGATTGACTAACAACCTCACAAGGTGAGTCAATTCATAATTAGGAAAGGACCTAGGAGGGGGTTCTTTGAGTTCTAAGGGGTTCACCACCAATAAAATTCTTGGAAAAGAGAATGTTGGAAAACACAATGTGATATGAAAAATGACCTAAAACTAGAAATGTAAGCTAAATGAGAGATGCAAATAATGAAATTATGCAATAGAGAGATATGATATGTGTACCTAGGAAGTTTGGAGATGTGAGGATTCTAGAAATGTAAAGATGCTACCAAAAATTGCTACGGAGGACTAAGATTCCTAGAGTAGCGTATTAGTACTGTTGTTTCTCGAGACAAATATGGAGTCTTCAGATGTCAGAACTGGATCTAAAATAATCTCTAAAAAATAGTCTTGAGAGGACTAAGGTTCCCAAGATGGTGTATTAATCCCATTCTAAATTTCTATAAACTCTAAACATGATCCTCAACTGTAAGTTCCGCACTTGCTTTCTTTATGATCTCAGGTTCTGAAACATTTAGATTAAGCTTATAGATGGGTTTCCATGAAGATGATAGCTTTGTAATGCAACTTTGCAACTTTTACAACTTTGCACTCCAAGTAATCTTCAAGTATTCAACCTAGATTTGCAATCAAAAACATGCAAGGTGGGAAAAGCATGTTGTTTGTTTGTTAGTGAATGGGGGTTTTCCTTGGTCAAACCCCTTTTTGGTAATTAAACCTTGAAATGAAATAGCAGTAATGAAGGAAATGGTGAATGAACAACATGAAATGTTACAACTCACCAAACCCTTATAAAGTATGCAAACTTGTTTGCAATGGATACAATGGATATGGATCTTGAATGCTTGAAAGATAGGACTTGAATTGCTTGCTTGAATCAAAACCCTACATCACAAATGTTAGCACAAAAACACACATGATGCAAGAACTCTTTGATATTATGCTTGAATCTTGAAATGGCTCCAAATGCTTGATAAATCTGCTCTTGAATGCTCTCATAAAATACTTGGATTCTTGAATACTTGATGGATTTCTTAGGATGAAAAATGAGAGAAGGAACCTTGTATTTATACTTATCTATGCTTAATATCTTGAAATTACATCACACCAAGCCAACATATGAATTCACTAAATAAAGAAGGCTAAATATAGCTAGAATTTGAACTTAAATCTTGAAAAATGACTCAAGGAGGACTAAGACACCCTAGGTGGTGTCTTAGTCCCAAGTCCTAAGACTTTGAGCGTATACACCAAAAAGGGACCTAATCAGGATACTCAAAATCACAATCTTGAGAGCCTTGGGGGATAAAGATGCCCTAGGTGGGGTTTTAGTCCTAACCCAAAAATTAGGGACACACTAATGGAGTCATTAAATTGTCATTTATGCAATACAAAATTTCAGGATTATCCAAAAAAAGATGTAATTCATAGGGATTGTGGTCACAAAATATGACCAATTAAGCCATAAAGAAGCATTAATAAAGCAAGGTAGGCCCAAAAAAGTGTGAAAATACAAACGGTGCATATTTTACTACATTGCATTTAGCTCTCACTTTAGTGAGAGGATGAACCTACTTCAAACTCACACTAAAGTAGCCAACCATGCAATCAATAGGGATTCAAATGTACAAATGATATAAAGATAGGATGAAAATAATAAAGAGGGTGGCCAAGCCCCCAAGATCAAGGTCCTATGGAAAAACCAACATAAGCATAAAGGAACACACTTGCAAATGATATATGAAGCCATCAAAGATAGGATAAAGGAAAAAGAAAAAGAAAAAAAGTACAATAGATCAAGCTTTGATTGGTTGTCCAATGTGGTGGACCGGGTCTAGGCTATTTTTCCAAAAAGAAGTTTACAAGTGGAATACGTTGTCCACTATGCAAAAAAAAAATGCACGCTCACGAGGGTTAGTGGGAGTTAATTTTCCTGATCCCCAAGGCACCATATTAAAGCCATACCTCCATGACTTTAATAAGGTACAAAAATGCATGCTCACACAAGCTAGTGAAGCTAGGTATTTACTAGGTGAGCCCCATGGGACCATATCAAAGCTATACCTCCTTGAATTTAATAAGGTACAAAAATCCATCCTCACATGGGCTAGTGAAGCTAAGTGTTCACTAGGTGAGCTCTAGGGGACCATATCAAAGCCATAACTCCATGAATTCAATAAGTTACAAAAATGCATGCTCACATAGGCTAGTGAAGCTAGGTGTTCACTAGGTGAGTCCCAAGGGACCATATAAAATCCATACCTCCATGACTTTAATAAGGAAAAAAAAAGATACAAGAAAGAGTGATGCTCAAAGGTATTTTGCTTAGTTCATGTGAGGTCTTACTCTTAGGGGAAATTGTTCCTAATGTCTCCAAGAGAGGAATGATCAAAGGATAAAAGATTCACCACTTAAGGGATAAAGTGCATCGCATCACCACTAAGGGGAATATAATATGTTGAGATAGGTCACACTCTTGAAGGACATTACTCCAAATTTTGCCACAAAGAGGAAAACATATTGTGTGAAATAAGAAATTCACATCAAAGAGCATGAAAATAAATAAAAAAAGTGCAAGAAAAATCATCCTAAAATAATGCCAATGTATTCCCCCACTTTAAAGAAATTGCTAACACCATGCTATCAGAAATTACTTTAAAGTAGAAAATGAAAATGTAAACAAGAAGGAAGACATGAGAGCCAACTTGGAAAGCCCTATGCCAAGTCATATGTTTCTGACTAAAGTTGTGTCATGCAAGAGAAAAGAAAAAGGGAGGGGTTGCCCCTGAAATGAAAACACAAAACACATAAGGGATCTATGGATTTGGGGTTAGTTTGTTCTTTGTTGCAATGTTTTTAGAAAGCTCAGAACTGTCATTATTCACCAAATATGCATAGAACTAGAAGAATGACACAAAGAGAGTGAAAACAAAGAGAAAAGATGCAAGATGGATGAGAAATGAATGAAAATGGTATGATGGATGCAAGGAATGCAAGTTTTTTGCTAAGTATGGCTCAAATGAAAATTTTGCAAGAGTTTGGTTAGCACAATGATAAACCCCCAAATGAGAGAAAAGAGAGGGTATTTATAGAGGAAGTTGAATTCTCTAGAGAATTCAACAGTTGAGATTCATCCAACAAGGTCAAATGAAGGGCTATGGTGAGTTGAGGACTCACAAGCCCTCACATCTTGACATGTGGAATGTGAGATGGCCTAGAAATGGTGATGTGTAAATGAGGTGGAAGGAGGGTACATGATGTAGGAAAAAGACAAGTACCTTGCAAGTACCTTGGGAGATGAGAAGATTCCTTGGAGGAATAAAAAGTGAATTTAAAATTCACATGATTGGGGAATCTTGTGGATAAACAAGGTTCCAAAGGGAGAGGTGGAAAGTACCTTGGATAAGACAAGGTGTCCAAAAAGGTAAGCACTTGTCACATGTGACTTGATGTGACAAGTCAAAGATTCTAGAAGATGCATGGGAAAAAGGGGAAGAGTTCACGTGTGACTTGATGTGACAAGTCAAAGATCCCATGGGGAAGAGAAAAATTTTAAATATTCCTTGGAAGGATAAAAGGAATTAAAAATTCCTTGGGAGGTTGATTAGGCTAGTTAATGAAGGATTAGAGGGAGGTTATGTGGCTAAGAGAGATTAGGGGCCAACTTGCAAAGTTGGAGGATGTGACACATCCTAATCAAGGATTAGGCATGTGCACATTCCTAATGATAGAATTAGGAGGTTGATTGAGATTTAGAAAAGCATGTGAAATATGTGGAATTAAATAAATGTCATATTTATTTAATTCATTTGATGAAAAAAGGATTAAAGAAAGGGCATTTAATTTGTTAAACTATATAGGATTAGGCAGAACTAAGACTATTATTAAATAAATATTTTATTAATGCAAATAATAGAATGTTTAGATGAGAGGGATAAATTTGGATAAATTAAGTGTCCAAATTTGGATGTCTAGTACTATGACTAAAAATTCTATGATATTTGCAATAAGATGTGTTTTTGTTCTTAGTTTTGGAAATCAATTTCCAGGCATGGGTAGTAATGTAATAAGTCCTTGACTTAAAAGGATATGTAAATTTGCTCAGTTGAAGATGGTAGAAAAGGGTATTGAGGTTTCTTTTTTCCATGAGATGTTTTGCTCTAGATTCTCCAACTTCTGTAGTTGAATAAGGAGGAGGAGGACCTAAGGTATCCTATCATCCTTGTCATTGTTATGATCTATAGGTTGTTCTTTAGGAAGAAGTATATTCAAATTAGGGGGAAACCAAGATCACCGTACCATCACTTCAATTCCTTAGATATTCTCGAGGAGGATTTTCATTATGAGAGGGATCTCGGTATCTTAATCCTTTTGTGTTTTCATCGGTTGGTTTTTTCTCTAAGAGTTGATGAATTTCATGTTCACTTATTTTGTCACATCCTTTTTTGCTCAAGGTGGTGAAGCCTTTTCCATATGTTTCTTCTAGGTTGATAGGAGTGTTTCTTACTTTGTTATCATAATACGATTGAGTATTTCCTTGTTTAGAGGAGCTAGGCTCACCTATTGTAGGGAACTTAGGTTCAAATTTTGCTTCAGTTTCAAGATGTAAGTAACCAAAAATCTAAAGAGGTGGTATTGTGGGAGGGTCTAGTTGTTTTATGGAGGGATATAAATATGCATTAGCTTCAATGTTGTCATCATCTTCTCTGATGATGTCAACATCACGAGGAGGACATGCATTAGGAGTTGAGTGAACATGAGTTCGATGTCTTTAGGATCATTACCAAAGGTAAAATTTGACACATCTACCAAATATTTCAAGGACATCCATAATTTTCCAAAGCACATATCCAAGATGCAAGATTGGACAAATGTGGTTGAAATGAAAGAAATTGGAATAATAAAAAATCTTGAAACCAAAATAAAAAATAAAAGGAAGCCCATAGAAACAAATAAAAGCAATTTTAGACCCTAAAAACTAGAGAGTCAAATTCAATAGGGACTAAGACACCATGAACAATGTCTTGGTCCTCCCGGTGAGATTCTGAAGTTCTAGAGGCTAAAACAGACAACAAACAACAAAGAGAGACTTTTGAAGTAAAAATATTGAGAGGGACTAAGACACTAGGAAGGAAATTTAGTCCTAATAGAGGTTTTTTGCATTAAAAAAATGAATTATGGAATGTCCAAAGTTTTGATAGATTTCCTATGCAAGATATTGATGCTCAAAGACATAAAAATGTGCAAATAAGTGCAAGAAAATGTAACTAGGAAAAAACAATTGAATGCAATATGAAATGCAATTTTTTTCACTTTTGAATGAAATAATAATTTTTCTAATTTCAAGGAAGATGAAGAACAATACACTTTTCAATTTTTCAAGGAAATGAAATGATGCAATAAAGTAAAAATGCAACCTATATGCACTTCCACTAATGTAAATATAGGAAACCCTAAAAGCAATTTCACTAATGCAAAATAAAATATAAGTTAGATGCACTTTCACTAATGCAAGATGCAATGCAAGAATGAATTCAATATAGATGTAAGGAATTTAATGGACTCCAAATTAGAAATGAATTCTTAAAATTTAGGTTTACCATAATGACGAGGAGAAAAATGCATAACTTGAGATATCACTCTTTTTCCTCTAATCATTCACTAATGTCCTAGGAGTCCCAATTGGATTGAGTAACAACCTCACAAGGTGAGTCAATTCACAATTAGGAAAGGACCTAGGAGGGGGTTCTTTGAGTTATAATGGGCTCACCACCAAGCAAATGCTAAGAAATGAGAATGATGGAAAACACAATGTGATATGCAAAATGACTTAAAACTAGAAATGTAAGCTAAGTGAGAGATGCAAATAATGAAATTATGCAATAGGGAGATATGATATGTGTACTTGGGAAGTCTGGAGATGTTGTGAGGATTATAGAAATGTAAAGATGCTGCCAAAAAGTGTTATTGAGGACTCATATGCCTAGAGTTGCATATTAGTCCCGCTGCTATTTTTGAGGTAAATATGGAGTCTTTGGATGTTAGAACTAGATCTAAAGGAATGTCTAAAAAATAGGCTCAAGAGGACTAAGATGCCCAAGATGGCGTATTAGTCCTATTCTGAATTTCTACAAACTCTAGATAGGATCCTGAGCTCCAAGGTCTACACTTGCTTCCTTTCTAATCTCAAGATCTGAAACTTCTGAATTCAACCTATAGGTGAGTTTATGTGAAGATGACAACTTTGTAGTGAAACTTTTCAACTTTTACAATTTTTCACTCTAAGTGATCTTCAAGTCTTCAACCTAGGTCTACAATCTCAAATATCCAAGGTGGGAAAAGCATGTTGTTTGTTAGTGAATGGGGGTTTGCCTTGGTCAAACCCCTTTTTGGTAATTAAACCTTGAAATGAAATAGCAGTAATGAAGGAAATGGTGAATGAACAACATGCAATTTTATAACTCACCAAACCCTTATAAAGTATGCAAAATTTTTTGCAATGGATACAATGGATATGGATCTTGAATGCTTGAAAGATAGGACTTGAATTCATTCCTTGAATAAAAACCCTACATCACAAACATTAGCACAACAACACACATGATGCAAGAACTCTTTGATATGATGCTTGAATCTTAAAATGACTCCAAATTCTTGAGAAATATGCTCTTGAATGCTCTCACAAAATACTTGGATGCTTGAATACTTGATGGATTGCCTAGGATGAAAAATGAGAGAAGGAACCTTGTATTTATACTTGTTCATGCTTAATATCTCAAAATTACATCACACCAAGCTGACATATGAATTCATTAAATAAAGAAGGCTAAATCCCCCCATAATTTGAAATAAAATCCTAGAAATGACTTAAGGAGGACTAAGATTCCCTATGTGGTGTCTTAGTCCCAAGTCCTAAAAACTTGGATCATAGACACCAAAATGGGTGATCAAGATATCTCAAAATTAGGGTCCCAAGAGCCTTGGGAGACAAAGATGCCCTATGTGGCATTTTAGTCCCAACCCAAAAATTAGGGACACATTGATGGATTCATTAAAATATCATTTATGAATTGGAGAATGTGGGGATTAACTAGAAAAAGATGCAATTCATAAGGCTTGTGGATAGAAAATAGGAACAATTAAGCCATAAAGAAGCATAAATAAAGCAAGGCGGGCCCAAACAAGTGTGAAAATGCAAAGGGTATGCATTTTACTACACTAAAAATTTATAACACCATGGGGAACATATGTCTATGTAAGAATGCCATTTGGATTGACAAATGAAAAGGCTATCTTTTAGAGAGCCATGGATGTGGCCTTTACATAATTTATAGAAATATTTTTAGCAATTTATCAAGATGATTTCAATGCATAAAATAATAAAGAAGAGGATCACTTTATGCATTTGGAAAAGTATTTAAGAAGGAGTTGGAATATGGGATCTTGTTGAATCCCAAGAAGTGTGTGTTTGGATTGAAGGAAGGGAAGCTACTTGGGCACATTTCTTCTAAAGGAGTTAGGATTGATCCAAAATGTGTAGCGACAAGAGATAAGATCCCTCAGCCCAAGAATTTCAAAGGTATCTAGTGTTTGCTTGGGAAGATAAATTTCATAAGAAGGTTTGTTACAAATTTTGCAGAAATTAGCTGTCCTATCTCCAAAATGCTTAGGAAGAATGAAAAATTAGTATGGGGTGAGGAGCCTCCAAAAGCTTTTCAAAGTATCAAATAGGCTATTATGGAAACCTCGATTCTAAAATCCCCATATTTGTTAAATCCTTTTTATATTTTCTCATTTTCTTCATTTCACATAGTTGTAGGAGTTTTCTTGCAGAAAAATGATGAAGGTTATGAACAACCAATAGCATTTTTTATCAAGTCCTTGCAAGCTACAAAGCTCAAATACAACCTGATAGAAAAATAATCTTATGCACTAGTTAAATAAATAAAGAATGTTAGAATATATATTGTGGAAGCAACAATCATTGCATATGTTCCTAGTGTTGCACTTAAAGACATCTTTACTCTAAAATACGAAGCTATATGTAAAAGATGCAAATGGATTAACAAAATTCAGGAGTTCAAAATTGAAATTCAAATCACTAAGTTGGTTAGGGGAAATGATTAGCTAAGTTAATGGTTGAGACAAATATGGATGCCAACAAAGTAAACCAGGTGGATTATGTAGAGCTATCACTAGTTTGTGACATGTAGACCTATGAGTGGTATAAGAACATTGTATGATATTTGTAAACAATGAAATTCCCTGATGGTTTGGCTGATAATGAAAAGTGAACTCTAAAATTGCAGGTAATAAAATATGTGATCATCAATGATAAATTGTGGTGGAGAAGTCCTAATGGAGTTTCTATGAAATGTGTTGATGATACCCAAGCTTCTAAGATTTTTGATGAAATGTATGATGGAGTTGTGCAAAAAATCACATGGCTAAGACCACTACTCACAAGGTTCTAAGAGTAGGTTTTTGGTGGCCTATATTTTTTAGGGATGCACATAAATTAGTGAAGGCATGTGATGCCTGCCAGAGGTTTTCTAGGAAACTCAAGTTCTCAAGAAATCTACCATTGAGACATGTCTTAGTTCAAGCACCATTTCAATAGTGGGGCATTGACTTCATAGGAGAAATATCAGATAAGTCCAGTGGTGGAAACTCATGGATTCTAGTTGCTACAAATTACTTTACCAAATGGGTAGAGGCAATCCCTACTAAAAGAGAAACAAGTAAAGTGGTGATTTAATTTTTATTAGAAAACATAATCATTAGATTTGGTGTGCCTAAAAAAATTGTCTTAGATAATGCCATGTGTTTTAGATTTGAGGAGTTTACATATTTCTGCATTAAGTATGGGATCCAAGCATCTTATTCATTCACTTATCATCCAAAAGGAAATGACCAGGCTGAATCAAGCAATAAGAGCCTTATGAAAAATCATCAAAAGAATGGTTGAGAAGAACAAGAGAGCCTGGGATTCAAAGTTGAAGTTGGCATTATGGGCAGATAGGGTAAAAATTAAGAAAGCAACTAGACATTCTCCATTTGATTTGGTATATGGTATCACTACAAGGTTTCCTCAAAATAACTTGATGAAAATGTACAAGTTCATCAAGGAGTATGATGGTGATTTATGTGATGAGATGCAACACAAAATTGAAGCTCTCACTGAAGTGGATGAGATGAGAAGAGAAGCTCAAAAAGATAATGCAAAACTACAAATGCAAGTTAAAAATATGTATGATAGAAGAGCCTAAATGAGAAAGTTTGAAGTAGGGAGTATGGTTTTAATGTGGAATGTAAGGGATGAAGATAAAGGAAAGCATGGAAAATTTTACCATCTATGCATGGGCCCTTATTTGATAGAAAATACACATGGTGAGGACTCCTACTTTCTATAAAGTTTGACAGGTGAACCTCTTAAATTTCCAATACATGGATAGTTCTTGAAGTTTTATTTCTCTTGAAATATGTTTTTCTCCATGTACATTGTAAATGTTGCATATTTTGTATATAGGTTTGGTTTGATTGGGTTTTCTCTTCTTGCCTTATCCAATCAGGTCCCTTATTTTTTGGGTTTTCTTTGTGCTTGGTATACTTCACCATGAGATCTAAAATCTTGTCATACCTGCAAGAGGCATGCATCCCTAGTTGGAGCCATGGGTGGAACCTTCAAAATTTTGTGTTCCACTGACCTAAACCATTGTTTGGTTATCTTATTGACCTTGTTCTTGCTCATTGGTTAAAGTTTATATCACAAGGGTTTAGGGTTTTATGGTATATAGGTGAGTTCTACTTAACATATTTTCCTTCCTTCTTAATCCTTGTTCTTTTGGTCTAATATTTTGTTGACTTGCTATCTAGGTCTCTAATTGTCTACATTACATATTAAGTGTATGTACCCATGTGGTCATTGGAACTTTATGCCTAGAACTCCCATTTTTCCCATCACGTAATTTTTTTCCTTTCATTTTGGTTCAAGGGTTGATATATTATAAAGTCAAAGCTTTCAAATATTTAATCTTTCTACCGCAAGTTGAGTATGGTCTTAAGTCTTTTCTAGGTCCTTTCTCTTCATTTTACCTAGGTGGACCCTTCTTTATGAACAAATTTGAAGCATGTGCTAATTATTGTAACTTGAAGTCTTTGTATCACCCATCTATGAAACTTTATTGCTCATTAGTTTCATTTCTGTGATAAGTGATGAACCCAGTTTCCTTGCATTGCATATCGCCACAAGCATTTGGCCTTTCATTTCACTTCCACGATGTGTGATGGATTATGTTTCTATTGCATCGCTTCCATCCTTTGCATCATTAAAGTCTTTTAGCTCACTTAACCTTTTCCATGACACACAATGGCCTTTGTGGAAAACATTTTAATGATCAATTCATTTGAGCGATGAGTAATTGGAAGTAAACAACTATGGGTTATAATCATGCAACTTGTCAAAATATTGTGCCATCACTTGCATTGTGTATCGTTGAAAGCTTTTTCATTTCAAATGAACTATAGTGATGAGTGATGATCATGGTGATCCTCTACATTTCTTTGCATTGCTTGAGGTCTTCACATTTTTGGAGTATGAGTGGAACTTTGAAGTATTACGCTGATGCAAGATGAGTGAAGGGGGAATATTCTAGTGAATATTCTTTCCATTAGAGCTACTCTTCACATTGCTCTTTCATATTATAAAGTGATGGTGATTAAAGTAATGCATGATGGTCAAACAAAAGAAGTATTGTAAAACATGGAGCAACCAAATGGTAGTCTCTCAAGGTATCATCTATGTTTTAAAGTAGGATGGTGGAAAGAAAAAAGTGATGGACGAAGAAAAAGGAGAACCATTGATTGAGTTTTAAATAAAATACATCAATGGTTGAAATTCAAATCTAAATGGCTAAGTGTAAGAAACATTCTTGTCTTCTCATGTGAACTATAATTCACCATTAATGGAAAATCTAACTACTTTTAGGCCATTAAAAGAGTGAATTGGCCATTTTTTAGCCATTTCCATTAGAATTCAAGAGTAGAAAAGAGGAGATGAGCTTCAGGAAAAGAAAATTTGAAGAATGAAGTGTTGGTTGTTGTGGGTAATTTAATTTCATATTGCCTTGTGTGTAATCTTTAGCATTGGGTAATTTCAGGGTTGAGGATAAATTGTAGGGTTTACAACTTATAGTTATCATTATTTTTGTTCAGAAAAATATTTTTATAGTTAATGTAAAATTTGAGTGGGGTAAATAATTGTCAAATTTATGTAGACCTTGTGAGCCTAAGAATAGAAGTTGTAGTTCTTGGTTAATTTAAAACCAAAACTTTCTGAAACCTTGCAAAATGAGTCAACCTGGTGAGTCTTCTCAACCTAAGAGGAAACCCAAACAAAAGAGGGTTCAAAAATGAAAACCTAAGGAAAATGTTTCTAAGTCAGAGGATCCTAAAGTGTCAAGGAAAAATAGGTCAGTAAAAAGAGATTACACCAAGTTTAAGGAAGAAGCATCCAACGATCGAGCATCATAATTGAAATCAGTTGGGGAAAGAGAAATTGGTGAGGGTGTTTTAATAAGCCATTTTAGGATTTGGCATGTGGGGTAGGTGATGTTGTTGTGCCTCAGAGTCCCTGGGACCTTTTCCTCTACGCTTTTAATAGTATATTTTCAAGTCATCCAACATGTCATGTTTAGACATGTGACATTGGAAAGCTAGTTGTTCTAAGTGTTTTTGTGGAGGTTTGGCTAAGTTCTATGACCAAAATGACAAAGTTATCAAGAGGTTTCCAAATGGATTCCCCATGCTAGATATTAAAAGGAGTTAGATTTTTGAGGATTTCAATTTGAATCCATCCACCACTGAGTCAATCAAGTTTGGTGCCTTATATTTAGTGTATGAGGATTAAAAAATTGACTATAGAAAAATGTTTTACCAAGGCATAGAAGGAATTATTTTAACAAGAAAGGTGTACCTTTTGGGCCTAGGGATGTTGAGCCTTTTGACTATGATGAATTTGATGACTATTTCATGAACACTGATTATGCATTGTGTTAGGTTTTGCACAGAAAGTATGATATCAAGATTAATATTCCTATGATGGTTATGGTTATAGCAGCTGAACTTCACACTAATTTAGTGAATTTTAAGGATGCAAGGAATCCTCTTTCTTGCAAAAATTATTCACTATTAATGCATATGCTACTATGGGGAGGTAAGAAGGTATGGAGAAATTTCATGAGATTAAGAGAAAGGGATACTCAAGACAATATATTTCCAATGCATATGTGAACCCACATTTTGGATATACACTATCCATATTGAAATTATGCTACTTTCTGTAATGGTTTCAAGTTCATTATGTTAGAGAAATTAGGTTTGAAGTCCATGTATAGTATTTCTAGGGGTGTAAAGGAATTTTTGAGGACTAGAATTTAAAGAGAACACAACAAAGAAGTTCAACTAGGGAGACTATATTTTCATACTGGCTATACTATAGTTATGGTTTATGAATCTTTAGTGCCACCTCATCAACTACTAGTATATGTGTCAGATAGACTTTCTTTCATGGAGATAATGTGGAAATTAGATTCCATGGATAAGGAACACTTTAGAAGTTCTAGGAAAGCATCTCTAATCAACACTAAATATGCATTTTCATGCCTTGTAATCACATAAAAAGAAGGTATTGAGATGTTTGTCACTCTCCTAAATAATTATAGAATGAAACAAGATCAAGTAAGATATTGTGATCCTAAAGGAGTGATTGATATGTAGAGGATAGCAAGAGGAAGGTCTCATAGGTAGCATCACTTCTTATACACAAAACATGTGATTAGAAAATTTTCCTCAAATGAGGAGGTTACTGAAAGAAAAAATGAATGGAAGAATATATGTGCCATTGAGAAGAAAAAACTAAAGGAAAACCTCTTCTATGTGAGTCCTTATGCTGAAATAAAGGACCAATTTATTTAGCCTAAGATGATTTTGGGGGACTTAAAAGATAAAATATTTTTTGATAAGGTTAAAGAGGCCAAAGTAAAAGCCAAGGTTGTCAAGGATCACCATGATGCACAAATAAGGATCCAACTGACTCACTCTATAACTCAAAGCATTCAATTGCAACCATTGGAGATAGGTGATGAACCTATAATCACCCCATTGGTGACTTATTATGAAACTGAGCAAGGAGGTGGAGGCCATGCACAAGAAGAATATGCCAAGAAATTTCCTATGGAACAAGATATTTATCAAAGATTCCCCTCCCCTAAGAGGGAGGATTTTCTCAATATTGATGTTCCTTCCAATAGAATAATTAATTGGGAATATGATGAGGACAAAGATGATGATGTCAAAATAAAGGATTGTAGGGATTTCATGAGTGATGAGACATTTTTCCAAACTATTGAATTTAGATATTTTGTCATACAACTCAAAATATAGGACAATAAGAAAAGGATAGAGGATGCAAAGGCACAAGTTGATCACTCATTGTAGGGGGAATTTGAGAAAGATGAAGATAAAATAATGGAGATTATTGCTATTACACCTTAGGAGGCAAGAAGTTTTTTCAAAGGGAGTGGCATCCTATTGTTGTTGGGGTGGGACCTTACATTTGATATTGCATTAATGTGTATACATACTAAAAATGGTCTACATCACATAGTCTAGTAATTAATTAAATATTTTAATATTTAATTAAATCTCTAATTAATCAGCATAAATAAATTTAAATAATTTATTTATATTGTTCATATTTCATTTCGATTAAATAAATAAGTTTATTTAATCGTCTTAATATTCATTCTGGTGTTAAATAAACATTATGATTTATTTATATTAATTATCAATAATCTTGGCTTGAATATTTTATTCAAATAAAGATTAAATATTTCTCTCTTCTATTAAATTCTTCTAAAGTCACATTACAATTAAATATTTCAAAATATTTAATTAATTCTTCTAAAGTCTATTTACAAATTAAATATTCCCAATATTTAATTAAATCTTCTATAGTTCTAAAATTAAATATTTCAAAAATATTTAATTTCCTCAAAATTCACATGAAATTAAATAAATTTATTTATTTATTTATTTATTTTGCATTATCTTCAACAATCGTGAAACAAACAGCCAAAACAGAAAAATTAATTTCTTTGTTCCTGTGCAAGATTGTTCCCGTGGGTTGAAGACAGGCTTCCATTCTTCTCTCCAACCTCTCAACCTCTTCCATCTTCCTCTCAACCTCTCCATCTCTCACCATTCAAACTTACCAGACAATCTCACAGTCGTTAATCCTTGCCAGCCAGGATTTTTCCTGCAAAAAGCTATAAAAAGGACTGCCAGGTCTTTGAAATCATAGAGAAGCTTTCAATAGAATAACTATAGCCAAATTGTAATAGCATAAGTCTTTTAGTATTCACAATATTCAAGCATCATAGCATAGCATAGTAGCATAGCATATCATGGCCAATCATTCTCATTTCATAGCATTCTCAAATCACAGCCCCTATGCATATCCATATCAGTATTCTCACCTCCACTAGCATATAGGATAGAGAAGCTCCTTCCTTTGCATACTCATTCTACAGGTTGTCATTCGGAGAAGCCTTGCTTACACAATTTGAGAGCAACAACTTCAAAAAAATCCCTGGAGATAAAGGAAGATGGAATGCCTCTGAAGAAGCTTCATTTGTTTATTTGAATTCAAATTACTTGCATTTCTTCAGTTTAAAGTTCCATTATGTGTGTTTTGTTCATTTCATTTTGATTATACATATTTAACATACACATTTTTGGCACCCACCGTGGGGCACTTGCCCCAATTTTAACATTTTATTGCAATTTTTCATGACAGGTTATGGCCAAAAACAGCGGATTAGCGCAAGAAACACACTTCAGTAATATTCATACCTAGTTCAATGCCCTTGAATCATCTTGCAGCGCATTTAAAACATCCTGCAGTGCCCATGAGCCATCCTGCAGTGCCCATGAGCCATTCTTCAGCTCTCGTAATCCATTCTGCAATGCCCATAAGCCATTCTGCAGCACCCATGAAGAATCCTACAGCGCCCATAAGGTCTGTTATAGCGCATTTTTGAAAAACCTACAAACTGTAAATTGTGATTTAAATACAGCTTGATTAAATCTGACGCGACCGCAGATAGTAACAAACTTTAAATTGAATTAAGCAATCCTAGGGTAGTCACATAATTAAGAACGAAGCAATCCTAGGGTAGTCACATAAATTAAAAATCAAGCAATCCTAGGATAGTCACTTCACTTTTTATTTTGGGCTAAAATGAACTCCATGTTTGTGTGAAGCAACATCTTCACTTAGCATAGCAAAATCTTTATTTGGGCTTAAAACTAAATCTTTTGTTTGCTTTGCTTAAACGGTGATAGGCCTATGCTCTCCCCTTAATTGGGTGATCAAAATGCCAAACTCATCTATTTCCCTTTATGCAATTTCTAGCTTTATTAAAACCTTTTAGAGAGCCTGCTCTTGTGGGAAAAAGTACTCACCCAAGAGGAACGACTCAAGTGGGTTCAAGCCAAAGCCAGGCTATTCCACCCCACTATAAAATTTAAAGTAAATTTGGGGAAACCCTCTTGTGATGGTAGTGTGCATTGATAACCATCCCCAAAGCCTTTGTTCTAAAGGTAGGGAGGTCTCTCGAGGGATTCTATCATTTGCCGCACCGAACGGAAACCCTTACTATGAACTTAGTGTAGTATCCAACCAAAGTCAGTTTCTGAACGTCATAATAATCACAGTGCAAGGGAGGGAAGAATCTACCCCCAAGATACTCACCATATAATTTCCAATGATTGTTTACTCAGGGGATCCGGTATCCACTTCTGTCACTCACGATGCGCTTGGAAGAAAACAAAACGAGCCCTTTAGGAATTTGACATGGTTGTGTAATTCGGCCTTAATTTTAAGATGTGGGCTGTTGATTACTATGATGACCTACTTGAGAACTAAGAGTGAGTCTGTTTGAAATGCTTATCATGTGTAAATCCTATTAAAACAACTTTTGAAAAACATTTTGATCATACACTTGATGTTTAGCATAGTACTTAAAACAACTATTCTACAAATTGCTTGATGTGTTTTCAATACATTAATTCAGTTAAGATCATCCAACACTCGCGATCACCTTGATTACTCTCATGTTACGAAATTGAAAATCCACAACTTTTGTTAAGAAATCCGTTCTCAAAAGAATCAAAAAGCCAAAGAAACCCCTTAGCTACAAGAAACTATTGAAGAAAAGACGATTCTTGTATCAAAGCCGAAAAGTTTTACTCAAATATAGAACCTTTCTTCATTGATATCATGATTGTGTTAGAGGTTTCACTGATGATTATGCTATAGAACCATTGTACTCACAAGATTTTTTTCAAAGAAGAGCCCTTTCTCAAAGGCATAACCATAGCAAACATATTCGTTTTTGTTATATTCCCCAACCTGCAATTGAATATTCTACTCATCCAAATCAAATTCTGCAATAGAGAACTCAAATCACATTAGGCATTCATCACAAAATCCATCCTTTTACGAAACTAGGATCAAACTTCATAAAGTGAAAAATCATCCTTTTCTTGATCTGTTGCTTAAATTCCCTCCAACAAGATTTTCATCCTTTCAATTAGGGAACAACACAAGCTAAAGATTAGAAACCTTTGTAAGTCATAGAATCTTCGTTCTATCCTGACTTTCATACCTATCACAAATTGCACTATTTCATTCTTTTGATCAAAAGTTAGTAGAATTTGGAATAAAGCTTATGCCTGTCTTCATGAGATCTCGAAAACACATGGAAAAAGACGAAGGAGAAACCACTACAAGCAAAATGGGTGACCATAATGAGAAAGAAGAGGGTACATTTAATGTTGATGAATTAACAGAAGAAAAGCTTCAAGAAGCAGAGCAAGATCCCCAATTCCATACTCTTATGGAAAGGATTTTAGAACGAAACAAAGAAAGATATTTTCTTTCATTAGCTAATCAAGGAGCTAAGTTACCTTACAATTTCGATATAGAAGGGATTAAACAGAATCCTGAAACTCCTCCTAATGACTTTAATGCCCTTACCCAACAGGTAAAAGAATTACAAGGACAAATAAAGGAGATGCAAGCGGGTACAACTGTAGCGCTCGAAAAATTAAGAGTGTTTTCAATCCATTTAAATCAGTATTAAAGAGAAATTAAGAGTATTAAATTTATTCAAACCATTATAAAAAGGTTTCCAAGAAGTCAACATTGTTCATAACACTTTCAAATGATATTAATAAAGAGAATTTAAATTGCATTTCATATATATAATAAATACATCAATGTAATGTATCAAGATTATACAAAAACATAAGTATTTCAAATGACTTTCTCATGTACATATATTCAACCTTACTTGGAAGAATTAACAATTCTAATAGAAACATCTTTTCTATGCTAAGTATAAAAACTTTAACTCCTCAAAACAATGTTACATTTCAAATCATACTTCTATTTCAAAGTTACAACAGAGAATGTCAATTACATATACATTAAAAATGGGCTTCACAAGCCAATGCTGAATAATACACAAGTACATTAATAGCAAATAAAACTTGGAACCACCAACCGTCGTGACACCTTCGGTCTTCTTGCGAGCTGGGGCCAAGAATGTGATTCAGGCGCCTTTTCCGCCCAACCACGAAGTCCATGACTTCCCCAGGTCCCTTCCTAACTCGAAGGAATCCCTGGCCCTGCATAAAGGAGCCTAGCAACCTAAAACAGTAAAACAGGCGGGAACTCTCGATGCGTGCCTGATGCCTATATGCATTTCTAACATGAGAAATAAACACATTTCTTGCAACAGGAGGTGGCAGAGACTCAAATACATATATGTTTCTAGGCTTTTAAAAAAAATATCCATCTATTTCAATGGTACAGTGCTTGGCCAAGCATAAATAATACAAGTAAATGGTAGTTTAGAAAAGGTAATACTACCATCTCTGTTGGCCCACCTTCGGCACCCTGTCCCGGAAGTTACCATAGTGAAGTATAAATAAATACCAAAGCAGAAAATTATGCATTTTCGTACATGTTTTCAATCATTCAATTATTTCTAAAAGAATTTTCAAATATGAAATTCAGAACCTCCTTTATAATTTCAGTAGTAAAATGTCATTTATTCTTTGGCAAGTAACCCTTTTGATTTGGATAAAGGCTCTGTTTTAAAGAAGAACATATATATATCTTCATACTTTTCAATGCACTAATAGAAAGAAAGAACAGTGTTTTCTGTTTTCAGTATGCATTTCTATTCCTTCCAAGCTCAGGCTGACTAACAGTTTAATTCCCAATTTCAATACAGGTTACAGAGTAATAATAATATACTGAACAGTGCAATTTATTCATAAATTCTGAGGTTTGAAAGATAATCTTTCGTTCAAATTTTGATGTTGTATTCCTTTACTCAGGTTTGTTCTGCTGTAAGTAAGTGTAAGTTTAAGTAATTAAGATGCTTTCCAGTTTACATGGTTTCTTCAAAATAGTTCTGTTCTTGTTTCAGGTTTAACAATTATGAGATCTTTGTGTATAATTAACAGAGTTCATACTACTTTCTGGAAATGATTTTCCCTGTTTTCAACTTGTATTTTGGCACATATAAGCATGGATATCAAGATGCTTTCCAGTTTACATGGTTTCTCAAGACATTTCTGTCCTTGTTTCAGGTTTGACAATTCAGAGATATCTGTGTATAATTAACAGAGTTCATACTAATTTCTGGAAATGATTTTCCTATTTCAACTAGTATTTTGGCACATATATGCATGGATATCAATATATGTATGTATATATATAGATATATATATATATATATATATATATATATGTATGTATATACAACCAAATGTATATGTATACATACATATATATATATGTGTGTGTGTGTGTGTGTATTAAAAATTCATGTACAGCTGTGTGTAATTTGAAGAAAGAAAATTCTGGTTTGAAAAACTATTCAAAGGATTTACTGGCCGTGCCCACAGAATAGGGCATTTTATAGGATTTCCTTACTAGCATTGAGCATCGTAAGGGCTTAGGGAAAGCCCTTGCCCCTCCCATGGGGAGGGGGCAGGCTGTGAGGGGCTCGCGCCTCCTCCACAGGCTGCGGCCTGTGGAGGGCACGAGCCTCTCACAGGTCGCGTCCTTCCCATGGGGAGGACAAGGGAATTTATCCCTTCATCTTCCTATGGATAGCAATTTCAAAAAATCAAAAAAAAAAATAAGACACTTTGCCCAGTTTAAACTGCATTCGAATTTATCTCAAAGACATTTTGAAATGACAGAGTTTTTATGCAGACATTATGAGCAGATATATATATATATATGCACAGAAATTCAGTTTCCTGTGCATATATATATGTATATGTATATATGATTACATATATATTTCCAATTACTCTTCAGAACAGTTTAATAAATTGCAGAATTTGCAACAGAAATAGAACCCTAATTCTGAAGAAAAGAATGTGTATTCTATATTGCAATAGAAGAAGTAAGCAATTTCCCAGATTTGAAAACAAAATTGGAAAGATTTCTCAGTTGTTTGTAAAGCATTACATTCCTTCCATTTCCTTACTGTCATTTGAATTAAAAGAAGGCAAAGTATGAAAAGAACCTGGCAAATTTTGCTTCCAGTGCAGAAAACCCAGCAATACCTTCTTTGTCTCTGTTCCAGAACTCTCGGATATGACTCAATCGAAGTCCTCCTTTCTTTCTTAAAGCTGTCTTCCTCTTTTCGAGGATCATGCATAAAATTCCCAGATGACAGATATAATTCTCATGCAATTCCTAAGGTTTGCCACATGCCAACTGCATTGTTGGTTTTAAGACAGAATTTCCAGAGCCCAATGTTCTCTCGGGCTGTTCATTCTTCATTCTTTTGGAAAATTAACCATATACCAAAACAGAAATATATATCCCTTTTTATGCAAATCTATGATTTCATTTATGCAAAATAAAATATTCTTATTCTTTTATTTATTTTGTTTTAATTATAAATAAAATTTCATTTATGCAAAACACAATATTTATTCTTTTATTTATTTTGTTTTATTTTTAATTATATTTCTTTTAAAACAGATTTTTCCTTTTGTTGCTCAAATATAAATGAGGAATAATTAAAATAGAATAAGCCATATTATTTTCACATTTTCTAAGGTTAATTAAACCGTAATTTAGATTTGCTATGCTATCAATTTCACGCAATCACATTGAGAAACAAACATGACCTAATGCAGCTACATGCTTTAAGTGGTGTGTGCGTAATCGAGAGCTTCTCCTCTTTTACCCTGTCGGGAAGCTAACCTTCTTTTCCTCAATCACACTCTTGGCCTTCGATCGCCCTGGGCCTTCGATCACCTGAAACTCAAATGCACTCAGGCGTGCAAAAATGAAAGTGTATTAGTAACCATTGTAGAAACATAAATTTAAACAATAATTAATCAACATTCCTATTTTATATAAATGCATTCATAATTCTAGAAAGAAAACAATTATTTGTTTCTACATTCCCATACATCAAAGCATTGTAGTATATTATATTGCTTTAACACGTATCATAATTCGTATATTAAATCTCATAAAGTCATGGTCAAACATTATCAAAATAAGTCATGGTCAAATTAAGTCATGGTCAAAATAAGTCAAAGTAAGTCATGGTCAAATTATCATCAAAGTATGAGACATGACATCCTTCCCCTCTTGAGAAGAGACATCGTCTCGATGTCTAAAAGCAAATTACATAGCAAAATTGAGATATTAATACTTCGTAAGTCTCTATAAAAGAAAATATAAATATGCTAATGTCTCAAATGAGGAAAGATTCTATCTATATCCTCAGCATTCTCCCAGGTGGCATTATCCACCGAATACTGGTCCCACTGGACCCTGTATTGCATAATGTCTCTATTACGCAACTTAACGTTGCATTCTTCCAAAATCCTGATGGGTTCCACCTGTATCACCCCTGGGTCCTGGACCTGCAATGCACGCCAATCAAGGATATGAGCAATATCTGGATGGTATGGCTTAAGTACTGAAACATGAAACACATTATGTATCCAGGATAGAGCTGGTGGCAGAGCAAGCCTGTAAGCAACTGGATTCACCACCTCCAAAACATCAAAAGGGCCAACAAACCTAGGAGCCAACTTAGAGTTCTTGCCGAAAGAGATTGAACTCTTATGCGGCCGAACCCTCAAAAAGACCTTATCTCCTGCAGAGAACTGCCTAAAGCTCCGGTTCTTATCTGCTAGACTTTTCTGTCTATCTGCAGCCTGCTTCAACTTTTCCTTAATGATTTTCATTTGGTCTTCCATTTCTCTGAGCATCTCAGGGCCAATCACCACCCTGTCTTCTACTCTGTCCCAACTAATGGGTGTCCGACATTTACGTCCATAAAGGGCTTCAAAAGGTGCCATGCCCAAAGAAGCATGGTAGGAGTTGTTGTAAGCAAACTCCACCAAAGGAAAATACTCCTCCCACTTATATTGCTGCTCCATACAGTACATGCGGAGGAGATCTTCTACTACCTGGTTCACCCTCTCTGTCTGACCATCGGTCTGAGGATGATATGCGGAACTGAAATTTAATTTAGTTCCCAGGGAAGAGTTTAATGTAATCCAAAACCTAGAAGTCATTCGAGTGTCTCGATCTGAGATGATCGTCTCTGGCACTCCATGCAACTGGAAGATTTCCTGAACAAATTTTCTTGCTAAAACCATTGATCCATCCTTGAGATTCCCAGGAATGAAATGAGCTACCTTTGTCAATTTATCCACCACAACCAAGATGGTATCATGTCGGTTTTTAGACATTGGTAACCCTTGAATAAAATCCATAGTGATAACCTGCCATTTATACTCTGGTACCCTGTGAGGATATAAGAGTCCTGCCGGATGTACATGCTCAGCTTTGACTTGCTGGCACTCTAAGCATCGGGCTACATGGGACGTAATATCCCTTTTAAGTCCTGGCCAGAAGTACAGTGGCCTAAGTCCTTCCATCATTTTTGTAATACCGGGATGTCCTGAGTATGGTGCATTGTGGAATTCTTCTAGCACCAACTCTCTCAAGTTTGCAGAACTAGGAATGTACATTCGTCCCTGGTATCTCAAAAGTCCATCTGATTCTAACATATAACCCTCATATCGACGATCAGAGGGATTTACCCCAAGGGCTTGTTTCACCTTTTCATAATGTTCATCCCCAAAGGAGGATTGCACTACTTGTTGCCTGAAATCTGATTTTATGGTAACCATGGCTGCAAGGTGTCTCCTTCTACTCAGGGCATCAGCCACTCTGTTTTCCTTACCTTTAATATATTCAATCCCAAAATCATACTCACTCAGGAATTCCAGCCATCGCCTTTGTCGGGCATTGAGATTAGGTTGAGTGAAGATATATCTCAATCCTGCATGGTCTGTCTTAAGTTCGAAAGGCTTTCCCAAGAGATAATGTCTCCACATTTGTAAAGCATGGACTATGGCTGCCAATTCTAAGTCATGTGGTGCATAATTTAATTCATGTTGTTTTAACTTCCTTGATTCATAAGCTACCACTTGCCCTTCTTGCATAAGAACTGCTCCTACCCCTTCCCCTGATGCATCAGTAATAACTGTAAAATGGCCATTCGAATCTGGCACAACTAGGATGGGTGCAGTAGTGAGTTTCTTCTTAAGCAGCTGAAAAGCTTTCTCACATTTATCGCTCCATTCAAACTTCTTTTCCTTCTTCTGCAGTGCAGTGATGGGTGCTGCAATTGTTGAGAACCCTTGAACAAACTTCCTATAGTATCCTGCAAGTCCCATGAAACTTCGAACTTCAGGGACATTTTGCGGTGCTGGCCAATCCATAATTGCCTTAATCTTCTCTGGGTCCACTCTTACCCCTTCCGCTGAAATCACATGACCTAAATAATGCACTTCGGATTGGAAGAAAGTACATTTAGACATCTTTCCATACAGCTTATGTTCCCTTAGACGCTGCAACACAATCCTCAAATGCTTCTCATGTTCTTCCTCTGACTTAGAATAGATCAAGATATCATCAAGAAAAATTAGGACAAAATTATCCAAACAATCTCGGAAGACACTATTCATCAGGTTCATGAAAGCTGCAGGAGCATTACTTAGCCCAAATGGTAGCACAGTAAACTCATAGTGCCCATACCTTGTTCTGAAGGCAGTTTTGTGAATGTCTTCTTCCTTCAGTCTCAATTGGTGGTATCCTGATCTTAAATCAATTTTTGAGAATACCTTGGCATCTTTCAGCTGATCAAACAAATCATCGATGCGGGGAAGCATGTATTTATTCTTGATAGTGACCTTGTTAAGCATTCTATAATCAATGCACAACCTCAAGGTACCATCCTTCTTTTTCACGAAGATGACGGGTGCTCCCCAAGGTGACACGCTTGGCCTAATAAGACCTTGCTTCAGTAATTCTTCTAGTTGGGCCTTGAGCTCAAATAATTCTGTTGTATTCATCCTGTAAGGAGCCTTAGACTGAGGTTCTGCTCCTGGAATCAGATCAATAGAAAAATCAAACACACGCTTAGGCGGGAGCTCAGTCAATTCGGTAGGAAAAACATCCTCAAATTCTTTCAGAATGGGATGATCATTAATTGAGGATTCTTTCTCATCAAGGTCCTTGACTTTTATTGCAAAGATAGTGCATCCCTTCCGACTTGCCTTTTTCAACTGCATGGCGGAAACTTGCCTAAGCTCTAATGGCTTTTTAATGCCACAAAGCTCCACTTGGTTTCCTCGGTCATCAAGGCACCTAATTGACTTCTCTTCACAATCCACAAGAGCCTTATGTTCAGAGAGCCAATTTATCCCTAATATCACATCGTAAGACCCCAATGGTGCAACATACAAGTTCACCTGCGTCTGAAAGGTTAGGGAGTTCAAGTTTGCTGAAATACATGCATTGCTCTACCTTCTTCTCTACCCGGTTTCCATACTGAACTTTCCAAGAATTTGCCATAAAACTTGGTCTAACTGATAATTTAGTCAAAACATGAGGATCTATAAAACTATCAGTAGCACCTGTATCAATCAGAACAGAAACAGGGCATCCAAATAATTTACCCGATAACTGGATGGGAGTTGCTTGATAATCTGCCTGGCGATTGTCAACCGCTGCATGAATATGATGTTGATTTCTGTTATTTTGCTTGCTATTTCTCTAAGGGAACACACTGGCGTAATGCTCGCCACCACAGGTATAACATCCTCCATGAGGTGCTTTGGGCTTGTCAGAAAAATCTCTCCTGTTATTATCATTCCTCTTATTGTAGTTGCCCCTCTTGTTGTTATTGTTCCTGTTTCCTTCATTGCGGTCCTGAGGACTACCATCCCTCTTCAAATTTCTGATTTGCCTATTTTCATTTCCTTGACTGTCCTGTTTGCTTTGACCACCCTGATTGCTATTACCTTGACGATTCCCTTGGAATTTCTTATTGCCATACTTGGCTTCCCTGCTCTTCTTATAGTTAGCAGCTTGTTGCAACTTGTGTTCCTGTTTGATTGCTAAATCAAAAACTTCATCCATGGTGGCTGGATTATGCAGATCTATTTCATTTCCAATTTGAGGTCTAAGCCCCAAAATAAATTTTCGAACTCGGAATCTCTCATCATGCTGGTATTGGAGTGCGTACTTAAGCAAGTGAGAGAATTTCTCCCAATATTGAGTCACTGTCATGCCACCCTGTATAAGTACCTGGAATTCTGTCATTTTCTTATCAAAATGAGATTGTGGTAACCACCTCTTCCTAAATAGTTGTAGGAACTTATCCCAAGTTACTTTCCCATGCATAAACTGCTTATCTGCCCTTTCATTTTCCCACCAAGTAGCAACCTCACCGGTGAGTTGATATGAACCCCATTCAGCCTTTGTTTCATCTGATAGATTTCGTAGGGCGAAATACCTCTCCATTTCTATAACCCAAGCTTCTGCCCCATCTCCAAAGGTTCTCCCATCAAACTTCGGAGGAGCGACCTTCTTTAGGTCTTTTCCCAGCTCCTCAACCACCCTATTTAGTTTTTCCTCTTTTCCAGGTGGTTCAGCATTTGCTTCTCCATCAGTTTCATTTGTGTTTAATCCTTGATGGCCATCTCGCCTCCCTTGTTCTAATTCTTCAATTCTAGCCCCCTGGCTTTGCAGCAAGGCCAAAATTTGATCTAGTTTATCATTGGGACCTCCACGAGATCCACCAATTCGCTGGTACACTCTATTTTCCATTTTAGGTCACCCTGATTAAGACACAACGCCATACGTAGTTAGGCATAGGTCCTAGAGTTGAACCATGCTGCTCTGATACCAAGATGTGGCGCTCGGAAAATTAAGAGTGTTTTCAATCCATTTAAATCGGTATTAAAGAGAAATTAAGAGTATTCTAAATTTATTCAAACCATTATAAAAAGGTTTCCAAGAAGTCAACATTATTCATAACACTTCCAAATGATCTTAATAAAGAGAATTTAAATTGCATTTCATATATATAATAATGACTTCAATGTAATGTATCAAGATTATACTAAACATAAGTATTTCAAATGACTTTCTCATATACATATATTCAACCTCACTTGGAAGAATCAACAATTCTAATAGAAACATCTTTTCTATGCTAAGTTATAAAAACTTTAACTCCTCAAATCAATGTTATATTAGATACTTTCAAATCATACTTCTATTTCAAAGTTTCAACAAAGAATGTCAAATACATATACATTTACAATGGGCTTCACAAGCCAATCCTGAATAATACACAAGTACATCAATAGCAAATAAAACTTGGAACCACCAACCGCCGTGACACCATCGGTTTGATTGCGAGCTGGGGCCAAGAATGTGATTTAGGCGCCTTTTCCGCCCAATCACGAAGTCCATGACTTCCCCGGGTCCCTTCCTAACTCGAAGGAATCCCCGGCCTTGCATAAAGGAGCCTAGCAACCCGAAACAGTAAAACAGGAGGGAACTCTCGATGCGTGCCTGATGCCTATATGCATTTCTAACATGAGAAATAAACACATTTCTTGCAACAGGAGGTGGTAGAGACTCAAATACATATATGTTTCTAGGCTTTTAAAAAAAACAAACCCATCTATTTCAATGGTACAAGTGCTTGGCCAAGCATAAATAATACAAGTAAATGGTAGTTTAGAAAAGGTAATACTACTATCTCTGTTGGCCCACCTTCGGCACCCTGTCCCGGAAGTTACCATAGTGAAGTATGAATAAATACCAAAGCAGAAAATTATGCATTTTCGTACATGATTCAATCATTTAGTTAATTCTAAAAGAATTTCAAATGTGAATTTCAGAACATCCTTTGTAAATTCAGTAGTAAGATGTCGTTTATTCTTTGGTAAGTAACCCTTTTCTGATTTGGATAAAGGCTCTGTTTTTAAAGAAGAACATACATGTCTTAATACTTTTCAGTGCACTATTAGAAAGAAGGAACAGTGTTTTCTATTTTCATTATGTATTTCTATTCTTTCCAAGCTCAGGCTGACTGAGTGTAATTCCTAATTTCAATATAGGTTTCAGAGTAATAATAATATACTGAAACAGTGCAATTTATTCAGAAATTCAGAGGTTTGAAAGATAATCTTGCATTCAAATTTTATGTTGTATTCCTTTACTTAGGATTGTACTTCTGTAAGTAAGTATATGTTAAAGTAATCAAGATGCTTTCCAATTTACATGGTTTCTCAAAGACTTTTCTATTCTGTTTCAGGTTTAACATTTCTGAGATATTTGTGTATAATTAACAGAGTTCATACTACTTTCTGGAAATGGTTTTCCTGTTTCAACTTGTATTTTGGCACATATATGCATGGATATCTATAAATATATGTGTATATATATATATGTGTGTGTGTGTGTGTGTGTATGTTGTGTAGAAATTCATGTACAACTGCGTGTAATTTGAAGAAAGAAATTCTGGTTTTTAAAACTGTTCAAAGAGTTCACTGGCCGTGCACACAGAACAGGACATTTTACAGGGTTTCCTTACTGGCATTGAGCAACATAAGGCTCAGGGAAGCCCTTGCCCCTCCCATAGGGAGAGGGCGGGCTATGAGGGGCTCACGCCTCCTCCACAGGCCATGGCCTGTGGAGGCCGCGAGCCTCCCATAGTGCCGCGTCCTTCCCATGGGGAGGACAAGGGAATATATCCCTTCCTCATTCCTATGGATAGCAATTTCAAAACTCAGAATAAAGAAGACATTTTGCCCAGTATAAACTGCATTCGAATTTATCTCAAAGACATTTTGAATTTGTTCAGATGATAGAGTTTTTATGCAGACATTATATGCAGATATATATATATATATAATATATGTATATATATGCACGGGAATTTAGATTCCTGTGCATATATATATATGTATATATATATATATGATTATATATATATTTACAATTATGCTTCAGAGCAGTTTAGTAAATTGCAGATTTTGTAACAGAATGAAACCCTAATTCTGAAGAAAAGGATGTGTTCGATATTGTAACAAAGAGAAGTAAGCCATTACCCAGATTCAAAAATGAAATTGAAAAGATTTCTCAGTTGTTTGTACTCATATTATGGAATAAAGCATTTCATTCCTTCCATTTCCTTACTGCAATTTTAAATTTAAAAGAAGGCAAAGCATGAAAAGAACCTGGCAAATTTTGCTTCCAGTGGAGATGCCCAGCAATACCTTCTTCGCCTCTTTTCCAGAGCTCTTGGATATGACTCAATCGAAGTCCTCTTTTCTCTCTTAAAGCTCTCTACCTCTTTTCGAGGATCATGCATAAAATTTCCAGATGATAGATAAAATTCTCATGCAATTTCTAAGGATTGCCACATGCCAACTGCATTGTTGGTTTTAAGATAGAATTTCCAGAGCCCAATGTTCTCTCGGGCTGTTCATTCCTCATTATTTTTGGGAAAATTAACCATATACAAAACAGAAATATATCCCCTTTTATGCAAACCTAAAATTTCATTTTATGCAAACACAATATTCTATTCCATTATTTATTTTGTTTTATTTATTTTTAATTATATTTCTTTTAAAACAGATTTTTCCTTTTTGTTGCTCAAATATAAATGGGGAATAATTAAAATAGAATAAGCCATATTATTTCCACAATTTCTAAGGTTAATTAAACCATATTTTAAATTTGCTATGCTAATCAATTTTCACGCAATCACATTGAAAAACAGACATGACCTAATGCAGCTACATGATTTAAGTGGTGTGTGCATAATCGAGAGCTTCTCCTCTTTTACCCTGTCGGGAAGCTAACCTTCTTTTCCTCAATCACACTCTTGGCCTTCGATCACCTTGGCCTTCGATCACCTGCAACTCAAATGCACTCAGGCGTGCAAAAATGAAAGTGTATTAGTAACCATTGTAGAAACATAAATTTAAACAATAATTAAATCAACATTCCTATTTTATATAAATGCACTCATAATTCTTGAAAGAAAACAATTATTTTTCTACATTCCCATACATCAAAGCATTGTAGTATATTATATTGCTCTAACATGTATCATAATTTATATATTAAATCCCACAAAGTCATGGTCAAACAGCATCAAAGTAAGTCATGGTAAAAATAGCATCAAAGTAAGTCATGGTCAAAATAGCATCAAAGTAAGTCATGGTCAAAATAGCATCAAAGTATGAGACGTTGACACTCCAAGATATGCACTCCCCTTACACTCTATTTTTCCTTCCATCCTCTCTTCATAGGATCTTCTTCTTGTGTTTTTTTCTATGCTCCCCTTGTGTCATTCTTTTATTCATTCCTCTTCTACCATCGTATGATCCTCACTTGCATACTCCTCCTCAAGACTCACACAAGTCACACTCGTGTGGTCTACCTCCATGCACACTCCATCTTGCACCTTTATTGATACCTATACTAGACCTTCATTCATAACTTATTCCTTTTTGCACCCTCCACAAGGACTTATCCCTTTGATGATTTTAACCAACCCTCAACCATAAAAATTCTTCATTAGTGCCATTCACATGTAGCTAATTTTTGGTGTAGCTCTCTAGATACCTTCTTCTCCTATTGTTGGAACTTAAAGTACATCTCATGTTTCCTTCTTACACGATGTCTTAGCCCCTATTTTATCCATTCCTCATTTTCCTCTCCTTTGATTCCTTTTGCATATTCCCACACCTTCTATCTTCTAGTTTGTACAACCACTCTAGTTGCACTTTTTTGGTCACCTCATTTAAGAGTTTGACAACCATTTGTTCCCACTCTCACACTTATGTTATGCCCTTGCATCATCTTCATTCCTAAAGATTGTTTCATTTAGATACCATTTTATCATTGTATAGACTCATTTGTAAGGTTTAATCAATAGAAAAATTTGAGCCCCTTTCATGCAAATTCATGCTTCATATCCAACACCCACTCTACTAGTTCCTTAGGTCCCTCATAGGGAAATTATTTATGGTAGTTATTGGGCCTTGCAATCAAAATAATTTGTGTGTCCAAGCTAGCACATCCCAAGGTTATTCTCATTAATTTTATTAGTGATGGAAAATTCATGGCCTCTAGTACCTCTCTCAACTCATTGGTGGTATGGTTATACTTATTGGTGACCTTAATATAGGGGATTTAAATTGTGTAAGTAACCTCATGTGTGTTCGTGTATTTACTACAAAATGTGAGTTGGGTATGGGTTGAGTCAGACTCTACATGGTGTATAGGTGTGTCTCATGCCTTTGCTAGCTTGAGAGTGTGAATTGATGCTATTATTCACATCAATTGAGGGATTTTTTATTCTCTAACGTACTTTCAAGGTAGATATAATGTATGCTTCTCCCTTGTGTGATTATATTTTGTGATCTACAATTACACCTAATGATGATGAGTTTTTCAACATTGATGCAACTATAGGTGTCACTTGTGTATTTATGAAGAGACTATTTGTAAAGTTGAATGATATATATGTATTAATTTAAGAGGAAATTGATGTTGGGTTTGAGAGAATTTTATTTGGGCATGACCCCACATCTAGTTGTAGGTCCAAATAGATATTCCTAGGGCCCATGAACAAATAGGATTGCTTTGCCATAGATTGACAATTTCTTTCTCTTTGGTCTCTTAAGAGACTATGTTGGAACCCTATAGTCTAGATGGATTAGGATGCCTAGAGAGTGAAATAGGGCCTCCCCTAGCATTCAATCACCCATCCCAATGTGTTGGCATAGTCAATTTAGCCCCATTATGGATATAACAAAAAATATGCTTCTTAGCAACATTAGGATAATTATCATTAACATATTTTGCAAGAATACAATTATTGTTGGCACAGTCAAACAATGTCAAGATAACAAAAAACAAAACAAGTTATTATGGGTGGACTCCACATTTAGTTGTAGGTCTAGATGAAACATTTTTAGGTCCAATAGACTATGAGGACTACTCCATCAAAGTTTGGAAATTTTTTGCTCTTAGATCTCTTAAGAGACTTCATTGGGACCATGTATCCTTGATGGATTGTGACACTTAGGAGAAAAAATGGCCATCCCCTAGCATTCAACCACCCACCTTGATGTGTTGGCATAATTGATCCAATTGTATGGTGCATAAAACACAAAATATGGCTCTTGGAAAAATTAGGTTGAACACCACTGATGTATTTTGTAAGAATGCATTTGTTGTTGGGACAATCAAATGATGTTGAGTTGAAAAATATCGAGAGAGGCTATTGTGGAAGGACATCACATCTAATTGTGGGTCTACATGAAACGTTCTTATGCCCCATGCACAATGAGAACTGCTCTATCAAAATTTGGTAGTTTTTTGCTAAATTAGTTCTCTTAAAATACTTTGTAGGAACCGTGTAGCCCAAATAGATTGGGACACTTTGGGAATGAAGTGTGTCCTCCCCTAGCATTCACCCACTCACCCCAATGTGCTGACATAATTAGTTTAGCCCCACGACATGTAGAATAAGGAGTGAGGGATGACAAGTCAATCTTGTTACTAAGAGTGTTGATTCCAAACTATAAGGAACTATTTTAGTTTGCAAATGCATACCCCTAACAATAGATATGAGGCTAGCTAATCTATCTCTAGGTAATAAAATAATTTTTTTGTATGTTATTGCTATTCCAAAATAAAGACAATGTATTGAGATAAAAATGTTATGCTAACAACTAGCAACTAACTTGATCTATTGTAGATCACAACATAATATCTTTAAATAAAATCACATAAAGATATAAATAACTATCAACTACCCCTAAGGGTTCAATGGGGACACTAATAGGTTTGAGAAAAAAATGTAGAAATTGCAAGAGGTAGGGTCTATGAAGGTCTCTATTAGGTTTTTTAGTGTAGGCAAGGCGGAACAACATGGTAAAAAATGGTAACATTCTATTCCCTACACAAAATATTTTCCTATTACCTTTCACTAAAGTTGTGAGTTAAGTAACTTTTCCTTTTTTCTTATTATTAAATCACATTATCATAACAAATTTATATTTTATTCTTTTATTTAATAATTTCAAAGTAATGGTGTTGAGATTATACTAACCTTGGTTCCATCTCTATTTGTTGCCACTCATGTGGCCACCAAAAGGGCCAGGGGTGCCTTGAGTATTAAAGACAAATTTACAATATTTTTAAATTAAAAGAGTGTTTAGGTAAATGATAAAATTAAATGGAAAAGTAAAGAATTTATAATATAGAGGAAAACTTAAATAGAAAAGTAAGGTTTGTGTCTTGATGTAATTAATAAATAGTCGATAGTAAATGCTAAATAGTCAAGAGATGTAGTTCTCCAAATTCAAGGAGAAAAGACAACTACATTAGATAATACAACAAATGTCAAAATCAACATCCAATGACCAACATCATTATATAAAATCTATGGATATGATTGATTCAATGGTAGCCTTTTCAATCTCATTCATTCAAACACAACTATATATACTTTTCTAAATGATTCCACTCAACATGAAACAACTAATATCACTTTATAAAATTTGTATTTATAATTGATTCAATGGGAGTTCTTTCAATCTTGTTTGTTTAAACATAAGTATAGATGTACTTCTTTAAGTTCTTTTCACTAAAGGAATGCCTATTAGTAATATATGTCCTAGTACAAAAAATAAACTATTCTCCTTCCAATGAAGGAGCTCTTAGAGCTACTCACTCTAGAAAGACAAGGAATAAAATTCACTTTGATCTATGCATAGATTGTTCGCTAAAAGCTATGGAAGAGATAGAAAGAGCCACACAACATGCAAGAAGAAGAAATAAATCACACATTTTTGCAAATCCAACTACACTATCTCATGCAAAGGAAGACAATAGGAAATGTTGAAGGAGTGGTAGTTGAGCAAGGATGCGATTAATAACAATTTTGAATCTAATTTAATAGCACAATGATGTAACATGAAATCTGCATATGTAAAAATGGATCATGGAGAGTGGTATATAATGATTTGAGGCACAAAACAACCATTTAAGGATGTATTGGTGCTCAAAGAGATATCTTGCCAACCAAAAAAATATGCCCTTTACAATATTTATGGTCTAACTTTGAGTTTTTATATAAACTACGATTACCCTTTAAAAATAAAACTACCTTTTGGGATACCCTACGATTACCCTTTAAAAATAAAACTACTTTTTGGGATACCCTGTAGGTAGACCATGAAGCAAACTATAAGACCATAGAGGATTTGAAAATATACAAAATAAACAATTAACTAATCTAAAGATTTATACAAAATTAACTTTGACGATAATCTTAACATACTAATTGAGAAAAGTAACATTAATTTTTCTTACAATACCACAAAGTGTATAGATTAGAATTAAACTTAAATCCATAAACAATATTAAAGAAATGAATTCTCCTTTATAAACCGCAAGAGTTTGAACTATTTGTGAAAGGTAATATATTTTGGTAGAGCCCAAATTAATATTTGCCAAAATAAAATAACATATATATTTATTTATTTCATGAAACGTTTTCACACATGCGAAATTCATAGACAGGCACATATTTGCTAGGATATTCTCCCACACGTGAAGGGCTGTACGGCCCACCAACATAACAGTTCACTCATACGACGTATATACGTATATTTCTACGTCTTTACCCAATACACATACCCTTATTAAACTTAACAGATGTATATACCTATATTTCTACGTCTTTACCCAATACACATACCCTTATTAATCTTAACAGAAACGAAAACCCACAAACAGCCTACATCTCTACAGAACGGGAACACACAGATACAATCAGATAGCAAGGACGAGGCCGGGCATCGATTCTCCGTCAGATTTGCCCAGCTTGCTCTGCCACAGGGGGCAGCAAACGGATGATCCTTTGGTCGAGGAGGAAGAAGCAGAAGGCGGGTTGAAATCCGTGACGACCAGGGACGTATTGAAATACTCACGAACTTCCGTAGCTATCCCATTTTCCACAGTCCAGACGTGAACCCAATACAGGGATTCGCTTAGGCGGCCTTCCACAAACACCTTGTCGCCAACCGCCGTTAAATTCTCCGGCAGAAATGAGAAGCGGGTGTGGTGAGACAGGCCGGTGAGCAAGCGCATCAAATACTCGCAGTCGGGAGGTCCGTGGAACCACCACTCCAAATCAGGGGCCAAAATGCTCTGCACCGCCCGTGCGTCGCCTGAGCCTAGCGCCTCATACAGCTGGCGTATCGCCTTCTCTTTCTGGTTCTCCAGGATTGGGCTTGAACTAGCCAGATCTTGAGGGGAGTTTCGAACTCGGAACGTTGTAAAAAACAGAAGTTTTAGACAAAAGATACAGATACGGAAGGAAAAAGTAGAATGATACCAAGGCGGACAGAGTTTATTTATAGGGCGGGCGGCCGAATTGTGGGGTTGTTGAGTGCGTGACCCACCGCAGGATGCCAGCCGGGACGCACACGCTTTCGTCTTTGAAAACTCACTGTTCAAAGTATATCCGATGTATTCCGCGCAGGTCACTTTCTTGGCTTCTTCGTTGGACCGGCGCTAAATTTATTTGACGGCCGCCAAAAAGTTGGAAGCTTTTGCACGGACGGTGTACATGCACTCCAAACTTTCCGGAATGAACTCGAGGTCCCTTGAATGAATCTGGGGCGTACACGTCTGAAATTCCAGCTAATTTAGGGAACGCTATCAAATTTAGCTCTTTGCCGTCACAAAGTTTAATGCACCGTCACCAATTAGACTAGAAAGATATATTTGACTGTTCACGTATATCGTCCAATCACCAAGCATTCTACCTAACAAAGACAGAGCAACGTTCAACATGGAACCGTCATAAATATTTACTTCATGGGCCGTGTTGACCATATCTATCAAGTAGTCACTTTGATTTTCGAGCCTACAACAAATGTAGGTTGCAAAGGGGAGAAGGGTTGGAACTTGTAAAAGGGGGAAAACATAAGCCAGGGTATACGACAAGGAGGCTTTGGAGTTCCGGTCTAAATTGAAATGGTCTTGTAGTAGCTCTCATTAACCTTATCGTGCCGCAAGGGAGATCCCATGCCCCACAATCTCCCCAATAGTAGGGGAGAGGGGTCATAGTGGAGCACCCTAACTTCGTGTTTTCAAATTTTTATATGAAAATTTCAAATCACTCTAAATTTTGTACAATAGTTTATTTGACAATTCATATGCTTTTATATTTTGTTTTAGGGCCACATCATCAAATATGATGCCACATCAACATGCTTTTTGTTGAGGTATCCAAAAATGTCTAAAAGAAAAGTGAGATCGATAATGGTGCACTAAGTCATGTTTTATTGGTGCGCTGATGTGGCATCACATGATTTGTCAGTTTGTGTACTTTATGGATAAAAAGTGTTGCAATTGGATGTTAAGGTGCTCCACTATGGGGCCCACTGAGGACTATTTCTATCCCCATTATTGGACCCCGCTCCATTATGGGCCCCTCTCTCCTATGCCACATTGTAGGTCATGGATTGTGATGAAGCAACACCCAACCCCATTTGGTTTTCCCTCTTGAACACCTCACGTTGTGAAGTTTGCCTTTAGATTCTTCCAATTTAACTCGCCTTACTCCCCAAAACCAAACCCTAGTGCACCCTATAATTTATGCCTCCTATCTCCATTTCAAAACCCTACCTTATACATGAAACCCTAAAATCATTTCTTGAAACTACACGTCCTTTTATTCTAGCTCTCCTAATTTAGTTGTAGACAATAAAGACTTTTGTCATGTAGCAAGGTTCACCTTTGAGAAGCATGCCACAAACCTATAAGAGACCAACGATTAACAATCTCATCTAAGAGGTGACCAAGGAGGTAAGGAGATGGTGTTTTCTTCAAGATGACATATGCGATGCTATTTTTAATTGCAAGTAAAGAATAAATTTATTGTTTTCCCTCTATGGCATCCACAAAAAGCAAGTTTCTACTGCAAGGATAAACTAATCTCATAAAGTTAAGGATGGAATATATAAACTATTTATGGCATAAGAAGATGACCTTCGGTACGAGACAAATGTTTGTGGCCAAGTTAGCTACTTGCAATATTGGGACTTTGCTTTCTACCTAGAAGGCACTTCCAAATTGAATATTCAATGTGGGTGGCATTCTTATGTACTTGAACTTGACATTCACACCCTCAAAGGGATAACTAGTCTAATTGGGTTAGCTTATATGGTATAAGAATAATGCTACCATGTTTGCTATCCTAAGAGTTTAGCCTTGGGATTTTTGTGGAATTAAACTCAACACAACTTGTTACATCTATTGCCAAACTACTTGGTCTAGGGCTCAAAAGATCAACACATCAATTACTTGAACAAACCTGATGTGTTTCAACTATTGAGTCGCCTAATTTATAAATGCCAAGTTAGAAAACTAAAACCCTCACTTCAAAATGCCATGCCTCATGGCTAGGCTTGCCTTAAAAAAATATAAGCTTCAATTCCATCAAACCTCTTGTTGTGCCTTGCACACACATGCCCCATTTTGTTTAAGGAAAAATAGGGACCCCCTTTTTCTTGTATCTTTTTTTCTTTGTTTGGTTGCTTGCTTGTGGTTGGTTTTGATTGTTTTGGCTTTGTGTTTCTTTTCTTAGGTTTGTTTTGAGTTCCTATTCTTTCTTATCAAACTTTTGAAGTTGGTCATCCTAGAATGACTATAAAGGAATCTCTTAAATTATGACTAGGGATATGTCCTTTTGTTCCTTTTAGCTTGTTGATTACTTGCTTTTGATATGACTTTTAATCTTTGTTTTATTTTTAAGTCTTATTTGTGTTTGATTTTGAGATTTTTCCTTGTTGAACTTTTAGGGTTTTTCATTCTTACATGATTGTAAAAGAAGCTTTGAAAACCTGATGCTTTGTAAGTCAAAATTGTTAGGGGCCTGTCTCATCACCCTTGTCAAACTTTCAGTGTTGGTCATCCCAACTTGATCGTCAAAGCATCTCTAGAATATTGACACTTGAGATATATGATGTCACCTAGACCTACCTCTCGACTTTGCATTGATGGCAATTTTTTTCTTGCCTCTATCAATTTCCTCCTTGTTCTCATTTTCACTTTATTTTATTTTCCTTTGAGCTTTCCTATCATTTGCAATTATTTTCTTTTTACTCTTTACAATTTTGAGCCCCTAGTGAGAAGATTATTGTTGTAACACATTTGCTTGCTCATGTGTCTATTGCATGTTGGTCAAAGTTGATTACTTAGCCTCATTGTTTGCTCTTTCATCATTTTACCAAGTAGGATTTCTCCCTAGTTTGTTAATGGGTGTTGTGGTTTGAATTACTTGTATTTGTCTTTTTGTTTTTGTTGGTCATGTTTTCTTTTTTATGTTCATGCGATTAGGGCATTAGTGGGTTGTTTTCTTTTTCTCTAGTTTTGCATTTTCCATCATTTTTTCTTGTTGTTCTTGCATGCCCTAATTGTATGGACCCATTTTCACTTCAACAGATCTATTTGGTAGAATTGTGGGTTATTTCTTACTTCATAACATCATGATGTTGACATCCTTCTACGATCCTTCCAGGTTCTTAGCATCAGGCTTGGTTTGTATATACCTTTGGGATAAATTCCTCATAAAATTTGAAGCACAATTCCTTTAGTGAATTTTGTAGCTTTTTCAAAGTCCATGTTCTAGTCTTGATCTTATTTTGGTACATATTCTAGTTCCTCCAAAGTTTGATCCTTAACATTGGGTTTCTCCCTAGTTTGTTAATGGTTGTGCTTTTGATTACTTGTGTTTTTCTTTCTTTTGTTGGCCATGTTTTCCCTTTTATTTTCATGGGGTTAGGGCATTGGTGAGTTGTTTTATTTTTCTTTAGTTTTGCATTTTTTATTAGTTTTGTTTATTTTTTCTTGCATGCCCTAATTGTATGGACCCATTTTCACTTCAATTGATTTATTTGGTAGAACTGTGGGTTGCTTTTTGCTTCATAACATCATGATGATATCATCCTTCTATGGCCCTTGGTTCTTGGCATTAGAGTTGTAGGCTTGGTTTGGATATACCTTTGGGATAACTTCCTCCAAAACTAAGAAGCCCAACTCCCTTAGTGAATTTTCTATTTTTTTTAGAGTCAATGTTTTGGTCTTGATCTTCTTTTTGTTGGAATCAAGCAACACTAAGAGGGGGGGTGAATTAGTGTTGTACAATTTTTAACTCTATTAATCTGATCATTAAAGTGCTAATAACATTCAACCAAAATTAAAATGCATGCACATAAGACAAATAACACAACACCATAACACAAGGATTTTTTATGTGGAAACCTTGTTAGGGGAAAAACCACGGTGGAGGTCAATCCATAATATTATTCTAAGTATACTTAAAAGAAAAGATTACAAAATGAGAATGCACTT
>VDFB02271358.1:113556194-113570011 GCA_007258455.2 Sequoia sempervirens
GAAAACCCTAACAAGAAAAAAAAAACTAGCCTTCAAAGTTCATTCCTTATATTATTAAGACTCAAAAACACATCACATATGCCTCTAGGGCTTACAAATTCTAGGCCACAACCCAAGGATTGCAATTAACTAAGATAACAATAATTTTCTATCATCTACTTCTCCTGCTCCACACTCTTTCTACTCTAAGATTCTTCTTGATCAAAATACTTCATTGTTGTGCTTCATGCTTTTTACTATCAAGCACCTTATTGATCCACCATCTTCTATCCTCTCTTTGTCCTCTCTCTTCTATTTATATCATCTGCAAATCATCTGACCATTAACATGTCGGCCTAAACACAATGGCTAGTAAGATAACGTGCAAGCTCAAATAGGTCGGCCCCAAAAAATAAAAAACTTACTATGCAAACCAACCAATGTCAGCCACAAAAAAGAAAGGACCCAAAACAACATCCTCAAACATGAAAAATCTTCAAAATTTAATCCTCGAAGGTCCACAACACGCTACAACACCCTGTCAACCAAGAACATGGAAAATATGAACTCACAAAATAAATTCACCAATCTTGAGAACAAAGATCAATTTGGACCACCAATACATGTTTTGGAAACATCCATGAGCATCATGAATCACCATATAAACATCTGCAACAACTGAAATTACTAGAATCACCTCATCTTCTATCAAGTTCACCAACTAGAATAACTGAACAACTATTAGAACACAAATTTTCATAAATCGATCAAATCTTCATGTAGACCTCTGAAACTTAACATGGAAATACTAGATGTACTAAAAAAAAAACCCTTTAATCCACAATTGTTGCTCATCAACATACTAAGCTAGCAATCAAATGAAATAATCTAGTACTCTGCAACTTCACTGTCAACTACAACAATTTTTTGAATGATTTTAGATGCCCTTGCATCAGACTTTTAGGGTTATTTGAAAATTGAGCCTCTTCACTTTGATCTATTGTTTTGGGAATTGGTTCGGTGATCTATCCATAGGCACTTGCAACTGCCTCAAGGTCAATGTTCTATTCAAGTCCACCCTACAAAACTACCTCAGGTTCTTCTAAGTTCTTTGAATTGGTCTGGAACAATCTGTTTGTAAGTACTTGCAACTTCCTCAAGGTTGAAGTTTTGTTCAAGTCCACCTTGCAAAACTACCTCAAGTTCTTCTCTTTGAATTGGTTCAATGTTCTACTTGCAAGCCTTGTAATGCCTCACTAGTCGGTGGTCTGAGCAATCCCACCTTGTAAGTTTCCTCAGGTTCTTCATCTTTTCATGGTTGAGATTTGGAAATCTACTTACAAGCCTTACACTGCCTCACTAGTCGGTTGTCTTAGTAAGCCTTCTCAACAAGTTGCCTCAAGATCATCCTCTATTTCTATTCCTTCTTTCATATTTACTTTTCTCTGGTACATAAATTTTCTCCTTAAGATCAATGCTTCACCTTCTTATGATTCCACTATGAAATTTGATACGTCCAAAGGCTCCCCTTCCTCTACATAAACTAATTTGGTATCAACAAACTCTTCTTCACCTACACAAACTATCTCGACATCTTTTATTGCTTCTCTTTCATTGTAGTAGGTTCTTGATGACACTCAATGCTTGATTCTTTCTTCCTCCAAACTTAAAAATAGGTTCCTCTTCTAGAAAATCTTCTTTCACTCCCTCGATACCCTTCATTGTGATAAGCATTATGACTTTTTTCACCTCTTCCTTTATAGTTTGAATAATTGTCCTTGTTTTTTTCTACTTAGCATAAGATATTATTTCTCTACATCTTGCTCCCTCTTTTCCTCCAACATATGAGTTCCTCTATTTGTACAATCTTCTAAACATACAAGTAACATGTTTCCACTTTGCTCCATCAATCCATCCATAATTCATCTGCTTACAATTTTTCATAGGCTTTCTCCTTCTTATTTTATACCAACATATATTTTCAAAATGATTCCTTAACCATATAACTTACAAGGATATAGATCCCAACACAATTCCTTTTCATGTCCATTCCTATTACAATGTGAATAGTGCATACTTTTTCTTCTTTTATTTGAATGGTTTTAACTTATAGCAACATCCTTACCTCTGCCATATCCAAGGCCTTCACTTTTGGTTCTCAGTATTGGTTCAATAGTTTATGTAATTCCTTGTTGATTCTTTCCCTATCCTTTTCCTTTATATCCCATTCTCTGCATGATTTTGAAATGAATACCATCACCAACAATTGCAAGCTTCATTACATTGTTACCTTCAACTTCACCTTCTAAAGAAACTTCTGAAACATCACAAAATTTAGGCTTAGATCTCAAATTATCATTCTCCTTCTAGCATGCAATAAGTGATTGCTCCAACTGATCAACATATTTCTTCAAATGAGATATGTCATTCTTTTGCAAACTATTCTCTTTATTCAACTCTTTCAAACTTTCCTCTACATCTTTGTTCCTCTTTTCTAGCTTTTTCAACTTCTTTTCACCTCCCTCAAACATATCCAACTCTATTTCTAGTTCTTCATTTCTCTCCCTCAATTCTAAATTACACTTCTTTATTTCACACAATTCTTCCTCCAAAGTATCCCCTTCACATATTAGTGTTTCATTTTCCTTCTTCATCCTCTTCCCCATCTTCCCCATTGAAAAAAATAGATAAGAAACTAAATCTGAATGCTTACCTAAATCTTTCTTGCCTCGATCATCCTTCTATGATGATACTTATTACTTCTAAGGTTTCACACTTCTTTCAACACTATCTTCTTCCCAACAGATTCACAATTAGCTAACAGATTCACAACTAGCTATGATACCATTTGATATAGTCAAAGTAGGAGGATCTAATTAGGGACTGACCAGCCTTACAGCCTAAATTACTAACTCCATGATCACAACAAATATGCAACACAAATTAATAGCTAATCCACAGAAAGATAAAAGACATTCATGAACACAAGACACAAGATATATCCTGGGAAAAACCTAACTGGAAAAAAAACCCCAACCCTCAAAGGTCATTCCTTATTTTATTAAGTCTCAAAACACATTACATATGCCTCTAGAGCTTATAGATTCTAGTCCGTAGCCTAGGGATTACAATTAACTCAGATAACAACAATCTTCCATCATTTTCTTCTCTTGTTCCACACTCTTTTTGCTTTGAGATTCTTCCAGATCAGAATACTTCATCACCGTGCTTCATGCTTCATACTATCAATCAACTTATTGATCCACCATCTTCTATCCTTCTCTCTCTATCCTCTCTCTTCTATTTATATCATCCTCAAATCATCTCACCATTAACATGTTGGCCTAAATACAATGACTGGTAAGATAACATGCAAAATCAAATAGGTCGGCCTGAAACAATAAACAATTTACTATGTGAACCATCCAATGTTAGCCACAACAAAGAAAGGACCCAACAAAACATCCTTGAACATAAAAAATCTTCAAAATTTAATCCTTGAAGGTTCACGACATGCTACAAGGGTATGTGCAAGATCATCATGGAAAAAACAAAGCCCTTAAGTGGCAAAAATTCAGAAAAATCAGAGTTAGGCAACTTGACATAAAAATTTGAATAAGATATCTATATTATTTCAAAATGTGTAAGAATAGAATCTATAGAAAATTGAATGCAATTTCTAAACTACCGGGTTTGTTTAAAAAATAAATAAATCTATTTGGTGAAAATTGAAATTTCAATGCAAGAGTACTTAAATTTCAGGAAAAAATAAGAAGTAGGTGTTTGTCTGACAACCCTAACCACAATAAAATGACAATATTTTTATAATATTTTACATATAAGTAGAGGACCATGTCCCGATGTGATGCATTTTTTTTTGTAATTTTTTCGAAGAAAATAATTAATTATGAATTTTTTATTACAACTTTAAAAAATATAAATAACTCGATGTCCGACCACCTTAATTGGTCAAAACTTCATGAAATTCAATTTTTCTTTTTAATCAGGACTTTAGTCATAATTTGAATAGAAAATAAAAAATAATTACTTAATAAATTCAAAGTAAAACATAATTTATATTGGTGGAAAGCTGAGAATCTCCTTTAAAAACCCTTTTCATTTCGTCAATTTTGGGTAAAAAAAATTCATCAGCCACATACCCATCATATTGCCACTTTTTGGCCCATCATGATCCTACACATACCCACAACACCCTGTCAGCCAAGAACATGGAAAATATGAACTCACAAAATAAATTCACCAATCGCGAGCAAAACGATCAATGCGAACCACCAACACATGATCTAGAAACATCCAAGAGCACCAAAAATCACCACCAAAACATCTGTAACAACTCATATTGCTAGAATCACCTCGTCTTCTATCAAGTTCACCAACTAGAATAACTGAACTACTGTCAAAACATAGATTTTCATAACTCAATCAAATCTTCATGTGGACCTATGAAACTTATCATGGAAACATTAGATGTACTCGACAAAAAACCCTTTAATCCACAACCTCTGCTCATTAATATACTGAGTTGGTAATCAAATGTAATAATCCAGTACTCTACAAATTCACTGTCAACTACCTCAATTTTTTGAATGATTCTGGATTCCCCTACATCACTTTACCAAGTCAAGGTGATGGTTCCATTAATGGAAATGATGAGAATTGATCTGCATAATAAAAATGAAATGGTCCTTATCAATGGTTTTGCTAAGGCCCATGAAGATAAAAGGGTGTCTAGTCAACCTCAAGTGACAAGAAATCAAGTAAGTGAAAAGGTAACAGAGGGAGGAATTGGTGAAATTCATACTATCGTAGCTTACCCAAGTAATATTGATCCATTTTACTTAACTCTGATTTTTTATGGTAAGTTTCTAAAAAGCTGCATGATTGATTCAGGAGATTCATCTCACATTGTGTTGGTAGAGATAATGAAAGAAATGGGCTTTAAAATAAATTATGCCCATGGAAAATTTTATGCCATGGATTCAAGATAGATCCCAGTCATAGGAGTGATTAAGGATGTCCCATATAGACTGGTTGCTTTTCTTGACAAGGATTTTGTTGTGAGGATGGTTGTGTTGAACATCCCACCAAATTATGGTATGCCATTATCAAGGAAGTGGAGTGCCTCCATGAGAGGAAGCATGCATTATGAAATGTCCTTTGCCACATCCCCAATCAAGGGAAAAGAAATCAAGCTTAGGAGGGAACCAAGAGCTACACACATGACTGAATTTATGGAACAAGAAGATATAATTTATTTTGTGGATATCAATATGGATAACTTCAAGGTTGAAGAGTTATAAGATGAATAAAAATAGCCTACACCCCTTGAGAAAGAAGTAGTGAAACAAGAAAAAAATGATGACTTATGTAACATGCATTTTGATGGTGCTTTCTCAAAGGAAGGAGTTGGTGCAGTGGTGATGCTCATCTCTCCTAGTCATAAAAATTTTAAGTTATCATTTTCATTATTGTTTGGATGCACAAAAAATGTAGTTGAGTATTCATGAAGCTTTGCTACTAGGGCTATAAAGAAGCTAAGAGACATGGAATTAAGAAGCTAAGTGTTATAGGAGATTTAGAGCTTATTGTTTCTCAAGTTATGTCAAGATATGCATCAAAAAATAATAGGCTAAAGTAGTATAGGAATGTTGTTTGGGACTCAATAGAATAGTTTAATGCATTTGGTATTGATTGTTTCATTAGGAGAAAAAATTGAGTGACAAATTTACTTGCCAATATTGCTCTTGCATCAAATTTTATTACTTTTACTGGCATTTCAAAAGTTGAAGTGCAAGTCAGACCTTTAGCTCTTGATAACATAAATAACTGGCATGTTTTTAATGATGACATCTTGAGATTCATGCAATGTGTAGATGAATATGAGGCTCAAGAAATTGACTTTGAGGATTTTGTAGAGGATGTGGATGGTAAGGAAACAATGTTTGGAAATAAGATCTTTTAGTTGAAAACCAATAAGATTCCAAAGGGTTTGGTTGTGTTACAAAGGTTTTTTGATGGCCTTGATAGAAGTAATGCTAAAAATACATCCACTCACAAGGAGGATTTGGAAGAAGTAAATCTAGGTATAGAGAATTCTCCTTAAAAATTCTACATTGGAAAAAGATGAAACCTCAGGTAAAAGCATTGTTTATTGCTTTGTTGAGAAAGTAAAAAAATGTGTTTGCATGGTTTTATGATGACTTGAAGGCATATAGAGAAGAGTTATTTCAAAATGAGATACCTTTAAATCCGAATACTAAACCCTTTAGGAAAAATAAGAGACCAAAAAATCCCAAATTGCAACCTAAAATGTAAGAGGAACTCATAAAAATTAAATGATGCTAGGATCATCAAGCCCATTAGACACTCAACATGGGTTTCAAATTTGGTTCCATTCAGAAAGAAGAATGGTGACATTAGACTTTGTGTTGATTTTAGAAACCTAATTGTGTCATTGTTGAAAGACAATTACCCACTACCAAACATGGAAGACATGTTACAAAAGGTAACTGGTTGTGAGTTTTTATCCATAATGGATTGATTTTTAGGCTACAATCAAGTAGTATTCAAATAATTTGAGCAATACAAGATAGATTTTTGATGAGGAGACAAATGGATACCTTGAGATGTCACTTTTTTTCCACTAATATTTCACTAATGTCCTAGGAGTCCCAATTGGATTGACTAACAACCTCACAAGGTGAGTCAATTCATAATTAGGAAAGGACCTAGGAGGGGGTTCTTTGAGTTCTAAGGGGTTCACCACCAATAAAATTCTTGGAAAAGAGAATGTTGGAAAACACAATGTGATATGAAAAATGACCTAAAACTAGAAATGTAAGCTAAATGAGAGATGCAAATAATGAAATTATGCAATAGAGAGATATGATATGTGTACCTAGGAAGTTTGGAGATGTGAGGATTCTAGAAATGTAAAGATGCTACCAAAAATTGCTACGGAGGACTAAGATTCCTAGAGTAGCGTATTAGTACTGTTGTTTCTCGAGACAAATATGGAGTCTTCAGATGTCAGAACTGGATCTAAAATAATCTCTAAAAAATAGTCTTGAGAGGACTAAGGTTCCCAAGATGGTGTATTAATCCCATTCTAAATTTCTATAAACTCTAAACATGATCCTCAACTGTAAGTTCCGCACTTGCTTTCTTTATGATCTCAGGTTCTGAAACATTTAGATTAAGCTTATAGATGGGTTTCCATGAAGATGATAGCTTTGTAATGCAACTTTGCAACTTTTACAACTTTGCACTCCAAGTAATCTTCAAGTATTCAACCTAGATTTGCAATCAAAAACATGCAAGGTGGGAAAAGCATGTTGTTTGTTTGTTAGTGAATGGGGGTTTTCCTTGGTCAAACCCCTTTTTGGTAATTAAACCTTGAAATGAAATAGCAGTAATGAAGGAAATGGTGAATGAACAACATGAAATGTTACAACTCACCAAACCCTTATAAAGTATGCAAACTTGTTTGCAATGGATACAATGGATATGGATCTTGAATGCTTGAAAGATAGGACTTGAATTGCTTGCTTGAATCAAAACCCTACATCACAAATGTTAGCACAAAAACACACATGATGCAAGAACTCTTTGATATTATGCTTGAATCTTGAAATGGCTCCAAATGCTTGATAAATCTGCTCTTGAATGCTCTCATAAAATACTTGGATTCTTGAATACTTGATGGATTTCTTAGGATGAAAAATGAGAGAAGGAACCTTGTATTTATACTTATCTATGCTTAATATCTTGAAATTACATCACACCAAGCCAACATATGAATTCACTAAATAAAGAAGGCTAAATATAGCTAGAATTTGAACTTAAATCTTGAAAAATGACTCAAGGAGGACTAAGACACCCTAGGTGGTGTCTTAGTCCCAAGTCCTAAGACTTTGAGCGTATACACCAAAAAGGGACCTAATCAGGATACTCAAAATCACAATCTTGAGAGCCTTGGGGGATAAAGATGCCCTAGGTGGGGTTTTAGTCCTAACCCAAAAATTAGGGACACACTAATGGAGTCATTAAATTGTCATTTATGCAATACAAAATTTCAGGATTATCCAAAAAAAGATGTAATTCATAGGGATTGTGGTCACAAAATATGACCAATTAAGCCATAAAGAAGCATTAATAAAGCAAGGTAGGCCCAAAAAAGTGTGAAAATACAAACGGTGCATATTTTACTACATTGCATTTAGCTCTCACTTTAGTGAGAGGATGAACCTACTTCAAACTCACACTAAAGTAGCCAACCATGCAATCAATAGGGATTCAAATGTACAAATGATATAAAGATAGGATGAAAATAATAAAGAGGGTGGCCAAGCCCCCAAGATCAAGGTCCTATGGAAAAACCAACATAAGCATAAAGGAACACACTTGCAAATGATATATGAAGCCATCAAAGATAGGATAAAGGAAAAAGAAAAAGAAAAAAAGTACAATAGATCAAGCTTTGATTGGTTGTCCAATGTGGTGGACCGGGTCTAGGCTATTTTTCCAAAAAGAAGTTTACAAGTGGAATACGTTGTCCACTATGCAAAAAAAAAATGCACGCTCACGAGGGTTAGTGGGAGTTAATTTTCCTGATCCCCAAGGCACCATATTAAAGCCATACCTCCATGACTTTAATAAGGTACAAAAATGCATGCTCACACAAGCTAGTGAAGCTAGGTATTTACTAGGTGAGCCCCATGGGACCATATCAAAGCTATACCTCCTTGAATTTAATAAGGTACAAAAATCCATCCTCACATGGGCTAGTGAAGCTAAGTGTTCACTAGGTGAGCTCTAGGGGACCATATCAAAGCCATAACTCCATGAATTCAATAAGTTACAAAAATGCATGCTCACATAGGCTAGTGAAGCTAGGTGTTCACTAGGTGAGTCCCAAGGGACCATATAAAATCCATACCTCCATGACTTTAATAAGGAAAAAAAAAGATACAAGAAAGAGTGATGCTCAAAGGTATTTTGCTTAGTTCATGTGAGGTCTTACTCTTAGGGGAAATTGTTCCTAATGTCTCCAAGAGAGGAATGATCAAAGGATAAAAGATTCACCACTTAAGGGATAAAGTGCATCGCATCACCACTAAGGGGAATATAATATGTTGAGATAGGTCACACTCTTGAAGGACATTACTCCAAATTTTGCCACAAAGAGGAAAACATATTGTGTGAAATAAGAAATTCACATCAAAGAGCATGAAAATAAATAAAAAAAGTGCAAGAAAAATCATCCTAAAATAATGCCAATGTATTCCCCCACTTTAAAGAAATTGCTAACACCATGCTATCAGAAATTACTTTAAAGTAGAAAATGAAAATGTAAACAAGAAGGAAGACATGAGAGCCAACTTGGAAAGCCCTATGCCAAGTCATATGTTTCTGACTAAAGTTGTGTCATGCAAGAGAAAAGAAAAAGGGAGGGGTTGCCCCTGAAATGAAAACACAAAACACATAAGGGATCTATGGATTTGGGGTTAGTTTGTTCTTTGTTGCAATGTTTTTAGAAAGCTCAGAACTGTCATTATTCACCAAATATGCATAGAACTAGAAGAATGACACAAAGAGAGTGAAAACAAAGAGAAAAGAAAGTCATTTGGGTCAACATGGAAGAGACATAGGGTGTCTTGATGCCTTGTGTCATCTCCAAAAGGAAAATAAAAGATAATGAAAAATCTTTTGGGTCAACATGAAGGAGACATGAATGTCTTGATGGCTTGCGTCATCCCCAAAAGGAAAACACAAGAAATGAAAATGAAAGTAAAGAGAAAAGATCAATCAAAAGGAAAAATTATATGACATATAGAAGAATGAAGGTACAAATAGAGGAATGCACATAGAGAGAGAAACATCAAACATAACAACATGGGGGATCACATTATGCACATGCAAGAAAAATGAAAAAGACTAGTAAGGCATAGGTGAGTGAACCTAAAGAAAGTCATCCACTTGCCCAATCTTAGTTTGTATAAGCAGAAGGTAGATAATGAACCTAAGGGACAATAATAAATTCCTTACTAGGACAAGCCCATTTGATTCTTGTCCCCACTGAGTACAAGACAAGAATGGGCCGAGGTAGGTGATGAGAAAGGATAATGTAATAGTGAGAATAGAATATTCTAAAACTATTACATGAAAAGGATCCCACTTTAAGGGATTATTTCTATAATTTCAAGCCTTTTAAATTCTTTTTTTAAGATGTGACATGCATTGGTACTGTGACCAGGCAAAAATATTGTTCCAGAAATGAGCAACAACAAGAAATGTGCAAGAAACAATAAAAAAACCTAACACCTCAAGATTAGCCTAGTTGGATTCAAAACAAAATGAGATAACTAACATCATATTTACCTTGTCTTGAATTGGTCCTTTGGTTGTCCCTTGATGGTTTATTTTATGTATTCTCCTTGGATGACGAAAGATGTTGATATGAGATGCAAGATGGATGAGAAATGAATGAAAATGGTATGATGGATGCAAGGAATGCAAGTTTTTAGCTAAGTATGGCTCAAATGAAAATTTTGCAATATTTTGGTCAGTACAATGATAAACCCCCCACATGAGAGAAAAGAGGGGGTATTTATAGAGGAAGTTGAACTCTCTAGAGAATTCAACAGTTGAGATTCAACCAACAAGGTCAAGATGAAGGGCTATGGTGAGTTGAGGACTCACAAACCCTCACATATTGACATGTGGAATGCGAGATGCCCTAGAAATGGTGATGTGTAAATGAGGTGGAAGGAGGGTACATGATGTGGAGGAAGGACAAGGACAAGGATATGTAAAGTTTTCTCAGATGAAGATGTTAGAAAAGGGTATTGAGGTTTCTTTTTTCCATGAGATGTTTTGCTCCAACTTGATTCTCCAACTTTTGTAGTTGAATAAGGAGGAGGACCTAAGGTATCCTATCATCCTTGTCATTGTTATGATCTATTGGTTTTTCTTTAGGAAGAAGTATATTCAAATTAGGGGGGAAACCCAAGATCACCATACCATCACTTCAATTCCTTAGATATTCTCGAGGAGGATTTTCATTATGAGAGGGATCTTGGTATCTTAATCCTTTTGTGTTTTTTTCGGTTGGTTTTTTCTCTAAGAGTTGATGAATTTCATGTTCACTTATTTTGTCACATCCTTTTTTGCTCAAGGTGGTGAAGCCTTTTCCATATGTTTCTTCTAGGTTGATAGGAGTGTTTCTTACTTTGTTATCATAATACGATTGAGTATTTCCTTGTTTAGAGGAGCTAGGCTCACCTATTGTAGGGAACTTAGGTTCAAATTTTGCTTCAGTTTCAAGATGTAAGTAACCAAAAATCTAAAGAGGTGGTATTGTGGGAGGGTCTAGTTGTTTTATGGAGGGATATAAATATGCATTAGCTTCAATGTTGTCATCATCTTCTCTGATGATGTCAACATCACGAGGAGGACATGCATTAGGAGTTGAGTGAACATGAGTTCGATGTCTTTAGGATCATTACCAAAGGTAAAATTTGACACATCTACCAAATATTTCAAGGACATCCATAATTTTCCAAAGCACATATCCAAGATGCAAGATTGGACAAATGTGGTTGAAATGAAAGAAATTGGAATAATAAAAAATCTTGAAACCAAAATAAAAAATAAAAGGAAGCCCATAGAAACAAATAAAAGCAATTTTAGACCCTAAAAACTAGAGAGTCAAATTCAATAGGGACTAAGACACCATGAACAATGTCTTGGTCCTCCCGGTGAGATTCTGAAGTTCTAGAGGCTAAAACAGACAACAAACAACAAAGAGAGACTTTTGAAGTAAAAATATTGAGAGGGACTAAGACACTAGGAAGGAAATTTAGTCCTAATAGAGGTTTTTTGCATTAAAAAAATGAATTATGGAATGTCCAAAGTTTTGATAGATTTCCTATGCAAGATATTGATGCTCAAAGACATAAAAATGTGCAAATAAGTGCAAGAAAATGTAACTAGGAAAAAACAATTGAATGCAATATGAAATGCAATTTTTTTCACTTTTGAATGAAATAATAATTTTTCTAATTTCAAGGAAGATGAAGAACAATACACTTTTCAATTTTTCAAGGAAATGAAATGATGCAATAAAGTAAAAATGCAACCTATATGCACTTCCACTAATGTAAATATAGGAAACCCTAAAAGCAATTTCACTAATGCAAAATAAAATATAAGTTAGATGCACTTTCACTAATGCAAGATGCAATGCAAGAATGAATTCAATATAGATGTAAGGAATTTAATGGACTCCAAATTAGAAATGAATTCTTAAAATTTAGGTTTACCATAATGACGAGGAGAAAAATGCATAACTTGAGATATCACTCTTTTTCCTCTAATCATTCACTAATGTCCTAGGAGTCCCAATTGGATTGAGTAACAACCTCACAAGGTGAGTCAATTCACAATTAGGAAAGGACCTAGGAGGGGGTTCTTTGAGTTATAATGGGCTCACCACCAAGCAAATGCTAAGAAATGAGAATGATGGAAAACACAATGTGATATGCAAAATGACTTAAAACTAGAAATGTAAGCTAAGTGAGAGATGCAAATAATGAAATTATGCAATAGGGAGATATGATATGTGTACTTGGGAAGTCTGGAGATGTTGTGAGGATTATAGAAATGTAAAGATGCTGCCAAAAAGTGTTATTGAGGACTCATATGCCTAGAGTTGCATATTAGTCCCGCTGCTATTTTTGAGGTAAATATGGAGTCTTTGGATGTTAGAACTAGATCTAAAGGAATGTCTAAAAAATAGGCTCAAGAGGACTAAGATGCCCAAGATGGCGTATTAGTCCTATTCTGAATTTCTACAAACTCTAGATAGGATCCTGAGCTCCAAGGTCTACACTTGCTTCCTTTCTAATCTCAAGATCTGAAACTTCTGAATTCAACCTATAGGTGAGTTTATGTGAAGATGACAACTTTGTAGTGAAACTTTTCAACTTTTACAATTTTTCACTCTAAGTGATCTTCAAGTCTTCAACCTAGGTCTACAATCTCAAATATCCAAGGTGGGAAAAGCATGTTGTTTGTTAGTGAATGGGGGTTTGCCTTGGTCAAACCCCTTTTTGGTAATTAAACCTTGAAATGAAATAGCAGTAATGAAGGAAATGGTGAATGAACAACATGCAATTTTATAACTCACCAAACCCTTATAAAGTATGCAAAATTTTTTGCAATGGATACAATGGATATGGATCTTGAATGCTTGAAAGATAGGACTTGAATTCATTCCTTGAATAAAAACCCTACATCACAAACATTAGCACAACAACACACATGATGCAAGAACTCTTTGATATGATGCTTGAATCTTAAAATGACTCCAAATTCTTGAGAAATATGCTCTTGAATGCTCTCACAAAATACTTGGATGCTTGAATACTTGATGGATTGCCTAGGATGAAAAATGAGAGAAGGAACCTTGTATTTATACTTGTTCATGCTTAATATCTCAAAATTACATCACACCAAGCTGACATATGAATTCATTAAATAAAGAAGGCTAAATCCCCCCATAATTTGAAATAAAATCCTAGAAATGACTTAAGGAGGACTAAGATTCCCTATGTGGTGTCTTAGTCCCAAGTCCTAAAAACTTGGATCATAGACACCAAAATGGGTGATCAAGATATCTCAAAATTAGGGTCCCAAGAGCCTTGGGAGACAAAGATGCCCTATGTGGCATTTTAGTCCCAACCCAAAAATTAGGGACACATTGATGGATTCATTAAAATATCATTTATGAATTGGAGAATGTGGGGATTAACTAG